>CM024753.1:80332693-80940832 GCA_014218235.1 Colocasia esculenta
ATACTATTTTGATTGATGAGAAAATCAATCAAAGTGTAATTTACTCTCTATATGGCCAACTACTTTCTCTCTCCTTGCTATACATGTTGCTTGCTATTGCTTGACGTTGACATTATTGCCATCGTGTTGTTATCGTTTCTATCGTGACTTGACTTTAATCATCATGCTATACTTGATTCATCTGCTATCTAAACCATGTTACTTGTGCTATTACTTTCTCGACTTTACATGACTCGCTCTATCATTAATTACTCTGTCTTTTAAAGCACTAATTATTAAAGCTTGCTTGATTCACGAGATTTAAGTCCTACTGGGCGTTATCGCTCACCCTTCGTTATTTGTTATTGTGTCTCAGGTAAGCTAGATGACGTCACACACACCAATGGGACGGGACCAGAGTGATGAGCAACCTGGAGTCAGTTGATGAAGTTGCCCTAGTACAATGGAGCCTTGTAGTTGTTGCTTTAGATTTCTTTTCCAATGTAATGATGTCATTGAGCTCAATGTAGTGGCTCCGAATTAGTGGTTGTCATAGTCTTAGTGATTTTATAACGAAATGAAGAGTTTATTCCAACTATTGTTCATTAGATGCTCTGAGTCATTCAAATGTTGTACATTTTACTCTACTATGTACTTTGCTCACGTCTCCCTGATTTATTCCGCTGCTAAATTGGTGGGGCATGAGAGCCATCTGGAGACTAAGGGCCTCGAGGGTGGTCTCCGGACACCCCGCAAACTTGTTCGAGCAGAGTACCGTCTACCACCAAGTGCCTCGCGCTGTGCTTCCGAGCACCAGGCATCAAATAGCCTGCCCAGTAACCGAGTAGGCCCCTGCTCAATACCTTCCGACCAGAGAATCCAGGGCAGTCGTTCACCTCCCAAGGACAATAAATCCAACGGCGCATCACACGTCCCATGGCCAAGCGCATTAAACTAAAGAATCCCAACAAGCGTCTCAGCGGACAGCCCCTCGCCTAGGAACCTGAACCGGCGTGCCCCTCCAGTCATCATTGGAGAAGATAAGCGTCTGGACCTTTCATCTCCCTCACCTATAAAAGGTACAGGTAAACCCCATGCAAAGGTACGCAACCTTCAACACACACACTCGTCCACGCGCGGGCCACACACCGGAGAACCTTCTTTTCCTGCTTCCTTTTACAGTTCGACCTGACTTAGGCATCGGAGGGTTCCCCCGGTTCTTCAACTGGCCCCCCTGATCTGTTCTGGATTTTGTAAGCTTCCGTCCGCACCGGCGACCGTCTTCCCTCTCTTCCTGAGTGGAGGCCCCATTCGGCCCAGGCCCGAATGGGAAATCACGGCGCCACATTTTTGGCGCCGTCTGTGGGAATCGATAGCAGCCATGGCTCGCGGACGATCCTCTCACCAGAACCCCGGCAGTAGGGGGCCACAGTCTCTCCAGTCACGCGCAAACTCACGTGACTAAGCCCCTCCTGCCGACGACAATGCTCCCCCCGCCGGAGCGCTTGACGACGGTCCTGTCGCTGGTGTCCCAGCGACAACCCAGAAGGTAGCAGAACTCTGGGGTCAGTTGTAGTAACTTGTGGGGGTCTGCCAGGGCCTCCACGCCCAGTTTTCCAGACAGTCGGCCCTGCCAGTCCCTCGGCCACAGGAGCCACAGGCAGAGTCGTCACGATAGCGACCCCCTGTTCCGTCGGCTCGGGAGAAAATATGAGAGAAAAAATTATTGTGTCTTTAGATTGTGCAACAAAGTTTAATAACAAAGACACTTTCAATCACAACATATGTCAAAGTTTTAATAACCTGAATGTATTTAAAAAGATGAAGCAAATGTGATGAAAGTGACCTATATGAGTTCACAAAAGTGTTTATCACATGAGTTTAGTAGCTAAACATTTAACACAATGTAGAATAACAACTCTAAACCCAATTATCATGAACTTCATCTAGGTCAATGTACATGCTGTTCTTTTTCTACTTTTTATATTTTTCTTTCATTTTGTAAGAGAGAATACAAAAGTAAATTGGTCAAATCACACCTTTCAGTGCAAGATGTCACATTTACCCATTGCAAGACCTCCTGATTACTCAGTGGTTTAACCTTCATTACCTTATACCGAGTTGAAACAATTTATTTGTCACTTTTTGACGCGAGCCAAAACACTTGATTAGGTGAAATGAACCCGGTTACTTAGTGATAAAGTGAAGTTTTCATTGCTCTATTTGTATCTCTCTATCTTTCTGAAAACTTTCTGTTTGAAAATTTTAAGAACAGACTTACATTAATTAGAGTAGACATGATCATGAGTGTATAGAAATTATTCTTAACATGTGTTAAGGATAAAGCTTCAAAACATACACATGCTAAACACTAAAGCTACTCATGTGCCTACAAGTGTTTTGCAACTCAGTTTAAATGAGTTCAGCTTAAAAACTTGGCATAACCTTGTTCTTAGATTGTATCTTTAGACTAAACTGAGTGCACAATTATTTTAGTCTTTATGTATGAAATCTCTCATATAGGAATATCATAAAGACTCATTTATCTTGATGCAAGACTTGAATAAAAGGTATGAAATGTCAAGAAGAGTGAATCAGAAAATAAATGGAAACTGATTTTCAAGCATGAGTTTGAGTGGATGTTATCATGTTGATTTACGAAAGAATCAGCTCCCTCTGAATATGTGAAGATTTCAAAAGATAGATGATGATGTGTCAACACAAAATCATGGACAACAAGGAGCAGTAGTGAACAACTAGTGTCGACATATGAGCAACTATGTGTCGACCTGATCATGATAAAAAGAAACTGGTGTCAACACAAGAGAAGATGTGTGTCAACCTGAGCATGATCAAAGTCATTTTTTATGGGTTTTCCAATGGTTTAACAAATGTTGACTTTTATTAAGCAGCTTTCCAAGAACATTTGTCAACAAACTGAATGAGAGTTGTTGATAAATCAGATATGAAAGAATATTTCTCTAGTATTTCACTCAAAGATTCTTTTGACTCACTCCCCCATAAGATATGCATGATATGAAATGATCATTTAAGCAATTCAGATATGTTCATTCCAAGCAGTTTGCACAGAAAGAATATGAACATGATCAAGCATACATCAACAGACAATTTATTGAAAGAGAGAAGTTTTTCAAAGACTTAAAAATAAAGTTTTTGAGATTTTTCATTTTGCTTGATGACCTTTATGCAGGGAAAGACTATTGATACTTGGCAGAGAATTTTTCTCACGTATGCTGATAGTTTCCAGACAAGCCTAACTTATCCTTTCACATTTCACCATTTGATATACCACATAGTCACTGTAAAAAGGTCAATTATTCTTTAGTTTTAGCATAAAATTCATTGCATTTTCAAGAATATTTTTGCACTTTTTCAAATTTACTCCCCCTTAATATGTGCATGGAATGAAAAAGCTAGTAAGCAATTCACACATGATTATGCACACAATTAACTTTAAGCATAACATGACTTCTGGTACTTGGCAGAATATTTTACTCACGCATAATGATAGCTTCCAAATAAGCATAACTTGTTTTTCCACATGTCATCATTTGATATACCAAAAGGTCAAAGCAGTTAATATGCACACAGAATTATGGGCACAGTTAAGCAAGCATGATAATACAAACTTGATTCCAATTGTTATGACACAAAGTTATTATTGGGAGTAACATCAAAACACACTCTTCATTGTTCAGATAAGACTCTAAGAATTTTCTTTAACTTAAGCAGTTCAATCTGGAAATGATATGAGGTTTTACCTGAACAGTCTTCATTTGTATTTTACCTGTGGTTTCGAATTTTTCTTGCCTTGCATAGCCGTTGTCTTGATTTCAGATGGAAAAGGTATGGCTACAAGGCTCATCAACTTGCTGATCAAGCTGGCCTTCGGACCCATACCTACTTGGGTCCTGCAGTGGAGTAAGAGTTACATTGCAACAAAAGCTTTTTGAATCCAAGAGATTTTCTTTTTTTGTATAGATGCACTTTTGTCATTAATGGAACTATGAGCAGCATTAGTTCCATAACACAATTATTCTTTGTTTAATGCACCTATGTTTTTCATAAAATGTTTAATTTATGTTCACATGGAGTTTCTGAACTTTTTCAACAAAATCATGATTCTTAGTTACATGTGCATGATGTGAAAACTTTTGCAAGTAATTCAAGCATAATTATGCACACATTTAGCTTTAAGCAAGGAGTGACTCTTGGTACTCGGCGGAGAAGTTTTCTTACGTATAGTGATAGTTTCCAAACAAGCATGACTTGTCCTTCCACATTTCACCATTTTATATACCAAGAGATCTAGATATATAACTCATCATGATTTCATTTTAGCATTCAATTTCAATCAACAAGTAGTTTATTCAAGAGATTTTTATCAACAAGAAGTTTTTATTTAGCAGGGAATCTCTCAGAAGTATTTACTTGGTGAAATTTTCATTTTCTTTCATTCTCTCTACTTACTTTCCTTGTAGCCTTAGTCATGAAGCCTTCATCTTGAAATTGACTACAACGATCTCTGCATCCAACATTCAAGCAGCACATTTCAGAACCCAAACTTGTTTGGGTCCTAAGGATCTTCCATGAATCTGCAACAACGATTTTGAATCCAAACGGATTTTATATTGGGTGCATTTTTCTGAAGACTAGAAACACTAGAATCTTGGTTTCTAATCTTAGAGTTATTGGTATAGAATGCACCACTGACATACTGAACAATTTGTTTTTTTACTTTTCAGATTTTTATCATTGAGATTTTTAACATGGAATTCAGAAGAGATCTTTTGTGCAACAGTTCTATTTTCATGTACATGGAATTTTTGAGTGTTTTCAGCATGAACATGATCTTTATTCTTATGTACATTAACATGAAACATGGAAGCATGCACAAGATTATCAATTCTATGCCAACATTCCCTAGAAATATGCCCAAATTTATGACATGTGAAGCACTGGACTGATTTGACATATTTATGGAAATGTTGATCTCTATTCCAGCAAAATTTGGCTAAATGACCAGGTTTATTATAGTTAAAGCAAATGAGATCATTTCTTACCTGGTACTTACCTTGGCATATTTGCATTTGCTGGAATCTCCTTTTCTTGTGAGGAGGCTTACCATGAGGAGAAGGAGGTACCTTTTGATGGCTCTTGACATGATGTGAATATTGAACTTTCTTTGAAGCTGTCCTGACTTGTGAGGAAGGTAAAGGAATCTTGTACAATGGTTTTTGTTTTTCTATTTTCATTTTCTGGTTTCTCACAGAAATATGATTCTTCTTCTTAGCAGCATTTTTGCCATTTTTCTCATTTTTTTTTGAATATTTTTCTGAACATGAACTTTTATTGATTTTTTATTAGAGGTATCAGAGTTCTTGTTCACAGTAGCTTTAACAAATATTATTTTGGTTTTCTTTTCATTTTCCTTTTTTTTCACAGAAGCAAGGCTTGTGTTGTAGTATTCTTCAATTCATTTTGAAGCTTCTATTTTTAGCTTTTAATGCAACAACTTCTTTTTCTGAAATTTGAAGTTTGTTTAGCATGACATCCAAACCATTTTTCATCTTGTTCTTTTCATTTTCAAATTGAGCAATTTGTTTTTCCAAATCAGCAATTTTATTACATAAATTGCTACAGTCATTGTCCAATGGTTTGTCTTCAACAATTGATTATATTTTTCCTTTATTTGATGATCATGTGCCATGTTGGAAATCTGTTTGTTTAATTGATCATTCTCAAATTTGAAGTTCTCATTAAGATCAATCAATTTTTCATTTTCATCTTTCAAATCAAGATTTTCATATTCCAACTGAACATGATTTTCTTTTAACTTGGACAACTTGTTTTCAAAAATTTTGATTTTATCTTTCAGACTTTCTTTTTCAGAATTCAATTTCTGAACTTCATTTTTCAAATTCTCATTTTCTTCTGAAAGATCTTTATCATTGATCTGGAGCAATTCAAGTGTATTTTTCAAATTTTCACTTTCTTTGTGGCAATGTTTTAAGTCTTTTTCAAATCATTATTTTTAGTGTTCGCTTTGCATTAAGATTTTGTATCTTCTCACATAATTCAATCAATTCAACATAAGACATGCCTTCATCTGCATCAGAATCAGAATTAGAATACATAAATGGGTCTGGAAGTGATTTACTTGACCTTGTAGACCCATTTGATCTCTTGTATTCTGAAGAGGATAAAGAATGGTTTGAGCTCATGGAATGTGCTGTTAGAGTCAAGTCTTTTGGATTGTTGATTTTCCGGATTCATTGAAGCTCTTCTTTGCCATTAAGTACTTGTGAATTTCTTTTGCTCCTTTTCTGTCTGAATCCTCTGATAAATCCAATGAAAATGAGCTTGGGGATTTCTATGAAATTATAATAGGAAATTCATGCATATTAAGCAATTTGCCATTATACCAAAACTCAAAAGACTATCAGATCTGATCAAGGAATTAGATCTAACAGTTAGAGTTTACCCCGCTCTGATACCAATTGACGATCAGAGTGATTAAGCACACAAAAAAAAGATCTGCCAAATCACAACCGATGAACAGAAAACCTTCTCTGATACCATTGTTAGGATCAGATTTTCGGTAATGGCAAATCTAGAAGGGGGGGGGGTTGAATAGATGCGCAGAAAACTTAGCAATTAAAAAATTACTTCGAAATAAAGAATCTACTCAATTAAAACCCCCTCTGATCTGATGTAATGTGTGTTATCAAGATGTGAGAAACACTTTATCAAATAGTGTAACTGTCAATTGTGCTTAACATGTGTGAACAAATTAATTAGTGTGTAGGCAAAATCCCTATGCATGCATCTAGCGCAATACAATGCAAACCACAAATCAACCACAGTGCACAAGTGATTTTTAGGTGGTTCAGAGATCACATCCAGTGACTCCTACATCCACCCCCTCACACAGTGAGGCACACACTACTCAAAGAACTGAGTACAACACACACACGAGCACTCAGGCTCAGTCCACACACACACAAGCTAGAAGAATCACTCTATAGAGATCAAACCCTCTAGCTAAGGCAAGATCTCACACACATGAACACAGTGACAAGCACTTGGTCTACACTGCACATCCACAACACACAATTCAGATCTGTGCACAAACCAGCACAGATCGCATCACATACACTATGATCTGTACCAAACACTTGTACAGATCAGAAAACAACCATCCACATAGAATCACGTACTGTCTCGTTCAGTACCACACACACACACACAAATCTGAAATGAATTGAGTTGAAAAGGTGTGAGTGTGAAAGGCATATCCCTTCAAATGTTGATCTGATCACCACGATCACAGATCTACAATGTTTCTTCCTCAATTTTGCTGATGCTCCTCTCTTCTTCTTTTCTTCTTCTTCTTCTTCTTCTTCTTGATCGGCACTGCTCTTCTTCAGGAGCTTCTGATTGCGATTTCTTCTTCTTCCTGCTGTTGCACTTCTTCCGATCTGCTCCTTCTTGAGCACACCCCTTCTTTCTCCAGAGCTTGGCCTTGATTCCCACGTCCTCTATGTTGAAAGGCTGGTCTGCAACTTTTTGAGATTGAGCAAGGCATTGGAGAACCCTCTTTTGGCCGCCAAAGCTTTTTCGAGATTGTATGTGGTTTGGCTTGCTTTGGGGTACAGGATCATGGGTATTTATAGCCCCATAGTCCATGAGGTGCCTTGGGTGTGTGGGCACAAAATCTATGTCAAATCCCTGATTCCTAAGCAGCCAAGTGTCCAGAAAAATTCCCATTTTAAGCTTCAGTCAAGTGTTCGACACATAGGCAGACTGTGTCGACCCACGGCTACTGCTTCATAACAGGCTTCTGGGAGGGACAGTGAGTGTCGACACACAAGGCAGACTATGTCGACACCCTGACAGACTGTGTCGACACCACTGGCAGACTGTGTTGACACACAGACAGACTGTGTCGACACACTGTGACAAAGTTATGTAAACATGAATATGAAGTGTGAACCATCATAAAATGTCATTATCATCAAAATATGAAATATAAGTATTAAAAACATGTTGTTCACTCATCATTGTATATGTACAAGGTGTCATCATCAAGATCAAATCAAAATCAAAGTATAAGTGTTTGGACATCATACACTGTGGCCCTTTTGGTACGGCAACAAGCTAACCTAGAGGGGGGGGGTGAATAGGTTTTTCTGAAATCTGAAATAGAAACTTTAAACACAGAAATTAACACTTGAAGTTTGGTTAGTTTAGTGTGATAAAGAGTAGCAGTGCGGAAGCAAATAAACAATCACACAAATAACACAAGAGATTTATCCTGGTTCGGCCCTTCCCACATGGAAGTCCTACATCCAGTCCCCAAGCACCTCTTGGGATTTTACTAACCAAGGGTACAGTCCTCCTTAAGACACTACAACACCCAGCACCCCAGCTGGTCTTCTTCTCTTTCCCGGGCAAGAAGGCAGCCCACTTCTCTTACAGGTAAGAAGCCAACCTCCTGGTACAAACCCCAGTGCGGTTCTGCTAGACACAAACCCCTAGCTGGGTTCTACACTGTATACAGTCCTACAGCTGGACAGAAGTCTTTCTTAGAAAAGAAAGAACAAAGCTGAGAGTTGGAACAAATAAAAACCAACTACAAGAACTCTCAGCAAAGACTCTCTCCCCCAGATTTACAAGATGCACACAGAGAGAGAGAGAAGAGAGGAGAAGGAGCTGGAAGCTTGAGGGCTTCAGATGCTTGAACACTTCTTCTTGGGCTCAGGCTCTTTCTCTCTTTCTTTTGAGTGTATGTGGAGTTGAGGTTCTTCCTGGATGTACACTCTTGAAAAATCTTCAGGAAAAGCTCATACTTCTTCTTCAGCCTTGCTTCATCTTTTATATGAGCAATTTGAATAAATCCGTTGGAGTTCTAGCCGTTGCTCATCTCTTTCTTCTGATAATTTGTGGTCTACAAGGTCTGCAAGCATAGAAAAAAGTGTTTAGATAAAATAGTGTTTCTGTCAAAAAGGCTCATACCTTTATGTTTCCTGATGCCACCCAGAAGTGGTAAGTAATCTCTCTTTTGTTGGCAGGAGAGAAGAGATCTAGAAAGATAAGCAAAAAGATCTCCTGTCAGAAAGATAGAGGATTACGCAAATCAAGAATATTGACTTTTTCACTAGATGTCAAAAGGCACTTTGAAATATAAAGGAAATCTATGTTTTTACAAAGAAGTCTGTGTTTTACAAAGGAATCCATGTTTCACTTATCAAATCCTTATGAGAGTTACAAAGGAATCCATGTTTTACAAAGGAATCCATGTTTTTACAAAGGAGTCTGTGTTTTACAAAGGAATCCATGTTTCACTTATCAAATCCTTATGAGAGTTACAAAGGAATCCATGTTTTACAAAGGAATCCATGTGAGTTACAAAGGAATCCTTATGAGAGCGAATCGTTATGAGAGCGAATCGTTATGAGAGTCACTTATCAAATCGTTATGGGACCAAATCGATGTGAGAGTCACTTATCAAATCGTTATGGGACCAAATCGATATGAGAGTCACTTATCAAATCGTTATGGGACCAAATCGATATGAAAGTCACTTATCAAATCGTTATAGGACCAAATCGATGTGAGAGTGAATCCTTATAGCAGTGAATCCTTATGAGAGCGAATCCTTATGGCAGTGAATCCTTATGACACTTTGCGAACTGAAATCGATGTATATTGAATGGACATCGATTTATCTGTTTAGTGCAAATCATTACAGAATAATGTCATAAAATTATATTTATTAGAAAATCATGATATTTAATTTATTATTAGAAAATTCATGGTATTAAATATATTAATATTCAATTAATCATGTAAATTTATATTTATTAAGAAAAACATAATATTAAATATTTTTAATAATAATTAATTAAACATAAATTTTGTTATCACCAAAATAAAAGGGTAAAATATAGGAGTGGTTCAACATACACAACCAAATGTTGTAGTCACTATTAAAATCAAAGTATGAGTGTGTAGACATCATCAAAATGAAGGTTTTTAGTCATTATCCAAATGAATACACAACTTAACAATCTTCACATATATACAATATGACATCAGATTGTGTACAAAATGTCATCATTAAAACACAAATGTCATCATCAAAACACAATATGTTTGAAGTTGTGTGCTTAACATGATTGGCCAGAATTATGTCATCATCAAAAATAGATTAAAGCAATGATCAAGTCAGTGAGTATGGTTATTTAAATAACCATTACTCAACAATGAGAACACAAATTTCATATCATTTCATTTCAATGGATTTGCACATGGACAAATGCATGCATAAGATGTGAGTATGATCTCAACACATGACATTCACAAAATTTACCAACTAAACTGTTTACATTCAACTAAACACATACAACTAAAAAAAGAATTCCATTCTAAAAACAAAAAAACACCAAATTCTCTCCCCCTTTGACATCATCAAAAGAAGGGGGGTTATCACTGATGTGGAGCCGGAGGCTGGGAAGAACTGGCTGACAGCTTTTGTTCAATTCTGATAAGCCTGGCTTCCAGATCATCATAAGCATTGCGCATCATAATGTGAACTGCGTGTAGCCTTGTGTCTAATGTCTATTTCATTTCCTTCAAGCTATTATTGACTTGAACAAACATCTGATCTAACCCATGGGGAATGGGTGGTGCTACAGTTGATGATGTAGCATAGACACTCTCAACAGTTTGTGCCTCAACATGGACTTTCCAAACATTATCAAACTCTTGTTTCATTTCAGCCATTTGTGTAGCAACTATATAGCCGTGCTTTTTCAACATCTCCATGTTCTGAACAAGATGAGCATAACATAGTCGAAGCTTTTGAATCTTTGTGACAATTTCTTGGTCTTTTTCATTGCTAACTGCTAATTGACTATTAACAATATTCATTTGCTCATTCAATGTTGTTTGCATGTAGGAGGCTTGATTTCACACTGCAGCAAGCTTTTCAACTAACCTAATGAATCTCCTTGCTGCAAAGTCAATAAACTCTTTCTACTTGAGAAAATGTCTCTCCATTGTATTTTCAAGTCTTTCAACTCTCAGCTCAAAACCACTAGTCATTTCTTTCATAGAGGAGCTGAGGTTTTCAAACTATTCTTCAATAAACTTTTGAGCTATGGAGGCACTGTAAATCCACTGGATGATGAGGAACTATCATGATGTGTAGAGAATCTTCCATGTCTTACAGTTGGATCATAGGAAGTGAGCTCTTGACATTCATTCAATGGCATTGTGCTTGGAGGAGCAAGAGGCTCATATTGAGGTGGAGAAGGATAAGAATCTTCATGCATAGCTTCTTGTGTATGAACTTCTCCAAATTGTGGCTGATCCACCTATGGTCCTTCCACTTGTTGATTCTCAACTGGTGGCTGATCCATCGGAGGTCCTTCCACTGGTTGATCCTCAACTGGTGTCTGATCCACCTGAGGCTCATAGACTTGTCCCTGGACTAGTGGGGGTTGAGTAGAGGACTAACCCCTAACCAGTTTGTCTCCTTCAATTTTGAACTTCATGAATTTAATTATATTCTCCAAGTAGTAAATGTTGCACTTTGGTATCTTCTGAAATTTCTTATTGACTAGAGACACTCCTACCTTTTTGAAGATGGCAGGGAGGTGCGCTGCATAAGGCAAGGATCTTCTCAACTCCTTGTTGTTTTATGGACTATATGACAAAAAGTCTCCGCCAAGTTCACTTTCACTTTCTTTATCAAACAATATAGTAGAAATCTCTAACTGCCAATGATTCTACTTCTTCCTCCTCCTTGAGGTGTCAAGATTGTGGTCATCATATAGTGCAACATCTTGTTGAGAGGAGGAAACCTATTTGCATTAAAGCTAGTGACATGGGTTTGCCTGGAATTACTTTTGTCATGCTCTATCCAGTCAGCTCAGTATATGCTTCATGATGACAAAATTTGTAAGTGAAGAAATCCACCCCAGCTGTTGGAATCTTTAATGCTTCACTCACAAATTTGTATGTCAGTTTAATCATAACTCCTTCAACTCTTGATTCCGATGCTTCTTCAGAATCCTTAAGGTTGGCATAGAACTCTTGTACTAAGAATGGATAAAAGATTGTATGCTGACTGATGAAGTCAGTCCACCCTTGAATTTGAACAAGGAAAACCTACTTTCATACCTTTATCTTGTGATGTTCATTACTCTTGGCTTAAGAATTTGTCTGGTCTCCCCTAAATCCATTGCTATTGTACCTACAATGATATTCTCCTCAGACACATACTCATTAGAGGTTTCTTTTTCGGACACTGATTCCTCTTCCTCTGAAGTAGATTCTCCTTTTTTTAAACCAAATGTATCTTTTTCTGAAGCCCTTGCATTCCCACTTTCTAAGCTTGATTCAGACCTTTGTGCTACGACTGAGGGAGAAGTGGATGTAGAACCTTCTGCACTAGGGTTTGGTCCTTCATCTGGGATTCCTTCTTCAGTACTCTGGCTCCCATCTTCCAAGAACTAGTCAGCTCAACATAGTTGCTCTTCTTCTTTGATGACATTGCTAGTCTTGGGTGAGAAATGCGTCTGCTTTGTGCCGGAGAAGCCGATACCTTTCTCTTCTTTAGAGTGGACTGAACGGCGACATCATGCTGTTTCTTGGACCTTCTCTCCATGGGCTCATGAATTTCAATGCCGACTATGCTAGTCTTCTCTCCTTTTCTCGCCGTAAGGTTTAGAGCCATTGGGATGGGAGAATGAAGAAAGAGAAAGCAGACTAAATTGTCATATGAGATGGAAGACTCCCTCACCAAAGAAGAAGAACTTGCCTTGCTAAATAAGAGTGAGCTTCTGGAGGTAGGAGAGAAGAGAGAATATGAAAAGGCATACCAAATATGTCAATTCCAATTGGGGATTTAAAGGAAAGGGCATCGACATACCCTAGGATTGGATATGATGAACCGACAGTTCATCAAGAATTTAACTTGAGCCAAAAAAAGGGACATGGTAGATGCGTCGACATGAGTCTAGTGTGTCGACCTGCTGAAGATAAAAATCGAATATGTTTTTAGAAAAAATTAGGGAATGAGTATTAAATCATGAGGAGTATGACCTTATTGAAATTTCAGAGATTTTAATGAATTAAAGCAATTACTTTCAACTCTATTTATTTGCCCTTTTCTTAGAATCAATGGTTTGAAGATTATAAGCTCAAGTTTGACCATTAAAAAATCTGAAAAACCATGAGGCACATTTAATAGAGTTAAAACATCTTTTCAAAATACTTTAACATTTCTCCTTTATTCTTACTTTTCATTTCATATTGATATCTCTAGGAAATCCTCAAATAGTATTCAAAATAAACATTCTAGAGGTTTTACATAGGTAAAAATTGACCATTTTCAGTTGATTATTTTCTCTCATAAATTAAGCCAATTGTTTTAAGAGCATTTTGATATAACCCATACCTTTTCATGCAAGGACACATGCTTTTCACACACTTGAGTCCCTGATTACTCAAGAAGGTTAATCATCCTGCCACAAGGGTTATGTGTAAACCTTTTGACATGAGGATACACGTTTGTCAGATGCCAGAATCCCCAACTACTCAATTTAGCACCAATTGTTTCACAAATTTTATTAACCCTTTGTGAACAGAGATAACAAGGCTCTTCATGACGCACATTTGTCTAGTTTCTCAGAAAACCAAGTCATTGCTTTGCCAATGAGAAAATATATTCATGGTTTATAGCTCTTTTCCTACTTCAAAATAGAAGGATGTTTAAGAATAATACTTATTTTGAAGTTTTTCAACTAAAGAAACTTCATTACACTTGAATTTCAGAATAGAGGAAAATGTGAATTTTTAGAATTTTTTAAAACTAGTATATATCCACTCTTTGGCATTTTCAGGAGTTTAAAACAAAATCAGACTTAAGAGTTTATAAACCCCAACCAACCATTTATTTTAGGGTAAGCAAGAAAAGAAAGTAAGAACTTTAACTCCCTCTGAATTATTGCCCTTGGTCAATCTTCAACATGAGAGGATTCTCCCCTTAGCAAGTGAATTTTCAAGGTAAAAAAATCAATCAAAGCTTGATTTGAGAAAAAAATGATCAAAGACCACAGATCGATTGAAGCTGCGTCGACATAGGGTCATGTAGTGTCGACACATGAATGTACCAATCAGCAGAAAATGACTTGTGTGTCGACACATGAGCAGGTGTGTGTCGACCTACCTCTGACCAAACTCAGTTTCTCTGCATTGGTCAATCTTCTCAGTCAAGATACTATGCATTCTTCTTAATCAATGAGCTTTCTCAACAACTTTTGACATTTTTTAAGCAGCTCTTCACAAACTTCTTTCTTCTTTCAGAAACACCCCCCCTTAGCATATGCATGAGATGAGATGATATGCAGTGGATATGAACATAAAGAGTGCATACAATTAGCATTATGTATTGCATAGTTTATGGTACTTGGCGGAGAAATGTTCTCACACATAGTGTTAGTTTCCAGACAAGCCTTACTTAGTTCACCATTTGATATACCAACAAGCTAAGATACATAATACAACATGAATTCAGCAAGCAATTGTAATTAACCAATCAATCATACACAATCCAAGTTCTCTTCTTAAAGAAGTAAATCTATCATTGCAAAGAGACTTGGTGAAAATATCAACAGTTTGTTTTGAAGTTTCAATGAAATACAATTCAAAATCTTTTTACTCACTTCATCTCTTAAAAAATGATGTCTAATTTCAATGTGCATAGTCCTAGAGTGTTGGGTTGGATTTTTTGCCAGATTGATAGCACTAGTGTTATCACACATAATTGGGACACATCCAAGATCTATTTAGTAGTCTTGAAGTTGATGTTTATCCATAACACTTAAGTACCACAACTCCCTGCAACAACATATTTTGCCTTTGCAGTGGAGAGGGCAACCGAGTTGTTGTTTCTTGGAAGCCCAAGAAACTAAACACCCTCCTAAAAATTGGCAATAGCCACTAGTACTTTTCTATCCAATTTACACCCAGTATAATCTGCATCTAAAGAAATTAAGTTCAATTCACAGGATGCTGGATACCACAATCCCAACTCATGAGTTCCTACAAGATATTTGAAAATTCTTTTTACAACACTTATGTGGGATTCTCTAGAACTAGCCTGAAATCTAGCACACAAGCAAACTAAAAATTGAATATCAGGTCTAAATGTCGTAAGATGGAGCAAAGATCTAATTATATCTCTATAAGTTTTTGCATCTACCATGTTACCTTTCAGATCCACATCTAGACTAGCTGTGGTGCTCATTGGAGTTGCCATAGTTTTGGTGTTTTCCATCTTGTACTTCTTCATCAGCTCCAAGATGTATTTGGATTGATTGATGAATGTTCCTTCCAAAGTCTGTGCAACCTGCAATCTAAGAAAGAACTTCAGTTCTCCTATTAAGCTCATCTGAAATTCACTAGTCATTAGATCAATAAACTCTTTACACATTGAGGAATCAGTTAAACCAAAATTAATATCATCAACATAAATTTGAACAATTAGAATATCATTTTTCTGGACTTTTGTAAAGAGAGTTTGATCAACTTACCTCTTGTGTACCCCTTACCTGTGAGGAATGAACTCAGTTTGTCATATCATGCCCGAGGGGCTTGCTTGAGTCCATAAAGAGCCTTGTCCAATATCAACACATGATTAGGAAATTCAGAGCATTGCTTCTAATCTAGCTACTGGAGTAAAACATTCTTTGAAAGCAATTCCAAATTCTTGATTATAGCCTTTTGCCACTAGCCTTGTTTTATTTCTTATTATTTTTCCTTCTTTATTTGTTTTATTTCTGAAAACCCATTTTGTTCCAATTATGAATTGTGAAGAGGGTCTTGGAACCAAATGCCAAACTTTGTTTCTTTCAAATTGATTTAGTTGTTCATGCATTGCATTAATCCATAATTCATCTTTTAGAGCTTCATCATATTTTTAGGTTCCAATTGAGATACTAAAGCCATTTGATCAAATTCATCAATCAATTTAAAACGGTATCTAGTTATTGTAGGTTTATGCAACTACCAACAATGCTATTTAGAGGATGATCTCTTAGCATTCTAATATTGATTGGAGTTTTACCTTCATTAGTAGTTGGAGGTCCTTGTTCACTTGACTCCCTAGATTCTCATTTGAGCTTGATGTTTCTTCTTGCGGATCTTTTTGCTCCTTTATTTCCAAGAACTCTCCATCATCTTCTTTTTTGCAAATGTTGTCATTAAATTCATCAAATGTTATATGAGGGGATTCTTCAACAACTTGATTTTTAACATTGAAAACTCTATAAGCTCTAGAATGACTTGAATATCCAAGAAAATACCTAATTCACTTTTCAGTTCAAATTTATCCAAGTCCATATCATTATTCAAAATGAAACACTTTGTTCCAAAAACCTTAAAGTAAGCAAGTGATGGCTTCTTACCTTTCAGTCATATGGAGTCTTTTTGCTAGAAGATCTTACTAATGCACGACTTATAATGTAGTAGGAGGCGTTAACCGCTTCTGCCCAAAACCTCCTAGGCAGTCCACTTTCTACAAGCAAGGTTCTAGCCATCTCAACGTAAGTTCTATTTCTTCTTTCCACTACAACATTTTTCTTTGGAGTTCTTGGTGATGAGAACTTGTGAGAAATTCCTTCATTTATGCAAAAGTTATCAAAGTCAGAATTCTCAAATTCCCCACTATGATAGATGAAAATTTGAATTTATCATCTTTCATGATTTTCTTAAAGAATTCCAAAAAATTTAGTGAAGGCATCTTATGTGCAATAAGGAACACTCAAGTGAATCTAGAAAAATCATCAAAAAGAGCATAACCAAATGTCTTGTTAGCAACAAGACATAGATTACCATTTTCAGGATCCTCCAAGTCAACTATGTACACATTATTAACTCTCTTACCAGTAAATTTAACAATATCTAAATTTTGCTCAAACATAGTGCATACAAGCAAGTCAAAGATTACCTTATGACCTTTGTCACACAATTGACTTATTCTCAATAGATTATACTCCAGTCCTTCCACTAAAAAACATCATCAATATAATTGGAAAGATTCTTACCAACTTACATGTCCTGCTTGCTTTTCAACTAAAGATATAATTTACTCTTGTCTCTCGTCACATGTCTTGAATAGCCACTACCAAGGCACCACTTGTTGTGTATGGCTGTAAGACATCCCTGCAAAATATTTTAAACAAGAGTTTTGGAACCCAAGCACATTTGGGTCCCTTCAAATCACTCAATTAAACTACACATAAAAACATGCTTTTCGGAATCCACACTTGCCTTTTTGTTGTTGAATTATTTGTCTTTGAATTTGTTCTTCATTTCATTCTTTTTCTTACTCTCAAACACTTTTGAAGTTCTATTCTTTTTGACATTGGGAAATTGTTTTTAAATTGAGATTTCTTGCCCATGAGAAATCCAAGGGTTGTTGTAGCTACTAAACCACCTAGAGTACTTTAGATAACTGGGTCTAGTAAAAGACTAAGGGTGCGTCGATGCCTTGAAGAAGGTTGTGTCAGCTTGCCCATGTCCATCCAGAAGTACCCTGGGTCCTGGCAGATGGATGTGTCAACCTACCATTTGAGCTGTGTCGATCTGCCCAATCATTTGGTTGCCAGTATTGGTTCCTTTGAGGCACATGCGTTGACCTTGTGTACACAAGGTGTCACATACTTGGCTACCAATAGTCTTCATGCATGAGTTGGGTCGACCTCCTTTATACACTATCTCAACCTTGCCTCTTCATTTGGATTTCCCTTGAGGTTTTTCATTGGCCGGGATTTTAGAATTTTTCTTAGCCATTTTTCCATTTGGTTTATTTGTTGAAGTGGGTGCTTTCGAACTAGATGTGAAAACAATGTTATTATTTTCATTCCAACTTTCTTTTTCTTTGATGGGTTAAATCCTAACCCTTCTTTATTAAAGTTCATTTTTGTTCCTAGCAAGGCATTCAAATTGTTTCTTCTACTGATAAATTTCATTTTTGTTTCTAGCAAGGCATTCAAATTTTTTCTTCTACTGATAAATTTTTCCAAAGGTTCTTGTTTACCAGTTAATCCCTTTTGCAATTTTCAATTTTTTTTTGCATCTGAATGTTGGCAATTTTAATTGCCTCATCTTTTCTGTACCACACTTTACTTCATTTTTATATTTTTGTTCCTTCAGTTTCAAATCCTCAATGACAATTTTCAATTCATGCATTTCCTTCTCAAGACGTTCATTCTTTTCACTTATTGAAGTATCATGAACAATTTTGTTTATCTTTTTCTTGAGAGTTTTTTTTTTTTTTGAATATCATCATACTTATATAACAATTCAGTATATGCATCTTCCCAATCACTGTGAGTAAAGTCATCAAAGGGAGAAGTTACCTAATCTTCTTCTCTCCTCCTTCGGCCATCAAACATATTTTGCTTTCATCCTCATCATCCTCAAAATTTCCTTCTTCCTCGTCCTCTTTTTCCTCACTCCAAGTGCCTATCATAGCCTTGGGCTTGTTCTTTCTCCATTTGGAGTGGCTTTTCTTCTATGCATCTGGCCATTCATATTTGACATGTCCTGGCTTCTTGCAATTGTAGCACACAATCTTGTCAAACTTTTTGTTGATTTGCTATTTAAATCTTGAATTACTAGTCACCTGCGGTCTTCTCTTAATAAACCCATTACCTTCTATTTTTAGAAATTTTCTGAACTTTCTTATGAGTAGTGCAAACTCACCTGAATCATCTTCAGAACCAGATGACTCACTTTCCTCAGATATTTCTTTGATGCTTGGGCTTGCTCTGAGATCCAATGGTTTCTTCTTCTTTATATCTTGTTTTGTTCTCTTCAAGGTTAGTTCATAAGTCATCAAAGAACCAATTAGTTGATCGATAATGGTGGTAGATAAATTCCTAGACTCTTCAACCATAGTAGCCTTTGTATGCCATATGGGAGTCAAAGATCTAAGAATTTTCCTAACAAGCTCATATTCTATATACATTTTTTCAAGACTCTTTAGACCATTAGTTAACTGTGTTAATCTAGCATACATTTCTGAAATGGTCTCATCTGATTTCATTTTAAATGCTTAATATTAAAAAATTTACATATTAGCCTTGGTTTTACCTCTGAAGTACCTTCATAGATTATCTCAAGGTGATCCCACATCTCTTTGGTGGTGGCACATGAGGAAACCCTTGAAAATTTCATCGGATGAAGAGAACATTGCATGATGTTTAATGGCAGTTGGTATTTGATTTCTTTATCTACTATGTAGTCCATTTGTCCTCATCCTCTGTGAGTGTGTATGGTCCACGATTGACCACTCTCCAGATCTCATGATCTTGTGCACTAAGGATGTAACGACCCCGGCACCCGGACCCTCGGCTCCCATCAAGAATCCGAACATCGAGACCGCCGCCCACGGATCCGGAGACCCTAAAGGGCTAACAGATCGGTCTAACAAGATATGTAATAGAGATAAATAACAACAAACGTACTAAAGTGCACCACAAGTGAACAAAAGTGTCCAACACTAGATAGCAGTCTAGTATAGTCCCAAAGTAAATAAAGTACAAGTGCTGAAATAAATAGGAAAGAACACGTCCCTTAAGGGCATACCCCGAGGGTGAAGTACACAAGCTGGGGGAACACTGCTCACTAGGGACGCCGACTACTATGGGCACGTCTCCTCAGTCCGCCGCGGAGGGAGCTACTGTGAAGTCTTACCTAAAAAACAGGGAGTGAGCTTCACGAAGAAGCCCAGTAGCGACTACCAATCTCCCACTGGTTCTAACAGTAGAATAGAACTATGTGCAATAAAGAAATAAAGCAGTAAAGTCTATTCTACTAAACAGAGTCAAGTACGCAAGCGTGAAAGAACTACACGGTCTTCGGTCTAGGCTACACAGCGGGACCGGAAAATCTGTGTAAACCAAGGCACCACAAGAACCCAGCTGTAAACACAGACAGTAGACACTGCCTGGACAAACACACTAGCTACAGAATGCTACACTAGTCAGCCAGTCAGGTGCGCCACGCGCCTTACCCTCGACCAACGGTCCATGTCTAGCACCTCCCGTCGGAGTGAGACACAGAACAAGAACAACCACAACTGCCGTAGTCTGGCCGGACTACGGTCCCACGCCTGACCCCTCTGAATGGTTCCGGAACCACGTAGAGTGAGGCAGTGAGAAAGGACTAGCTGGTCCACACCGTAAGAACACCACACTACCTTGGAGAACCAGACCAGCTAAAAGAGCTCTACAAACGACTCCACGTCGCTATCCCCACCATTTTCCCCTTCTGCTCCAAGTCCGTGACTTAAGCACGCCCGCTGCTCGGAGAACTCCCTCTAACAGACGCGCGAGGCTGGTGTAGCAACCCTAAATTTTTGGGAAAATAAAAATTTAAAAATTTATATTATTTAATTAGGAAATCAAATAAAAGGAATATGTAGGAAATCAAATAAGAGAGAATTAAATAAAACCCATTAAATGAAAAAGAGTAATGGGCTTTGCTTAATGGATCCCCTAGAATTTATTGGGTCAAAAATATGAATTTGCAAGGGAGAATAATAAGAAAATACCATAAATTCGGAGTTTAATTATATCATAATTGGAAAGGGGTTATTAAAGCAATAAAAGTAGCAATTAGAGTTGGATTTAGATTCCTAAACCTACCCCATATAGTCTAGCATGAATTTAGATACTATCCTAACCCAATTAGAGATTGGAAAGCAAGAGAGGAAAGGCGGAGTTAGAAAATCTCAGAATTAAGAGGAATTTAAGTAGTAGTAGGAATAGGAACATGTGTTTATATAAATACACCTCTTAAATCCTCATGGCCGACCCTAGCTCCTACAAAGGGGTTCTTGGATGTGGAGAAGAGGCCAAGGAGGAGGAGAAATCGAGGAGAGGAAGAGCCATCAAGCTTCTTCCTTCGTTATTGGAGTTCTAAGCCCTAGAAGATAAATCGAGTCAAAGGTAGGCATTCTCACAAGCATAAACCATGAAACGTTTTCTATAGGATGTCTCGTCTATCAGGAACGAAACCCTTAAGTTTCATAATTTTCCATCAAGCATATCTTTAGTTCTTGATTTTTCATGTTCTGCAACTTACATGACCCCGAACCCTCTTCTTAACTCTTGATCTCCTTGTATACACAATCCCATGCTACAAATTTTTATTGTAGGAACTGATGCATGTTAGGCATCTTTTGCCCTTGAAAGCCCTAATTTTTGTTGAGCATGTTGCTCGAATTAAATCAATCTTGCTCTCTGTGTCATGTTCTATATTACTCGTTATTGTTCATGCTCAAACCATGTTCAAACCTTGCTCTCTTTCTAATCCCTATTTACTGGAAGTACTCTCGTATGTCTAGTTTCGTTTGCCACTGGTTTCGTGATTTTTCATCATGTATATAATTAGTTATGATTTTCTAAACAACCCTGTATCAAAATTTGAATGTTTTGGTCCGCAATCCAATGCCTGGTCTGACTCCTGTCAGAGTCAGGCACAGACCACCAGATCACGACTGCCCGATATGTCGCCTTCTGAGGTCTGATTGCGACAGCCTACCCGTCGCATTCAGAAAGCGACAGGTGAGCCGTCGCTATCCCTGTGCTTGTCCTGTCGCGACCCTTTCCCGCCCCTGTCGCGTTCCCAGTCCTTGATCTACAAGTCATGTCGCTACCTGTACAAGCCCCTGTCGCTACCTGCCCGACCCCTGTCGCAATCCTTACATGCCTATGTCGCCTTCACAAATTTTTGATGAAAATCCATAAAAATTATTTCTGTCGCTTTCTAAATAATTCTTACGCCTTTTTACAGTTATACCCCCAGTAAAAAACTTGTTTTAAAAAAAAAATGGAGCTACATTGAATGATTTAAAATACATATTCACGACTTATTTCTAGCTATGATTTCTCTTACACATGCACACACATGAACCATCCATCTATGACTGAAATTTGGCAGAAAATATCTCATAATGTATCTGGTAAATAATTGCAATAAAAGTATGTTAATTGCCCTATTTTAAAGGACTTGTATTTGTTTCTTGCGTTGTTTATATACTGTTATCGACGCTCTACTGTTCTAGAATTCCTCTAGAACGTCGAGCACCCGTTTTATATACACACTTTACTTGGCTTGTGGTGAACTCTCCGTCGGATATTCCTTTCGCCGGACTAGTGAACCCTTGCACAAGGCCTCCGTAAGTCTCCTCTGATCATGGATTCCCACATGGTCGACGAGCCGGTTTTACCCTAATACCCATGACACCTTTAGGGATCAATATGATCCAAAAGGCTATTAGAAGTTCGTTCTTACCTTGAATCATGCCGGACCTCTGGACTTGTGCATAACATTGCCAGCGGGAAGATCGTGAGTTCCACCTGACTGCCAACACCAAGTGCGCGTGTTGTGCAACTGTTACTGTCGCCTGTTTACTCGACGTGATACGCGCAATTGTCCACTAGCTCTCATCTACACTCTACTCGCTCATCTATTCACGTTCACTCTCCTATCTCGTCTATTCATCTAGTGCTCTCATCTACTTCTTGGTACTCTATATTGGCCATTGACTGATTGTCTAAAGATAAACAATATAACCAATGCCTGGCAATATATAAAGGGCCCGATCTGGTCCTCGGATGTGCGCCCGAAAGTGCTAGTGCCCATGGGAGTTAAATGATCAGAGTGTTTGGCATTACACTCAAGTGCTATCTATCTCGACTATCTATATGACAATCAAAAACACAAAACGTCCTATACTCTCTCGATGTCTAGAATGACAAACAAAGTGCTATACTCTCTCGATGTCTAGAATGACAAACAAAGTGCTATACTCGTCGTGCTATTATTATACTTGTGCTAGTTGTGCTATGGCCATCCTACTATTCATGCTATACTCGATACTCGTGCTATTTTTGGAAACTATACTCGATCTCGTGCTATTGTGCTATCTAGTTACCTGTTGTGCTATCTCTTGCTATATTTTGACTCTCTTGTACCTGCTATCTTTAGTTACTCTGTCCTTAAATGCGTTAATTATTTAAAGCCTGCTTGAGCCTGAGATTTAAGTCCTACTGGGCGTTATCGCTCACCCTATGTTATTTGATGTTGTGTTCTCAGGTGAGACCGAGGATGACACATACACTCACGAGGAAGGGAATGACCAAGAGTGAAGCCAGGAGTACCCTCGAGTCATTATGTTGTCTTAGAGTTGTAGTTAGTTATTTCCTTCTATTGCAATGTAATTGGGCCCTATAGAATGGCTCTGATATTATTGGTTGTAACTAGGCATTGAAAAGTTATTAATGAGAAAGATTTGCTTTAGTATTATTCAATGTGCAATGGTTTGATGTCTAGTATTCGCTCTATACCTTTTTCTTGCAACTGCCTTCGCGCTCCGATATTCCGCATCGGGGCGTGACAGGGGGTCCCAGGTAACGGTAACAACGTGTCTCGCGGACAAGCCCTCAAGTTCGTAGCACCGGGAGAAGAGAGACTAGAGTAGCACTGCACTAGGAACAACACAGGTGCCAAGAAACCAGAGTTGCAGTGGAAATGGGAACACAGTAGGTCGACAATCAGCTCTCAGTCAGAGAGGCGACGACCAGAACGCGACGGTTCTGCCTGTCGCGATAGAGAAACACGTAGGCGGTGCTTGATCCCGTCGCGATAAGATTGCGACGGATATGGGCTCCGCAACAAGCCCTGAGTCTTCTGATTGCGACGCATACCCTGTCGCGATCTCATCGCGATGGAGACGGAGGCCGCAATTGGCAAGACCCCGAACTCCTGAACGCTGACCACGTACCCGTCGTGTTAGCAAGATGCGGCGGGTCTGGGGCGCGTTCAAGAGAACGCGATGCACCGATACGTCGCGACCTGGTCACGACTGGGAAACCCGTCGCGACCACAGCCGAGTGCTCTACCAGAGCACCTCCACACACCCCAAAAGCCATAAAACTATACAACATGGGAAGGGGAGGCTAGAAGACAATGGAAACTGCTCTAATAACACCAAGCCACCCTTAGGAACCCCATGCATGCTATGGAAGAGATCTACACTCCAAAATCCTCACATGCACCACATGAAGCACTCTTCATGAACACCCTATTCCAAGCATGAAAACATGCAAACCACATCATGCAAACCTCATACATGGATCATAGGAAACCAAGAAATACCTAGCATGATTCTAGGCTTAGAAGGGGGAGGTTTGGCCCTAGCATGGTAGAACTAGGGGATGGTTTGGGGGTCCCTACCTCAATTTGAAGAACCACCCTAGCTGGGCCTTCTCGTAGGCTAGCACCCCTCCACCTCCGAGCTCCAATGCTCCAAGAGCCGCCTCCCACGAGCCGAGCACGTCCTCCTTCTTGAGCTGAAGAAGGGGCGGATCCACACCATGGCAAAGGACACAAGGAGAACAAAATTGAGAAGGGGGAAAAAGCCAAACACAAGACACACTTAAAAACACAACAACTTACCAAGCCAAGGCCACACAAGATCTCCTCCCCAAGCTCCCCACGGAGCAGACAAGCACATAATCGCCAGAGGAGAAGAACAACACAGGGCAAGAGGGCAAATGGGGGTTCTGCTCTCGAGCTGAAGCACTTAAACACAGACAGTAAGAACGCGACGGACCTGGGTGTCGCGTTACCAACTCTAACGTGACATCCACCTGCGTCGCGATCTGGAACAGTCAGCCAATCAACCACCCAATCGACGTGCATGCAAAACTGACAGCAAGATCGCAATGGGCAACCATGTCGCGTTCATGCATGCACTTCGACACGTGGTGCAACTGTCCCGACAGCAAGACGACAAGGAGACAGTCTGCTGTCAGGGTCCTGTCGCGACAGGGGCGGCCGATGCGTTCCCAACCAGAATGCGACGGTCACCTACGTCGCCTTCAGAACGCGACGGGTCGCTATGTCGCGACCACAGCCGAGAGGGCTAACCTCTAAAGGTAACGAGATGTTAGAAAGGAAGACCCGCATGGGATTTTTCCAGTAAGCATAGTTTGATCCATAAAAATAAGGAGGTCTATTTACATAGTGTCCTTCTGCTATATATCCTCTTAGATCCATTCCACCTAAACTCCCTGGTTTGTTAAACCACAATAATGGAGAGCCCTGCTCTGATACCACATATTGGCTGTGGAATTGGCAATCTAGAGGGGGGGGGGATAAAAATATAAGTAAGCAGAAACGGAATTCCAAAGAGATAAAGGGAATATGAGCATAGAAAACCATAAAAGCCACTGAGATTTTTAGGTGGTTCAGCTCTCAAACGGAGACCTACATCCACCCCTCACTTCAACCAAGTGAGGCTTCTTCAACAAGAATCCAACTATGAGAAACTCTCACATAACCGTTGATCCACAGCTTAGAACAACCACTGACTCACAGCTTGAAACCCGCTGCCTCACAGCTTGCAGATCATAAAGATCTCAAGATCCACACACTATACTGTGGACGCTTCGTTCCGCGCCCCTCGAGCACTTGGCGTCTCCAGATGTTCCTGAACGTTGCCGCTCCCTCGTTGGCGTGGGTGGTTGCTGGTTGACCTCCTCTCCTCTTGTTGACTTTACCTTTGACTGAGTTGACTAGAGAGGGAAAGAAGAAAACTAGCAAGTAAATGAAGGGGAGGTGATCGCCAAGGCCTTACTTGTGCCCAAGGAAGTGTTATAATCGCGTTGGTGACGTATCCTCTCGCAGCGGTGGATGATGGGGCTCCAACTTTCTCCTCTTCGGCTGGCCAAAGAGAAGAAGCTCCACGGTCTCCTTCAAAGTGTTCCTGCCACAAGAAAGGACTCTATTAGACTTGGGGAAGTGTGGTAAACGTCCAAAACAGAAAAGAAAATGCCCAAAAGGAGAGCCCTATACCGGTTGTGGGCTTAAGAAGAGGGGTGGCCAAGTGTTATGACCACCCTTCTTCCCTCCGTTTTTTGGTTGGAAAACCCCTTTTGGGTGTGTAGGAAGGTGCCCTACGTGCCTAGGGTGTGTGTGTGTGTGTGTGAAGCATGCAAAGACTAAAGGAGAGAGAAGGGAAAGAGAGGAAGAGGAGGGAGATGATCCTCATTGAAGTGGTTGGCAGCAGCTTTGGTGGGCTCCTCCAGCTCGGGGTGAAGCCTCCTGGATGTCCCAAAGGTTGAGAAGAAGAAGAGGAAGCAAAGGTGGAAGCTCTCTATTCTTTTCTCTCTCTTCTCTCAAAGCATTAAGGCTAGCTCGTCCAGCAACTCCCCCCCCACTTAGAAGGCCAAGGAGTGACCTATATAGGCAGTGGGGTCGGAGCTAGGAAGCCTAGGATGCTCAAGTGTGAGAAAACACACTTAAACATGTGGCAATCCATGTGTTAAGGCTTGAACCAATGAGAGAAGGCCATGTAGGACTTTTACTGGGTCAAGGGGGTGCCAAGGTGGCCCATTTGTCCGTTGGGAACGGCCCCATGCGTTGCATGGCCGAGGAGAGGGCATTTAGTGGGCTGGAATCTCAGGCAGTTACGTAGACCAAGTAAACCAGGTTGACGTCAAACGATGCTGCCGCCAACCCCATGTAGACATCAACACCTGTGGATGCCAACATGAATCGACGTCTAGGGGGTGTGCCGCCAACCAGAGGTCAGCGGCAGTCGATGTTGCCGTCTACATGGAATCTGAGGCAAGTCAACATGCGGTCAAACCAGGCCTTATTGGGCCATGAACCACGCAGAGATGGGCCAAATCTCGCGTCTACAAATGCCCCTCCGAGACATCCGATCTTGCAAGGGAGCAGAGCGGACTGAAAGGTTGGTGTCTCGGAAAATAAAGGACGCGGAGATTTAATGGAAGGGTCATCTCCAAGGATAGGAAATCTAGCAAGCCACATGAATGAGTTAGGCTAGAAGCAAGTGACGAATCGTCTGAGAGACAAATGTGGATAAGAGGAAGAGTGATCTACCTGTGTAACTACAATTGCAACCCAACGTTAGGGTCCCTGGCATTGCCGTGTAGGACTTTGACTAGTTTCTGGTGTTGTTTGAGTCAAAGGAGTTGTAATATGACTGTTGAATCGAGGAAATCTCACAACCAGAGTCTGTTTTTGTCCCGCTGACCTAATTAGGACGTTTGTCCAATCAGGGGGTTGTGGAGACAAAGGGATTGATTGTGCTCTCAAAGGATTATCAAAAGATTCTAACTGGAATCAATGTTTTTTAAGCTGGAAGTCCAGAATTAATCTCATGGCGAAAGGTTCACATGAACGCAACAAGACTGCTTGACTATTTGTGATATGCACGGTGGGACAAGTTGGAGAATGGGCAACAAAGACCCGATATCAACTTGAATATTCAAGAAAGTGGTACTGACCCGGTAGGCCACTTGAGCTGGGGAGCCACAGAGAGATTAAGGAAAATCTCCATTTTTTTTGAGTTAGTAAGAGAATGTTAGCAGTGAAATCCTAAATGCATGTTGGTGTGGGTTCCCTATCTAAAATGCAAGTTAGAACCAGAGGAAAATTCTAAGGCCATACGAATAACTGAGAGATCGCAAACCCATCATAGTTTTTAGTGAAGGGGAACTCTGGGTTCACGGTCGCTAAGTTATTCGCCTCTGGTGACTAATCCTACGTTAGACATACCTGTGTAACACTCACGGTAGCATGAGTGTTCCTAAATTTGGAGCGCAGCTCGTGCTTAAATATCTGCAAGACAACTTGAAGCACAAGATAATAAATAATGGCCATATAAAGCTTTGAAAATTCTGGAATGTTAACGTCCAGATCGAATGCCGCCAACATACTGTTGACGTCCACAAGAGGCGCCGTCTACCTGAGTAGGCGTCTACAAATGCTGTCGTCAATAGTTGACTGACGGCAACCGATATTGACGTTTACATACCAACGCATTAAACCGAAAAAATAGCTATTGGAAGGCCATAAGGACTCTTCCTTCTCCTTTCTCCATCCCCTCCTTCCTCAACTCCGAACCAGAGAGCTCAGGGATGAACTACAGCAGCAAACATGGCTTCCTTATCGACCGGAACGTCCACGAGCGTGAACCCGGGGATTTTAAGCGAAGTTCCAGGGCATCTAAGCACCCGGCTGGCCAACGGGGAGGTAAGCAACGCCTATTTCTGCTCTTCTTCATGCTGAAAACGCCCCAAACTCTCTCTCACAGCACTCCCTGGATGTGCAGGAGGTACCTGCCTTCCCAAGCCAAGGCCGGGTGTGGGCCTTCTCTTGGCTGGTTAACCTGATGAACGCGATTACCTTGGACATGAGGAGCTTCATTGGAGCGTGGAATCTGAGCTTCATGGTGGTGCTGGCGAAGAACATGAAGGAGATGTGGTGGGGATTTGACGCACTGGGGGCGCTCGTGGAGCGGTGACATCCACATACGCACACATTCGTGTTCCAGGGATTCGAGGCGAGCGTGTTGCTGGAAGAGGTGGAGTTGTTCTTGGGGTGGAGGCGGTGCCTGGAGTACGACGAGATGACCCGTCTTCTCCCGTGGGAAGAGATCCTCGCGGATGTCGTACGGGACAAGAAGGAGGTGTTAAGAATGATGAACAAGCACATGATCTTCCTAGACCAGCTGGCCTGGTGGCTGATCTAGCATGCGAAGGAGATTGGCAGAGAGAGAGCGACCAGGGGATTGACACTGTGCTTGGCTGGTGTGTTTTTGTTCCCCACTAGCGGCGACTTCCTCCTGTATGAGCATGTGGGGATCCTGTCTCTGCTATGGCATGGGCAGTCACTTTCCCCTGCAGTGCTGGTGCACCTTTACAGCTCCCTGACCACGATGAGCTTAGGCGGACGCACATGTAGGAGCTTGTTTCTGCTTCAGGTATGGATGGAAGCTCATTTAAAGTTTGATTTCCCTGAGAAGCAACCTACCCCTTCCAGAATTTTCCTTTGGAGTTTAGTGCATTGTGGCAGGGCCTGGAATGAGCCAGAGGATGAAATCAAGTGTGTGACAGCACACTCGAAGAGCAGAGATGCCTGGCAGGACTACCTAGGCTACTTCCCAGTGGAGGATTTTATTGTCAGGCCACTGTTCATGAGAACAATTGAGTTCAGGGTTCGCACCAGGGAGGATAGAGACCTGTGGTTGGTTGGGGTTGATCAGATGGTGGTGTACCAGCCACACCGGTGCCATTGTCAGCTCGGAATACTACGGGGAATTCCAACTTCATCCCACTACACCGACATGATTATCTCCGGAAGGAATGAGAAGCTTATGAAGAAAGCAAATAAGACTTGGGAAAAATACACAGTGAGCAAGAAAGTGGGACAAGCACTGTAGGAGAATTGGGAAGACATCTAGAAATATGAGGAATACATTGACACAATTCGCCTTATATCTTGTGATTTCTTTATGGCTCGTAGAGCAAAGTGATGTACTCTTCTCATTTCCAATAAGTGTAACACAAAATTTGATGAATAAAGAATGAGTAGGTTTGTGTTCAATGGCTTGAATTGTGTGGAATGTCTTGAATTGGCTTCAAATGCTTTCAATCGAGTGTTGGATTGAGGGGTCTGTGAAGATTAAGTGCGTAGAGGTTGGCATCCACATCGATGGATGCCAAAGCCAGGTAGGCGGCTACCCTGAGGCCGTTAACCACCAGACAGAAGATAGACGTCCCGATCGATGGCCGTCCACAGAAAAGTGGACGTCCACCAAGCTGTCGTCGAATGGAGTACGGGGTCTGACAGGGTTACCTCGGGGCCAGAGATAGACAACCTGCTATGTGCCGTCAACATGAAATGAATGGCCAATAGGTTGACATCAAGGGAATTTCAGCGGCCAAGATATTGACATCAATTTTAAAAACCAACTTTTCTTTCCCGAGACCCATTCCGGCGCCTCTTCACCTTCCATTCGAACCACCGGAGCCTTCTCGCCTTCCCACCCTTTTTCCTACACTCTCTCAACCTTTGATCTTCCATTCTTTCACTTCTCTTCAATTCACTGTCTCTCGATCTACGCTGGACTAACACTACGGGATTGGACCAATGATGAGGGGGAAGAAATCTATTCTCCGGGATCGCCCTCGCCGGATGGAGGAAGAGGAGGATGAAATGATAGGCAATGAGAACATGGCGGAGGAGGAGGCTGACCCGGCGGCAATGGACGCCGGCAGCGTGCCGGACGGGGAGGAGACGATTGGCGATGACGATGAGGAGAAAGAGGAGACAGAAGCGGAGGCACCCCGGAGGGTTTCTCGCCGGCCAAAGGTAGGTCACACTGAACCTAAACCTCCCTATGGATGTGATTGTAACCGTGGGAAGGAAGGGGAAACATGGGAGAGGCTGTCGGGTTCAACAGGAACTTGACGTCAACATCGGTTGACGTCGGGGTCCTATTGACGTCCAAGCAGTTGCCGTTAATAAGAACTTGACGGCAAGGGCTGGACGTTAACAGTTGAACTCGACGGCTACCTGCTTTCCGTCTACTCTGGTTAAGCGACAACACCCTTTGACGCCAATTGTATGTAAACGGCAACCTGGTTTCCGTCAACATTTTCTTAATGGCCATCGACGCTGACGTTTATCTTTCTATGTTCTGTGCAGGGAAAAGGCCGGATGAGGAGTAGGGTGACCTGGGACTTATGCTGGGCATGGTATCGGGCGCTGCCGGAGGCCCAGCAGACGTGGATAGCACGGATGGGTTTGGACACCTCTTGGCGGTGCGCCCGTTCCATGTGGATGTCCCGTACCTCGAGGCATTAAGGGAGAGATGGGAGGAGGATTGCAAGGCATTCATAATGCCTTGGGGACACATGATACCCACATTGGAGGATGTGGCGTATTTGACAGGGCTACCGGTTCAGGGTTAGCCGGTAGTGGGACATGAGAGGAGAGACTACCATGACGATGTGGTGGAGCTGCTGGGGCCAGAGTTTGTGGCCGGGAGGAGGAGACCGATCCAGAGAATTCTGCTCAAATCATTGTCAGAGGCGGTAGGACTGAGGGGAGGGAGGAGAGGACCCCTGGAGACCCTTGAAAAGTTTAGCACCGGGGTCCAAAGGTCGATCCAGTTGGGGGACCGGAGCGAGGAGAGGTCGGTCCGGATCTTCGTGGCTTACCTTTTTGGACGGCTCCTCTTCCCGATGTAGTCATCTTAGATGAACTGCAAGTTCGTGTTGCTTCTACGAGACCTGGAGTAGGCAGGGAGATATGCATGGGGCGCTGCGATGCTAGGACACCTTTTCTCACTTCTTCCTAGCAGCTAGCGGGTTTCTCAGAACACCGGGGGCTTCACCCCCTTTCTACAGGTATGCAACTTTTCTTTAATGCTCTTCATTGAATTAAATTGATAAATTTCCTGACTAACATTTCTTCTTTTGCCTTGCAGATTTGGGGATACACCTACTTCCCTATGGGATGCGATGTACAGAGGGAGGGAAGCCAGACCATGGTCCCTCTCATGGCTAGGTGGGAGGTGGCGCCCGATTCGAGGGTGATGGATCGGTGCATCGAGGACGTACGAGCTGGGCTTGATCTCTACCCCCACGACCAGGTATGAATCTCAACTAGCACTCCTTCTTTCTTGCTTTCAATTCCCATTTGTTGTGACTGACCAATTTTCTCCTTTCTTGCAGGTGGTTTGGACTCCCTACCTGGGGGAAGCATACACGTCTCATCTGGCGATGGCGATGGGTCACCCGCTCTTTGACCGCCACCTCCTCCTGCTTTGCTTGGGGACGTGCGAGCCCCTCTACCTAGAGCTAGTGGTACGCACCTTGGGTTGGCACTAGCCAGCTCTAGAGGTACCCTCTCTAGGGAGAGAGGGGCACTCCCGACGACGGTTCTTCGTCGAGGACCATGACTGGGGGGAGGAGCACGGGAGCACAGTTGAGTACTGGAGAGGCGGAGGGGAGCGGATCCTCTGGCAGACAGACCTCCAGGACAGCTCGACGTACCTGGAGGACTACCGGGCACGCTATGCCGGGCGACTCCGGTTAGACCGGTGAGTGGTGAGTGAATGCTTAACCCTAAGCATTGTCATTTAACTAATTGATTCTAACCTTGAAGTGTGAATGACAGATGTTGGAGTCGGCAGAGGTGCAGCTCCTGGAGGGGAGATTGGGAGAGCAGGCGGTGGAGACAGAGAGACTCCACGCCAAGACGCGGACACTGGTAAGTCACCCTTGACCACAATTGATTTGATTTGAGAATTGACCAAGGTATTTGAACACAGAGAGAGGAGCTAGCGCGGGTACGGGTGAGCCGGGACGTAGGGGTGAGCTCGTCCGCGCAGCCAGCTAGTGGGGACTTGGCGGTCCAATTGCAGGAGGCCCTGGACCGGGCGGTGGCGAGGGTCCAGGAGCTACAGACGAGGACCTAGGAGCTAGAGAGGAAGGTTGAGGAGCTAGAGACAGAGGTAAGACACTGAGTCACCATCTTTCTGCACATGATGTGATTGATCTGACATATTTTCATATCAATGTGCAGCAGCAGTGGAAGCAGCAGGGAGTGGCCCTGGAGGACATGAGGGAGGACTGGGCGACCATGCGGGGTTGCCTGCTCGAGGCGACGGAGAGAGAGAGGGAGGCGGAGAGTGCCCGGGCACGGATTGCCGTGGACTACGAGATCTTGAAGGACCGGGTGCTGAAGAAGCGTCGGGAGCAGCAGAGGCAACCCCATCCAGAGGCGTAGGCGAGGACCGGGTCAGCCTTCGCATCACTTGACGACATCGTGTCCCTGGGGGACCCGTCAGTGGTGCGGGGAGGGCTACGGCCCGAGGCGTCAACGACGACGAGACCTCCCCTCCCAGACCGGCGTCGGAAGAGGGAGGAGGAGGAGGTGTGTAACACCTAGAAAATTCGGTAATTAGAAAATTAGAAATAAATTGAAAACGATAAATTCAATATTAGTGAAATAGTAAAACGCACGTGCCATTATCATACATACAAAAACCCATTATAAAATTTCATAAAAACCATAATTCAACTCTAACTAATACTCCCTAATGACCCACAGAGAAGTTCGTGTAAAGGAAAATCGGATGGTCCAAGTTTAAGGTGTTTTGCGACTGAGTATCGTAATCAGAGAATAAGTCGGGAAATCATTATCACAGATACTTAGAGGAGCCAGAAAATTAAATAAAAATCATAGATGGACTTCAAATAATATCCTCTAATGATCCATCAAGCGATTTGGGTCAATAAAAGTCATTGGGGTGTATTTAAGAGTTATTGTGACTTATTATTGTAATTAGAAAATAAGTTGGAAAATCCATTATCATGTGTATAAAATGAGATCATAGCTAAATTAAAAATTTATGGTTGACTGCAAACAATATTTGAGGATAGTCCATAAAAGAAATTGGACCAATGGATAACTTATGACCTATGAGCAAATTCAAGTATGAAAATAGTAAATAAATAATTTTCGTATCATCCGGATGGTAGAACATACGTACCACTATCGTACGTGCAAGAACAAATCGGAAAATTCCGTAAAAATTATAAATCAACCCCAAACATTATTCCTAAGTGTCCCACGAAGGAATTCATGCAACAAAAAAATCCGATTGGCCAAGTGTACGTCACAATGTGACTAAATATTCAAATTAGGAAACAAAGTCGGAAAACCGTTAACGCGGAAATATAACACAAATATAAATTAAATAAATGGGTTGGAGAGACTTCCAACATGAAGTATTAATGATCCATTAATGAAATTGGGCCAATGGATCACTTTTAGCCCAATAACAAAATTGGAGCAAGAAATACACATAAATTCGCACTTGTAATTAAAGGGTAATTGGGAAGGGCAAAGTCGGGTTAAAACTAGTGGTAATAGCCAAGCTTAGCAAGCCAAATCATGGCCAACCATACTTGACACTTCCCATGGTGTGGCTACCTCCTTTGGGAAGATAAATCCCAATTTTTGGAAGGTGCCATGCTGAATCCGCAGGCCACCTTTCCCAGTCCCATTTGGAAATGAATGAAACCCTAGATGTATAAGAACTCGTGAAGAAACTCTTAGGGTAACTTTAGAAATGAGTTGGGGTTGTGAGCAGCAAGCCTAGGGCGCTGGAGGAAGAAGAACTGCTGGGGAAAAACCGAGTTCTTCCTCAACCTCGCTCTGCATCGACCCAGAACCTGCAAGGAATTCTTAGCATTCAAAGGTAGGTGTTCTCGGGCCAAGATTAAATAAAACCAATACCATCTTGTAGAGCTTCGAGTCTAGGTTCATTTGCACTTGATTTGCCCAATTTTCATGGTGTATACATGGAGTATTAGTCGTTTTCCCGAAGTCGCGCACAGTTAGGGATGTTTACATTCTTCATGTTTTGCACGAGATTTGAGACCGACTTGGATCAAACCGCCAACATAAAAGTTCTTCTACTAGTAGTCCCGATCATCTTTCATGTTGAACATTGTTTCTAAATGTCATTAGTTAGATAGTTATAAGTGTGGTAAGAGAGTCGCTGCATGATACTGTGTTTTCGGGTTGCACTTGACTTTTACGTTTTCATGTTTTGCATGGGATTTGAGACAGAATTAGACCAAACCCCCAACATTAATGTTCTTCTACTAGATGTATTAGACATGTTTTATGTTTAGAGTTTTGTCTAAATGTCAGCAGATCTCAAGTTACGGGCCTGACATGTAAGTCGCAATGAAGTCACGTATGTTTCAGGCTTTCTCACGTTCTTCCTATGTTGCACGCGATCAGAGACCGAATAAGATCTAACCGAAAACATAAAAGTTCTTCCAATAGATGTTATAAACATATTTTATGTTGAAAGTTTTGTCTAAATGTCAGTAGATAGAGAGATATATGCATTGCATGAATATCACACCCTGATTACTGTGTTTTCGGTTTGAGGTTTGAACCGCGTCCGGTTCAGGAGACGCGATTCCAGTGTCTGGTATCACGTCGGTCTTGGCCGACGTGATTAAGAGAACCGCGTCCGTGAGGTCTAATGCGATTCAGCGTCTGACCGGTCAACAACGTGCGTGAGACTTCGTGCCTTGTGAGTTTCCGTGCCGGTCTGATCTGCAACGGGAACACCTGACGTGATTCAGCTAGTTTTCCCGCTCAGTCTTTTTGCCAGTTTTTATATTGTTATTTTAAATGTCTGTCATGAATGCGTCGGGATATCACGACGCGATTCAATCTTAAAGGCGACCATGGAGGCCGTCATGATTTCAGTCTTTCACAGTTAGCCATGTTTGACCGTACATCGTGTTATGAAAAGTGTCCACTGTGTTGGACGTGATTCAAGGTTTGTCTCGAGACCGTTCTTTCATGTTAGTCAGTCAGCATGTTTAGTTGTTGGGTCTATTAGCATGTTGCATCATATTACATAGTATGCATGGACCTAAAAGCAATCAACCAATTTGAAAACGGTAATGACATGAATACGATTCTAATGTTTATTATGTGATTGATCATACTTTCATTGATTGATATCTTGTGATCTAGCTTGAAGTGAAATTGACATGATAAGAATACGATATGAATGTATGGATGAACACATGTTAGTGTAGACTTGTTAGTTAAAATGTTTCATCATGATTGTATATGAGTAATTTTCTTTAGTTATATGCTTTTTGATGTTTCAATTATTTGTTCATAACTTGCATACATGTTTAGGAAAAATCCGTGACACGTCACTTACACTTTTGCACGATTAGGCACACCCTTCTTGGGGAATTGAGACCTCTCTGCTGGTCATTCCGAATCGGCAAGACTAGCGATCTTTTCCTTAAGACCTCCATAAGTCTCCGCTCTCTATGGATTCCCACATAGAGGCCGAGCTGGTTGTACCATGAAGTACCCTGGAGATAGAGAGCACATGTTCCGCGTATGATCTGTCATTTGTAACCATCTTGTCAAGACATTAATGAATTATGAAACATAAGATTCGTCGATATACTGCCCAATTGATCTCTTGAGTTATTGTCATACCTTGACTCTATGAATGATCATGTCTTTATTACTATGAGCTTGTCATTGAAACTCCGTGGCCATAATATGAATATGTTTGTTCGGCACAATATGAGACTTCGGTCCATTTGACCAATGCCTATGCAATAGGGGCCCTGTCTGGTCCTGGGGAGGAGCGCCCCAACGTATTTATTAACCTGCGGGAGTATGGACTTGTGGTGCGTGGCATGACACTGATACTATATGCAATATTTGTGTGAATGTGCCTTCGTTTGATATGATATGATATGATAAGTTTGATATGATAAGTCTGATCACGTGAATACGTGATATCTGTGAATATGGCCAATTCATTTTGATATGATTCTACTCTTGAACGACCTGTCCATTGTATATGCAATTCGATATTTGATTTGATATGACATCTGTTCTATTCCGCTATTCAACTTGTTAGAAAAGCATGCATTGTCATCATGTTCATATGCATATCTTGCCTATTTAAAATGCTAATCATGTATATTAGTGCCCGCATAATATTGAGATGTAAATCCTACTGAGCTAGTTCGCTCATCCTATCATCCTGTCCTTTTCAGGTAGTGATAAGGAACCAGAGGAGTCTGATGGGGCAGGGCAAGAGTGATGAGCACCCACCACATCAGGAGTTGATAGTCTAGGAATAGTTATTTGAGTAGTCGATGTAATAGTGAAACATTTTTATTTGAATAATGGGCCCTTTGATTGGCTCAATTGATGTAAGGTTGTAACTAGTGAATTGAAATGGAATAAAGAGTACTTTGGGTGACAATATTATGGTCTCAAATGTGTTGTTATGTTTAATTGTGACTCTGCGTTACTCAACTGTGATACGTCTCTTTGTATCGTTCACGCATCCCGGTATTTATTCCGCTGCTAAATATCGGGGCGTGACAGTTGGTATCAGAGCCTAGGCTTTCCCTAGGTCCTAGGTAATCAGGAATGATAGGATAAGCGTCATTAGAACCCTCAACTTGTGTCAAGAATTTTATACCTACCTAGTGAGATTGGGTAGAAACATGGGCTAAGTCCAAAATCTTATTTAGTAACTAAATATTGTAAGATTACAAGGTATTAACAATGAGTAAAGAAGACTGACCGGGTGATAATTTATTTTGAAGGAACTTAAATAAACAGTAATGGAGGATATACCTACACCATCTATGGACGGACAGAGATCGGTCCAAAGATTAACTAAAACACTACGACAAGCTGCTCAACTGTTAGAGGATGCGTTAATAATGGCGAATGGAGATACAAATGGAAAGGAAAGGTCTATGGATGACAAAAGGAGTTGGTGAAACTAATAAGAAATAACAAATTACAACCACAGGAAACTCCAAACCTATGGCCAGAGAGAAACGGCCCAACAACAGTAACATATCGCACAAGAGAAAGAAGTGCAATAAGAAACTAGTTCCTGCTCCTGTAGAAAGATGCCAACATTGCAACAAAATAAATCATCAGTCCGAGGAGTGCTGGAAAATTTAGGACAAATATTTCTGTTGTGGTAGCCAAGACCACGAGGTTAAGGATTGCTCTAATGAGAAATCAAGCTCAGGGAATAAATGGCAGAACAAACCAAGGAAGGAGGTATGAGAGAGGTATTCTTTCTAACTCGCTTTTATTTGACCCTGAAGTTACATCACCAATCAATCATTATATTATGAGCAATTCACAATTTGATTCTTTGTAAGTCCAGCCCATAAACACATGTGAATTTGGGGACCAAATTTTTTTAAGTGGGGGAGGATGTAACACCCCGGAAATTCGGTAATTAGAAAATTAGAAATAAATTGAAAATGATAAATTCAATATTAGTGAAATAGCAAAAACGCACGTGTCATTATCATACATACAAAAACCCATTAGAAAATTTCATAAAAACCATAGTTCAACTCTAACTAATACTCCCTAACGACCCACAGAGAAATTCGTGCAAAGGAAAATAGGATGGTCTAAGTTTAAGGCGTTTTGCAACTGAGTATCGTAATCAGACAATAAGTCGGGAAATCATTATCACACATACTTAGAGGAGCCCGAAAATTAAATAAAAATCATAGATGGACTTCAAATAATATCCTCTAATGATCCATCGAGAGATTTGGGTCAATAAAAGTCATTGGGGTGTATTTAAGAGTTATTGTGACTTATTATCGTAATTAGAAAATAAGTTGGAAAATCCATTATCATGTGTATAAAATGAGATCATAGCTAAATTAAAAATTTATGGTTGACTCCAAACAATATTTTGGGATAGTCCATAAAAAAATTGAACTAATGGATAACTTATGACCTATGAACAAATTCAAGTATGAAAATAGTAAATAAATAATTTCCGTATCATCCGGATGGTAGAACATACGTACCACTATCGTACGTGCAAGAACAAATCGGAAAATTTCGTAAAAATTATAAATCAACCCCAAACATTATTCCTAAGTGTCCCACGAAGGAATTCGTGCAACGAAAAAATCCGATTGGCCAAGTGTACGTCACAATCTGATCTGACTAAATATTCAAATTAGGAAACAAAGTCGGAAAACCGTTAACGCGGAAATATAACACAACTATAAATTAAATAAATGGGTTGGAGAGACTTCCAACATGAAGTATCAATGATCCATTAATGAAATTGGGCCAATGGATCACTTTTAGCCCAATAACAAATTGGAGCAAGAAATACACAAAAATTCGCACTTGTAATTAAAGGGTAATTGGGAAGGGCAAAGTAGGGTTAAAACTAGTGGTAATAGCCAAGATTAGCAAGCCAAATCATGGCCAACCATACTTGACACCTTCCCATGGTGTGGCTACCTCCTTTGGGAAGAGAAATCCCAATTTTTGGAAGGTGCCATGCTGAACTTGCAGGCCACCTTTCCCAGTCCCATTTGGACATGAATTAAACCCTAGATGTATAAGAACTCGTGAAGAAACTCTTAGGGTAAGTTTAGAAATGAGTTGGGGTCGTGAGCAGCAAGCCTAGGGCGCAGGAGGAAGAAGAACGGCTGGGCAAAAACCGAGTTCTTCCTCAACCTCGCTCTGCATCGATCCAGAACTTGCAAGGAATTCTTAGCGTTCAAAGGTAGGTGTTCTCGGGCCAAGATTAAATAAAACCAATACCATCTTGTAGAGCTTCGAGTCTAGGTTCATTTGCACTTGATTTTCCCAATTTTCATGGTGTATACATGGAGTATTAGTCGTTTTCCAGAAGTCGCGCACAGTTAGGGCTTTTTACGGTCTTCATATTTTGCACGAGATTAGAGACCGACTTGGATCAAACCCCCAACATAAAAGTTCTTCTAATAGTAGTCCCTATCATCTTTCATGTTGAACATTTTGTCTAAATGTCATTAGTTAGAGAGTTATAAGTGTGGTAAGAGAGTCACTGCATGATACTGCGTTTTTGGGTTGCACTTGACTTTTACATTTTCATGTTTTGCATGGGATTTGAGACAGACTTAGACCAAACCCCCAACATTAATGTTCTTCTACTAATGTCTTAGACATGTTTTATGTTGAGAGTTTTGTCTAAATGTCATTAGATCTCATGTTACGGGCCTGACATGTAAGTCGCAACGAAGTCACGTATGTTTAGGGCTTTCTCATGTTCTTCCTGTGTTGTATGCGATTAGAGACTGAATCAGATCTAACCCACAACATAAACGTTCTTCAATAGATGTCCTCGACATATTTCATGTTGAGAGTTTTCTCTAAATGTCAATACATAGAGATATATAGGCGTTGCATGAATATCACACCCTGATTACGTACTGTGTTTTTCGGTTTGAGGTTTGAACCGCGTCCGGTTCAGGAGACACGATTCCAGTGCCTGGTATCACGTCGGTCTTGGCCGACGCGATTAAGCGAACCGCGTCCATGAGGTCCGATGCGATTCAGCGTCTGACCAGTCAACAACGTGCGTGAGACTTTGTGCCGTGTGAGTTTCCGTGCCGGTCTGATCCGCGACGGGAACACCTGTCGCGATTCAGCTAGTTTTCTCGCTCAGTCTTTTCGCCAATTTTTATATTGTTATTTTAAATGTCTGTCAAGAACGCATCGGGATATCACGACGCGATTCAATCTTAAAGGCGACCATGGAGGCCGTCACGATTTTAGTCTTTCACAGTTAGCCATGTTTCACCGTACATCGTGCTATGAAAAGCGTCCACTGTGTTGGACGTGATTCAAGGTTTGTCCCAAGACCGTTCTTTCATGTTAGTCAGTCATCATGTTTAGTTGTTGGGTCTGTTAGCATGTTGCATCATATTACATAGTATGCATGGACCTAAAAGCAATCAACCAATTTGAAAACGGTAATGACATGAATACGATTCTAATGTTTATTATGTGATTGATCATACTTTCATTGATTGATATCTTGTGATCTAGCTTGAAGTGAAATTGACATGATAAGAATATGATATGAATGTATGGATGAACACATGTTATGTAGACTTGTTAGTTAAAATGTTTCATCGTCTCACGATAATTGACTTTCTGCAATTAATTAATATCTCATATTGACTTTCTGCAATTAATTAATATCTCATATTAATTAATTACACAATCAATTATCGTCTCACGATAATTGACCGGGCTTCCAATCAAGTTGGGTGCCAAGCAACACCACTTGATCCTGGAAAGCATTGGGGTTCAGCAACCCAATCAAGGAACCCTTTTTGTCAACAGATACCACATGACTATATTCCCTCGCTCGTACAATACTCCTGAGCGCACTTAGGGTATGGTCAACTGTCAAACCCTAATATGTGCACTCACTTTGTTTAGATGCCGCATAGCAACATCAGAAAACTCCTTTTCTGATAAGTAGTCTTGCCCTGGCCAGGGACTATCAGGCATCTTTCCCTAGAGCATTCACTCTCTTATTACCGAGAGCGAGCGATCCCATATTGACCACACAATCACCTTCGAAGGTATACTGCTAGATCCGAATGCTTAACTGATTAAGACCTCATGGCTAGAGATCTATAAGTTAAGGTCAAAACCTAGAAGTCCACTGACAAGGTGTCCTTGGTGTCTCAGGTCTAAGGACCAATCACGCCACTGTGACAATGAATCTAGCTGGTTGACAGTTAGGTAATATTACCATCCAGCGATTCATAATGGATCAGTTCAGTGAACTCATTCTCCAATGAGCACCTACAGATTCACCTTAGTGTCTCCACACAAGTGACTATGAGACCAGTCATCCTCATCATATGAGCAGGTGCAACCTGTACTAGTATAACCGGATATTCGATGTCCTTCTTGAATATCCTCCGACTAGGAACAATTAAGAATATACTTTTAAAGGATATTAATCCCATTGTTGTGATCTCATCATAATTAATATCCATTGCGCATATTCATGGATTTCATAATGAAACAGAAAACGAATTACACATAATGAATATAAAAGCCTTATTATTATTATTAAAGAACAAGAATGTACAAGTTATGATTGGCTTGAGGACACACATAACTAACAATCTCCCACTTGGACTAAAGCCAATCACCTTTATGTCTTAATCCCATAGACTCTAGGTGGCGCTCAAACACAATTTGAGTCAAAGGCTTCGTCAGTGGATCTGCAATGTTGTCGACTGAAGGAACTCTTTCTACTAGTACATCTCCTCTAGTGATAATCTCCCTGATCAGGTGAAATCGCCTCAGAATGTGCTTTGACTTCTGATGAGACCGCGACTCTTTCGCTTGTGCAATGGCCCCATTGTTGTCACACAGCAATGGGATCGGATCAGAGTCACCCGGCACCACACCAAGGTCGGTGATGAACTTCTTCATCCACACTGCCTCCTTGGCGGCTTTAGCTGCAGCAATGTACTCAGCTTCTGTCGTCGAGTCTGCAATGTTTTCTTGCTTGGAACTCTTCCAGCTCACTGCACCTCCATTTAAGGTGAACACAAACCCAGATGTAGACTTGCTATCATCTGGATCTGACTGAAAACTCGAGTCAGTATATGCCCGAAGTTTCAATCCCCTCCTCCATAAACCAGAAATATATCCTTAGTCCTTCTCAAGTACTTAAGGATACATTTCACTGCCATCCAGTGTGTTTCACCTGGATTTGCCTGATATCTGCTCGTAACACTTAGAGCAAATGCCACATCAGGCCTTTTACATATCATGGCATACATGATAGACCCTATAGCCGAGGCATAAGGGACTCTATCCATGACTGCCCTCTCTTCAGGAGTCTTAGGAGACTGTTCCTTAGAGAGATTAATTCCATGTCTCATTGGTATGAGACCTCTCTTGTAATTTTCCATGCCAAACCTTTTGACAATGGTATCTATGTACATGTATTGAGTCAAGCCAAGCATCCTCTTGGATCTATCTCTATAGATACGTATTCCCAATACGTATGATGCTTCTCCCAAATCCTTCATGGAGAAGTTCTTTGACAACCATACCTTTACTGATGATAACATCCCTACATCATTCCTAATGAGCAAGATGTCATCAACATAAAGTACGAGAAAAGTGATAGCACTCCCACTGATTTTCTTATACACACATGGTTCATCTTCATTCTTAATGAAGTCATAAGATTTGATAGCCTCATCAAAACTTATGTTCCAACTATGAGAAGCTTGCTTCAATCCATAGATGGACCTTTGAAGCTTGCATACTTTATCTAGACACTCTTTGGATGTAAAACCCTCAGGCTGTATCATATACACTTCTTCCTCAATGTTTCCATTGAGGAAAGCAATTTTTACATCCATCTGCCAGATCTCATAATCAAAGTATGCAGCAATGGCGAGAAGAATTCTGATCGACTTTATCATAGCAACTGGTGAGAAAGTTTCGTCATAGCCAATTCCTTGCCTTTGACGATACCCCTTGGCCACCAGCCTTGCCTTATAAGTGTCGATCTGTCCATCTGCACCGATCTTTCTCTTAAAGATCCACTTGCACCCAATAGGTACAATACCTTCAGGAAAGTCTACCAAGTTCCAAACTTGGTTGATGTACATGGACTGCATCTCAGAATTCATGGCATCTCGCCATTTCCCTGACTGAGGACTATCAATAGCCTCTTGGTAGGTCTTTGGATCATCATCCTCATTATAAGACATGCCTTCACTGATATGTCCAACATATCTTTCAAGCTGTCTAGGTACTCTACCAGACCTACGTTGAACGTGTGTATATTCCTGAATAGGTTCCGGAACCGATGTTTCGTCTAGGGGACTTTGCACAGTTTGTGGATCTAGAACTTCTTCTAGATCTACCTTACTCCCACTGTCCTCCTGGGTAAGGTACTCCTCTTCCAAGAAGACAGCTCTCCTGGCAACAAACACTCTTTGTTCACTAGGATGGTAAAAGTAGTACCTAAATGTTTCTTTTGGGTATCCAAAAAACCTGCACTTATCGGTTCTGGATTCCAATTTATCTGGGTCGTGTTTCTTCACGTGGGCAGGACAGCCCCAGACTTTAACATGTTTAAAATCTGGTTTTCTACCCTTCCATATCTCATATGGAGTAGAAGACACAGATTTACTGGGAACCCTGTTTAGTAGATATGCCGCTGACTCTAGCGCATACCCCCATAAGGAAACTGGTAACTGCGAACGGCTCATGTAGATCGTACCATGTCCAACAAGGTGCGATTCCTCCTTTCCGATACACCATTCATCTATGGTGTATAGGGAGGAGTCCATTGAGAAAAGGATACCATTGTCCATTAAGAATTGTGTGAACTCTGTACTCAAGTATTCACCTCCTCGGTCTAACCGTAGGATTTTAATACTTTTTCCAGTTTGTTTCTCAACTTCATTCTTAAATTCTTGGAACTTCCCAAAAGCTTCAAATTTGTACTTCATTAAGTAAACAAATCAGAACCATGAGTAGTCATCCGTGAATGTAATGAAGTATGAGTAGCCACCCTTGGCTTGGGTAGACATTGGGCCACATACATCCGAGTGTATTAGTTCCAATATGTCCTTGGCCCTATCTCCATGTCCACTAGATGGAGATTTGGTCAACTTACCCATCAAGCAGGATTCGCAAGTTGCATATGATTCATAATCAAATAGATCTAAGTATCCATTCTTATGCAACTTTTGAAGCCTATTCTCGCCAATGTGACCAAGCCTACAATGCCACAAGTAGGCAGTGTTCACACTATTCTTACTTCTCTTAGGAGAAACATCAACATGGAGATTTTCATAAGAAACATCAAGTAGATACAAACCATTTACCAAATTTGCTAAAGCAACTAGTTTATTTCTCAAATAAACTGAACAACTATTGTTCTCAATGGTAAACTTGTATCCAATTCTGTCTAAACAAGAAACATAAATAATGTTCTTAATAATGCTAGGCACAAAGTAGAAATCATCAAATGAAAGTAAATCTCCTGAGGGTAACTTGAGCTTCACTGTCCCCACAGTATGTGCAGCAACACTTGTGCCGTTTCCAAGCCTCAAGTTCACCTCGCCCTTGCTCAGCTTCCTTCTACTTGTCAACACCTGCATATCATTGCAGACATGAGAGGCACATCTAGTGTCTATAACCCAAGATGTAGAATCTCTAATAGACAAGTGAAGATCTATCATATAGATACCTGAAGCTTCGCCAAGCTTCTGCTTCTCCTGAGCCTTCAATGCAAGGTAGTCCTTGCAATTTCTTTTCCAGTGCCCCTTCTTCTTGCAGTGGAAGCACTCGCCCTTTTCTGCTCCTTTGCTTATGTCCTCCTTTTGTTTTTGCTTGGACTACTTCTTTGCATTTCCTTTCTCAAAGGCTTGCACTGCTCTCCTCTTCTTGTTGGACTTTCCAACCATGAGAACAGTGGGCTTTTCCTTCTTAAGGTTGCCCTCAGCAGTCTTCAGCATGTTTAGCATCTCAGCTAAACTCACCTTCCAGGACATAGGCAATGCGCTCAGACCTGAGGACAATCTTCAGGTTCTTGAGCCAATCCGAGTAGCTCAGGCCTGTCAATTTGTTGGCATCCAGTATGCCACGGAGTGGGTTACTCGACGACATTTTTACCTATAAAGGAAATGTAAACACAACTAGCAGATGTTCATAATAATAATTAAATCTATATTAGGACTTTAATCAAGATTAGCTCCCACTATTTTCTGACAGACTGTATAACCTTCAGATATACAGAATGGGAGACGCCGACGGTCTCCTAGTGGGATCGGAATCTCACAGACTCATAGTATGATCTTGTGGATAGCACAACAAACCATACTATGATCTAAAAGCGGTCAACTCTTGACACTTGCAACTCTTGCAATATCTGATCTTATTTTGGCCCCTGAACTTTAATGACCTTGTGGATAGCACAACAAGCCATTAAATCCAGTCTAAGCAATACCATCATTACGTAACGAGCATAGATTCGGATGAAGCCCTTGTGGATAGCACAACAAAGCTACACCGTTCCTCTACCCCGTTTAAGGCATCACCATGCCATAGTTATAGTCTGTCATCAGATTTGGCAAGCCTTGTGGATAGCACAACAAACTTGCCCGATCTAATGCCAATCCTAAAACTATAATGATGGAGGGCCACGTAATTCATTCTAAATGATTACGCTATGGCTTAAAGTTTGAACGAGGAGGGATTTTAACACATTTTATCTTGGTCTCTATATCTGCGTGCTATTGATATATAGAATTTGGAATATCATATATATATTTAATTATATATATCATAGCACATTCCACATATATCACATATATGAAGAAAAACAATGGATGATCATGGACTTTAACCTAGAGTGGCATTACCAGAGCCAGTTGGTAATCCACAATTAAATGGCAAACATATGGCTGCCCCGCATCAAATGCTCTTGCTTGATGTAACTCTATCTCCAGGAAGGCCTTGCATGGTACTCTCCTCCATCTCTGCCAATCCGCATCTTAAAATTACAAGTAACATTTAAATTGGACTCGCAGGCCCATAAATATACATCAGATAATAATAAGAAACCTTGAACAAGTCAAGGGGAGTACATAACATGAATGAGATAGAATGTACAACCCGGATTTAATAGAGGGAGAGAAGGAGGCACGCAGTCCTCATTAAATTACATCACAAGCCATAAACCATAACAATCATCACATGAAATCTAGGTCCATGATCATCCATCCATACATCAACACATCACATGCATCAATAAGTAATTATCACATAATTACTTCTGAAATAATTTTATTTCAAAAATATACTAATTGTATTTTGAAAACCATTTAACTAAACAATTTAGCTAACATGGATAACATCTAAACAACTTTAGATAAATGCCATTCGCTGTTACTGCATGAATCTGCCAAAATTTTCTGTTAATTAATTTAATAATAATCACATTCTTAAATTAATTAACATGCATTAATTAGATGATAGGAAATAACTAAAATAATTTTAGAATTCCCTTAAACTAATTAAGCAAGGGGTCAAACATTTTAAAATTAATTTACAGAGAGCTAAAACAATTTTAAAACTCTTAAAACTAATTTTCATAATTTTTTGGAATTTTAAAGAATTTTCCTGGCTTTTAAACACTTTAAAAACATTTTAAAATCCTAAAAGGGGGGGTTTTGGGGCCGGTCAGATCCGGCGCGGGCCGGATCCGCCCGCGGCCCGTTCGGGACCCGCGGGGGGTCCGCCCGCGACTTACCCGCGGGCGGACCTGCGCGTGGCCCGCGGGGGACCCGCGCGGGGTCACCCCTTCAGCCCGAAACGGGGGGGGGGGGGGGGGGGGGGCACGGCTACGGTGAAACCCTAGCCGCCGCCGCCGCACCCTAGCGCAGGGCCGCGGCGAGGCGACCCCACCGGCCTCCGCGTTGCCACCGGCGGCCGCAGACAGCGCCGACGACGCCGGCGGCGGTGGCGCCCCACAAAACCCAAAAAACCCATCCCGAAAAACCAAAAAATTGTAGAAATCGCCCCCATCTTGGACTGTCCAAGGAGCATGGCGGCGGCATGTTGCAGAGGGCCGTGTGACCTCTACAGAGGGCCAAACGATGTCACAAAGGGTTCTTCGCGATGCCCTTGATACCGAGAACGATTCTCAAACATCAAGAAGCAGTTGTTCATCCCATGAACGACCCGGGAAAGCAGCAAACTTGGCGATTCATGCAGAACGTGAATTGACAAAAACACATGAAATAACGTTCACATGGCACCGATTCCGACCGAGCCAACAACCTGGCTCTGATACCACTGTAAGGAATCGTTCAGTGCGCAGTGGAAACACGATTCCCTCCATTTGATATCGTTGTCGGTGGTCGGAATCGAACAAAACGGAAACCCGTGCGCAGGAAGATCCGATCTTTACCTTTGCGGGGTTGCGAAACTCCCGAATCCGGGGAGGTGGTAGCGCTGGTGCTTCAAGCCGTTCAGGTGTCCGTCCTCTAGACGTATCCACGCGAGCTCTGGATGCAGACGGGGTCTCCTTGGTCTCCACGCGTCTCCCGGATCTCAGCTCCACCATGTGCTGGTGAGAAGTGAGAGAGAGAGGGGGTGGCGCCCCAAGGAGAGAGAGAGGAGGGGGGCGGCCAAGAGAGAAGACCTGTAGCCTGGACCAGGGTTTGACTCTCCACATATATTTATAGACACTGCAGTTTTTCACAAAAACCCAGTTATTGTCTATAACGACCATCCTGCCCAGTCTGCTCGGAACTCTATTGCGTGTGACCCTCTAGGGCCAAGTGCTAGTCCAGTTTTCAGCCCATTAAGTCCAATAACTATTTATTGACTTTCTGCAACTAATTAATATCTCATATTAATTAATTACACAATCAATTATCATCTCACGATAATTGACCGGGCTTTCAATCAAGTTGGGTGCCAAGCAACACCACTTGATCCTAGAAAGCATTGGGGTTCAGCAACCCAATCAAGGAACCCTTTTTGTCAACAGATACCACGTGACTTTAATCCCTCGCTCGTACAATACTCCTGAGCGCACTTAGGGTATGGTCAACTGTCAAACCCTAATATGTGCACTCACTTGGTTTAGATGCCGCATAGCAATATCAGAAAACTCCTTTTCTGATAAGTGGTCTTGCCCTGGCCAGGGACTATCAGGCATCTTTCCCTAGAGCATTCACTCTCTTATTACCGAGAGCGAGCGATCCCATATTGACCACACAATCACCTTCGAAGGTATTCCACTAGATCCGAACGCTTAACTGATTAAGACCTCATGGCTAGAGATCTATAAGTTAAGGTCAAAACCTAGAAGTCCACCGACATGGTGTCCTTGGTGTCTCAGGTCTAAGGACCAATCACGCCACTGTGATAATGAATCTAGCTGGTTGACAGTTAGGTAATATTACCATCCAGCGATTCATAACGGATCAGTTCAGTGAACTCATTCTCCAATGAGCACCTACAGATTCACCTTAGTGTCTCCACACAAGTGACTATGAGACCAGTCACCCTTATCACATGAGCAGGTGCAACCTGTACTAGTCTAACCGGATATTCGATGTCCTTCTCGAATATCCTCCGACTAGGAACAATTAAGACTATACGTTTAAGGATATTAATCCCATGGTTATGATCTCATCATAATTAATATCCATTGCACATATTCATGGACTTCATAATGAAACGGCAAACGAATTACACATAATGAATATAAAAGCCTTATTATTATTATTAAAGAACAAGAATGTACAAGTTATGATTGGCTTGAGGACACACATAATTAACACTTATTAACCGCGGGAGTATGGACTTGTGGTGAGTGGCATGGCACTGATACTATATACAAGATTTGTGTGAATGTGCCTTCGTTTGATATGATATGATATGATAAGTTTGATATGATAAGTCTGATCACGTGAATACGTGATATCTGTGAATATGACCAATTCATTTTTATATGATTCTACTCTTGAACGACCTGTCCATTGTATATGTTGGGTTGAGTGTGAATATAATACATTTCTCCTCACATTTTGATGATGACAAGCTGTGATTTTAATGCATAAAATAAATTGGAACATGTGAAATACATCACCTAAATTATCAATATTCAAAAAGCATGTTTCCAACCACATTTATCATTTATATTCATGATAATACATTTAACTAATGATTTATGTGTTTATTTTCTCAGAGACAACATTTTCTTGCTAAGGTAGTGTCGACACAATCATCAATGGTGTCGACACAATAGCTCAGAACAAAGGCAGAAATGTGAAGAAAAGATCAACTGGTGTCGACACTAGATCAGGGCAGGTCGACACTAGTGACAGATCCCAGAGAAATATGTTAACAGGCTTCTATCTCAGGTCGCCACCACATGGAATCAGGTCGACACTAGATGGCTCTCCCAGAAGGCTTGTTTTGCTGTCTGGGACAGCAGGTCAACACGAGATCATCTCAGGTCGACACTAGAGACCTCTCCCAGGGAATTGTTTTGCCAGTCTGGGACAGTGTGTCGACACACCTCAAGGGCAGGTCGACACACTCCGGAATCTCTGTGACTTAAACTTTGTCCTGGACACGTGGCACCCTAGGGATTTGTTGGATAAGCCTTGGATCGTGTGCCCACGACCCCCAAGGGTACACTTGGACTATTAGGGGTATAAATACCCTCCTATTGCCATCCAACACAAGAGAACCCTTTCAGAGCCTCCCAGAAATCCTGTTGGCGGCTAAAAGGTTCCTCCTCCCTGTTCTTGCCTTCCTGGTGCTTCCTCAAGCCAAATTCTCATCTGCTCAAGCGTGAGAAGTGGAGATTGATCGTTGAAGAAGCAATTGGATCACCTCAAGGAAGTAGATCAAGTAGAAGCCGATTCCTGTGAAGAATTCAAGGAAGATCCTGAAGATCAAATTGCAGAGCATCGCCTAGGAACTTCCAGAGATCAAGCTCTTCACAATTCGACCTTCTACAAGGGAGTACATCTGAAGAGAAAAGCTATCAATACAATCTCATCTTCATTTTTCTCTTCTGAGTGATTCTGAGATTGTGCATGGGTTATTGCATGAGTCTCATGAATTAACTCTGGTTGGACTAGATCTATTGCTAGAGGATCTGAGTCTTGTGTTTTTTCTAGCAAGTTGTTTGTGAGCCGTCGAGCTCAGTGGTTTTGAGTCATCGTACTCAAGTTGTTTGTTGAGCAGTCTTGCTCAGGTTCTAGAGTAGTCTTGCTCTAGAGGTCGTGTGAGTTGTAAACTCAGGTGGTTGGAGTTGTCAGGCTCCAGTGGGTGTGTTGTACCAGGTTGATTAGTGAATCCTCACTGTGTGAGGGGTGGATGTAGGAATCACATGGTGTGATTTCCGAACCACCTAAAAATATATGTGCATTGATCTGATTGTGGTTTGAATTTATCCTTCGTTAGATGCATGCATAGGATCGATTGAATTCATCTAATCAATTTGTTCTCACACTCCATTTGCACAACTCACTCAATTTATCTTCAGATCTGTGAAATCTGTTTTTCAATTTGCCTCTGATTCAAGAGTTTTATAAAATTGGTTAAGCTTCCGCATTAGTAGGCCTAGATCTATTCAACCCCCCCTTCTAGATCTTGTCCTCACCTTTTCTCGATCCTTCAATTGGTATTAGAGAGGGTTTACACTTGATCTGAGTAATTTCTGAGTGTTTTGTGTGATTTGTTTGCTTGCTTGTTTGCTTGCTGAGTGTTTCCTTCTTTGCACCATCTTTTTAATTCAATGGATTCCAGAGGGTTCATAGCTGATGGCCATTCCATTAATAGGCCACCATTCTTTAATGGAACGGACTATTCTTATTGGAAAAATAGAATGCAAGTTTTTCTTAGGGCCCAAAATTATGAAATCTGGAAAGTAGTGGAAGTAGGCCCCTATGAGAACCAGGGAGAGGAAGAAACCTGGACTAGGGAACAGATAAGAAGAGCTACATTGAATTACAGTGCCATGAATATGATTCAATGTGTTGTTCACCCCAAAGAGTACTCAAGAATCTCAATGTGCAAATCTGCCAAAGAGATGTGGGATAAACTTGAGTTACTCTATGAGGGAACATCTCAGGTTAAGGAAACTAAGGCTAACATTCTTGTCTCTGAATATGAATTATTCATGATGAAATCTAATGAGACAATTTCTGAAATGTTTGCCAGGTTTATGATCATAGTCAATGGACTGAAGGCCTTAGGTAAGGACTATACGGATGCTGACTTGGTAAGAAAAATTCTACGTTCTCTCTCTTCAATTTGGCATACAAAGGCCACTGTCATTGAAGATTCTAAAGATCTGTCAAAAATTTCTTTGGATGAATTGATAGGATCTTTAATGACATATGAAATCAATTTAAAGAGAAATGAAGAACATATAATCAAAACCAAGCCAGTAGCTCTAAAGGCCTCATCTAGTAGCAAAGACAAGAGTCAGGATAAAACCAGTTCTGATGAGTCTGAGTCAAATGAGGATGAGATTGCCCTCATGACTAGGCAATTCAGAAAATTCTTGAAATATAGAAAATGAAAACTTTCTGGAAAAAAGATATATTCATCAGGTAAGAGAAATACTTCCTTTTCTAATGCTAGTTCTAACAAGAACTAAAAATCTGACGAGATTGTCATCTGTTACAGGTGCAACAAGCCAGGACATATGAAGGGAGAATGTCCTGAAAACAAGAAGGAGAAGCACAAGAAGTTTCACAAGTTTAAGAAGCCAAAGGCCATGGTAGCCACTTGGTCTGATGAAGACTCAAGTGAAAAGGAAGAAGAAGAAAAATCCTCAAGCTCTAAAAGTGAGGAGATCTGCTTCATGGCCAATAGCTCAGATGGAAAGGTAAGCACATCTTTCGAAGATTTTTCAGTTGAAGATTGGCAAGATGCATATGCAGAACTTGTTGAAAAATATACTGAAATGAGGAAAGAAAATAAACACCTCAAAAAGAAAATTGAAAATATTTACCATAACCAATCCTCAAACCAAAGAACTTGTGAACTAGAAAATGAAGTAACAGAACTGAATGAAGAAAAAGAAAATCTTCTGAATTTGATTGATGAGCTTAAGATAGCCTCTCAAAAGGCCACCAATGAATTCAAAGAATTTTCTGAAAAGCTGGAAAAGGAAAACCAAGATAAACAACAAAAGATTGAAGAAATCAAAATCTTGAAAAACCAGCTAAAAGAGAAGGATGAAGTTATTGAAACATTCACAAATGGTAAGGATAATCTGGAGGCCTTGCTGGGAGCAAAAATGAAATCAATCTCTCATGGACTAGGATTTGATAAACAAAAACCTAAGAAAGACAAATCTGGTGAGAAGAAGGATAAAACACCATTAATTAAATTTGTCAAAGGCCCTAGTCTTGAGAACACAGAAATCAAACAAACATCAAGCAAAACACCAAAAAGTCCAAAAACTCAGAATCAAAACAGGGCAACCAGGTCGACACAGTCACCTGACAGGTCGACACCAGTCCACAACAAGAAGGTTTCTGTGGCTGTGGTGTCGACACCAGTCAAGGAGAGGTCGACCTGCTCAACATCAACAAAGACAAACAACAAAATCAAAAATTCAAATAAAAATCTGAAAAATAAGAAAAAGTCAAAGGAAGTCATTCATGAAAAACCTTGGACTTCCAAGACAAGATATCAAGATGATTGGAACCAATGGCATTACAACCCATGTTGGTATCATCCCCAATTTCTCTATCCAAATTTTCTGATGTACCAACAAAATCCTTGGATTCCACCTCCTCATCTAAACTCTCATGTTCAAATGAAAACTTCCCCTCCTACCAAAAATAAAAACACTGGTGTTTTCATTCCTAAAGGAAAGAAGAAAGTGAAAAAGACAGAGAACACCACTGTAATAAAACAAAAATAAAAAACAAATCAAATTTGGGTGAGAAAAGATTTGATAAAAATGTCCAAACATTCTGATGGTCCCAACACTGTTTGGGTACCAAAATCTTCTCTCCATTGATTGATTTTGCAGGAAGGTCGTGCACCCAATTCAAATGTGTGGTTCCTTGACAGTGGGTGTTCACGACACATGACTGGAGATAGAGCCAAATTTTCATTCCTGATTGAGAAGGAGGGAGGTTCAGTAACATTTGGAGGTAAAAATAAAGGAAAGATCATTGGATCTGGAAAGGTTGGTCAAACTTCCTAAACTCTGTTGATAGTGTTTTATTAGTTGATGGTCTTGATTACAATCTGCTAAGTATTAGCCAACTATGTGACAAAGGTCACAAAGTTGTGTTTGAATCCAATTTCTGTAAGATCATTGATTCATCAACTGATAAAATAAAATTTTGTGGAAAAAGGGAAAACAATGTTTACATGATCGACCTTAATAAAAACTTTTCTGAAAATCTTTGTTTTGTGGCTAATAAAGATGAAATTGCATGGACTTGGCACAAAAGACTTGGCCATGCAAGTTTCAGAATATTGAATAAATTGTTAAGGCTGAACTTGGTTAAGGGTCTTCCTGAATCTTTCTCTAACATTGAAAATCAAGTTTGTGGGATCTGTGCCCAAGGAAAACAAACCAGGAAATCTTTTAAGACCTTCAATGAGGTACTCACATCTAGGCCACTAGAACTACTTCACATGGACCTTTTTGGCCCAACAAGAGTTCTAAGTCTAAGTGGCAAGAGATATGGGTTTGTAATCATTGATGATTTTACCAGATTTACTTGGGTTATCTTCTTGTCCCACAAAAGTGATACTTGCCTTGAGTTCAGGAAATTCTGTACCACTGCCCTAACAAACTTTTCATATAAAATCAAAAATATTTTGACTGATCATGGGGGAGAATTTGAAAACCAATCCTTTTCTGATTTATGTGCTGAACTTCAAATTTTCTACAAGTTTTCTTCACCAAGAACTCTAGAACAAAATGGAGTTGTGGAAAGAAAAAATAGAACTCTTGTAGAAATGGCTAGATCCATGCTCTTAGAAAGCAATTTGCCCAAATCCTTCTGGGCTGAAGCTGTAAACACAGCAAATCACATTCTAAATAGAGCTTTGATCAGACCAAAAATCAGAAAAACCCCCTATGAGTTATTGAAAAACAAAAAGCCAACTGTTTCCTATTTCAAAATCTTTGGGTGCAAATGTTATGTACACAACAATAATAAAGAAAATCTTGACAAGTTTGATGCTAAGAGTCAGGAAGCCATCTTCCTTGGTTATTCAGAAGTGTCAAGAGCTTTCAGAGTGTACATTCTCAAAAACAAAAATGTTGAAGAATCTCCACATATTATTTTTGATGAAAATTCCTTTTCAATTAACAGTTCTAAATCTTGCAGGGAAAGACAAGACAGTGAAGAGGATGATTTCATTGTGGACTCTTCACCAATTGTTGAGGAGCTTGAAGACATTGGTGAGAACTTAAACATCAATTCACCATCTTCAAGTGGATCATGTAACATTGCTCCAGATTTAAATATCCCTCAACATGTAATTTCTGAACACCGAATTTTGAGAGATCACCCATTAGATAATGTAGTTGGCAATTTGCATGATAGAGTTAGGACTAGATCATCATTCCTGCATGATATTGAAGAAAACCCACTAGTTCTAATTTCCCAAATTGAACCAAAGTCAATTGATGAAGCTTTATCAAGTTCTGATTGGATTAATGCCATGCATGATGAACTTCATCAATTTGAAAGAAATCAAGTATGGGAATTAGTACCTAGACCTAGTGACCAAACATCATTGGCACTAGATGGGTTTTCAGAAACAAATTGAATGAATCTGGTCAAGTAATTAGAAATAAGCTAGGCTAGTTGCAAAGGGGTACAATCAAGAGTTTGGAATTGACTTTGAAGAATCATATGCCCCTGTAGCTAGACTAGAAGCAGTTAGGATTTTCCTTGCTTTTGCATCCTCCATGAAATTCAAAGTTTATCAAATGGATGTTAAAAGTGCATTTTTAAATGGATATATCAAGGAAAATGTTTTTGTTGAACAACCTCCTGGATTTGAAAATGAAAAACATCCTAACCATGTTTTCAAGCTTCATAAGGCTCTCTATGGTCTTAAACAAGCTCCAAGAGCTTGGTATGACCGTTTGAGTTCCTTTTTACTTGAAAAAGGATATTCTAGAGGAAATGTTGATCAAACATTGTTCACAAAAACAATAAATAATCAAATAATTACAGTCCAAATTTATGTTGATGACATAATATTTGGATCAACCAATAAAGGCCTGTGTAATGAATTTTCCAATCAAATGAAAAATAAATTTGAAATGAGTTTAATGGGAGATCTAAAGTTTTTCTTGGGATTGCAGGTTAACCAAACACATGAAGGGATCTTTATCAGTCAAACCAAATATGTCAAAGAACTTCTGAAAAGGTTTGACTTTCAGAACCTCAAGCATTCAAACACACCAATTGCCATTAATGCTAAGCTAGAAGAAGACTCTCATGGTAAGTCAGTAGACCCAAAGACCTATAGATGTATGATTGATTCTCTACTTTATCTTACAACTTCTAGACCTGATATTCAGTTTAATGTGTGTTTGTGTGCTAGATTTCAATCAAATCCTAAAGAAAGTCACATGTTAGCTGTTAAAAGAATTTTCAAATATCTTGTTGGAACATGTGATTTAGGAATTTGGTATCCTGCTAATTGCAAGTTAGATTGATTGCCTATTGTGATGCTGACTATGCTGGATGTAAATTAGATAGAAAAAACACAAGTGGCTTGTGTTTATACTTAGGTGGGTGCCTAATTTCTTGGGCTTCTAAAAAGCAACATTCAGTTGCTCTGTCAACTGCAGAGGCTGATATGTTGCAGCAGGTAGATGTGGAACTCAAATTCTTTGGGTGAAACATCAACTTCTTGATTATAACCAAGACTTAGGTTGTGTTCCCATTCTATGTGATAACACAAGTGCAATAAATCTGTCTAAAACCCCATTCAGCATTCCAGAACCAAGCATATTGAAATTAGGCATCATTTCTTGAGAGATGAGGTAGCAAAGAAATCCTTTGAACTCAATTTCATAGAAACTGAAAAGCAAATTGCTGACATCTTCACAAAACCCCTTCCTGACAGTAGATTCTCATCTTTAAGGAGAGAACTTGGTCTTTGTAAATGTCCTTTAGGATTGGGTTGAGTGTTAGGCATCTTCTGAGGGGGAGTTCTTTGCATCATCATATTCATTTGCTTCCTTGATTCATACTGATCATATCTCTCTCCACTTCACTTCTATTTCTTTTTGACAATGAACTCTTCAACTCACATTGTGTTGAACTTCTTGGTATATCAAATGGTGATTTGAAGAAGGACAAGTTCTGCTTGTCTGGACACTTTCACTATGCGAGAGTATATGTCTCCGCCAAGTACCAAGAAATGAATATGCAATTGTTGAGGGGGAGTTTTTGTTGCTCAAAGAGAATTATTTCTGATTTCAAAAACTTGCATATCTTTATTCTGATGAAAAGTGGTTGAAATCCTCATCTCAGGGGGAGCTAGAAAATTCACAAGTCATATCTTTTAAAAAATTCAAAAACTTTTCCTGCATTACATCAATTTCCTTACATGATGTCCTTATTCAGGTGTCTAGAGTCTCAAAATGATCCTTTGAGTGATCTACTATATTCATTTGTCAACTCTCACCTATATTCCTCAAAACTATAGAAATTCAGATTTCTTTCAAAGACTGAAGGATAATGTGTGCCTTGAATCTAAACATGTTTTTGTTTGCAATTGATGTTGGATATAGATGATGTCTTTTTTGTCAAAAATCTCCAAAATTTGTCAATTCAACAGAGCAATGGCACATGTGCTGAGAAACTGCACACCTTCACAATGAATGAAGTGCCATGTATGTCATGAAGCACTAATGCTATCTCTGTTCAAAGGGGTTCAAAATAAAAAACAAATGAAAAGCAAAATAAATATGTCCTATTCCTTTTTGATGATGACTGAGTAACTGGAAATATTGGCGTCCAAAAAACGTATATTTTCATGTAAAAAGGTCATCATTTACCCCTTTGAGACTTGATAATGGATAAATCTTTAGTATCCAGGGACTATAGTGTGTGAAAAGCATTAGTTCTTGAGTGAAAAAGATGTATCTCATTTGATAGTTTGTTTCAAAAACAAAAAATGTCTATATCATTGGAGAAATGTTTTAAAAGAATCATTCTTATCCATCATCAAGTTGTCTTAAAAAGTTGTTTATTTTCAACACACTTGACTTTAGTCTAAAAGATTTTTTTCTATTTCTTTGGACTTGAAGAATATGGTAGTGTGTAGTTGATTGTTAAATGTATTATATCCCTCAAATCATCATTTTAATGACTCAAGTCACTGAATGCTCATATCCTGTTGGATATTGTGTAAAACTTGAATTGTGTTGATTTTTTTCCAAAATTTAACAAATGAATTTTTTAGCCTCTTAAAAATCCTTGAAATGATTATTCCACCCATTGCCTATCATTATAAAGATATCCCAAAAGTCACAAAATTTTTCCATACTCCAATCTCACTTTTTCATCAGGCCAGGTCGACACTACCTACATCTCGTGTCGACACACTCTAGCTCAGGTCGACACTCACCTCCTCTAGTGTCGACACTGACCCCCTGCCAGAGTCTTTTTCGCCGTGGGCGCCGGTTAAGGAATTGATGTTCCTGCGGGGTAACTTACCCTAAATCCCCTTTTCTTCTCCAGGTCGACTCGACGGCCATCCTCTTCCTTGAATCCGGCAGGTCTTTGAATCCATCTCCACCTCTTCCCTCCTCCATCCCATCCCTGTCCTTCTTCTCTCATTCCTCACTCTCCACCTTCTCTTATTACACTCCTTTTTGCTCCCATGGCGCACAAGCAGGCCCCTCGCCGTGGAGCAAGATCCAGGGCTACGGCAAGGCCCATTCCGGCGGATGATGCTCCTCCCTCTGAAAGGAGAACCAAGAGGCGCCATGACCCTGCGGAGCAGCCAGGGCCTTTATCTGCCTCCCCGTCAACTGCTAAGAGAGGTAGAACTTCTTCTGGTCGAGGTAGAGGGTCTGCGTACCCTAGGAGGAAAATTCTGGAATCGTCTCCTGAAGTGTCTGAGCAGTCATCATCTTCATCCTCCTCATCCTCTGAGTCTTCCCAGCCCTCTAAGCCAACTCCTTCCAAACCAATTAGTGCAGGGAAGATCATTTTGAAACCTAGGGCTGTGGATTTAGAAGACAAAGAATTGAATGATGCCTTTCCTGAGGTCATCAATTTCTTCAAATTTCAGTCTTGGCAACCCTTCATCTCAGAGTTTCGCATTATCTACCCTAGACTTGTCCAGGTATTTTATCAGAATTTGGAATGCACTGATGATGGCTACAAGTTAAAAGTCAAAGGGATTGAGATTGATATGCCTACAGACATAGCAGCCACCATTTTTAACATTCCAGATGAAGGAGCAGACTGCCACAACTTTGAGTTCAATCTTTATGAAGCATATACCATCTTGACTGGATTGCAGGCAGATGAGACTGATCTCAAGAAAACCCATGTCACCAAATTCAACACCAACACTTTTCCACCAGTGTTGAGGCTTACCCATCATATCCTCACCACTATCATAACACCTCAAGGTGGTGGGAGAGACAGAATCACAGACATCCAAAGGTTTGTGCTATACTGTATGAGCAAGGACATAAAGATCAACCTTCATGTAATTATGTACCAGATCATGTCAGAGACAACTAGGGCTGATTTAAATAGGTCACTTCCTTATGCAGCCCATTTGACTCAGGTCTTCAAACACTTTGATGTGTCTCTTGAGAATGAAAAGTCTCAAAAAATTCCTAAGTCCAACATTTACTGTTTCAAGCATGTTCAAAAATTCATGGGCTTTAGGATTGTGGGTGATCAAGTTAGGAGAGGGCCAGCTGCAGTAGAGGCCCCTGTGGTCCCAGAGGATCAGCCTCAAGTGCATGAGGATCAGCCTCCAGTGCATGAGGACCAGCCTCAAGTGCATGAGGACCAGCCTCCAGTGAATGAGGATCAGCCTCATGTGGCAGTTGAAGTTGATGTACCCATTGATGCCCCCCTTTCACCTCAACTTCAGCCCTCCTCCTCCCTGAACCCTGAAACTGAAATCCCATCTTTTTCTCCACAACCTCCAGTTCATGCATCCTCATCCTTTGGTGGACCTTCTGTTCCACCAGAGTCATACACCTTTTTAAATGACAAATTTGATGCCTTGAACACCTCCATTCAAACAATGTCAGAATCTTTTGAGTTGAGGATTCAGAGGTTGGAGAACATTGTGTCTGCCAAGTTTATTGAACAAAAAGCAGCTTCTGACCATGCAGCACAAAGGTTCAACAGGCTGATAGGCACATTGGCAGATGCTTCAGTTGAACTAAAACAGCATCAAGAGGAGTTGGAAATAGTTCTTAAGGGAATTTTGGCAAATTCCCAAGCTGATGTCTTCAACACCAAGGAGACACTCTCTCAGATTTCTAAGACAAGGCTATCTTTTGCACATTTGGTAGATGACTTGGAGAGCATGAAAAACTTATCTACTCATATTGATGAAGAGATGTCTGCACTTAAAAAGGAATTCAAAGTTTTGAATAGACCTGCTTGGTCAACTGGTTCTTCTTCATCTTCACAGCCAAGGTCAACTGAGTTCAGTGCCCTTCAAGCTACAATGTTAGAGAATTCAGAGAGAATGGAACATATTTTGCATACAAGACTCTCAACTATCCAAGCTCAAATGAAGTTCAGTCTGACTTCAATGGAAAAGAGATTGACGGATATTGAGACCATTTTGCTACCCATTCCTCTTCCTCCTCCTCCCCATTAATGTAATTTCTTTTGATGATGTCAAAGGGGGAGAAGATAGCAAGAAATTTGTAATGCAAATTTGTAATGCTTTGTGAATGTGCTTTTTTGAAAATTGTGGTGTTCATATCTTTTTGAATGAAATGAATGGAAACCTTTGTGTCTTCAATGTGATTGAAAACTCTTTTGAATGAATGTGAATGTGATGAATGCTTGTCAAGCTGCTTGACCTTTGTGTGAGAATAGCTTATCTTTAGTAACATTGTGTCTTTCATGTGTGCAACTTTCAAATGTCACTAAAAATGTTCAAAGGTCCTTGACAAGTATGAATAAAAGGAAATGAAAATGCTTAAAATCACATTTCATTGAAACTTTCTACTTCCATATGAATTTAATGTTGCCATCATTAAAAAGGGGGAGATTGTTGGGTTGAGTGTGAATATAATACATTTCTCCTCACATTTTGATGATGACAAGCTGTGATTTTAATGTATAAAATAAATTGGAACATGTGAAATACATCACCTAAATTATCAATATTCAAAAAACATGTTTCCAAGCACATTTATCATTTATATTCATGATAATACATTTAACTAATGATTTATGTGTTTATTTTCTCAGAGACAACATTTTCTTGCTAAGGTAGTGTCGACACAATCATCAATGGTGTCGACACAATAGCTCAGAACAAAGGCAGAAATGTGAAGAAAAGATCAACTGGTGTCGACACTAGATCAGGGCAGGTCGACACTAGTGACAGATCCCAGAGAAATATGTTAACAGGCTTCTATCTCAGGTTGACACCACATGGAATCAGGTCGACACTAGATGGCTCTCCCAGAAGGCTTGTTTTGCTGTCTGGGACAGCAGGTCGACACGAGATCATCTCAGGTCGACACTAGAGACCTCTCCCAGGGAATTGTTTTGCCAGTCTGGGACAGTGTGTCGACACACCTCAAGGGCAGGTCGACACACTCCGGAATCTCGGTGACTTAAACTTTGTCCTGGACACGTGGCACCCTAGGGATTTGTTGGATAAGCCTTGGATCGTGTGCCCACGACCCCCAAGGGTACACTTGGACTATTAGGGGTATAAATACCCTCCTATTGGCCATCCAACACAAGAGAACCCTTTCAGAGCCTCCCAGAAATCCTGTTGGCGGCTAGAAGGTTCCTCCTCCCTGTTCTTGCCTTTTTGGTGCTTCCTCAAGCCAAATTCTCATCTGCTCAAGCGTGAGAAGTGGAGATTGATCGTTGAAGAAGCAATTGGATCACCTCAAGGAAGCAGATCAAGTAGAAGCCGATTCCTGTGAAGAATTCAATGAAGATCCTGAAGATCAAATTGCAGAGCATCGCCCAGGAACTTCCAGAGATCAAGCTCTTCACAATTCGACCTTCTACAAGGGAGTACATATGAAGAGAAAAGCTATCAATACAATTCTCATCTTCAATTTTCTCTTCTGAGTGATTCTGAGATTGTGCATGGGTTGTTGCATGAGTCTCATGAATTAACTCTGGTTGGACTAGATCTGTTGCTAGAGGATCTGAGTCTTGTGTTTTTTCTAGCAAGTTGTTTGTGAGCCGTCGAGCTCAGTGGTTTTGAGTCGTCGTACTCAAGTTGTTTGTTGAGCAGTCTTGCTCAGGTTTTAGAGTAGTCTTGCTCTAGAGGTCGTGTGAGTTGTAAACTCAGGTGGTTGGAGTTGTCAGGCTCCAGTGGGTGTGTTGTACCCAGGTTGATTAGTGAATCCTCACTGTGTGAGGGGTGGATGTAGGAATCACATGGTGTGATTTCCGAACCACCTAAAAATCTCTGTGCATTGATCTGATTGTGGTTTGAATTTATCCTTCGTTAGATGCATGCATACGATCGTTTGAATTCATCTAATCAATTTGTTCTCACACTCCGTTTGCACAACTCACTTAATTTATCTTCAGATCTATGAAATCTATTTTTCAATTTGTCTCTGATTCAAGAGTTTTATAAAATTGATTAAGCTTCCGCATTAGTAGGCCTAGATCTATTCAACCCCCCCTTCTAGATCTTGTCCTCACCTTTTCTCGATCCTTCAATTCCATTTGTTGGATTATGGGGTCCATCAACTCCCTTAGGGATTCGCTGTTACTACATGCTGGCCTGGGATCGGGTGTGTGTAGTCGCATCGGTGCTTGACAACCCAGCCCGCCGCAGAGACTAACCGCCCTGTGCGAAGCCCCTCATGTCTGCCCACTGCTTAGTGTGGGGTTCTGCACTGCCATAAAGGAAATACGGTCCACCTTCACTACCAGCTCGAGCTTTTGGTGCAACGGTTGGGGCTTGATCCAACAAGTGGTATCAGAGCGAGGTTGCAGGTTTGAATCCCCCGGGTGTCGCTGGGGGGGAGTTTGTTGGATTATGGGGTCCATCAACTCCCTTAGGGATTCGCTGTTACTACATGCTGGCCCGGGATCCGGTGTGTGTAGTCGCATCGGTGCTTGACAGCCCAGCCCGCCGCAGGGACTAACCGCCCTGTGCAAATCCCCTCATGTCCGCCCACCGCTTAGTGTGGGGTTCTGCGCTGCCATAAAGGAAATACGGTCCACCTTCACTACCAGCTCGAGCTTTTGGTGCAACGGTTGGGGCTTGATCCAACAGTATATGCAATTCGATATTTGATTTGATATGACATTCGTTCTATTCCGCTATTCAACTTGTTAGAAAAGCATGCATTGTCATCATGTTCATATGCATATCTTGCCTATTTAAAATGCTAATCATGTATATTAGTGTCTGCACAATATTGAGATGTAAATCCTACTAAGTTAGTTCGCTCACCCTATCATCCTGTCCTTTTCAGGTAGTGATAAGGAACCAGAGGAGTATGATGGGGCAGGGCAAGAGTGATGAGCACCCTCCACATGAGGAGTTGATAGTCTAGGAATAGTTATTTGAGTAGTCGATGTAATAGTGAAACATTTTTATTTGAATAATTGGCCCTTTGATTGGCTCGATTGATGTAAAGTTGTAACTAGTGAATTGAAATGAAATAAAGAGTACTTTGGATGACAATATTATGGTCTCAAATGTGTTGTTATGTTTAATTGTGACTTTACGTTACTCAACTGTGATATGTCTATTTGTATCGTTCACACATCCCGGTATTTATTCCACTGCTAAATATCGGGGCGTGACAAGGTGAGCAACTCGCGTAGGCAGAGGCCTAGCGAGGGAGAGAGGAGTGAGGAGCGAGGCTCCAGATGTACCACCCGGGGTATGCCCCTGTCATGATATGTACAAAACTTTGTTCCTTTAGTAGAATTTTTGTGGACTTTGTTGTTTTGTGAGCTTGAATGGTTTGCTAATGTGCTTTGGTTCTTGCATCCACAACACTTAAAGGAAAAAAGTTAGTGTAGATATGTCTTTAGCCCTTTGCCTAAATGATGTACCTTTCTTGAGATCTGGTCAAGGGGCTAATTTCTAATTAAAGATAAGAACACAAATAAACTATTGAAGGGAAATATGTACATGCAATTTTTTTGTGTTTTTTTGTGTTTTTTTAATAGGAAAATATGTTAGTATATGTACATGATACCACTATTTTTTATTTTAATTTTCTGATTTTTTTATTAATAATAAGAGGAAGGATATGCACATGGTAAAATTATATACATCATGAGACTCTTTTTGTCTTTTTTTTTTTTTTTTAGATTTTTGGACTCTAAGACACATATTCATCACAAGTCAAGGTATAGGGTCCTTATAATCTACTTAGCCACAGAGGCCATGAGCAAGGAGGATCGTGCATGATATTCTTGACATTGGAGATTGCCCCTAACCTTCTTGATATTTTCCACCATGGAAGGTCTTAAAAGGTCAAATTGCCCCTAGAGGGAGAAATTGGAAGAAATAAATAGGAAGTCACGTGAGGATTCGGTTCAAACCACTTTTTGTTTCCAAACCAACATGCCACACTAAAAGACTTGGTCAACAATTATTTTAGGGGTACTTTTCATTTTTGATTCTTTGGTGGAGGTACGTACTATTTGCTACCTCATTGATTTGGTCAGTCTTTTTCTGGGTATGTACTTTTTGCTACCCTTTTTTGACCTTTTGGCTTTTGCCCCTTTAGGCTTGATTTGGCATTTTGCCCTTGGATTTCCTTGATTGCCTCTGTTTATGGTGACTTTATCTTTTAGGTGAGAGTGGGTGGTCCCTTACTTGTAGTTTCCCCTTTTTCCAAACTTGACCGAGTGAGAAAAGAAGAGGGGATACATTGACCAAATTAGACCGTCCGAGTGTACTTATGATTTTCCAGCTAAAGGACAGTACTCCAACATCGTGTGGTGTGTGAAGAGACCGTACCTTACTAATGGCCAAGTGAATAAGCAAAGTCTCAAACCCATGACATTGACAAGTGATGAATGACAGACTTGACCGACTGACTAAGGGTAGAATTTCTTGAGATAGATTGCATTCCAAGGATGCGACAACTCAACTCCCTCGGTGTCCACTAACCTGTAAGCGTTCCCCGAATATGCTTCTTTGACAACGAACGGACCTTCCCAACTTTCTTGCAATTTACTCCTGGGACCTAGTGCCTTGATGATTTTACGCTTTAGGACCATGTAATCACGAGATTGTGCTCCCCTTCAAAAAATATGAATATGAAGGATTAGGAAATGTACCGTGATCGCCACCAAGTAGTCGCCCTAGATGTATGATTGAAAGGACGGCTGACTATGTTGGAAAAGGAAGGGAAGGAGAAGGCATACTTGTGAACGCGACACAAGGTTCGTCGCTACGCTTGTGACTGGACGCGACAGGAGGAGCGTCGCCTTCCGGGTCGCGACAGCCTATTCGTCGCCTTCTTCTTCAAGGGATGGAGACTGCAGGTTCTAATCTTCCTGCTCCTCAGCTGGCCGAGGGGCAAGAGCCTCACGCTTCTCTAGTCTTTAGGTACATGCCAAGATCAAGAAAACAAAGTAAAACCCATTAGAACTTCGTGCATGTGAGATCTATTCAATGAAAAATATGTAAACATGCACTAAACAGGAGGGAACTCACGTGATTGGGGTTTTTAACCCCTGTGGGTGTTAAAGATGGGTATGTGGTGTGTGTTCTAATGAAAAACTACGAAAAGAAAGGGTCTATACATGCATGAATGAAGAGAAATAATGAAGAGAGAGGGAGAGAGAAAGTGTAGCCGGTGGAAAAACGCCCTGGGGGGCTCTTCTTGGTCGTCTGGAGGGAAAACTGTAAGGTCTCGGGTCTTAGCAGATCCTTAATGGGTCTTGTAGAGGTTCTGTGAGGTTGACGGCTAGGGGGTTAGCCGTTGACTTTGTGTTGGTGTCCAGAGTTGTGGACGTTTGTTGTTGAACTCAACGACAAGCGATGTTGACGTCAAGTATTTGGCGGTTCAGTAGGCGACTAGTGATGTTGACGTCAACTGGTCGGACCTGTTGAAATAGGGCAGCCCGAGAGCAGAACCCTTTCTTCTCCTTTCCTCTCCTTCCCTCCACCTTTGCTTTTCTCTATTTCCACAGCTTCTGATGGTTGATGGGAGCTTGTGGGAAGGCTCTGGATTGCGTGGTGGTGCTTGATCGGGCGGGAAACGCGAGGTTTTGGTGCGATTCGCGCAGAGTCTTCATGGGGTTCTGGCGCGATTAGTGGCTGTTTGGGGGTTATTAAAGCGTTCTGAGGTAGGGACTTAACTCCTATAACCCTCCTTAGCAAACCAGCATGCTCAATTAAGTGAATTAGTATGCAAATTATGGTTTAGGGTTGGGTTATACCATGCCGGGAATTTGGGTGTTTTGAGAGATTCAAGGGTTGGATCACTTATTTTTGAAGTTCTGATAGTGTAAATTGATGAGAGGAAGTATTTCCCTCCATCAGTCGGCGTTCTGTTGGGTAATTCTGCCCAGCTGGACTGATCCGGCGCTGTTCTAGGTTTAGGGGACTGAAGAGCTTAACGTCCACATCTGTTGACGTTGAGATCTTCAAGGGTGATATAAACGACAAGGTCGATTGTCGTTGAGTTAGGGTTAACGACATGATGAGTGCCGTTTACTTCATATTGGCGGCAATCGATATGGCCGTTAATCTCCTATGTCTCAGTAGACTTGAGTTTTGTATTTCAAGGCGATTGACGAGTGATGTCTGCCCTGTTTACACATGTGGGCCAGGCTTAGAGTGTGACTCTGCCTGTGCATATTAGTAATTAGTTGTGACATGAGGTGTTCACTTACTGTATGGAGTTTCAGACGTTGAGTGTGTTCCGTCTGTTGTACGCGCATTGCGTTACCGCGTGCCCGTTTGTGTTGTGTTACCTAGGCATGGGTGCGACTCCGTCTAGATGACTAGCGTGTGGTTGTCCTCCGCTAGTGAGCCAGGACACCGAGTGCGACTCTGTCCTGTGCGTACTCCTTGTGGTGGTTTTGAGCTGGTCTCCGTGGAGCCCCTTCTCTACCGCTAGGGTCAAGCGTAGGGGAAAAACCGGTCGTGGACCAGACGCGAGAGAGAGCGTCTGTAGTGTGCACACATGGCTGGGGTTGGGAGCCTCTGTGGTGACGGGACGCCGAGCCACAGACCCTAGCTAAGTCCTACTTACTGTGTGTGTGAGTGTGTGTTACTGAGCCGCGAGGTTTACAGTTTTGTGTTGTGGTGCGTCGTGTACTTACTTTCAGTTTTTACTTTCCGCACTTTAGTACTGTTGCCGGTGGGGGTTACTTTTCCCTACTGGGTCTCTTTCTTGAGACTCACTCCCCTCCCTTTTAGGTGGATCGTCGTCGACTCCCGTTCCAGGCGAGTCTAGCCACTCCGGTGTTGGTGCTCCTTAGCTGCAGTGAGTAGTACTTTTTATTGTACTTCTGTACTCTGTACTTTGCTCGGACTCTGAGTTGTACATGTTATGTTCATATAGTGGAATTTTACAGCTTTACATGGTGTGTATCTTCTTACATATAGTCTCCTCGGACGTTCACTTCCTACCCTTCCGAGCTTGTCTCGTGGGTTAGCGGGTCAAAATTCAGGTTACTGGTTACTTACTGGTAATGCAGATTCTGGGTCGTTACAGTTTGGTATCAGAGCTTGGTCTGATGAGATATATATAAGGAAATACCCATCATGTTAACTCAGAGTACAAAGAGTACAGCTGCAGCTATATTTAACCCGGAGTTAGTTAGTGTATTTATGTGTGTATTTTTGCTCTGTGTATAGTACTATGGCACCTAGGCGACGTCCTAGAGAGGGAGTGGCCGAGCAGACGATTCGTCAGGAGGCTGGAGATGCTCCGCCACCTCAGCAGACGCAGCCTTTGCCACAGGACGCACACAGTGGTATTGTTCCGCCACCTCCACCTCAGGTAGCTCAGGGATTAGACATGACTCGATTTCTTGAGGGGATGGCTCAGTTTGTTGCTCAGCACCGTGATGCGCCGGTACCCCAGGGTGGTACTGGGAAGGTGTTGAGGGAGTTCTTGCAGTTTCAGCCTCCTCAGTTTTTGGGCCAGCCTGATCCAGATGTAGCACGGGTGTGGTTAGATGCAGTGGAGCGTACTTTTCGTTCCATGGAGTGTGTTCCCGAGGAGCGAGTGCTGTTAGCCAGTTACCAGTTGCAGGCGCAGGCGTTGACTTGGTGGTCCTCTGAGTGGGAGACTACTTTTCAGTCTCATCCACTTAGACAGATTCCGTGGCAGGAGTTTGTCGTTTCTTTTGAGAGAGCCTTCTGTCCTACTTACGTCCGGACGGAGAGGTTGTACCAGTTTCTGGACTTGCAGCAGAGGGATTTTACTGTAGTGCAGTACAGGGCTAGATTTGTAGAGCTAGGGCGTTATGCTCCGCATATTATGGCAGATGAGGGTCTGAGGACTCAGCAGTTTGTGAGGGGCTTGAGGCCGGAGCTCAGGCAGGCACTGATAGTTGCACGTGTCACAGATTTGGACGCGGCCTATCAGACAGCGACAGCGTTGGAGGCAGACACTTTGCAGACTCGTGCTCGGAGTGCAGAGGTTCAGACATAGGTAGTTCCTTCTCAGCCTCGACAGTAGCAGGGTAGTGTGCAGACGACCCCGAGGACTACGACTTCCTATGCGTCCACTTCTACTGGGACGACGGCGAAGTCAGGATCTCGGAGGAAGTTTCAGCGTGATAGGAGGCAGGCAGAGCAGCGACAGCAGTCGGTTGGGAGTGTTCAGCAGCCTGCAGGATAGCCTTCTCAGCAGGTACATCGTACTTTTGCTGGTCAGTGTTACCGGTGCGACCAGATGGGTCACATGGCGCGAGATTGTCCTTTGCTACCTCGTGTGCCGCAGCAGCAGACCCAGTCACAGCCTCGAGTGCAGCAGCAACAGCAGCAGCAGGCACCCGTGCAGCAGCGTCAGCAGACCGGAGGTTCTGGTGGGTCGAGAGGTAGAGGTCGTGTTACTCACTTGACCCGTGCAGACGCGGAGGCAGCTCACCTAGTGGAAGGTACTGTTACAGTTTTTGGTTATACAACTAGAGTTTTGTTTGATTCCGGTGCCTCTCACTCTTTTGTGTCTGAGGAGTTTTTAGACTCCCTTGGAGAGTTGAGTTCGGGAGAGTCTGTTGAGTTAGCAGTAGAGTTGCCAACAGGGGACTTTGTCCTTACGTCCTACTGTCTCGAGGAGGTACCTGTGCAGTTGCAGGATCAGTGGTTGTCAGCTCGTCTATTTGCTTTGCAGTTACATGATTATGATGTGATTTTGGGTATGGACTGGTTAGAGCGGTATGGTGCAGTGATGGATTGCCAGAAGAAGAGGGTGCACTTGCGGATACCTGGGGAAGCGGCGTTCTACTTCCAGGGTATCGTACCTCTTACTTCTCGCTTTTTAGTTTCTGCTTTGAGGGCAGGGAGGTTACTTGCTTCTGGTTGTCAGGGTTTCCTAGTTTCTGCAGTTACTCTTGACCAGATTGTCTCGGGAGTGGAGGACATTCCCGTAGTGTGTGAGTTTCCAGATGTTTTTGCGGAAGAGTTGCCTGGTCTACTGCCAGAGAGAGAGATTGAGTTTACTGTGGAGTTGGTTCCTGGCACTGTACCTTTTGCTCAGGCACCGTACCGCATGGCACCAGCTGAGTTGAGGGAGTTGAAGAGGCAGCTTGAGGAGTTGTTGGAGAAGGGCTATATTCGTCCTACCTTTTCTCCGTGGGGGTCACCTGTTTTGTTTGTCCGGAAGAAGGATGGTAGCCTGAGATTGTGTATCGATTATAGGAAGCTAAATCAAGTGACCATCAAGAATAGGTATCATTTGCCTAGGATTGATGATCTCTTTGATCAACTTCAGTCTGCTCATGTCTTTTCGAAGATTGACTTGAGGTCGGGCTACTATCAGTTGCGGATTAGAGATTCTGACATTGAGAGGACTGCTTTTCGGACCAGATATGGACACTTTGAGTTTTTGGTGATGCCGTTTGGGTTCACCAATGCTCCAGCGGCCTTCATGGATTTGATGCACCGGGTGTTCCACCAGTTCTTGGACCAGTTTGTTGTAGTGTTTGTTGACGACATTCTGGTGTACTCCGTTTCGTCGGAGGAGCACGCCGAGCACCTGAGGATCGTGTTGCAGACCTTGCGAGAGCACCAGTTGTATGCCAAACTTAGTAAGTGTGAGTTTTGGCTACAACAGGTTCACTTTTTGGGGCACGTGATCTCAGGTGAGGGAGTTTCTGTGGATCCAGCGAAGGTTGAGGCAGTTTTGCAGTGGGAGAGTCCCAGATTTGTGTCTGAGATTCGTAGCTTTCTGGGTTTGGCAGGTTACTACCGCAGGTTTGTTCGAGACTTTTCTCAGGTTGCTGCACCCTTGACTCGGTTGACGAGAAAGGGAGTTCCATTTGTGTGGTCGGAGCAGTGTGAGCAGAGCTTCATAGAGTTGAAGCGACTGCTTACATCAGCGCCAGTCCTTGCCTTACCTTCAGGTGAGGAGGGTTTTGAGGTTTGCACAGATGCTTCAGGTGTTGGTTTGGGTGCGGTCTTGATGCAGCAAGGCCGAGTGGTGGCTTATGCGTCCCTCCAGCTTAAGCCCCACGAGGAGAGTTACCCGACCCACGACCTAGAGCTTGCAGCTGTGGTGTTTGCTTTGCGGATTTGGCGTCTTTACCTGTACGGAGTGAGTTTTGTAGTCCGTACCGACCACCAGAGTTTGAGGTATGTGTTTTCTCAGAGGGATTTGAATATGAGGCAGCGTCGATGGATGAATATCTGAAAGACTATGATTTCAGCATTGAGTATAAGCCTGGAAAGGCGAATGTAGTTGTAGATGCTTTGAGTAGGAAAGCACAGATGAGTCATCTGATGCATAGAGAGTGGCAGTTGTGGCAATCTGCGGCAGAGGGGTCTTTCAGAGTTTCGTCCAGTCGTCGACAGTTTGTGTTGGGCAGTTTGTTAGCGGCTCCCGCCGTTGTGAGACAGGTTGCTGAGGCTCAGAAGACAGATCCCGAGTTGCACAGTGTGTTACTTCTCCCAGAGGTTGAGCTTTGTGAAGACGGAACTGTTAGGTTCCGAGATAGACTCTATGTTCCTGTTGAGGAGTCTATCAGGAGAGTCGTCTTACAGGAGGCACATGGTTCCAGGTACTCGATTCATCCAGGGTCGACCAAGATGTATCACAGGTTGAGACGTCAGTTTTGGTGGCCTGGAATGAAGAGAGACATAGCGGTTTTTGTTGCTAGGTGTTTGGTCTGTCAGCAGGTGAAGGCCGAACATCAGCGTTTAGGAGGACTTGTGCAGCCGTTAGAGATTCCGATGTGGAAATGGGACCATGTGACGACTGACTTTGTTTGTGGTTTGCCGAGGACAGCTGGAGGTTTTGACAGCATTTGGGTTCTTGTGGACAGATTGACGAAGACTGCCAGATTCTTGCCTGTCAGGACTAGTTGGGGTGTGAATAGGTTGGCCGTGTTGTACGTAGAGCGGATTGTTCCCTTGCACGGAGTGCCGATCTCTATTTTGTCAGACAGGGATCCTCGCTTCACTTCTGGATTCTGGCGCAGTTTCCAGAGAGCTTTGGGGACAGAGTTGGCTTTTAGTTCCGCCTACCACCCTCAGTCAGACGGTCAGTCAGAACGGACTATCCAGACTTTGGAGGACATGCTTAGAGCTTGTTGTCTGGAGTGGCAGGGGTCGTGGACAGCTCACTTGCCGTTGGTCGAGTTCGCATATAATAATAGCTATCATTCCAGTATCGGTTTGGCACCATATGAGGCTTTGTACGGACGACCGTGTCGCACTCCTCTTGACTGGTTCGAGGTTGGCGAACGGGTTGTCACAGGGCCAGAGTTGGTTCAGTAGGCAGTTGAGGTAGTTCAGCTTGTGAGACAGAGACTTCAGTCAGCTCAGAGTCGGTAGAAGAGTTATGCAGATCAGCGCAGACGACCGCTCGAGTTTCAGGTAGGAGACCAGGTGTTTGTTCGTGTGTCTCCTATGAAGGGAGTGGTGAGGTTTGGTAAGCGTGGGAAGTTGAGTCCTCGCTTTATTGGACCTTTCACCATTTCTGAGCGTGTCGGAGGTTTGGCGTACAGACTTGAGCTTCCGTCAGAGTTGGCAGCAGTCCACGATGTGTTTCACGTGTCGATGCTTTGGAGGTACCTTTCTGATGAGTCTCACGTTCTCCAGAGTACAGAGTGGTCTGAGGTGACTCCAGTGTTGACTGTACCAGAGTTTCCGTTGCACATTGAGGATCGCCGAGTTCAGAGGTTGAGGAATAAGGCAATCCCGTTAGTTCGTGCTGCGTGGCAGCGGCACTCCGGTGGTGAGTCTACATGGGAGCGGGAGGACGAAATGCGCGAGCAGTTTCCGTACCTCTTTGGTGAGTCTTCTTCTTTGTGTTATTTGAATTTTGAGGGCAAAATTCCTTAAGGGGGGAGGGCTGTAAGGTCTCGGGTCTTAGCGGATCCTTAATGGGTCTTGTAGAGGTTCTGTGAGGTTGACGGCCAGGGGGTTAGCCGTTGACTTTGTGTTGGTGTCCAGAGTTGTGGACGTTTGTTGTTGAACTCAACGACAAGCGATGTGGACGTCAAGTATTTGGCGGTTCAGTAGGCGACTAGTGATGTTGACGTCAACTGGTCGGACCTGTTGAAATAGGGCAGCCCGAGAGCAGAACCCTTTCTTCTCCTTTCCTCTCCTTCCCTCCACCTTTGCTTTTCTCTATTTCCACAGCTTCTGATGGTTGATGGGAGCTTGTGGGAAGGCTCTGGATCGCGTGGCGGTGCTTGATCGGGCGGGAAACGGGAGGTTTTGGTGCGATTCGCGTGGACTCTTCGGGGGGTTCCGGCGCGATTAGTGGCTGTTTGGGGGTTATTAAAGCGTTCTGAGGTAGGGACTTAACTCCTATAACCCTCCTTAGCAAACCAGCATGCTCAATTAAGTGAATTAGTATGCAAATTGTGGTTTAGGGTTGGGTTATACCATGCCGGGAATTTGGGTGTTTTGAGTGATTCAAGGGTTGGATCACTTATTTTTGAAGTTTTGATAGTGTAAATTGATGAGAGGAAGTATTTCCCTCCATCAGTCGGCGTTCTGTTGGGTAATTCTGCCCAGCTGGACTGATCCGACGCTGTTCTAGGTTTAGGGGACTGAAGAGCTTAACGTCCACATCTGTTGACGTTGAGATCTTCATGGGTGATATAAACGACAAGGTCGATTGCCGTTGAGTTAGGGTTAACGACATGATGAGTGCCGTTTACTTCATATTGGCGGCAATCGATATGGCCGTTAATCTCCTATGTCCCAGTAGACTTGAGTTTTGTGTTTCAAGGCGATTGACGAGTGATGTCTGCCCTGTTTACACATGTGGGCCAGGCTTAGAGTGTGACTCCATCTGTGCATATGAGTAATTAGTTGTGACATGAGGTGTTCACTTACTGTACGGAGTTTAGACGTTGAGTGTGTTCCATCTGTTGTACACGTGTTGCGTTACCGCGTGCCCGTTTGTGTTGTGTTACCTAGGCGTGGGTGCGACTCCGTCTAGATGACTAGCGTGTGGTTGTCCTCCGCTAGTGAGCCAGGACACCGAGTGCAACTCTGTCCTGTGCGTACTCCTTGTGGTGGTTTTGAGCCGGTCTCCGTGGAGCCCCTTCTCTACCGCTAGGGTCAAGCGTAGGGGAAAAATCGGTCGTGGACCAGACGCGAGAGAGAGCGTCTGTAGTGTGCACACATGGCTGGGGTTGAGAGCCTCTGTGGTGACGAGACGCCGAGCCACAGACCCTAGCTGAGTCCTACTTACTGTGTGTGTGAGTGTGTGTTACTGAGCCGCGAGGTTTACAGTTTTATGTTGTGGTGCGTCGTGTACTTACTTTCAGTTTTTACTTTCCGTACTTTAGTACTGTTGCCGGTGGGGGTTACTTTTCCCTACTGGGTCTCTTTCTTGAGACTCACTCCCCTCCCTTTCAGGTGGATCATCTTCGACTCCCGTTCCAGGCGAGTCTAGCCACTCCGGTGTTGGTGCTCCTTAGCTGCAGTGAGTAGTACTTTTTATTGTACTTCTGTACTCTGTACTTTGCTCGGACTCTGAGTTGTACATGTTATGTTCATATAGTGGAATTTTACAGCTTTACATGGTGTGTATCTTCTTACATATAGTCTCCTCGGACGTTCACTTCCTACCCTTCCGAGCTTGTCTCGTGGGTTAGCGGGTCAGAATTCGGGTTACTGGTTACTTACTGGTATTGCGGATTCTGGGTCGTTACAAAAACTCTCTTCTTCGGAGTTAGAGATCTCGGGGAGAGGAAGAAGCAGACTCCGGCCTTGCCCAAAAAGACGGAGTATTGAGGTAGTTATAGGTGATTATTCCTGGAAGGGCTGTGAGAGGAATAACGGGCAAGAGTCCGGGTTTGGGTAGGTATGGCCGTGCATGGGCGATTGGAACTCGGAAAGGAGGCTTTAAGGAAGGTCTCCACGAGTTTTGGTAGGATTTGGATGCGATTTGGACGATCAAAAGAGGGAATATCCATGTATGGCATGAGTCCAAGTTAGGCTCGGAAAGGATCTTTTGCATGAGGTCCAGAACGCGACGGGCTTATGGTCGCCTTCAAGAACGCGACGCCTCGATGCGTCGCCTTCCTTATAAGGAAGGGGACTTTAAGTCATTTTGGTGATTTTTCATGGAATTAAAATGCCTTTTTATGAACACGACGTATCGAATTGTCGTCTTCTTGAACGCGACAGTGGTGCTGTCGCCTTCAGAGCTTCTTCAACATGCAGCCATGCAAAGCGTCCGATCTCCATGCACGGGCATCAAAATGACGTACGGTTTGAAACGCCGGACTCTTGACTCAGAGAGCTACAAGATGATGATGAAGAGGATTGATTTTGACCAGGAAGACCTCACCAGGGCGATGAACTGATGAAAAGGATATCATGATCAGAGAAAGCCAGCTTGACGGTGATGAGCCAACGTGGGGCATCAATGATATGACAAGGGATTTGCTCGACTTATGGGTCAGAAATGGGTGTCTACAGATTGCCCCTCCTTGATGCCTGCTTTGCAAGGGAGTGGAGCGGTAGTGGAGTGAAGGTGGCATGAAAATGACGATGTGGCGGAGTGAAGCGAAATGAGCTGAAAAGCGGGCATCAAGGTAAAGAGACACCCATTCTGAACGAATAAGCAGCGATAATTCTCTGGCTAACTTCGAACATGGCTGGGAACAGAGTGCGAGGATGGTTCCTATTTGGGACGAATAAGAAATCAAAAGACAAGAAATGATCAACCTCTCGATTCAAGAGGTACCCTGTGTAAGGTCCTCGAATTTTCGTCGCATTATTTGTATTTGTGTGTGTATATTTGTGCTTGTGTATGTATGTACATATTTACGTACGTATTAATTAGTACAAGTACGTGTGCAGGTGTTTATATTAAATATAAATAATGTATGTATTGCATGGTGATAGTATGGATATAATACCATATACATATTGCATGTATATACGCGTGGTATGCATGGTTTTCTGCATATTTTAGAGTTCTGGCCGAAGGCCATCTTGGCGTCAACCCCTAGCCGCTTAGGTGGTGTCAGCGTCCAGACATGGACGCCAACACTAATCCTGGCGTCCAGAGATATGGACGCCAATCTCTCTGGCCTGCATGCGCAGCAGAGCTGCAAGCTTCTGAAACAAGAAAGCCAACCATTGGGGGACTGTCCCCAACGGCTCTGAAGGCTGTCAAGTCACCTGGTGAGTGGGAGAGAGACTCTCCTTATGTCTGAACCCGAAATGGCCTCTTCCCACTCCTCTCTTCACCCTTGCAAGAGGAGAAAAAGAGAGAAGAAAAAAACCCTAGAGAGAAACTGAGAAAAAACCCCACTTTTGCACCCGAAAATCAGTCTTCCTGGAGCTTGATCCGGCCATCTTCCACGACAAGAAGGTAGCTGGAGCAAAGGAGGAGGCTTCCCCGATGTCCCCTTGCTGTGGAGATCATCCAGGAGCCCGGAGGAAGAAGATCTAGGAGGGAGTTCTGCACTTTCTTGGGACTGCCCAAGGAGGGCTTCACCAACACCCTAGATCCTTTGTAGCAATCTTTAAAAGGCAAGTGACCTAACCATGATGTCCCCGTATGAGTCTAGGTCGGTTTTACAATTTTTGTACATTTTCCCTCGAGTCCTAGACCCTCCCATTCACCCAAGTTTGAGAGCTCGGGTCTGTGTTTCTGCATAGACCTGAATTGACGGCAAGGTCACTGGACGCCGATATCATGCTTGGCGTCCATCGACCATGCCGCTGACCCTGAGTCAGCGGCCAGAGACCGCCGCCAAGTTCCTCTGGACAGAACAGTGACCTGTTCTGCCCTTCCTATGCACTATTTTCGGTATGGTTTCCATGATGAGGATATATGGTAACCCTATACGCTATGTATACTGTCAATTGTGGTGTGTGGATGTGTGATGGTGAATGTTAGAAAAGTGTATCTCTTGAGCTTGTAAGCATAAATTGTGATAATCTTGTCCATCCATGTGTCATGATTAGGATTAGTCTAAATGCCTTAGTTTTGTCAGAGCATGAAGATTTGTAGATCAGTATATGTATTCTTAATTTTGATAATTTGTCCATTGCTTGCATGAGTTGCAAATAAATTCGGTTCGATAAATAGGAGGACATGCAAGAATGGTTTGTGGTGATCGATTCGTGATTGTATGATTTAGGATAGTTTTGTATTCACAGATCATGTATATGATAGTAACCTCTGTTAAAACAGCAAGTGGCAAAATCGCATGATATGTTAAACCCCATGTTAACTTAAGTTGTGAATAGCATGCTAAATAGGTGTTTTATTTTCTGTAATTTATATTTAGCTCAGAAAACTCTAAAAATTTGAGTTTATGATTTAGAACCCGAAAATAGCATGTGGTTAAAATTTCAGGTCATTTGGACCAGTATATAAGAAGTTATGTATTTTCCATGCAAATTATAGAAATCTACGTATGATATCGTAACGTGATTAGATAGTGCTTAAACCTAACTTGAATGGTGAAATTACTGTGTGTTAAGCTCCTGAAATCTGTAGTGCCATGTTAGGAAAAACAGAGATGTGCATGTGAGTGAGAAAGTGAATGAGATGAAAAGTGCTATGTGTAAACCATGTGAAAATCGGTAAAATGTGTAAAGTGTAACTGTGCCAATGTGACACTGCTTCCGTAGAGGGCAGTGGAGCTGTATCAGGGAAAAGTCCCCCTAAGAAAGTTCAATGTGTAAGTGACCATAAGGGCATTAGGGGGAAATCCTGGAGGTGGACAAGTACCACTAGTTAGGGTGGAGACTTGTTCTCCCGGTTTGCGCAGTCCAAGAGTCGCCATTAGAATGCCTAGATGGCGTCTATGTGTAATGTGATGTGTATATGTCCTTCTTTGGTGGTTTGGACTAAGTGTCACGGCACCTAAAATGTGTAATGTGTAATGTGTATATGTTCATGTGTAAATGTGTAAATGAACAATGTGAAATGTGTATGTGTAAAGTGCAACTATGTGAAAGAGGAAACTTGTGTAAAGAAAATGTGAAATTCTAAATGAGAGGTTATGATATTGAAACCCATGTGAGACAAATCTGAAATCATGTGAATCAGTAAATTCATGTTATTATCATCATGTTTATATGTGCAAAGATGCCTAGAATCCATGTTAGGGGTAATTGGTGAACACGGGTACAAGATAGCATGATGGATTGTTCACATGATATGTTTTACTCAATATTGTAGCTCTCATATATAGGTTTTCAGCCATGAAACCATGTGAAATCAGCAACCTAAAGCATGTGAAAACGTTTATGTATGTGTTTAAAAACATGTAAGATCCATGCTAGTCGCGTTTTCTTTTCATGTATGCACAATGTTCATGTTAGTAGCTCTCATGTCCTGGTTCTTTAAAGACAAAGTTTCATGAGTAAATTGAATAGAGAGCATGTGATAGGTAAATTTTATTCTTAAGAATCTGAAAGTATGATCCATGTATAAAATTGTAAAACTTTAAAATGACTAGTATGCTATGCTTGAAAATTGTGAATGTGCATGTAGAACCCGCTATGATTTATACGTGTATGTTATGGATAGTGTTCCTTGCTGAGTCTTTGGACTCACTCCTTGCTTCGGCGTACAGGTGTAGTTGGTGACGTGGCACCTTTGGAGGAGACAGTGGAGACGGACTCCGAGCGCGGAGTTAGCTAGTCTTTGGAGTTTTTGTGACTTGTGCATTCCATAGTATGTAATTTGGACATTGTATTAGAAATATCATGAAAATGATGTATAAGTGTGGACATTATGTATTTGAATTTCAGAAATCTAAATTATGTGAACTTTTAGTTCCTTAGTGTTAATTTCAAACTTCATGTATGTTAGATGTGGATGATGAATGAATGGAGACAGTTGTCTTTTACTTCCGCTACTCTGTTGTATATTCGCGTGTATCTCAGCTGTTTGTATCGTTTGGGTAAATGTCCCACTGTGAGGACTCTTGCTATACAGACGTGGGTTGGTGTAACCGTACCGGTATAATGAGGGCCATCACAGAGATTGGTATCAGAGAGACTGGTTGAGATTGCACATGAATATACCTAAGTCATCATCCCCATTGCATGCTAAGTATGTCCACATGTGTAGAAAACACTAATAAGAAGTGAAAGATAGATAAGAAATGGTTAGAAAATTTAGTAACCTAGCTCTAATAATGGCTGAAATTTTATTACAGCCATGGCTTCCCGTGGACGACGTGGAGGTGTGCCGGCTCGCGACGACGAGCAGAGGCGTGAGGAGCGGGTGGAGCAGTAGGCCCCGGCCCCACAGGGTCCTGTGCTTCCCCCACCACCGCCAGTGGATTACGGAGTATTCATGCAAGGTCTGGTGCAAGCCATGCAGACGCAGGCTCATACCCAGGCAGCACTCCAGGCACAGTTGGAGGCCCAGGTAGAATAATGAAACAACTAGTAGTTTGCTATTTAAATTGTATGATAACGTGTTTATTGTGTATTGCCTATTGTTTAATGTAGCAGGCTCAGGCACCAGTTCAGGACCATGGTGGACCTCCCATCATGGAGCGATTCAAGAGGATGACCCCACCCTCTTTTAAGGGGGAGAGTGATCCATTAATGGCAGAAAGTTGGTTAAGGGAGACAGAGAAAATCTTCCGAGCCATCAGGTGCCCTGATGAGGATAAGGTGACATTAGCCACCTACATGTTACAGGTAGACTTTTAATTTTGTATGTTTGTATGTTCTACTTAAGTTAGAATTTGTTAGTTGGTGCTTATGGAAGAGTATTACAGGAGAGAGCGGATGTATGGTGGTCCTCCCTACTACGTACACGCTTTGAGGACGGAGCAGTAGACGTGGCGTGGGACGCGTTCGTGAGACTCTTTCGAGCCAAGTTCATCCCAGAGCATATCCAGGACAAGATGGAGCAGGAATTTCTCTCCCTGACGCAAGGCTCCATGACGGTGCTGGAATACGAGGCAAGGTTTTCTGAACTTTCTAAGTATGCACCGCATATCGTAGAGGATGAGCGCAGGAAGACGAAGAAGTTCGTGATGGGACTCAAGCCATCACTGCGAACGAGACTCGTGGCGTTTGACCACCGCACGCTAGACGAGGCCCTCAGCGCTGCCTGCAGACAGGAGGGAGAAATGGAGCAATATCTGGAGGAGAAGAAGGCTTCGCAGAAGAGGCCGGCAGCGACTTTCCAGCGGCAGGATAAGAAGAAAACGGTGTACCAGACACCGCAGCGATCCGTGACAGTCATCAACTCTCAGGTACCTTCTGTACGTTCCTCCGGTGTGAAGAAAGAGTGTCCCCACTGTGGGAAGACACACGGAGGTTCCGAGTGTTGGTTGGTAGCAGGTAGATGCTTGAAGTGCGGGAGCAGCGACCATAAGATCAAAGACTGCCCAAGACTTCAGCAAGGAGCTCAGCGTGGAGCGCCAGTCCCAGCAGTAGCGGCAGCCGCGCCAGCTACAGGAAGACCAGGAAGGCCTCGAGCCCCAGCTCGAGTGTTTGCTTTAGCTCGCGAGGACGCCGAGCAGGTGGAGCATGTCACCGAAGGTACGGTTTTGCTTTTCGGTGTGCACGCTCGGGTTTTGTTTGATACGGGTGCTACTCACTCGTTCATTTCCGAGCGGTTCGCTAGGCAGTTAGCCCTAGAGTCAGGTGTAGAGTCTGAGGAGTTAGAGGTCCCTTTGTCTGTGCACACCCCTGCGGGTACGGTATCGACTAGGAAGTGCATTCCGTCGTTACCTGTGTGCATTGAGGATAGATTCCTAGATGGGTGTTTCTTCTTGCTAAAGATGAAGGACTATGATTGTATTCTTGGTCTGGATTGGCTAGAGGAGCACTATGCGTTAGTGGATTGTCGTCGGAAGAAGATTGTTTTCCGCATTCCTGGTGAGGATGAGTTCTCTCATCCCTTGCCAAAGAACTTAGCGGGAAAGTTGGTTATCTCTGCCATGAAGGCGATGCGCATGGTGAACAAGGGTTGTGACGCATTTCTTGCCAGCGTTATGCTAGTACCCGATGCTAGTTCGTCACTGACTCTTGCAGAGATCGATGTGGTGCAGGAATTTCCAGATGTCTTTCCCGATGACTTGTCTGGATTGCCACCGGATAGGGAGATAGAGTTCACTATAGAGTTGCTTCCAGGCACCTCTCCTATCTCGAAGGCCCCATATCGGATGGCACCTGCAGAGTTAGCAGAGTTGAGGAAGCAATTGCAAGAATTGCTCGATAAGGGATTCATTCACCCTAGTGTTTCCCCTTGGGGCGCACCTGTATTATTCGTCAAGAAGAAAGACGGGTCACTTCGGTTATGCATTGATTATAGGAAGTTGAACCAAGTGACTGTGAAGAACAGGTATCCCTTACCTCGTATTGATGATTTGTTTGACCAGTTGTGAGAGGCATCAGTCTTTTCCAAGATTGACTTGCGATCTGGTTATCATCAGTTGAGGATTCGGAGTGAGGATGTGTCCAAGACGGCATTTAGAACCCGTTATGGACATTATGAGTTCTTGGTTCTTCCTTTCGGATTGACCAACGCCCCTGTAGCGTTCATGGATCTCATGAACCGGGTGTTTAGTCCTTATTTAGATAGCTTTGTTGTTGTGTTTATTGATGACGTGTTGGTCTACTCTCTGGACGAGGCCACGCACTGTCAGCATTTGAGGCTAGTCTTAGAGGTTCTCCGTGAGCACAAGCTGTATGCGAAGTTCAGCAAGTGCGAGTTCTGGTTGCGCGAGGTTCACTTTCTCGGGCATGTTATCTCCGGCGCTGGTGTTGCAGTTGATCCAGCAAAGGTCCAGGCAGTTATGGATTGGGAGATTCCCAGGACCCCTTCGGAGATTCGTAGTTTCCTTGGGTTAGCTGGTTACTATCGGCGATTCATTGAGGGTTTCTCATCCATCGCCGCCCCTTTGACAAAGCTGACCAGAAAGGGTGAGAAGTTTGTATGGTTTAAGGCATGCGAGCGTAGCTTCCAGCTATTGAAGGCTAAGCTCACTTCTGCTCCGGTATTGGTATTGCCTAGTGGTCTAGAGGGCTTTGCCATTTATACGGATGCATCTCAGATTGGCTTGGGTTGTGTGCTCATGCAGCAAGAGAGGGTAGTAGCTTATGCTTCTCGTCAGTTGAAGGAGCATGAGAAGAACTATCCGACTCATGACTTGGAGCTCGCAGCTGTGGTTCATGCACTAAAGATCTGGAGGCACTATCTTTACGGTGTCAGATTTGAGGTGTTTACCGACCACAAGAGCTTGAAGTATCTTTTCTCCCAAAAGGAATTGAACCTGAGGCAGAGAAGATGGATTGAGTTCTTGAAGGACTATGACTTCGACCTTCAGTATCATCCTGGAAAGGCGAACGTCGTAGTGGATGCTCTTAGTAGAAAGAGGTCTTCGCTCCAGCAGGATTGGAAGATGTTGGAGGATGCAGCGTGCTCTATGACCGAGTTAGAGCCATCGTTGTGTCAGGCTTTTGTAGCTCAGCTATCCCTTAGATCCTCAGTCTTGGATGAGGTGATTGAGCAGCAGAAAGCCGACCCTAGATTGTTAGAGTTAGTGGGTAAGGCGGGCATTGCTCGTGATGAGGACGGTGTGATTAGATTTCAGCACCGTGTTTGTGTCCCCGATTTGGTAGATGTCCGTGAGCATGTGTTAGCGGAGGCTCATAGATCGCGATTCTCTATTCATCCGGGTAACACTAAGATGTATCAGGATTTGAAGAGATCATTTTGGTGGTCCGGCATGAAGAAGGATGTGGCGGATTATGTGTCTAGATGTCTAGTGTGTCAGCAAGTGAAAGCCGAGCGGCAGCGACCATTTGGCCTTATGCAGAGGATGGATATCCCAGTGTGGAAGTGGGAAGCTGTCACTATGGACTTTGTATCGGGTTTGCCTCAATCTAGAAGGGGCAATGACTCGATTTGGGTAGTGGTAGATAGGTTATTGAAGACTGCTCATTTCTTGCCTATGAAGAAGAAGCAGTCAGTAGAGAGTTTAGCTAGATTGTATGTTAGTAGTGTCATTAGATTGCATGGTGTGCCGAAGTCGATCATTTCGGATCGAGATCCAAGATTTACTTCGAGATTGTGGAAGGGTCTTCAGGATGCGTTAGGTTCGGAGCTGAAGCTCAGTTCGGCGTTTCATCCCCAGACCGACGGACAGTCCGAGAGGACTATCTAGACGCTCGAGGATATGTTGAGAGCGTGTGTTCTGGATTGGAAGGATGATTGGGAGCGTCATTTACCTCTTGTGGAGTTCGCATACAACAACAGCTTTCATGCTAGTATTGGTATGGCTCCATTCGAGGCGTTGTATGGTAGGCCCTGCAGATCTCCTTTATGTTGGGAGGAGACTGGTGATAGGCAGTTGATCGGACCGGAGTTGGTTCAGGAAACTTCAGATAAGATTCAGCTTATCAGAAAAAGGCTTGTTGCGGCACAGGATAGGCAGAAGAGTTATGCCGACAACAAGAGAAAGGATTTGGAGTTCGAGATTGGCGATCATGTCTTCTTGAAGATATCGCCTACTCGTGGTGTCGTTAGATTTGGCAGGCATAGCAAGCTAAGCCCTAGATTCATTGGCCCATATGAGATTCTCAGACGTTTGGGTAGCGTGGCATATGAGCTAGCATTACCCCCAGCTTTGGCTAGCGTTCACCCAATATTCCACGTATCTATGCTCAGGAAGTATGTCCGAGATCCGTCTCATGTGATTAGTCATGAGCCAGTGGAGATCCAGCCAGATCTTTCGTATGTCGAGCAACCAGTAGCCATTCTTGACCGGAAGGTTCAGCATCTCCGGAACAAGAGTATTGCGTCGGTGAAAGTTCTATGGCGGAACTTCTCACGTGAGGAGGCTACGTGGGAGCTTGAGGATGCGATGAAGAAGAAGTATCCCCTTTTGTTTGAGTAGTGTCGTTCTAACTTCGAGGACGAAGTTTCTTTAAGGGGGAGAGGGTGTAAGGCCCTCGAATTTCCGTCGCATTATTTGTATTTGTGTGTGTATATTTGTGCTTGTGTATGTATGTACATATTTACGTACGTATTAATTAGTACAAGTACGTGTGCAGGTGTTTATATTAAATATAAATAATGTATGTATTGCATGGTGATAGTATGGATATAATACCATATACATATTGCATGTATATACGCGTGGTATGCATGGTTTTCTGCATATTTTAGAGTTCTGGCTGAAGGCCATCTTGGCGTCAACCCCTAGCTATCTTAGTGTTAATTTCAAACTTCATGTATGTTAGATGTGGATGATGAATGAATGGAGACAGTTGTCTTTTACTTCCGCTAGTCTGTTGTATATTTGCGTGTATCTCAGCTGTTTGTATCGTTTGGGTAAATGTCCCACTATGAGGACTCTTGCTATACCGACGTGGGTTGGTATAACCGTACCGGTATAATGAGGGCCGTCACACCCTGGCTATCTTTAGCGTGCAGGTTTCGTTCATTAGGGGATAGGTGCTGCCCGATGGGTCGATTCGACTCTGGCCTTTGAGCGATTCACGACTAATGAGCAGATCGGGGATAAAGGATGACTGTTATAATGAATGGTGATGAGAGGAATCCTGAATAGGAACCATACTGGCAAACTGGACCGAGCAGCTAGCTTCGAGGAAAGCTTTCAAATCTAGAAATGGGATGCAATCCTTGTCTTTAGAAATGAGGATCTGTGTTGAAACATCATTGGGAAGCTGACTTTGACAAATCATAAAGCATGAAGCTCAAAAATTTCTAAATGATGCATGCTGGGCTAAATGAAAAGAAATCATAAAAACAAATGCAATGAAAAGGAGAAAATAACAAATATTCAAGGATAATATTGCTAGATAATATAAGCAAGGGTCAAGACACTTCGCATCCCCGGCGTGCGATAGAATCCATCGTCCCCGAGTCATACCGCCTAACGGCCTATCCAGCGATTAGCAGTGTGCACCTAGATCATCCTTGTTTTTGGTGAAGGGGAACTCAGATCCTAGAACACACTGACTACCAGCCGGTCCTTGAAACGATATAATAGCGTAGGTATCATATAGTAATGCGGAAAGATTAGGGTTAGAGATACTTACCTGCATTTACCTGACGAACCGTCTCTTTTTTGGATTTTCTAATTTTCTGATTTTTATGGATTTTCCTGCATTTTATGATTTTTATAGATTTTCAATAAAGAAAGAAATAAAGATAGGATACAAAATGAAGTGCACCAAATAATGAACACACCTTTAAGCATGTGTGCAAACATCGTGGGAAGCAATCACACAGAAATGGGCATGATAGTGTACTCTGATCAGAACGCGACATGGGGTAGGTCGCTACCCTTGTCTAAAGAAGGCGACACTCGCAATGTCGCCACCCTGAAGGCGACATATCGATATGTCGCGTTCACAGGATTCTCAGCCCGAGCTCAAAACCTGCAACCAGAGAATTGAAGTCTGACTCCCACTTGGACCCCTAATGCTCTCTAATCAAAGTCCCACTCCTACTAGCTTTTCTCTACCCTTTCCAACCATGAATAGGAGTCTTGTTATAAATAAGGGGGAGGAGAGGCCAAATTCGCATCTCACCCTTCTTTCAAGCTCTCATGGCCATGAAGAGAGCTCTAAGTGCTTTCATGGGTGAGGAGGCGCCCTACGAAGGTCCGAAGCGAGCCCGGGCGACTTATGATGCTCTCGTGAGGTTGACAGACGTCCCCAACCATCTGAGCAGGAGCAAGGAAGTGAGAGAGGTAAGTTGCTTGATGTTTTAATTTTTCTATGATTTTTCCTGCGAATTTCTTCATTAATTTTGTTCTTCTTCTTCCTCCCCTCTCTTTGCTTTTTTTTCTTCTTCTCCTCTAGCTCTTCCCCGGCTCCCGCCGCTATTCCAAGCTAACGTGGATCACCCCCATGATAAAGGCCTTACCCATGTTTGTAATCCGGTTCGTGAGAGAGTGGGGTTTGGGTGGGGTTTTGATAGCGGCCCATAACTACCACAAGATCTCCTTTGATTGGCATAGTATCACGGCCTTGATAGAACTTTGGCACCCCAAACCCATACTTTCATTTTCCCCAAATTTGAGGCGACCATCCTTCTAGAAGAGGCCGAGGCCTTCTTGGCTCTCCCTAAGACCAAGCGATGGGATGAGCAAAATATTTGCTATACTATCAAGCCTATCAACCCAAAACTGATCTTAGGTGAGTTCATGACCGATCCCGGGGATGTGTATACCATGATTAGCCCACAAACCATCCATATTGTGCCATTGTCTAAGTGGGTCATATCCAAGTGTAAGGACAAGAGCGTAGACCACCGTGAAATAGCGAAGGCCGTAGCCATATGTTTGTGTGGGGTGGTGCTCTTCCTGTCTATGGATCACCTCATAGACTACGCGAGTTTGAGTGCTATAAGCGGGGTATGGCGGGGACTCTCACTCTCTCATGCTGTGTTGGCTTACCTATATGCGGGTCTTACCTCGGCTTCTACAGGGGGTTTCCTCTATGGCTCCATGATCCTTCTAGAGTGTTGGTTGGGAGTGAGGATAAAGTTTAAACCTATAGACAACCCCACTACCGATAGCCGGATCTTCGGGTGCCATCCACTATGCTTCATTGGCGGGGCGGCCAAATTCTCCGATAAGGTTGTGTGTAGGACGGCGGACAAAAAGACAAGGAGCGCATGGCGGCATTATTTCAGCACGTTCCCAATGGAGCACTTCACCTTGGACATAGCGGCATTGCGCGGAGTGGAGATCCGGCTTCCACTTGGGCGCTGATTAGATCTACAACTTGTGGGTAACATGACAACGGTGCTCTACAACCCACAGCGATGCTACCTACAGGTCGGGAAGCCGAGGACCAAGGTGCTTCTGCCGTCTCACTTGCCTCCGATGAAGAAATGACGTTTGGGAGACCCGGAGGACGAGCAAGCCGTGCAGAGCACGTTGGCTTTGTGGCGGGTGTGCGCTACCCATGCACTCCCCCGACGCTGCATGAAGAGCGGGAGGCATACCAGGCGTACCTCCTAAAGCATGAGAAGATTCGGCCACTTGAGGGACTGGGAGCTTGAGAGAGAGAGTTGATTGTATCTTTGAGAGATTTTGATGGGACATGATGTAGTGAGACTTGAGATCTTTGCTTTTATTTGATGTAAGCATTGGAATTATAGCAATGAAAATCGATTTTTGAAGGTTCTGTGCACTGACTGCGAAGGCGACATAGGGTGGTGTCGCTACCCTGAACGCGACAGGCCAACGGTCGCTACTTTAAAAGTGAACGCGACATAGGGTATGTCGCGACCTGATCAGAAGGCGACAGAGCCATTGTCGCGTTGACAGGGCCGAGCGCGGTTTTAATTTGGGGCCCGGCGCCCCTTCTCTCTTTCCCCTCTTTCTCCTTTCCTTCTTTCCCTCCGGCGATTGAGGTGATTCCCCTTTTCCAGTCTTCCCCTTCTTCCGGCCTTCCTCCGGTGACCGTTCCTCCGGTGATCGCCGGCGATGGCGGTGGCGGCTTGGGAGATCCATCCTCTTCCCCGCTCTCTCCCCTTTTCTTGGCGATCCGGCAATGGATGGCGATGGAGAGGGACAAGGTGGAGATGGCGGCGGTCGACGTCGCATGAAGAAGACCATCCGGCGTCGCCAGACGGAGGAAGGGCCGTCCATGGTGGCGCAAGAGGACTCCCCGGTTGTGCCGATGGAAGAAGATATCGCGGGGGCGGCGCCGGGCAAAGACGAGCCCGTTGGGCCCAAAAAGGTAGGCACCTCAAGCTTTAAACCGTGCGAGGGATGGTAAGAGTGCAATGCACTCGCTTGTAGGGCGTTTGCCCGATGTGAACCGGCCAGGAACGGGTGTTTCCCGTCTCCCGGTCTGCCTGTTAACGCGACAGGGTGTCTGTCGCCTTACCAGTGGGAAGGCGACAGGGGCCCTGTCGCCTTTTAGAAGGCGACGGGTCGACCTATTGCCACCCTGAACCTGAATGTGACGGTCTGCCCGTCGCCTTCAGAAGGCGACAATGACCCTGTCGCGATGACATGACTGAGAGTCCTTTTTGGTGATTTTGGCTGATTTCTGATGCTTTTGGCATTTGCTTTGCAGAGCGAGTTGCGGTCCAGGCTTGGGTGGGCAGTTTTCCGGGCAATCTACCGTGGATTGCCGGACTTTCAGAGGGCCCGATTGGAGGAGATGGGGTTCGGCCCTTTTCTCAGACTGGATGAGCTGACTCTCGATGTGGCCTTGATCCAGGCCCTGAAGGAGAGGTGGGACCCCGAGTGCCACGCCTTTCTCTTTCCATGGGGTCACATGATCCCCACGTTAGAGGACGTGGTACGTATCACTGGCCTACGCGTAGACGGCCAGGCGGTGACGGGGGTGACTTACACCAGCTACCAGGAGTTGGCAGAGAGGCTGCTAGGATTAGCGGTGACGCAGGAGCGGTCATCACTGATTCTGAGGATGGGGCTGCAGGCGAGCCTCAGGGTGGCGAGCGCGCGCCACCAGACAGGCGAGAGCCAGGCAGATTATATGGCTCAGATGATGGAGGATGCCAGGGCGGCATTGGCGGAGGAGGAGGGAGCGGCAGCAGACCGTGATTTGAGACGATTCCTGATCCTTGTGATCGGGAGGCTGATTCTGGGGACCAGAGGGGACCCAGTCAACTGCCGGTGCCTACCCCTGTGGAGGACTTGTTCAGCGTGGGCAGCTACGCTTGGGGTGCGGCCCTCCTGGCCCACATCTTTGAGGGTTTGGGCACCTCCAGCAGGGTGACGGGGGTAGCCGGGTTCTTCCCACTCCTACAGGTACACTCCTTTACCCTTACCTCTACTGCTTTTCTTCTGCTTGTTTTGATTAAATGTGGTACTGACTGAGTTGTTTTTGCAGGTGTGGGCGTATCACCACCTCCCTTCCTTGGGTTGTGGTGAGCCGAGACGGGCTGGTGCCGTGCCCCTTCTACAACGCTGGAGGTTCTGCCGGGACGAGCAGTCATTGCGCCGGCAGGTGACTATGATCCATGATGCATTGGACAGCGTGCCCTTCGGCCATGTGAGTACTTCTAGCCTTAGCCCTTTCCCTTTGCTTTGCTTGATAGTTTGACTGACTGCTCTCTCTGTTTGTGGTCTGCAGGTTCAGTGGACTCCTTATGCCGGGGAGGATGACGCCGCCCAGCCGTGGGTGGAGCAGGGCCGTCCCTATTTCGGTAGGGACATTTGGCTCCATTCGTTCAACACAGTGGTACCGCTCCACCACCGGCTGGTCGCGCGCACCCTGGGGCTTCATCATTCAGTAGTGGAGTTCCCGACTCGGCAGAGGCCGTGGGAGAGACTGGGCAGGAGCTTTCGTGGGATCCAGCAGGAGACTGACTGGACGGTCCGGGTCTGTGAGCAGCTCACCGACTGGGAGCAGCGCGGTAGGGAGGTGGTTTCAGAGGCCACTAGCGACGAGGACTACTTCCGTGCCTATGCACGGAGGTACGGGGCCCAGGTTTATAAGGGGTCTCGACGACCGGTGAGTTTTACTGCCTTCAGCCTTTTTTAGTTCTCAATTGATTAATTGCTTGACTGACTTGACTTATATTTGCAGTTTGATCCCGAGGGGCGGATTGCCTCACTAAAGGGTATCCTCCACTCCACCATTCAGCAGCGGGATGACCTCTAGGCGATTGCGGACCAGCTGGTGAGTACTTTACACCCTGTCCTTTCTTTTTCTAGCTTTGGTTGACTGACTCTTCTTATTTTCCCTTGCAGCAGGAGGAGTTAGATCGGGCCCAGCAGATGGTGGGAGGGGCTTCTTCCTCCCGAGAGGACCCGGGCTGCTCGGTGTTGGAGGGCCAGCTAGCGGCAGCAGTGGCCTGAGCGGAGGATGCTCTCGCCTAGGTGCGGGAGCGGGTACGTTCTCAACTAGATGCCCCCTTTGACTCTCTATTTCTTTCGGTGTTTTGACAAGATCTTTTGATGTTGCAGGAGGCTGAGCTAAGAGACTCCTTAGCGCCGACGACCGCGCTGGAGGCAGAGATGGCGAAGCTGCGCCTTCGCCCGGAGGCAGCGGAGGTGACGCGTTGGCGTCAGGAGGCCGAGGAGGCGACGAGGTTGCGCGTTGAGGCCGGGGACCTTCGCACTCAGTTGAGAGAGGAGAGGCACCGCTGCGAGCTGCTGCGGTCCGAGATGAAGGGCCTCGAGAGGGCTCTAGCTTTGGTCGGACGTAGCCGTTCGTCGATCAGCAGAGCGGTATCCCGAGTAGGTCCGCTGGACATTATTTGACTGGTTCCTCCGGACGGCGGAGGAACGAGGAGGAGGCACGACGGCGCGAGAGAGCGCCTGAGGGGAGTGAGACAGGACCGAGGGTCATGGCCCCTCCGTCTCCCCGCCCGCCTGAGGGTACATGGGAGAGCGGTCGAGGGTTTGTACTTTTGCCCCTTTTGTACATGTATGATATGGAATGGAATGAAATGGATCCTTTTTTAGCTTATGACTTGCGACTGAGTGAGAGTGACGGTTGAGATGCGAGTGCCGCTTTCCTTCTTTTGCGCCCTGCACACTTAGACAATCACAAAACAAGTTAGATCCATTCTTAGGCTTAGCCCCTTGCCTTAAAATGCGACGAATGACCAACCTTGATAAATGGTCAAGGAGCTAAGCCTTATTAAATAGGCAAAAGACATAAATAAATAACATACATGAGCGGGTGAGTGGGTGGTTGAACACATTTTTTTTGGAGTTTTTGAAATATTTGATTTTTTTTGAGTTTTGAAATATTTAATTTTTTGGAGTTTTGAAATATTTGATTTTTTTGAGTTTTGAAATATTTGATTTTTTTGGAGTTTCGAAAGACGCCTAAAGTCGGCGTTAGCCCTTCCTAAAATAAGACGTGCGAGACGGAAGGTACTCGCCCCTTTAGGCCACAACACTTAGACCGGTTCGAGCCGCTGGTTTGGAGTCTTGATCACCTCTGGTTCTCGCCACGGACCTCACTAGGCGAAGACGTGCGCTGAGGGGTGACAATGTCTCGGGAACTACCCTTAGTTGACGCTGCGACCAATTAAGCCATACCCAAGAGGTGATTCGTTCTTATAGGGAGAAATGGAAGATTATTTAAGGAGAGTCTTGTGTAGGTTTAGGGATGTGGGTTCGAATTCTTCCTATAGCATACCCTTCAGAGATTGGGTCTGTTGTGGAGGTACTTTATGGTCTTTTGCTATGGACTTGCATTATTTGAGGCATGCGTACGACCGGGCTCATAAGCGTCCTGCGGGGACTTTGCCACTCTTTGCCATGCCCCTATCGAGTTATGGATTTCCTTTTTCTTTCTTTCGTTTCTTTGCTTCTTTGCCCTTTGTTGCTTTGACCGTCCCTGTTTGAGACTTGATCTCGTCGGAATATGCTTTAGGTTGACGGCCTTACCCTTACAATCCTTTTCCTCTACACTTCGACCGATTAGAAGAGAATGACCGACGCATCGCTAGAGTAGGACCCATACAGTCGCGGCCTCTACCAGGTACAGCTACCCGGGCTTGCCGTGCGTGTGTGTTAATCCTAACTTAGAGCGACCCTTGACGATTAAGGAGGGACTTTCGACTTTCAACACGGGGTTATTCCCTGATCTAAGTGTTGTGGCCTCACACCTATAGGCCAAAGGATAGAATCGTTTGAGGTACAACCCATTCCATGAATGCGACAATTTGACGCCCTCATCATTGGTTAAGCGATAAGCATTTCCGGGGTACACTTCCCTCACAACGTACGGACCCTCCCAGTTAGGTTGCAGCTTGGACCTAGGACCTCCGGGTTTGATAAAAATGCGTTTCAAGACCATATCACCCTCTTGGAATTTTCGCTCAATTACCTTCTTTTCGAAAGACCTTGAGATTCGCCTTTGATAAGAGAGCACATGGTTGGCTGCCATAAGCCGCCTTTCATCTAATAGCTCCAATTGGACTAGCAACGCCTCTCGACGCTCGTCAAGATTAAGTTCCTTATCTAATTGGACTCTTAGCGAAGGGATCAGAATCTCGTATGGAACTACCGCCTCTATCCCATAAGTGAGGGCGTACGGGGTTTGTCCCGTGGGAGTGCGGACGGAGGTACGATAGGCCCATAGAGCCTCTACTAGCTTCTCTGGCCAATCGGCGAACTTGTGCGACTCACAGGTTTTCTTCAAGATTTTAAGAAGGGTTTTGTTTGTTGCCTCAGCTTGGCCATTGCCTTGTGGGTAATGTGGAGATGAATGATGCAGAGTGATGTTATATTTCTTACAGAGGTCCTGAAGTTCTTGCGAGATGAACTGTGGTCCATTGTCCGTGACGATGCTGCTTGGCACTCCGAATCGCGAGATGATGTTCCTCATGATGAAGCGACATACTGTGGATGCTTTGATTTCTGCGAACGATTCTGCTTCTGCCCACTTGGTGTAATACTCAGTTGCTATTAGGATAAAGGATTTCTGCTTGGTTTGAGCATTAGGATCACCAAGAGGGCCAACAATATCGAAAGCCCACATGGAGAATGGCCAAGGTGTGGAGAGTGGATGGAGTGAGGAGGAAGGAGCATGAATTTTATCAGCGTGGAATTGACACTTGACACACCTACGGACGTAGATGGTGCAGTCTTCTTCTAGGGTTGGCCAGTAGTAGCCCTGCCTAATGATCTTCTTCGCAAGCATTTGACTGTTGACATGCCCTCCGCATTCACTAGCATGGGATCCTTCCACCACGCTCCAAGCCTCGTCGTCACTTAGACACCTTAAAGAACTCCGTTGAGAGCCCGCTTGTACAAGACTTCTCCAATGATTGTATACCTTAAGGTGGCTCTTCTTATGGCCCTGCGATCTTCTGCGCTTGCCCCTTCGGGATAGCTACCATCCTTACAATAACTGCTCGATCTCAAAATACCAAGGCAGCTCTTCTTCATCTAGAATTTCCTCCAGCTCGGTTAGCATGACTTGCTGCACTCCTTTCTTCCTAGCCCTCTCTTCGATGGTTGTCCTAAGGTTGTTGAACCAAGGATCCTGGATAGATGGGACATCGAGTCGTTGGACGACAATTGTCTCGGTCTGACGACTCAGAGGGAAAGATAGAGATGAAGTTAGCGACGCCAAGGCGTCAGCCAGGATGTTTTGCGAGCGAGGAGTATGGATATAAATGAGCTTGCGGAACTGCCTTGCCAATAGCGTGACCAGGTCTTGATATGGCTTAAGCTTTGGGTCACGAGTGTGGTAAGTTGAGAACACCTGCCGCAAGACGAGATGAGAGTCTCCTATGATTCTGAGGTGTGATGCTCCCAGCAGGTAAGCATGCTTGAGACCAGCAAGGAGAGCTTCATACTCAGACATGTTGTTGGTAGCGGGGAAGGTGAGTTGATAAGAGATGGGGATGGTAATGCCTTCCGGGGTGAGCAGCACGGCTCCAATGCCCCGTCCCTGAGAATTGAGCGTGCCATCAAAATGAAGGGACCAGAAGGGGTCTTTGATGATAACTGAGAGTTCCTCGTCGGGGAATTCCTCCCGAACAGAGTCACTGTGAGGGAGTGGAAGATGGGCCAGATGCTCGGCGATGGCATACCCTTTGATGGCTTTTTGGACCACAAAGGAGATGTCGAACTGTGAGAGGAAGCTCTGCCAGCGTGCAAGCCGATCAGAGAGGACAGGCTTCTCTAAAAGATAGCGGAGTGGATCCATCCTTGAGATCAGCTTGACCTCGTGGGCAAGGAAGTAATGCTTGAGCTTTTGGACTACTCACACGAGTGCGGCACAGGTTTTGTCCACGATGGTGTACTTGGATTCTGAGGTGTTGAAGAGCCTAGAGAGGTAGTACGCTGCCCTTTCTTTGCCAGATTCATCATGTTGCGCAAGGACATCACCTAAGGAATCCTCAATGACCGAGAGGTACAGGATAAGCAGTTTCTCAGGTACAGGAGGCTGAAGAACTGGGGGATTCATGAGATAACTCTTCAACTCATCGAAGGCTGCTCGACATTTATCATTCCATTCGAATTTTTGCCCCTCCTTTCAAGAGATCATAGAACGGGCGGCATCTTTGCGAATGCTGGGATATGAATCTTCTGATGAACTGCAAACGCTCTATTAGCCCTCTTAATTGTGAGATGTTCTTTAGAGGTGGCATTTCTGCTATAGCCTTAGCCTTGTTAGGATCGATCTCAATGCCCCGCTTGCTAACTATAAAACCTAGCAGCTTTCCTGATGACACCCCGAACACGCATTTCTTTGGATTCATTCTCAGTTGGTACTCCCTCGACCTCTGTAAGACTTTGGCAAGGATTTCGGGGTGCTCTCTCCTGGTTCTCGACTTCACCAATATGTCATCCACATATACCTCTACATAAACATGGATCATGTCGTGGAAGATGGCCATCATCACCCTCTGATAAGTAGCTCCAGCATTCTTTAGCCCAAACGGCATGACTACATAACAGTATGTTCCCCAGGGCATGGTGAAGGATGTTTTCTCTTGATCTTCAGGAGCTAGACGGATTTGGTTATATACTGAATATCCATCCATGAATGAGAGGGTCTCGTACCCAGCAGTGTTATCAATCAGCACATCAATATGAGGAAGCGGGAAGTCGTCCTTCGGACATGCCTTGTTCAAGTCCCTGAAGTTGATGCAGATTCTGACTTTACCATCCTTCTTCATGACAGGGACGATGTTCGCCACCCAGTTCGGATATAGCACTACCCTGATGAATCTGGCCTTATGGAGTTTGTCTACTTCATCCTTCATCTTCAGGGCCATAAGCGGGTGGAATCTTCTGAGTCTTTGCTTTAGGGCCTTTGCCCCTTCTTTCAATACCAAGCGGTGCTCCACTAGTGAGGGGTCTAGACCGGGCATGTCCTCGTATGACCAGGCGAATGTGTCTTTGTACTCCCTTAAGATTTGCACCAGCTCTTCTTCTTCGTCAGGAGGGAGGTTTGCTGAGATCATCACAATCCTGGGATCTTCCTCAGTTCCGAGGTTGACTTCCTTAGTAGGTTCATCCACTGCTGTGGTGGGCTCGTCGAATCTCCTTACGCCACTGGCGTACTTTTCGGCAGCGTCATCTACTTCTCTATCCTCTTCATCCATTGGGTCCTCGTCATTCATGATTTTGTAGACACCAAATCCGTCGTCTATGAGCACCCCATCCTGCACAAATTCTTCTAATAATACCAACACTTCTTTTATGAACTCCTCTATCAGCAGTAATGCTTGACATCGCCGAGCTAGCTCTTGAAGGTATCTCTGGGGAATGACCTTGCCCCGTTGCTTCCTAGGGCGACGCTTGGACTTGATGGGCGCTGGGTTGACCTGACTCTCTGACCTAGGCCTATCTAAGCTAAGACTAGACTCTTCTACCCTAGACTCTTCTAGACTAGACAACTCTACAGGACTGGTGGAGGACATGGTGTCCTCGAAGAGGATGGCTCCTAGTGAAGGAGCAGGAGGGTAAGCCCCAGTCGCGGGGTGCCCCTGATCAGAAGGGTGAAGGAAGTATGCCGGCTCCTCAACCTCAATGTGCATTTGAAAGTTGGCATTTTTTTTGGAGATCAGTGGAGAGCATGCAGCAAGAGAGGGTGACCTCGTGGTCATCTGGATCGGTCTGCAGGGCAGAGAGGACTGTAGGTGGGAGCTCGGGTGTGAGGAGGCTGTGTGCAACCGTCAGAAGTTGGGGAGTCAGCTGAATGAGCAGGGGAGGAGAGGAATGGTCCAGACCAGGAAGTAGGGAGTCCAAGAGGGACGGGTGAATGGCTAGGCAGGTGCCCCTCTAGAGTTCATCTACGGTCTTCCCCTCTTTGTAGGGGATATCCGGCTCTCCTATGTCTGTGGTGTCGCTCATGAGCTACCTTTTGGATGTGATGGCTGTGGGTGGATCTAATAGGACTGCCGCAGTTGGCGGCCACGTCCTTTATTCTTCCCAGAACAGACGGCTGAAGGCAATGGTGATGTCTTCTATGTCAAACCATCGGTACCATTCAGCCACTGGGTCCCCTATCTTTCTCCTCCTGGTTGGACGAAGTGCTTCTAAGGCTCTATAGGTTAGCAGAGGGGCCATGTGTCGAGAGAAATTTCGGCCATGCACCTCATGCTGTGACAGTTCGGCTTCGACTACCACGGTGTTATATCCAGGTTGGGTAGGCCCTCTGATGAAATGACACCAGAGTGTCCATGTGAGAGGTTCACGGTCGGCTTTAAGAGTGGATGTAGTGGATGACCATGGCTTAGATTTCTCCCTATAACCCAGTCCCCAGCGACTTTTCATGACAATGTCCAGGATAGGCTTGACTATGCCCTGCAGTTCTGCACCGAGACCCTTGCCTTCCTCGTACCCGAGCTTCATCATGATCTGCCACCCCTTGGTGCTTAGTGGCTCCTTTCTTTTGATTGCATGGACCTACGCCAGATTGACCTCTCGCCTGGATTGGAACGAGTAGCTCCAGGGGTAGTTGATGTCTAACACCGAGACCACAGGCTTATTAGCAATCCATACGGCTGGAAGATGGGTGTCATGGATGGCATCTACTGAGTGGGTGGTGGCTATGCTCTTGACTTTGATGATGCGCCCTTGAAAGGGGAACTTCAGACATTGATGTGCAGTGGACGGCACAGCTCCGAGTGCTTCCAACCATGGACGTCTTAGAATGGCCTTGAACATGGGATCAATATCAAGGACATAGAAATCCATCGTGATGGCGAGCGGTCCCAGTTCGGCTTGCACAGTCACCATGCCATGACAGGATCTTCTGGAGTTGTCGTAAGCAACTATGGTGGTGGGTGTTGGCCTCAGCATACCCTCTGACAGGTCACAGGCCCTCAGGGTACTCAACGGGCAGACATTTATTGATGCCCCCGTGTCGACCAACGCTGCCCCCACTGCCACATGGTTGATGACTAGAGTCACGTAGAGAGGGAGCCTCCTGGCTTCTGCGGGTGCTAATTCACTTTCTGCAAAGGTAATTGCTGGCCCGCGAGTCACCATGGCTAGTGCACTCGATAGTTTGTCAGCTAGCATGTCCTCATTTACTACCACCTTCTGCAAGAAATCTCTAAAGGCCTCCTGGTGTTCTTTGGATTTCTATATCAGCTCCAGTATGGAGATCTTGGCTGGCACGTGATCCAGATGCTTGAGGATGTCGTAGTGAGTCCCTGGTAACGGCTCAATCACCCCCTCATCTTGCTGCTGAATTTGCTGTTGTTAAGGCGGTTGCAGGACCTGTTGGGGGTTGCTTTGATTGGTGGAGGTAGTGGAGATAGGCGGGTACGGACAGCGAAAGACCCGCCTACTCCGCAGGGTGGTAGGTTGGGCGGCTGGTTGTCTTGTGGAGGATAGTGTAGCAGCGGAAGGTAGGTCTGGCCCAGGTGGTGGCAGGATAATGGGGGAGGGAGTAGATATGATGGGTGGTAGAGGTATGGAGATAGGTGATGCGAAGGGTAAGATAATGGGTGGACTAGCGACTGGCGCGGATGTTGAATCGACGGGCAGAATGACGGCGTTGGCCATGGGAACTACAGGAGGGATTGGCTGGAGTGCCGTGTAGGCTGGTTGTATTGTTTGAGATTGAAGGGGATACCGGTGGTTAATGGCCATCATCTGCTGAACGTCTAGTTCATCATCATACGCCCAGTTTGCCTGAGGAATAGGGTGGTGGACGATGGGATTCACCTGAGCTGGTGGTTGCGGTGGGTTTGGAGCTGGTGGATGGTTTGGTAGGGGGTTGTGGACGATGCCGAGGTCCTGCAACAGCTGTTGTTGTTGTTGCTGAGGGGGTGGTTGGCGCTGTTGCCTTTGCTGCTGTTGCTGTCTCTGCCTCTCTTTGATGTCTCCGATCACTTGCCGGAGGGCTGTCCAATCTATTCTATTCTGTTCATGCAAGTCATACACCAAGTCCTTGAATGTGAAGCATTGGTCGATGGTATGACCGGCTGCCGATGGAAGACACAGTACCGGGTTTGGTCCACACTAGGGTTCAGTGGTCTCTCAGGAGGGAGTCTAATGGCTTCTGTGGAGAGCAAGGCCAAGAATATGTCGGAGAGTGTCTCCGGGAGTGGTGGGTAGTGAGTTCTTCTTGGACCTAAAGGACGCCTCTGCTGAGAGCCATCAGGAGGTGGCACCTGGTTGTATTGGCGTGGTTGTTGCCCCTGTGAAGGATTGGTGGGGTTCTGACCCTGGGCAGTGTATGGTTGGCAGTTTTGGTTCTGGCCGGCAGGGTTGAACGCGCTCACTTGCTCGTTCACTTGGACTCCTTCAGTGACTGGCCCCTGAGGCTTTCTCTGGAACCGGGACTTCTGGGGTTCGAACATAGAATGGATGGGAGAATCTTTGAGCTGAGTCTGGATAAATCGGGCCCGGCTGTAGAGTTGATGCATAGTGGTGATGTCATTCATCGCCAGGATGTTTCTAAAGGCAGGGGTTGCATTGGCGATGATGATTTTCACCTTCTCCCCCTCTGGAAGGTACCCCGGGACTCGCGTGGCCATTTGCCTCCACCTATCGGCATATGCGGCGAAGTCCTCATCTGACTTCATCTTTTCGGCCATGAGATCCGTGAGAGAATATTCAGGCCCAACCTTATCTTGGAACTGTTCGAGGAATTTGGCCTTCACAATAGCGAAGTCCTCTGCATCCTCAGGTAGCAAGGAGTAGAACCAGTCTAAGGCATGCCGTCCAGCGACCGACGGAACAGATAGGCCATTAGGCGGAGATCATGCTGGTAGGGGGCAGACTCATAGATGAAATCTTTGATATGGATGTAGGGATTGCTTGAGCCGTTGTATTTGCGGTACTTCGGAAGTTCGGATGGGGAAGGGACCCATAGGCCATTGAAATTAGGCATGTGCACGTCGTGGTGCTGCCTAGGGTCGACTTGCTTTCGGAGCTCTTGGAGCTCCTTCTTGATGGACGCCCACTCGGACATCATGTCCGGGGCGGCGGATGGCTGAGCGTACATGGAAGAGGCACGGGAGGTTGGCCTGGCGCGTGGCTCAGGGTGATGAGGGGAATAGCAGGGCTGATATGGTGGAGACCGGGGCCTCGACTCACGGGGATGGTAATGATCAGACTCGAATGGTGTGAATCGAATGGCGTGCGGCTGAATAGGAGTGTTGTCAGCTTGTCCCATGACAACATGGGGGCCGGATGTAGCTGCTACGGGGCGTGACACACACGCTCTGGGTGAGGGTGAAGAAGTGGCCTTTCCTTTGAGGGCCGTCATGAGGGATTGGATCTGGGACTGATCAAGCTGGGGAATTAAGCGCAGGAGTTGAGTAGCTTGATCGTCCGACTGGGGGGGGGGGTGGATGGTTTGAGATGGGTCACCATCGTCGGGATGGAGGTTCTCGGTAGCACAGACTGTGGCGACCCAAGGGCGGGCCGACTCCCAAAGAGATCGTGAGGAAGGGACTCCTCGTAGTCTTGAAAGGTGTAGAAGGCAGGGTCCTGATTCTCATCGTAGACCGGGTTCAGATATGACTCCATATTTGGCAGGTGGGTATGCCAAATGAGGAAAGCCTGTCCAGACTTGAAAGACTAACCTAACCTAGATAGACACCTAGTTTCCTAAACAGACAATCCTATGCAAACAAAAGGAAAGAGAAAACGTCTCACCCAAAACAAGCAGTTGGCAATGATGATGGTTTCTTTTATTTGATTCAAGTTTGCCTTTTAATGAATTGATTCTTTAGCAAGTTCTCTCCAAATAAGGAAAGTTCCTAATGGGAGAAGGCTTCCAATCTTCGGGTGTAACTATGGGATCTCTCAACCTTGCCAAATGAATGAGCCTAGAATCTAGGTGGCGACAGGTACAACTAGCCCGGCGACCGTGTGGGAATCCACGGTCAGTGGGGACTTATAGAGGCCCTCAAGCGAGTGCTCTAGTCGGACACAAGGAGTATGTGGCCGAGAGAGCGGGCGTCGCTAAAGAGGACAACCTATACTATGAATATGAAACGTGTATGCAGATCCTATGTGCACCGGAGTGCATGCAAAATTCTAGCCTAAGTACTAACAAAGCAGAAATTAAGCCGATCTGCTCTCAGAAGCAGAAGGTGACAGGTACACTGTCGCGACAAAGATCGCGACAGGCGGCCAGTTGCGTTCCTCTTCGCAGGGGACAGAAAGCAGAAAAGACCTAATTACGCACGGAAATCAAAGCAAACCTATGACAAACAGGACTGACAGACTCTCAAAGCATGGAACAGGCATGATGTGACATGGAGCATGGATGGAGTAAGTAGAATGGACCCAAATTTAAAAAAAACCCAGAAACAGGAATACTGACCTGATCACGACAACCTCCGCGTCGCTACCTTGATCGCGACAACAGCCACGCCGCGGTCTTCACATACACACATGGATTTGGCAATAACGAAACAGGTGTACGGACAGAGATCGCACCTGATCGCGACGCGCTTCCCGTCGCCTCCTTTATCGCGACACTTCGTCCGTCGCTTTCTTTTACAGAACCACAGAATGCAGGGAAGGAACGAGAAAGAGTACTGTGTACTGACCTGATCGTGACTCTCCGCTCGTCGCTACCTTGATCGCGACTCCTTGGTTGTCGCCTCCTCACCCAGAACAGCAGAACTAAAGAAAACTCAAATAAAAGTGGACAAAAGAAGAAAAGAAACGAACACCACACACCAAAACGAAGAGGGAAGGCAGGGACAGACAAGAAAAAACATGATGGGCACTAGTTGTCCCACAGTGATCGCCAAAAGGTGTAATCACGGGATTGTGCTCCCCTTCGAAAAATATGAATATAAAGGATTAGGAAATGTACCGTGATCGCCACCAAGTAGTCACCCTAGATGTTGTGGACGATCCGTTTCGCCTCCCCGGCCGCGTCCCCATTGTCGACGGTGGATGTCCTCCGGGCGCTCGCGAACGTCACTGGTCTCTCGTTGGCGACGATGGATTGTTGGTTGACTTGGTTGACTCCCCGGTTGACTAGGTTGACTGAGGAGGAAACAAAGAAAACCAGAGATGAGAGGGGAGGGTTGTGATCGCCAGGGCCTTACCTGTGCCCAAGGAGTTGCTGTTATCACGTCGGTGCAGTGGCCTCACGCAGCGGGCGGAGATGGGGCTCCAACTTCTCCTTCTTCGGCCGGCCAAAGGAGGAGAGCTCCACAGTCATGTTCACAATGTTCCTGCCATAAACAAATCTCTATTAGACTAAATGCAGTGTAGCAAATGTTCAGAAGAAAGAAAGAAAAGCCCAAAAGGCGAGTCCCGTACCGGTTGCGAACTTGAGAAGAGGGGTGGCCAAGTGCTATGACCACCCTTCTTCCCTCCGTTTTTGGTTGGGAAACCCCTTTCTAGGTGTGTAGAAAAGTGACCTACGTGCCTAGGATGTGTGGGAAAGTGTGTGGAACATGCAAGATAGCTACAAAGCAAGTAAGAGAAGAGAGAGGGAAGGAGATGTAGATCCTCGTTGTTGGTGTTGTGGCTCCTTGCAAGGGCTCCTCCAGCTCCAAAGTAAGCCTCCTGAACGTCCAAGTGAAGAGAGAAAGGAGAGGATGAATGGTAGAAGGTGAGGTGCAAGTTTCTCTCTCCTCTCTCAAAGTGGCAGCATAAGGACGTCTCGCCTCCCTCTCCTGGTTCAGAGGGCTCAAGGGGGTGTTAAATAGACAGTGGAGCTCGGGGTTGGAGTGCCTAGGATGCTAAGTGTGAAGAAGCACACTTGTACATGTGGCAATCATTGTGTTAGAGGTCCAACCAATGGGGGGAGGCCATGTAGGATTTTTACTGGGTCAAAGGACTGCCTAGGTGGCCCATATGCCCGTTGGGAACGGCTATGTGCGCTACATGGGCGAGACAAGGGCGCTAGTGGGCTGAAATCTCGGGTTAGTTGCGCAGACCTGGTAAACCCTATTGACGTCCAGGGATCAGGCCGCCAACCTTATGCAGGCGTCCAGATAGGTGGACGCCAACTTGGGTCAGCGTCCAGGGGGCTTGCCGCCAACCAGTAGTCGGCGGCCATCGATGCTGCCATCAACATGGGATCCGAGGCTGGTCAACAAATGGTCAAACGAGGCTTAATGGGCCAAATAGCCTTGCGGGAAATGGGCCAAATCCCGCATCTACAAATGCCCCTCCGAGACGTCCGGTCTTGCAAGGGAGCAGAGCGGACTGAAAGGTTGGTGTCTCGGTAAACAAAGGACGCGGAGATTTAATGGAAGGGCCATCTCCGAGGATAGGAATTCTAGCGAACCAAACGAAAGAGACAGGCTAGAAACCGATGACATATCGTCTGAGAGACAAATAGGGGTAAGAAAAGGGTGATCTACCCGTGTAACTACAACTGCGACCCAATGGCAGGGTCCCTGGCATGGTCGTGTCGGACTTTGACTAGTTTCTGGCGTGTCTGAGTCAAAGGAGTTGTAATATGACGGTTGAATCAGGAGGGTCTCATAACCGGAGCTCGTGGGCTCGCTGGCCTAATCAAGACGCCGGTCCCGAATTTAGGAGGTCATGGAGACAAGGAGTTGATTGATCTCTCAAAGGATTATCAAAAGATTCTAACTGGAATCACATGCTTGGAAAGCCTGAAGTCCGGAATTAAGCTCGTGGCTGGCGAAGGCTCAAATGAACTCAATAAGGCTGCTTGAAGATTTGTTGAAAGACACGGTGGGACAAGTGAAGAAGGGGGCAACAAAGACCCAATATCGACCTGGATAGTCATGAAGGACGAACCCAATAGGCTACCTGAGCTGGGGAGCCATGAAGCAATCATATGATCGAGGAAAATCACCATTTTTTTTTTTTGAGTGTTAGTAATAGAATGTTAGCAGAAGATGCATGCTGGTGTGGGTTGCCTATCTAAAATGCAAGTTAGCACCAGAGGAAAATTCTAAAGGCCATACGAATAACTGAGAGATCGCAAACCCATCATGGTTTTTGGTGAAGGGGAACTCAGGGTTCACGGTCACCAAGTTATTCACCTCTGGTGGGGTCCTATCTTAGACATACCTGTGACGCTCAAGGTCGCATGAGCGTTCTGAATTTGAAGTGCAGCTTGTGCTTAAGATATCTGCAAAACAACTCAAAGCACAATACAAAGGATAATGGCCATATAAAGAATAAGACATTGAAAGTATCCGGGGAGTAAACGTCCACATCGATAGCCGCCAGTAACCATGTTAACGTCCACAGATGCGAGCCGCGATGCAGGGGCGAGCTCGTCCGCCTAGCCAGCTGGAGGGGACCTGGCGGTCCGCCTGCAGGAGGCCCTGGATAGGACGAATGAGCGGATCCAAGAGCTCAAGGCGGAGGTAAGACACTGAATCGAACCTGAACACTTTCGATTTGATTTGATTTGACGTGTTTGCTTTTTTTTTGGTGTGCAGCGACAGGCAGGAGGAGTAGCGACCCTCCAGGCGCAGGTGGGGGCCCTGCGGCTGGATCTATCGAGGATGGAGGGTCGCATGACCGCGTTCCGGGATAGCGCAAGGGATGCGGAGGCCGAGAAGATATGGGCCATCGAGGCCCGGGTGCAGGCTGTCGCAGACCTGAAGTTTCTGAAGAACCAGGTGCTGAAGAAGCGCCGGGAGCAGCAGCGACAGACCCAGCAGGAGGCGGCCAGGAGGATGGGGTCCGTGTTCGGGTCTCTTGATGACATCGTGTCATTGGGAGATCCGTCCGTCGGACGAGGAGCGGGAGCACGCCCAGAGGCTTCCACAGCGACGAGACCTCCCATCCCAGACAGACGTCGGGAGAGGGAGGAGGAGGAGGTCAGCAACTCGCGTAGGCCGAGGCCTAGCGAGGGTGAGAGGAGAGAGGAGTGAGTTTTTGTACCACCAGGGGTATGCCCCTGTCATGACATGTACAGAATCCGATCATTATAGTGAAATTTGTGGACTTTTGTCATTTGCACTTGAATAGTTTGTTTCTGTTCTTTGGTTTCTGCATCCTGTATCCACAACACTCAAAGAAAACAGGTTAGTGTAGATCTGTTTTTAGCCCCTTGCCTACGATATACCTTTCTTGAGATCTGGTCAAGGGGCTAATTTCTAATCAAAGATAGGAACATAATAAAATAACTGAAAGGGAAATATGCACATGCATTTTTTTTTTGATAAGAAAATAAGGAGAATGTTAGTATATATACATGGCACCACTAATTTTTTGGATTTTTTATTTTTAAATTTTTTTTTTTGGCTTTTGAAAATAAGGGAGAAAATTTGGGAGAAAATATGCGCAACGTGAAATATATACACTAAAAGACTCTCTTTTTGATTTTTTGATTTTTTTATTTTTTTGGATTTTTAGACTCTAAGACACATATTTATCACATGTTGTAGGGTTTACATGATCTTCTTAACCACATAGGCCAAGAGTGAGGAGGGACGTGCATGAATTCCTTGATGTTGGAAATTACCCCTAGCCTTCTTGATATTTTCCACCACGGGAGGTCTTATACAATCAAATTGCCCCTAGAGGGAGAAATGGGAAGAAAAGTATAGAAAATCATGTAGGACTTTGGTTCAAACTACTTCTTGTTTCCAAACCGACATCTCATATCAAGCAGACTTGGTCAACCATTGTTTTCAGGAGATTTTTTTTTTTTTTTATTTCTGGGGTGGAGGTACGTACTTTTTGCTACCTCCTTGAGTTGGTCAGCCTTTTTCTAGGTACGTACTTTTTGCTACCATTTTTTGACCTTCTGGCTTTTCTTTTCCCCTTTTGAGGCTTGATTTGACATTTTGCCCCCTTGCTTTCATCAGTTGCCCCTGTTTTATGGTGACCTTGTCCTTTTAAAAGAGAGTGGGTGGTCCCTTACTCGTAGTTTGTTCCGCTTCCAGACACGACCGAGTGGGAAAAGAATAAGGGAAACACATTGATCGGATGAGACCGCCCGAGTGTACTAGTGATTTTCTAGCCAAAGGGCAATATCTTAACATCGTGTGGTGTGTGAATAAGTCCTACCTCACTAGTGACCGAGTGGAAAAGTAGAGACTTAAACCCGAACCGTTGACAAGTGATGAATGACTGACCGACTAAGGATAGAACTTCTTGAGGTAGACTGCATTCCAAGGGTGCGTTATTTCGACTCCTTCGGCATCCACTAACCTATAAGCGTTCCCTGAGTAAACCTCTTTGACAACGAACGGACCTTCCCAATTTTCTTGCAATTTGCTCCTGGGACCTGGTGCCTTTATGATTTTGCGTTTTAGGACCAATTCACCTACTTCGAACTTTCTCTCAAGAACTCTTTTGGCATAAAAACGTGCAATTCTCTGACGATAGACTTGTGCATGGTCAGCCGCTATCATTCGCCTTTCATCTAAGAGTTCAAGCTGTGCCAACAAGGCTTCCCGACGTTGATCAGGATCAAGTTCGGAATCCAATTGAACTCTAAGCGAAGGGACGAAGATCTCATATGGGAGTATCGCATCCGATCCGTATGTCAAAGCATAGGGAGTTTGCCCCGTGGGGGTTCGGACCGAGGTGCGATAAGCCCAAAGAGCTTCAACCAAGCGATCTGGCCAGTCAGCATTGTTGTGAGACTTGCATGTTTTCTTTATGATTTTAATGAGAGTTTTGTTAGTAGCTTCAGCTTGTCCATTACCTTGTGGATAGTATGGTGATGAATGATGCAAATTGATACCATATTTACCACACATGTCGCGAAGCTCCTGTGAAGTGAATTGCGGTCCGTTGTCGGTGACGATGTCCCGAGGCACGCCAAATCTTGCAAGGATGTTGCGCTTGATGAACTTGACGACTTTGAAGCTTTGACCTCTACGAACGCTTCTGCTTCAGCCCACTTTGTGAAGTACTCCGTGGCGGTCAGAATGAAGGACTTCTTCCGGACTTCTCCGGTTCTATCCGCGAGAGGACCGACCACATCGAATGCCCACATGGCGAAAGGCCATGGTGCGATGAGAGGGTGAAGAGAAGAGGAAGGAGCATGAATTTTGTCACCGTGCAATTGACATTTAGCACAGTGACGGACAAAATGACGACAGTCCTCTTCCATGGTGGGCCAATAATAGTGTCTTAGCAATTTCTGGGCAATTGCTCTACCATTAACATGGCCACCACATTCACTAGAGTGAGCGGCTTCAACAAAATCTTGAGATTCGATTTCATCAAGGCAACGGAGATAGACCCCGCTGAGAGACTTTTTGTAGAGAATGCCACCTATGATCTTGTAACGCTCCGAGACGCGGTGAATCGCCCGTCTATCAGCAGAGGTGGCGTAATCGGAGAAGGATCCATCTTTGAGAAAGTTTTCGATGTCAAAATACCAGGGATGGCCATCTTCAAAGTCAATTTCTGGCTCTTTGGAAAGCGCATTGACCCGAAGGGATGGAGAAGAACGCACGAGCTGAGAGAACCACGGATCGATATGGGAAGGGACTCTTAATCTTTGAACAGAGACGGTTTCAGACGACTTTTCCAAAGGAATGGGAATGGAAGACGCGAGGGAGGCGAGGGAATCTGCTAGGATATTTTGGGCCCTGGGAGTGTGAACTAAGGTGAGCTTCCTAAACTGCCGGACTATTTTTCCTACCAACTCTTGATATGGTTTCAGCTTGGGGTCCCGGGTCTGGTACTTGCTAAGAGATTGCCGGAGTATCAACTGCGAATCTCCAATAATCCTCAACTCCTTGACTCCGAGCAATAAAGCCATTTTCAGCCTGACTAGGAGAGCCTCGTACTCAGCCACATTGTTCGTGGCTCAGAAGGTTAACTGATAGGCGTGTGGAATGACTACCCCTTCCGGAGAGAGGAGGACTGCCCCTATCCCACACCCTTTAGAATTGAGCGCCCCATCGAAGTAAAGCACCCACGAAGGTTCACCATCGATAATGGCTCCTAACTCTTCATCGGGAAAACTTTCATCAACTGGGGAATATAAAGGTAAGGGGTGGTGGGCTAAATGCTCAGCTATGGCATGCCACTTCATTGACTTTTGGTTGACATAGGTGATATCAAATTGGTTAAGGAAGCTTTGCCACCTCATCAACCGCTCAGTCAGGACGGGCTTCTCAAGCAAGTACCGAATAGGGTCCATACGCGCCAGAAGTTTCACTTCATGAGCCAAGAAATAATGCTTCAACTTCTGGGCAACCTAGACGACGGCTGCACACGTTCTTTCCATGGCGGTGTACTTCTTTTCAGCCTCATTGAATAACTTGGATAAATAGTACACCGCTCTCTCCTTCTTCTCGTCGTCGTATTGGGCCAAAACCGCTCCAGTTGAATCTTCTGTGGATGACACATAGAGCAGTAAAGGCTGACCCGGGACCGGAGGAGCGAGAACAGGGGGATTAAAAAGATAGCTCTTTAATTCATCAAAGGCCTTCTGACATTTATCGTCCCAATCAAACTTCGCCTCTCCTCTAAGCATCTCGTAGAAGGGCTTACAGCGGATTGAATGCTGGGAGATAAACCTCCGAATGAACTGGAGTCTGCCAATTAGCCCTCTAACTTCTCTGATATTCCTAGGAGGAGGCATATCATTATTCGCTTTGGCCTTGTTAGGATCAATTTCAATTCCCCGCTTGCTAACGATGAACCCAAGCAATTTCCCCGAAGAGACACCAAAGACGCACTTCTTGGGGTTCATCTTAAGATTGTGCTCTCTAGACCTTTGGAGAACTGCCCGGAGGATCTCAGCATGGCCATGTCGAGTCTTTGATTTAACCAAGACATCATCCACATAGACCTCCATGTGCACATGCATCATGTCATGAAAAATTGCCATCATAGCCCTTTGATAGGTCGCTCCCGCATTCTTTAATCCGAAGGGCATGACAACGTAACAATAAGTCCCCCAGGGCGTTGTAAATGAAGTTTTCTCCTGGTCTTCCTCCGCCAAACGAATCTGGTTGTAGCCAGAGAAACCATCCATAAACGACAAAAGCTCGAAACCGGCAGTATTGTCCACTAGGACATCTATGTGTGGAGAGAGGAAATCGTCCTTAGGGCAAGCACGATTATGGTCGCGAAATCTATACAGATCCTAACCTTACCGTCCTTCTTCATTACGGGGACGATATTAGCTACCCATTGTGGATATAGCACAACCCTAATGAATTTGGCTTTGTGCAACTTGTCAACCTCCTCTTTGATCTTGAGTGCCAGCTTAGGATGTAGCCTTCTCAACTTTTGTTTGACGGCCTTTGCGTCGGCTTTTAAGACCAACCGGTGTTCGACCAAAGAGGTGTCGAGTCCCGGCATGTCTTCGTACGACCAAGAAAATCCGTCGGAAAATTCTTTGAGAATGGCTACTAGAGCTTCTTCTTCTTCAACACTCAAGTTGGCACTAATCAAAACTGTCTTCGGGGATTCTTCAGTGCCAAGGTTGACCTCTTTAGTAGGCTCGTCAGCAGCCATGGTTGGCTCATCGAACCTCTTTGTGCCATCCACATAGGAGCTCACTGGGTCCTCTTCTCCTAACCCAGGATCTTCTGACTCACCCTCCTCATTAAAATCTAGCAGATAGACACCTAGACCATCATCTTCGGAGTCACCTTCTTCAAAATCTGATTCTACGAGAGCAGGGTCCTCAAGAAATTCTGGCACCTGACTTAACTTAGCACATCTCTCAGCCAAGGCCAAAACTAAACGGGTAGGAACTTGCCTACCCTTCTCCTTGCGCACACATGGCTGAGAGGAACTAGACTCTCCTAGACTTAAACCAGACTCTAAACTAGCCTCTAGACCTGACTCTAAACTAGAATCTAGACCACTATTTACAGGACTTCTATGTACAAAACTATGTACAGGGGAAGTGCCCCTAGAGGGGCAAGAGGAAGAGGAACTTAGGCCGGAAAGCATCGGCCCCTGGCCGAGCGGAAGAGGTTCCAAGAGGAGGGGTGCTCAATGGAGACCTCAGATTTCCAATTTTCAAAATTGGTGTTTTTTTTTGGGAGTCAAGGCCAAGAACCATGAGTTGCTGACTCAAGGTAGCCTCGACTGGCGAGATGAGGGATGGAGAGAGGACAGGAGGGGAAAGAAGGGGATTAGACGTGGGAATAGAAGAGAGATGGAAGGTGGGGGAGAAGGGAGATCAGAGCCAAAGAGGGAGAGGAGGCCAAAATCATCAGAAATGTCTTCTATTTGGGCATCCTCTTCTTCTTCCTCATCCTCACTCTCAGAGCAAGGTATTTCTTCTATTACAGGCTCCCTGGTCCCCATCTGGGTCGGCCCCTGAACAAAATGCTCTTTTAAAGTCCAGGTAAGGGGTTGATGCGGTATGAATGGGTCCGGATGGACGGGGTCTGGGTGGAAGCCTAGACCAGCCTTAGGTAACAACCTCCTAATCGCCTGGACGCTCTGGGTCTCTCCTTTTCATCCGTGCCCAGACCGCGGCCATAACATAGCCGATGTTGGCCATCACTTCCCAACCTTTCCCGGGAGACATGGAACATGGGGTTCTACAACAGGCCGGGGAGGTGGTTGAGCTCGCAGGGTGTGGGAAATCAAAAATTGACATAACGGGTTCTTCCCCTTATCCGAACGAAGAGGTGCGGCATCTGCTCGGTAGTGACAACATGAGGGTCTCCAGGATTGGAACGCTCTTGATCATATAATCACCCGCCCATTGAAAGGAAATTTGAAGCATTGGTGGGCGGTGGAAGGGACCCCTAGACTCTATTCTAGCCAGGGACGACTGAGGATGGCCTTGTAGGCCGGGTCGACATCGAGGACTAGGAATTCCGTGGTCATGGTGACGGGTCCGACTTCCAACTTAAGAGAAATCTTGCCTTTGGAACCCTTTTGGAGTTGTCATAGGCAGCTATGGTGGAACGCTTTTCTCCAGGTTCTCTTCCCCTAACCCAATTGCTTAAGGGTCCTTCATCGGACGACATTGATAGAGGCCCCGTGTCGATAAGAGTAGAGTCCACCGAAACCCCATTGAGGTGATGGTGAGATAAAGAGTGAGAGAACGACACTCGGGGTGGCGAGATCCTTGTCCGAAAAGAGATTGAGGTCCTTGGGTGAGGGAGATAATAGCGCCGTGACCCCACTAGGAGGGAGATCATCGTTAACCATGATTTTCTGGAGGAACTGGAGAGAGTGGATTGATGTGATGGCGACCTCCGAATCAATTCTAAAATAGACACCCTCGCGGGCGTCTTATCAAGATGTTGGAGAATATCATATTCGGTGCCAGCCGGGGGGGGAGGACCATCATTTTCCTCAGCTTGGGATGGCCGTGGAGGTGGAGGAATGATTCGTTTCGAAGTGTGACATGCACGGCCTCCTGAGACTGAGGACGAAGGAGCTGGAGGGTCTGGTGGATGACTCACAGGCAAGGGGAGTGAGGATAGTAGGGTTGGCATCTTGAGGAGGTCGGATGAGCACCAAGGGTCTTTCCTCTAAGATGGCATCTACCGATGCGGAGGGCTCCTGAGACTCTGAGGGGGACACGGGTACCATTCTTCAAAACCTTCTACCCCCCACTGTTGCTCTCTCCTCACAACCCGGGGCCCTAGGTGTATCATGGTATGCACATTCTCTTGGGTTTTGGATGAGGAGGGGTTGTTGATTTGGTGAGTGGGGAGAGGGTTATTGAAAATGCCAAGGTCTTTTTTGGTGTACCTAGACTTGCTATGGCCACCTTGACGTCATCCCAGTTGATTCTACCTTGGTCATTCATATCATAGACCCAGTCACGGAAGGTAAAGCAATTGTAGATGAAGTGACCATGGGCCCTATGATATGGGCAGTACTTGGAGGTGTCGACCCTCGGATTGATGTTCTCCCTTTGTGGGGGGTTTGAATCGCATCGCAGGACATGAGAGCGAAGAACACGTCCTCGAGAGTCTCCGGGAGAGGAGGGTAGTGCGACCTTTTGGGGCCAGGTCGGGTGTATCCAAAGGAGGGGGAACAACGAGTAAGGCTTGGAGGGGTGAGATGGGAATTGGTGAGGGTTGGAAGAAGGGTTGGAAGGAGGATGGGAGGATTTTGTTGGGAGGCCTCAAAGGTTGACTGCAGGCACTGACAGACTCGTTGATGGTTCCCCCTCGGTGGTGGGCGCCGCGGGAGCCTTACGTGCCTTTGGCTTCCCTTCGAGAAATGTGGAGAGAGGAGTCCTTGATCTGATTTTCGATCACCCGGCTCGGTTATAGAGATGTGAGAAGGAAGGAACACACTTAGCATTAGAATGGAACGGAGCACAGGGGTGGTGGTTGGTGACCAACAAGATTATAGCTTGGGACTCCGGGATGGGAATGTCAGCCTCGAAGCCATGGACCTCCACGGTTGGCATAAGTGACAAGTCTTCTTCGTTCGCTTTCATCTTTTCCGCCACCAAGTCGGGGAGTGTAGGGACTTGAGGTGCCAGTAGGAGAAATGGGAGATGAAGCGTTCGGAGACTATGTCAAAGTTGACAAGATCCGATGCGGGCAAAGAGGTAAACCACCTCAAAGCCTCCCTTCTAACGATTGTTGGAAGAGTGGACTAAGAGGACCCGATCGTACAGCCACCGATGGGAGTCCATGGTGAAGCCAGCAAGATGTAATTGGGATCGGAGGTCCCGTCATACTTGCGATACTTCGGGCCTTGAAGCCGGAGGGAAGTAAGCGTTGGGGAGCTTGCAGTAGTTTTGGAGTGAATGAGGCTTGGAAAGGGACAAAGATTCGCCAAGAGCTTCCGAAAAGACCCTCCGTCTCAGACCGGGTCAGGGATTCGGATTGAATGGGAGGAGTGGTATGGACATGGATGGGTAGATGGGTGGAGGAATCGGGGTAGAAGTAGGTAAAGGAGTGGGAGAACAGGAGTGGAGATAGGGATGGGGGATATAGGAGTCCGAGAAGGGGTGAGAGGCCTAGGAGCGGGCCTAGATGAGGAGGCATGGAAGGAGAATGGGACGGAGGGGAGGGAGAAGCTGCTGCCCGAATGGTATGCCTGGAAAGCATAGAAATGATATCGTCGGGCGAGTAGCAGGACAGAGTTTGGAAAACTCGGGGTCTTCTTGGGGGTTATGGGCATGAGTGGGGTTGACCCTCAAGCTAACCTCCTCATTGTCGGCTGAGAAGACGACTGAACCGACTCTTCAGGTTGAACATCGGTGTTAATCATACCGACCACATCTCATCATTGATGTTATCATCATATTCAAATGCCGGTTTATTAGACATGTCAACAGGGTCCAACCAAGTGTCCATTAGCACACAACCTATGGATTTTGAATGGTTTAAGTTGAAGTGATTACACTGTTTTCAAGCAGAAGTATGATTTCTACCAATCAATGTCATCAAACAACGCCCCAAAAGTTTTAAAATCAAGGTTGTGTTATTTGACTTGACTTGATTTGACGTTCTCTCAAATCTTACTCAAACCCGGATGAATAGGTGAACTAAATGGGAGGTGTAAGGTCCTCCCGTCCGTGAGGGAATCCACGGATTTAGGGACTTATAGAGTTTTCTTCGGAGTCAACCCAATTACCCGAGAGGGAATCTCCGAGTAAAAGGTCGTAAACCGAAGAAGGTTGATCCTAAAAATGTGAGGGGAGGCTAGAAGAGAGAAGGAAGATGACCCCCCAATGACTGAGGACCGTCAGTGACAATCAGTAGCAAGCAGAACAAAATCACAACAAAACAATCAGAAAAACAGGGAAAAGCATGCTACTGTGACACTCAACGTCAATAGGGTGGACGCAGAATTCATGATGAAATGATAGGCGGCAGGATCGACGGACGCGGACAGGTAATAAACGACAAGCTATGTGGACGTTGACACACACTAAACGGTAGGAAATATGGACACTTACCTAGATAGGCGGCAAGATCGCTGGCCGCCTACCTGGATGCACAGAAACCGTGGCAGCACTGTTGTCCCACCGTGATCGCCAGAAAAGAGGCTGTGGACGATCCGTTTCGCGTCCCCGGCCGCGTCCCCGTTGTCGACGGTGGATGTCCTCCGGGCGCTCGCGAACGTCACTGGTCTCTCGTTGGCGACGATGGATTGTTGGTTGACTTGGTTGACTCCCCAGTTGACTAGGTTGACTGAGGAGGAAACAAAGAAAACCAGGAGATGAGGGGGAGTTTTGTGATCGCCAGGGCCTTACCTGTGCCCAAGGAGTTGCTGTGATCACGTCGGTGCAGTGGCCTCACGCAGCGGGCGGAGATGGGGCTCCAACTTCTCTTCTTCGGCCGGCCAAAGGAGGAGAGCTCCACGGTCACTTTCACAATGTTCTGCCACAAGAAACCTCTATTAGACAAATGCAGTGTAGCAAATGTTCAGAAGAAAAGAAAAGCCCAAAAGGCGAGTCCCGTACCGGTTGCGACTTGAGAAGAGGGGTGGCCAAGTGCTATGACCACCCTTCTTCCCTCCGTTTTTTGGTGGGAAACCCCTTTCTAGGTGTGTAGGAAAGTGACCTATATGCCTAGGATGTGTGGGAAAGTGTGTGGAACATGCAAGTTAGCTACAAAGCAAGTAAAGAAAGAGAGGGAAGGAGATGTAGATCCTCGTGTTGGTGTTGTGGCTCCTTGCAAGGGCTCCTCCAGCTCCAAAGTAAGCCTCCTGAACGTCCAAGTGAAGGAGAAAGGAGGATGATTGGTAGAAGGTGAGGTGCAAGTTTCTCTCTCCTCTCTCGAAGTGGCAGCATAAGGACGTCCCGCCTCCCTCTCTTGGTTCAGAGGGCTCAAGGGGGTGTTAAATAGACAGTGGAGCTCGGGGTTGGAGTGCCTAGGATGCTAAGTGTGAAGAAGCACACTTGTACATGTGGAAATCTTTGTGTTAGAGGTCCAACCAATGGGGGGAGGCCATGTAGGATTTTACCTGGGGCAAAGGACTGCCTAGGTGGCCCATATGCCCGTTGGAACGGCTATGTGCGCTGCATGGGCGAGACAAGGGCGCTAGTGGCTGAAATCTCGAGTTAGTTGCGCACCTGTAAACCCTATTGACGTCTAGGGATCAGGCCGCCAACCTCATGCAGGCGTCCAGATCGGTGGACGCCAACTTGGGTCAGCGTCCAGGGGGCTTGCCGCCAACCAGTAGTCGGCGGCCATCGATGCTGCCGTCAACATGGGATCCGAGGCTGGTCAACAAATGGTCAAACGAGGCTTAATGGGCCAAATAGCCTTGCGGGAAATGGGCCAAATCCCGCGTCTACAAATGTTTGATTGAAAGGACATCTGACTACGTTGGAAAAGGAAGGGAAGGAGAAGGCGTACCTGTGAACGTGACACAAGGTTCGTCGCTACGCTTGTAACTGGATGCGACAGGAGGAGCGTCACCTTCCGGGCTCGCGACAGCTTGTAACTGGATGCGACAGGAGGAGCGTCACCTTCCGGGTCGCGACAGCCTGTTCGTCGCCATCTTCTTCAAGGGATGGAGACTGCAGGTTCTAATCTTCCTACTCCTCAGCCGGCCGAGGGGCAAGAGCCTCATGCTTCTCTAGTCTTTAGGTACCTGCCAAGATCAAGAAAACAAAGTAAAACCCATTAGAACTTCGTGCATGTGAGATCTATTCAATGAAAAATATGTAAACATGCACTAAACAGGAGGGAACTCACGTGATTGGGGTTTTTAACCCCTGTGGGTGTTAAAGATGGGTATGTGGTGTGTGTTCTAATGAAAAACTACGAAAAGAAAGGGTCTATACATGCATGAATGAATAGAAATAATGAAGAGAGAGGGAGAGAGAATGTGTAGCTGGTGGAAAAATGCACTGGGGGACTCTTCTTGGTCGTCTGGAGGGAAAACTCTCTTCTTCGGAGTTAGAGCTCTCGGGGAGAGGAAGAAGCAGACTTCGGCCTTGCCCAAAAAGATGGAGTATTGAGGTGGTTATAGGTGATTATTCCTGGAAGGGCTGTGAGAGGAATAACGGGCAAGAGTCCGGATTTGGGTAGGTATGGCCGTGCATGGGCAATTGGAACTCGAAAAGGAGGCTTTAAGGAAGGTCTCCACGAGTTTTGGTAGGATTTGGACGCGATTTGGACGATCAAAAGAGGGAATATCCAAGTATGGCATGAGTCCAAGTTAGGCTCGGAAAGGATCTTCTGCATGAGGTCCAGAACGCGACGGGCTTATGGTCGCCTTCAAGAACGCGACGCCTCGATACGTCATTCCTTATAAGGAAGGGGACTTTAAGTCATTTTGGTGATTTTTCAGGGAATAAAATGCCTTTTTATGAATGCGACGTATCGAATTGTCGTCTTTGAACGCAACAGTGGTGCTGTCGCCTTCAGAGCTTCTTCAACATGCAGCCATGCAAAGCGTCCGATCTCCATGCACGGGCATCAAAATGACGTACGGTTTGAAATGCTGGACTCTTGACTCAGAGAGCTACAAGATGATAATGAAGAGGATTGATTTTGACCAGGAAGACCTCACCAGGGCGATGAACTAATGAAAATGATATCATGATCGGAGAAAGCCAGCTTGACGATGATGAGCCAACGTGGGGCATCAATGATATGACAAGGGATTTGCTCGACTTATGGGTCAGAAATGGGTGTCTACAGACCATTTCACCCACTTAAACATTTCTCTCAAGCACCCTTTTAGCATAAAAACGTGCAATTCTTTGGTGATAAACTTGTGCATTGTAACGTTCCGACTGTTCGGATCGTTCTTGTGTGGACGTGGAGGTCAGTGTATGGCCGATGACATGTGTGTAGCATGTGATTTCCGCAGGTTTTGAGGTTTTGCCCAAAGCATTCTCTATTTCTCGGTTGCTAACGCGGTCGTTTTGAGGGTCGTGATGGGATCGCGACAGTGAGGAGTGTCACGATATGATCGCGACAGTCCGTAGCGTCGCGTTCATAAAATTGCCATTTTAAGTGATCGGGTGTCGTCAGCGGATTAAGGCGACAGTCTTGAGCGTCGCGATTAGATCTCGGTCGTGTAGAGTGTCGCATTCTTACCTGCGTTGTGTTTTTAAGTAACCCTAGCAGAACAAAGCAGATGAAAGCTCTGTTCAGCCAGATGGTTTTGCTGTGGGATTTTGGCTGATTTGGCTTGCTAGAGCTCGGTTCGACGAGTTTCCACCGCGAGGACGTTGCGTGGAGCGGAAGGAACCTCGTACGGGCTTCGTTCTTTGCGTTCTTCACGAAGGTAGGGAGATTTCCTATTGTTTGATCCGTGAATTGTTCGTGTGGTGTGGATAATGCATTTAATGCTTTCTAAACAATAGATGGCATGTTTAGGATCACATTAAAGTATGAAAATGGACTGAAACTATAAGTTTTAATGAGTTTGGGGTGATCCGGATGAGGGATTCTGGAACAGGGTTCGCACCTGCTATCGCGGTCGCTCTGAAAGCCGCGATCAAGTCGCGACACCGCGAGCTGTCGCGTTCTGAAGGCGGTCTATCGTGCCGCCGCGACAACAGCCGAATGTTGTCTTTCGAGCATAAATGTTTGTGTAGGATTATCTGTTCAACACAGTTTATGTTATATGGTGATAGAAAGAGGTGCATTGGCACTCTCTACGCTCGGGAAGCGTGTGGTGTGTGGTTTACTTGTTGTTCACGCGGTTTACGAGAAGGTTTCACGTGGCTTGAGCGTTGCACACGTGATTTCTGTGTACATAGTGTGTAGTTTGACGCCTTCCGTGGATACCTCCTCAGTTGGGAGCCCTAGGTTTTGTGTGAGCCAGCACGTGAGTGCTTGGGGCTTGTCCCGATACTGGGTACCGAAGAGGTCTTGTCGTCTTCCTGGACACCCTCACTCTTGTGTTGAGTAGTACGTCCGGCTGAGGGAAAGACGCAGTGGGACAACGACTAGAGAGTTGGTTGGTTGTGTTGTCGCTTGTAGCGCGCGTAGTCAGTAGACGTTGGGACCCCAGCTAGAGTGCCTCATTTTAGGGATTCAGGCCAGAGTCCCAGGGTTTAGGCATGGGCCTGCGTGGTGTGTACAGGTTGTGGTTGTTTAGTTTGACTTCTTGTACTGTTTAGTGGAGCGGCAGCTGGACCTTACGTCTGTGGCCTGCGGACTGAGAGGTGATCCTGTGTGGTTTGTCCGGGTCAGTAACTGGTGTCGCGAACCAGTTGACGTGGCTCGAGTGTGGCGTTTTCTCTACAGTAGCTTGTACACTTATTTGGTGTTGCCGTTTATTTAATTACGTTGATTCCTGTTAAGCAGCAAATGGTAAGTTGTACTTACAGTTTTATATCCTGCTTGATATTTTTATAAATTGTTAGTGTAGCACTTCCTACTTTGCTACTTGTGTTGGTTTGCTCAGTTTCTAGGGAGCTTCCCTACTGAGCCAGTGACACGTGAGGCTCACCCCTACCTCCTACCAGGTGAGGGAGATTCGGAGATTCGCGCCCGTCGTCCAATGGAGGGTCTGCACCACCAGCAGTGTAATTCTACTTTACTGTTGTGCACCTCGGGGTAGGCCCCAAGTTCTGTTGTAGTTTGGCTACAGTTGTTCTATGGCTATGTATATTTCATGTAAATATTTGTGGGATTGACAGATCTTATGAATGTTTGAGTTGATTCCTCTATATTTCTACGGACTCGTGGTTTGATATCCCTTGCGAGGCTTCGGCCCGTTCGCGGGAGGCGGACTCGAATCAGGCTTGCTATCAGGTTAGCGGGTCTGATTGGCGAGAAACGTCACATGCATGGTCAGCTGCTATCATTCGCCTTTCGTCTAAGAGTTCAAGTTGTGCTAATAAAGCTTCCCGACATTGACCGGGGTCAAGTTTGGAATCCAATTGAACCCGAAGTGAAGGGACGAAGATCTCATATGGGAGTATCACATCTGATCCATATGTCAAAGCATAGGGGGTTTGCTCCGTAGGAGTTCGGACCGAGGTGCGATAAGCCCAAAGAGCCTCAACTAAGTGGTCTGGCCAGTCAGCATTGTTATGAGATTTGCAAGTTTTCTTTATGATTTTAATGAGAGTTTTATTAGTAGCTTCCGCTTGTCCATTACCTTGTGGATAATATGAGGATGAATGATGCAAGTTAATACCATATTTATCACACATGTCGCGGAGTTCCTGTGAAGTGAATTGCGGTCCATTGTCGGTGACAATGTCCCGAGGCACGCCGAATATTGCAAGAATGTTGCGCTTGATGAACTTGACCACCGTTGAAGCTTTAACCTCTATGAATGCTTCAGCTTCAGCCCACTTCGTGAAGTATTCGGTGGCAGTCAGAATGAAGGATTTCTTACAGATTTCTCCGGTTCTATCCTCGAGTGGACCAACCACATCGAACGCCCACATGACGAAAGGCCATGGAGCAATGAGAGGGTGAAGAGAAGAGGAAGGAGCATGGATTTTGTCACCGTGTAATTGGCATTTAGCACATTGACGAACAAAGTGAGTGCAATCTTCTTCCATGGTAGGCCAATAATATTGTCTTAGCAACTTTTGGGCAATTGCTATACCATTGACATGGCCACCACATTCACTGGAGTGAGCGGCTTCAACAATGCTTTGAGATTCGATTTCATCAAGGCAACGTAGATAAACCCCATTGAGGGATTTCTTGTAGAGAATGCCACCTATAATCTTGTAACGCTTTGAGACATGAAGAATGGCCCGTCTATCAGCAGAGGTGGCATAATCGGGGAAAGATCCATCTTTGAGATAATTTTCGATGTCAAAGTACCAAGGATGGCCATCATCGAGATCGATTTCTGACTCTTTTGAAAGTGCATGAACTCGAAGGGAAGGAGATTTGAGTTGAGAGAACCAAGGATCAACATGAGAAGGGACTTTTAACCTTTGGACAGAGACGGTTTCGAAGGACTTCCCTAACGGGATAGGGATGGAAGAAGCTAGGGAGGCGAGCGAATCTGCTAGAATGTTCTGGGCCTTAGGAGTGTGGACAAGAATGAGCTTCCTAATTTCGGATTACCTTACAAACTAAATCCTAGTATGGTTTCAACTTGGGATCCTGGGTCTGGTACTTTCTAAGGGACTGCTGGAGTATCAATTGCGAATCTCCAATAATCCTTAACTTCTTGACTCCGATCAGCAATGCCATTTTCAGCCCAACTAGGAGTGCCTCATACTCGGCCACATTGTTCATAGCAGGGAAGGTTAGTTGGTAGGCGTGCAGAATAACTACCCCTTCTGGTGAGAGGAGGACTGCCCCTATTCCACACCCTTTGGAATTGAGAGCTCCGTCGAAATAAAGTATCCAAGAAGGTTCACCATCAATAATGGCTCCTAACTCTTCATCCGGAAAGCTTTCATTGACGGGAGAATATGAAGGCAAGGAGTGGTGGGCCAAATGCTCGGCAATAGCATGCCCCTTGATTGATTTTTGGGTGACGTAGGTGATATCAAATTGGTTGAGAAAACTTTGCCACCTCATCAACTGCTCTGTCAGGACGGGTTTCTCAAGCAAGTACCGAATTGGGTCCATACGCGCCAGAAGCCTCACCTCATGAGCTAGGAAATAATGCTTCAACTTCTGGGCAACCCAGACGACGACCGTACATGTTCTTTCCATGGCAGTGTACTTTTTCTCAGCTTCATTGAACAACTTGGATAAGTAGTACACCACTCTCTCCTTCTTCTCGTCGTCATACTAGGCCAAGACTGCTCCTGTGGAATCTTCAGTGGTAGACACATAGAGCAATAAAGGCCGACCTGGGACCGGAGGAGAAAGAACAGGGGGATTGAACAAATAGATTTTCAATTCTTCAAAGGCCTTTTGACATTTAACGTTCCAATCAAACTTAGTCTCTCCTCTAAGCATCTAGTAAAAGGGCTTACAGTGGATGGAATGCTGAGAGATAAATCTCCTAATGAACTGAAGTCTGCTAATTAGCCCTCTAACTTCCTTAATGTTCCTAGGAGGAGGCATGTCGATTATTGATTTGGCCTTATTGGGGTCAATCTCAATTCCCCGCTTGCTGACTATGAACCCAAGCAACTTCCCCGAGGAAACTCTGAAGACACACTTTTTGGGGTTCATTTTGAGCTTATGTTCTCTAGATCGCTGGAGAACTGCCCGAAGGACCTCATCATGGCGATGTCGAGTCTTAGATTTAACCAAGACATCATCAACATAGACTTCCATGTGCACATGCATCACGTCGTGAAAAATCGCCATCATTTCCCTTTGATAGGTTGCACTCGCATTCTTCAATCTGAAGGGCATCACGACATAACAATAAGTCTCCCAAGGTGTTGTGAAAGAAGTTTTCTCCTGATCTTCTTCCGCCAGATGGATCTGGTTATACCCAGAGAAACCATCCATGAACGACAACATCTCAAAACCGACAGTATTGTCCACTAGGACATCTATGTGGGGAAGAGGAAAATCGTCCTTAGAGCAAGCACGATTAAGGTCACGAAAATCTATGTAGATCCTAACCTTACCATCCTTCTTCATCACAGGGACGATATTAGCTACCCATTGTGGATAAAGCACAACCCTAATGAACTTGGCTCGGTGCAATTTGTCAACCTCCTCTTTGATCTTGAGTGCAAGCTTGGGATGTAGCCTCCTCAGTTTTTGTTTGACGGATTTTGCATCAGCTTTTAAGACCAACCGATGCTCGACTAAAGAGGTGTCGAGCCTTGGCATGTCCTCGTAGGACCAGGCAAAACCATCGAAAAATTCTTTGAGGATAGCTACAATAGCTTCTTCTTCTTCTACACTCAAGTTGGCACTAATCAAAACTACTCTCGGAGATTCTTCGGTGCCAAGGTTGACCTCTTTGGTTGGCTCATCCGTAGCCATGGTTGGCTCATCGAACCTCTTCGTGCCATCCACATAGGAGCTCACTGGGTCCTCTTCTTCCGACCCAAGATCTCCCGGCTCATCTTTCTCATCAAAATCTAGCAGATAGACTCCTAAACCGTCATCTACAGAATCACCTTCTTCAAAATCGGTCTCTACAAGGGCAGGCTCCTCAAGAAACTCCAGGACTTGACTCAACTTAAGACACCTCTCAGCCAAGGCCATAACATAATGGGTAGGAACTTGCCTACCCTTCTGCTTGCAAATGCATGGCTGAGAGGGACCAGACTCTTCTAAACCTAGACCTAACTCTAGACTTGATTCTAAGCCTGATTCTAAACTAGAATCTAAACCCCTATGCACAGGACTATGTATAAAACTATGTACAGGGGAAGTGCCCCTAGGGGGGCGGGAATGAGAATTTAAGCTAGAAAGCGTCGGCCCTTGGCCGATCGAAAGAGAGTCCACAGAGGAAGGGTGTTCGATGGAGACCTCGCATTCCCACCTTTCAAAATTGGCATTTTTTTTTTGGAGTCAAGGCTCAGAACCATGAGTTGTTGACTCAAGGCTGCCCCGACTGGCCAGGTGAGGAATGGAGGGATGATAGATTGAGAAAGGAGGAAGAAAGAAGTAGTTGGAGAATCGTGTGCCGAGCACACCTCAGTTGAGGGGGAAGATGAAGAAGATGGGGATGGAGATGGAGGTAGAAGGTCAGAATCAAAGAGCAAGAGAAGGCTGAAGTCCTCGTAGACTTCCTCGATTTCGGCAACTTCTTCTTCTTCTTCACTCTCGGAGTCGGACAACTCCTCCACCATGGGCTCCCGAGTTCCCGGCTGGAGGGGCCCCTAAATAAAATGCTCCTTAAGGGTCCAGGTGAGAGGTTCGTAGGGTATGAATGGATCCGGATGAATTGGGTCCGGGTGAAAACCAAGACCGGCCCTAGCTAACAACCTCTTGACTTGGATGCTACTGATAGGACCCTGCTTGTTCCTACCCAATCCTCGGCCATGGATATAGCCGATCTTAGCCATCACCTCCCAACCTTTCCCTTGGGGACACATGGTGGTCTCATATTCTTCATCCAAGAGAGGAGGCTGGTTCAAATCAAGGAGAGAGGGGAGATCAAAGATGGACATGACAGGCTTCTTCCCCTTGTTTGGAATGAACATGTGTGGCATCTGCTCCGAAGTGATAGAGTTGAGAGTTTCCACGGTAGGAATGCTCTTGATTTTGATAACCCGCCCATTGAATAGAAATTTGAAGCATTGATGGGCTGTGGAAGGGACCCCTAGAGTTTGTTCCAGCCAAGGACGACCAAGAATGGCCTTATAGGCCGGATCGACGTCCAAAACTAGAAATTCCGATGACATGGTGACGGGCCCTATTTCCAATTGAAGAGCGATTTTACCTTTGGCAACCCTCTTGGAGTTGTCATAGGCAGCGATGGTGGAGCAGATTTTCTCCAGATTATCCTCTCCCAAACCCAATTGCTTGAGGGTTTTCATTGGACAAACATTAATGGATGCCCCGGTGTCGATGAGAGTGGAATCTACCGAAACCTCGTTGAGGGTGACGGTGAGGCAGAGAGGAAGGGAGCGACACTCGGGGGCAGCAAGGTCTTTGTCCGAGAAGGATATGGAGGGTCCTTGGGTGAGGGAGAGGATGGCATTGGTTACTCCACTGGGAGGGAGGTCGTCATTGACCATGATTTTCTGAAGGAATTGGAGGAGGGTGGACTGATGGGACGGCGATCTCCGAATCAATTCTAAAATAGACACCCTCGCGGGAGTCTTATCCAAGTGTTGCAGAATATCATATTTGGTGTCGGCAGGTGGTGGGGGTCCGTTATCCTCCTCATCTTGAGATGGCCGAGGGGGCGGAGGAACAATCCAATTTCGGAGTGTGACATGAACATCCTCCTGGGACTTAGGGAGAATGAGTTGGAGGGGTTTGGTGCTATGGGTGGACGACTCATAGAAAGGGGAAATGGGAATGGAAGGATAGGCATCTTGAGGAGCAGGTCGGATAAGCACTAAAGGTTGCTCCTCTAGAATGGCGTCTATGGTGGTGGAGGGCTCCTGGACTCTACGGAGGGACATGGGTACCACTCCTCAAAACCTTCTACCCCCCATTGTTGCTCTCTCCTTACGACCCGGGTTTCGAATGCGTCATGGTATTGACCTTTTCCTGGGACCTAGAGGAGGAGGGATTGTTGCTTTGGTGGTTGGGGAGAGGGTCTCGCATAATACCCAGGTCCCTTCTTGTATACCTAGACTTGGCTATGGCAACCTTGACGTCCTCCCAATTAATCCTACCTTGGTCGTTCATGTCATACACCCAGTCTCGGAAGGTGAAGTAATTATGGAGTTCATGACCGGGGGACCTATGGTAGGGATAGTACTTTGAAGTATCGGCCCTCGGATTGACACTCTCCTTTTGTGGGAGGAGTCGGATAGCGTCGCAGAACATGAGGGCAAAGAATATGTCCTCGAGGGATTCGGGGAGGGCAGGATAATGAGACCTCCTGGGACCGGGACGGGTATATCCCAAAGGAGGAGGAACAATAGAGTAGGGCCTAGAAGGATGTGATGGGAATTGATGAGGATTTGAAGGAGGATTGGAAGGCTTGTTGGGAGGCCTCAATGGCTGACTGCAAGTGCTGACGGACTCATTGACGGTCACCCCCTCTGTGGTAGGTGCCGCGGGAGCCTTGCGTCCCTTGGGCTTCCCTTCAAAGAATGGCGGAAGAGAGGAGTCCTTGATTTGATTTTGGACTACCCTAGATCGGTTGTAAAGATGTGCGAAGGAGGGGAAATCACTTAGCATCAATATAGACCGGAGCAAAGGGGTGGTGTTGGTGACTATCATTGTTATGGCTTGGGACTCTGGGATGGGGATGTCAGCCCTTGAAGCCATGGATCTCCATCGGTTGGCGAATGTGACAAAGTCTTCATCCGGCCTCATCTTTTCCGTCACCAAGTCGGGAAGCGTAAAGACTTGAGTGGCCATGTAAGAAAAGTGGGAGATGAAGTGTTCGGAGACAATGTCAAAATTGACAAGATCTGATGCGGGTAAGGCGGTGAACCACCTCAAAGCCTCCCCTTCTAACGATTGTTGGAAGAGGTAGACTAAGAGGACCCGATCGTACAACCACTGGTGGAAATCCATGGTGAAGCCGGCAAGATGGAATTGGGGGTCGGTGGTCTCGTCATACTTGCGGTATTTCGGGGCCTTGAAACCCGGAGGAAAGTAGGCATTGGGGAGCTTGCAGTAGTTTTGGAGAGAGGGAGGCTTGGAGAGGGTCAAAGACTTAGCTAAGAGTCTCTTAACAAGGCCCTCCATCTCTGACCGGGAGATGGATTCAGATTCAGCGGGGGGTGTAGGTTGGACATAGGGTGGATAGACAGAGGGAGGAGTTGGAATGGGAGTAGGTAAAGGAGTGGGAGGAGGAATAGGAGTGGAGATGGGGACCTGAGATGGGGTGACCGACCTAGGAATGGGCCTAGATTAAGAAGCATGGAAAGGAGATGGAGATGGAGAGGAAGGAGAGGCCATCACCTGGACGGTATGCTTGGAAAGCATGGAAATAATGTCCTCGGGCAAATAGCGGGAGAGGAGTTTGGAAAATTCGGGGTCTTCTTGAACTTCTTGGGCATACATGGGATTGTCCCTCAAACTCACACTCTCCTCATTATCAGCTTGAGAAGAGGATTGGACTGACTCTTCGGGTTGCAAGTTAGCATTGACCATTCCGACAAATTCATCATGAATATTATCTTCGTACTCAAAAGTCGGATTATTAGTCATCTTAACGGAATTCAACCAAGAGTCCATTAGCAACACAACCTACAGATTTTAAGGTGGGTAATTTGATTAATTACACTGTTATTAGGAGAAATATAGATTTCTACCAAATAATGTTATCAAACAAGGTCCCCAAAATTTTTAGATGTTAAGGTTGTGTGTTAATTAGTCTCGTAAAGGCTAGTTCTCTCAATCCTTACTCAAACCCAGGTAAATAGGCAGACTAAATAGGAAGGTGAAAGGTCCTCATGCCCCGTACCGTGAGGGAATCCACAGAATTTAGGGACTTATGGAGTTCTCCTTGAAGCCAACCCGATTTACCCGAGAGGGAATCCCCGAGTAAAAGGTTGTGAATCAAGGAGGGGCTATCCTAAAATGTGTGGGGAGGCTAGAACATAAGAGAAATGAGACCCCCTCGTGACTGAGGACCGTTAAGGATCAAACAGGAAGCAAACAGAAAGCAAAACAGATCAAAATCCAACCAAAAATAGCTTCTGTGAAATAAACGGCAATACTGGAGTCATCAAGTTTTACAAAAGCATATAAATGGCGTGATCGATGGACGCTAGAAAAAAGTAAACGATAGAATATGTGGACGTTGAAAAGAAATGCATGGCAGGAGAGACAGACGTTTACCTGGGTAGACTGCCAGATCGTTTGCCGTCTACCTGTGTGCAGATTGAGACCGCAGTAGCAGAAGTTGTTCCACCGTGATCGCCAAAGCGGAGCTGTGGATGCTCCGTTCCGCGCCCCCGTGAGCACTTGGTCTCCGGAGGTTCCCGAACGTTGCCGCTCCCTCGTTGGCATGGGTGATTGCTGGTTGACCTCCTCTCTGCTTGTTGACTTTACCTTTAACTGAGTTGACTAGAGAGGGAAAGAAGAAAACCAGCAAGTAAATGAAGGGGAGGTGATCGCCAGAGCCTTACCTGTGCCCAAGGAAGTGTTATAATCGCGTTGGTGACGTAGCCTCTCGCAGCGGTGGATGATGGGGCTCCAACTTTCTCCTCTTCGGCCGGACAAAGAGTAGAAGCTCCACGGTCTCCTTCAAAGTGTTCCTGCCACAAGAAAAGACTCTATTAGACTTGGGGAAGTGTGGTAAATGTCCAAAACAGAAAAGAAAATGCCGAAAAGGAGAGCTCCGTACCGGTTTCGGGCTTGAGAAGAGGGGTGGCCAAGTGTTATGACCACCTTTCTTCCCTCCATTTTTTGGTTGGAAAACACCTTTTGGGTGTGTAGGAAGGTGCCCTACATGCTTAGGGTGTGTGTGTGTGTGTGTGAAGCATGCAAAGACTAAATGAGAGAGAAGGGAAAGAGAGGAAGAGAAGGGAGATGATCCTCATTGCAGTGGTTGGCAGCAGCTTTGGTAGGCTCCTCCAGCTCGGGGTGAAGCCTCCTGGACGTCCCAAAGGTTGAGAAGAAGAAGAGGAAGCCAAGGTGGAAGCTCTCTATTCTTTTCTCTCTCTTCTCTCAAAGCATTAAGGCTAGCTCGTCCAGCATCTCCCCCCCCCCCCCCCCCCCCCCCCCCCCCCCCCCCCCACTTAGAAGACCAAGGAGTGACCTATATAGGCAGTGGGGTTGGAGCTAGGAAGCCTAGGGTGCTCAAGTGTGAGAAAACACACTTAAACATGTGGCAATCCATGTGTTAAGGCTTGAACCAATGAGAGGGGGCCATGTAGGACTTTTAATGGGTCAAGGGGGTGCCAAGGTGGCCATTTGCCCGTTGGGAACGGCCCCATGTGTTGCATGGCCGAGGAGAGGGCATTTAGTGGGCTAGAATCTCGGGCAGTTACGTAGACCAAGTAAACTAGGTTGAAGTCAAACGATGCTGCCGCCAACCCCATGCAGACGTCAACACTTGTGGACGCCAACATGAATTGACGTCCAGGGGGTGTGCCGCCAACTAGAGGTCAGCGGCAGTCAATGTTGCCGTCTACATGGAATTCGAGGCAAGTCAACAAGCGGACAAACTAGACCTTATTGGGCTATGAACCACGCGGAGATGGGCCAAATCTCGCGTCTACATATACTAGTGTTGAATCAACCTCTTAACAACCAGTAGGAGTGACGAACGGAATTAATCAAGTTTGAAATGTAAAATCAAAGGCACAAGATAAAATGAGATGTGAAAGGCATTTGGTCAAACACAATTACTGTAGACTGGTTTGATTTCCCTTGATTTGGTCGATTCAGACTTTGAAGCTCCAGTTCTTGAACCTTGGATCTGTGCTTCTATTCTTCAGACTTGAGTCTATCAATTCATTGAATCCCTTGAGCAGCTGGATGCAAATTGCCTTGAATCATACCAGAAATCCAATGCTCTACTTCAGCATCGAAAAAAATGTCTTTGACATAGCTAGAATTCTTGGATCAGGCTCAACAACGATCCATCTTGTAATGACCCTCCTTATATCGGTACGGTTATACCAACCCACGTCAGTATAATGAATGTCGTCACAGTGGGACATTGACCCAACACTAACACTAAGCTGAGATGTACACAAATATAAATATAGAACAGCGGAAATAAAAGAATTAACTTCATTCTTATTCTATCATCCACATTAATTATTCACAGTCCTTATAGCAATTAAAGAAAACTAAAGTCCACATAATTGGAATTCTAAATCAAATTACATTGTTCATTTACAATTACATAAGTCTCCAATTACATACTATGAAAATGGAAGTACAATATCAATATCTCCACAACAATCTACTCCTCTCGCTTAGAGTCGATCCCAACGATCTGCTCCAAGGAAGTAGAGTCACCTGCTACACCTGTACGCCGAAGCAAGAGTGAGTCTAAAAGACTCAGCAAGCATACCAAATTCAACATCCATACACATATCTTATACTCATATTGCATGCTTTTATCCAATTCAAGTATAACACATGGAAACCTATATCAATTTAAGCACATGGATTATGGTTAAGACATTAAACAATGTAATATGATCACCTACACATGCTTTCTACGTGAAACATGTAACATGATTTATAACCAAACATTATTCATGTCATGATAACATTCTACTAATCTAGAGCATGGAATCTAGCACAAAGTAATAGTAATCTAACATGTATTCTAATCATTTCGACATGCTCATTTCACATTCATTTACACAATTAACATGTTGTTTTAATGCAATAAATTCACAATCATACATGATACCACATTTTATCAAGCATGGATTGAATGTTAAAACAACTCAAGTTGGTTGACAATAGTATACAAATTTAGCATGAAACTAGGTACTAATTGAGTAACATATTTAACATGGAATCTAGACATTCTTTTATGCATTTACCACAATTGTAATCACACTTAGCTTACTATTTTAACATGCGTTACACATTATTCACATGGATTACACTTATTCACATGCTAGCACATTCACTTTATATTTTCACATACTCAATTACACATTTCACATTTCACAAGTTCACATGCACATATATTCACATTTCACATTTAGTTGCCGTGACACATAGTCCAAACCACCACTAGAAGGACACACATAACACATTCACATACCTATCACCTAGGCAATACAGTGATAGATCTTGGTTAACTGCGCAGAACCGGGAGAAGCACTCTCCACCCTAACCAGTGGCACTTGTCCACCTCCAGAATTTCACCCTATTTGCCCATAGGATTTCACACACTATGAACCTTCCCATAGGGACTTTACTACTGTAGGGTCCCACAACCCTCTATGGTAGTAGTGTCACACACGGCATAGTTTATACAATTCATTAATCACATTGTTCATGATGTTCACATGCACCAAATTATACCATTCCACTCACTTGTATACAATCACACAGTTTTCAGTTTATCTAATAATATGCTGCTATTTACAGTGTTAAACAGGTCATAACTTAATTCTATTCATGCTGCAATTTACTGAAATACATATAATTAATATGGGCATGATCAACATAGTTATTTTCTATCATATAACTCATAAGAGTGTCTACTGTTAACAGAATGCCATGAACTTTTTATCACAAATTTCCACCAGTAAACCTATCATATATTGAATTTCTCATATTTTTCAGACCTGTAACACAATTATACTAATTAAAACATAATTCATTCACATTTATCACTAATTACATCTACACATGGTACACAGTAGGACAATCAGTTGTAATAATTTCAGAACTTGCTAACAGTCATCACACAACCAAAGAAATTTTTGGGAAAGTCTACATAACATGAATCTATTTAAACATGAATTAACGATGCTAAAATATGCTTGTAATCTTATTTCAGAATTCTTGATAATTAACAAAGTACATATAAATTCACCCTAAATTCATGATAAGACCTACTACAAGTACTAAATCATATATAAAATCTACAACATGTACATACCATCAAAAATCCGAAAAATAATTCACAAAGGTCAAGCATGCCTTCTGCAGAAAATTGAAGAACTCGGCGGCACACATGTGGCCGCCAACAGGGTTGACGACACCATCGGTGGCCTCTAACTCTGGATCTTAACGGCACCAAAAGCTACCGTTAAGTTCCTGTCTGTGCAAAACACAGACTGAACTCAAAAACGATGATGAATGGGGGGTTCTAGGACATGATAAAATCTGGAAAAATACCAAGGACCTACTAGAGATGTGTATGGATGATGTCCAATGGATACTTGCCTTTAAGAAATTTACACAATGCGATTAGATGCCGAAGAAGCTCTCCTCGGCCTGTGCCAAGAAGCCCTCCTAACCTCCTCGATCTGACTTCTGTGTTGATGGAAGAAGTATGCCGGGGTTGGGGAAGTCTTCTTCGATGTTCCAAGTGTCCTCCCGTCGATGCAGATCGCCAAGAACCGCACCAGCAAGAGAGATCCATGGCCTCCAAGTTTGGTTTTTGCATAGCAACACTAGGGTTTTTGACAAAATGCCAAAAGGGTCTATTTCGGCTGGGAATTGGGTGTTTTATAGAGTCAAGGGCTCGGGGACACGATTAGGTAGGGTTTCTAGCCGTTGGGAGTCGGTTTCCAAAACAGAAGCCGAAGAATTCACAGGCGTTTCCGGATCATAAGCCATAACAGATCTGGGAGGTAGGCATCCACATTGGCTGCCGCCAACTTGAAGTTGGCGTCCATCGATCTGGACGTTGGCTCAGCCCTAGGCGTCCACTCATGTTGACGCCAAGTTGATTTTCGGCCAGAACACAAAAATGCAGTATTTTATGCATATTTTTTCCACATACATATATACACACACACACACACACACACACATATATATATATATATATATATATATATATTATAATGCATTACATATACACCATATGTACATAGGTAAACAATCATATACATATACATGCACAACTTTACTTAATTATAATATGTATAAGAATACACACATATGTATATATTTATTTGTTCAGATAACTATGCACACTATGCATCCAAACACTATACAACCAAACAACTAAATAAGAGGCAAATTTCAAGGGCCTTACACCCTCCCCCCTTAAAGAAACTTCATCCTCGAAGTTAGACTTAGCTTTCAATAATTGAAAGCTACTCTCACACTCCTCAGACCAAACAAACTTCACACCCTTCCTGGTTAACTTCGTCAAAGGGGCGGCGATAGATGCAAATCCCTCAATAAATCGCCGATAATAGCCCGCTAAACCAAGGAAACTACGAATCTCCGATGGGGTTCTGGGGATCTCCCAATCTAATACAGCCCGGACATTTGCTGGATCAACTTCTACACCAACACCGAAGATAACATGCCCAAGGAAATGAACCTTGCACATCCAGAAATCGCACTTGCTGAATTTTGCATACAACTTGTGCACTCAGAGAATTTCTAACACTACCCTCAAATGCTGACGGTGTGTGGCCTCATCCGAAGAATAGACCAACACATCATCGATAAACACTACAACAAAACTATCTAAATAAGGCCTAAACACCATGTTCATGAGATCCATGAACGTTGCAGGGACGTTGGTTAGACCAAACGAAAGAACTAAAAACTCATAATGTCCATAATGGGTCCTAAAGGCCATCTTGGACACATCCTCACTCCTAATCCTCAACTGATGATAGCTAGACCGCAAATCAATCTTAGAAAAGACCAATGCATTTTGCAACTTGTCAAATAGATCATCGATCTGCAGTAAGGGATACCTGTTCTTCACAGTCACTTGGTTTAGCTTTCTATAATCAATGCATAACCTAAGTGACCCATCCTTCTTCTTTACGAATAAGACAGGTGCGCCCCAAGGAGAAACACTAGGGCGAATAAATCCCTTGTCCAGCAAATCTTGCAACTGCTTCCATAACTTGGCTAACTCTGCAGGTGCCATCCGATATGGAGCCTTTGAGATAGGAGAGGTTCCCGGAAGCAACTCTAGGGTAAACTCTATCTCTCTAACCGGTGGCAATCCAGACAAATCATCGGGAAAAACATCTGGAAATTCCTGCACTACATCAATCTCCTCAAGGGTAGGTGACTGATCAGCTTTTGGTACTAATACCACGCTGGCAAGAAAAGCGTCACAACCCTTGCTAACCATTCTCATCGCCTTCATGGCGGAAATGACAAACTTTCCCGCAAGGTTCCTTGGCAATGGATGTGAAAACTCATCCTCACCAGGAATACGGAAAACAATCTTCTTCCCACGACAATCCACTAATGCATAGTGCTCCTCTAGCCAATCCAGACAAAGAATTGAATCATAGTCCTTCATCTTTAGCAAGAAGAAACACCCATCTAGGACTCTATCCTCAATGCACACAGGTAAAGACGGAATGCACTTCCTAGTCGATACTGTACCCGCAGGTGTGTGCACAGATAAGGGAACCTCTAACTCCTCAGACTCTAAAGCTAACTGTCTAGCAAACCGCTCGGAAATGAACGAGTGAGTGGCACCCGTATCAAACAAAACCTGAGCGTGCACACCCATGAAAAGAACCGTACCTTCGGTGACATGCTCCGCCTGCTCGGCATCCTCACGAGCTAACATGAACACTTGAGCTTGGGCTGGAGGCCTTCCTAGTCGACCTGTAGCTGGCGCTGCTGCTGCTGCCGCTGCTGGGGCTGGCCCTGGTTGCTGGAGTCCCTGCTGAAGTCTGGGACAGTCCCAGATCTGGTGCTCGCTGCTCCCGCACTTGAGGCACTTTCTCACCAACTTCCAGCACTCTGTACCACCATGTTCCCTCCCGTAATGAGGACACTCCTTCTTGCCACTAGGCCTACTACCAGGGGAATGCTGAGAAGCTACCTGCTGACTGCCCGCTGCCACGGGGTGCTGCGGTGACTGATACGCCGCCTTCTTTCTATCCTGCCACTGGAAAGAAGCTGCAGGCCTCTTCTGCGAAGCCTTCTTCTCCTCAAGGTACTGATCCATCTCACTCTCCTGACGGCACGCCGTACTAAGAGCCTCATCCAAGGTACAATGATCGAACACCACAAGCCTCGATCGCAGTGATGGCTTTAGGCCCATCATGAACTTCTTCATCTTCCTGCGCTCATCAGCAATGATATGAGGTGTATACTTCGATAGCTCAGCAAACCTGGCCTCATACTCAAGTACGGTCATAGAGCCCTGAGTCAAGGTGAGGAACTCCTGCTCCATCTTGTCCTGGATATGCTCGGGAACGAACTTGGCCCGAAAGAGCCTCACGAACTCATCCCAAGCAACCTCGACAGCACCGTCCTCAAATCTAGTACGCAGTAACGAGGACCACCACACATCGGCTCTCTCCTGCAAAACATCCTTCATAAGCACCAATCTAGACAATTCTAAACTTAACATAGACAAATACATATGCAACCGACACATACCTGTAGCATATAGGTGGCCAAGCTGACCTTGTCATCCTCAACACACCTAATAGCCCAGAAGATCTTCTCGATCTCCCTCATCCAGCTCTCCGCAAGTAGTGGATCACTCTCCCCCTTAAAAGAGGGTGGAGCCATCCTCTTAAATCGCTCCATGATGGAAGGACCACCATGATCATGCCCCTGGGGAAATAGAGTTGGAGCCTGAGCCTGCTACAACGAACAATACAATTCAACATATATAACACAATAGCAATGTAACAATCATATATTTAAAAGAAAACAAACTACTTCTATCCAACATTGCTAACCTGAGCCTCCAACTGAGCCTGGAGTGCAGCCTGGGTATGCGCCTGTGTCTGCATAGCCTGCACTAGGCCTTGCATGAATACTCCATAATCAACTGGTGGCGGTGGAGGAAGTATAGTAGGTCCCTATGGGGCTGGGGCCTGCTGCTCATCCCTCTCTTCACGCCTAGGCTCATCCTCTCTAGCATGGGCACCACGCCTGCCACAAGAAGCCATATCCTGCAAGACAATTTAATCAATATTAGAAACTAAGTTATTTAGTTCCTAACCATTTTCTTATCTATGTTTCATTCATTATTAAACATTTCTACACACGTGGACAATTCTATAAAGACTTAGCATATAATGAAGATGATGGTATATATTCATGTCACGCCCCGACGCAAAATATCGGAACGAGAGACAGTTGCAAGTGAACGGGTATAGAGCGAGCGCTAGACATCAAACCATTGCACAATGAATAATACTAAAGTAAATTCATTTCATTAATACATTCCAATGCCTAGTTACAACTACTAATATCAGAGCCAATCTATAGGGCCCAATTACATTGAAAGAAAGCAAAAGACTAAACTTCAAACCTAACTACCACAACGCTAAATATAGCAATAGGACGCTAGGGTAGTCAAGACATCACTCCAGGTCGTTCCCATCCTCTTGAGTGTATGGTTCATCCTCGGTCTCACCTGAGAACACAACGACAAATAACGCAGGGTGAGCGATAACGCCCAGTAGGACTTAAATCTCAAGATCAAGCATGCTTTTAGTGATTAATGTCTTATAAGCAGGATAACTAGAGAGAATAACGAGAAACATATAGAAAGTACTGGTACATGATAACGAGGGACAATAGCACAATGCACGAGAGTATAGCACGACAAGTTTTGATATCGGATTGGCCATATAACAAGATAACAAGTAAAGTTGAACTTCAGTGCACAAGTCACGATAGCAAGTGTTGGTCGATATTCTTTCAACCACGAGATTCAAGTAAACCAATAATTGACTGTTTGATTAATTGATTGCCATAGATCAAATCTTGCGTGTTCATGCGTTAGGTGTATGCCATCACCCAGATCATTAGACCCCCGCGAGTTATAGCCTTTAAGGTGCTCCTCCCAAGGACCAGACCGGGCCCTTATAATGTTGCCTAGCATAGTCATGTTTTTTATCGTAGACAATCAATTTAATGGCCAAATAGAGTACCAAGAAATAGATGAGAGTACTAGATGGATAGATGAGATAGTAGAGTGAACGTGAATAGATGAGCGAGTAGAGTATAGATGAGAGCTAGTGGACATTGCACGTAATGCGACGAGTAAACATGCAATAGTAACAGTTGCACAACACGTGCACTTGGTGTTGGCAGTCAGGTGGAACTCACGACCCTACCACTGGCCATGTTAAGCACAGGTCCAGAGGTCTGGCGTGATTCAAGATAAGAGCGAACTTCTAATAGCCGTTTGGACCATATTGATCCCTAAAGGGTGTAATAGGTGTTAGGGTACAACCGGCTCGTCGACTACGTGGGAATCCATGATCAGAGGAGACTTACGGAGGCCTTGTGCAAGGGTTCACTATTCTGGCGAAAGGAATATCCGACGGAGAGTTCACCACAAGCCAAGTAAAGTGTGTAATATAAAAACAGGTGCTCGACATTCTAGAGGAATTCTAGAACAGTGGAGCATCGATATCGGTATATAAACAACGCAAGAAACGAATACAAGTCCTTTAAAATAGGGCAATTAATATACTCTATTACAATAAATTACTCGATACATTATGAGATATTTTATGCCAGATTTCAGCCATATATGGATGGTTCATGTGTGTGCATGTGTAAGAGAAATCATAGATAGAAAAGAAGTCGTGAATATGTATTTTTAAGCATTCAATATAGCTCCATTTTAAAACAGGTGTTTTTACTGTGTGTATGACTGTTAAAAGGGCGTAAGGATTTTGTAGAAAGTGAGATGTACACAAATATAAATATAGAATAGCGGAAATAAAAGAATTAGCTTCATTCCTATCCCATCATCCACATTAATTATTCACAGTCCTTATAGCAATTAAAGAAAACTAAAGTCCACATAATTGGAATTCTAAATCAAATTACATTGTTCATTTACAATTACATAAGTCTCCAATTACATACTATGAAAATGGAAGTACAATATCAATATCTCAACAACAATCTACGCCTCTCGCTCGGAGTCGCTCCCAACGATCTCCTCCAAGGAAGTAGTGTCACTTGCTACACCTGTACGCTGAAGAAAGAGTGAGTCTAAAAGACTCAGCAAGCATACCATATTCAACATCCATACACATATCTTATACACATATTGCATGCTTTTATCCAATTCAAGTATAACACATGGAAACCTATATCAATTTAAGCACATGGATTATGGTTAAGACATTAAACAATGTAATATGATCACCTACACATGCTTTCTACGTGAAACATGTAACATGATTTATAACCAAACATTATTCATGTCATGATAACATTCTACTAATCTAGAGCATGGAATCTAGCACAAAGTAATAGTAATCTAACATGTATTCTAATCATTTCGACATGCTCATTTCACATTCATTTACACAATTAACTTGTTGTTTTAATGCAATAAATTCACAATCATACATGATACCACATTTTATCAAGCATGGATTGAATGTTAAAACAACTCAAGTTGATTGACAATACTATACAAATTTAGCATGAAACTTGGTACTAATTGAGTAACATATTTAACATGGAATCTAGACATTCTTTCATGCATTTATCACAATTGTAATCACACTTAGCTTACTATTTTAACATGCATTACACATTATTCACATGGATTACATTTATTCACATGCTAGCACATTCACTTTATATTTTCACATACTCAATTACACATTTCACATTTCACAAGTTCACATGCACATATATTCACATTTCACATTTAGTTGCGTGACACATAGTCCAAACCACCACTAGAAGGACACACATAACACATTCACATACCTATCACCTAGGCAATACAGTGATAGATCTTGGTTAACTGCGTAGAACCGGGAGAAGCACTCTCCACCTTAACCAGTGGTACTTGTCCACCTCCAGGATTTCACCCTATTTGCCCGTAGGATTTCACACACTATGAACCTTCCCGTAGGGACTTTACTACGATAGGGTCCCACAGTCCTCTATGGTAGCAGTGTCACACACGACACAGTTTATACACTTTACATTAATCACATTGTTGATGATGTTCACATGCACTAAATTATACCATTCCACTCACTTGTATACAATCACACTTTTCAGTTTATCTAATAATATGTTGCTATTTACAGTGTTAAACAGGTCATAACTTAATTCTATGCATGCTGCAATTTACTGAAATACATATAATTAACATGGGCATGATCAACGTAGTTATTTTCTATCATATAACTCATAAGAGTGTCTACTGTTAACAGAATGCCATGAAATTTTTATCACAAATTCCCACCAGTAAACCTATCATATATTGAATTTCTCATATTTTTCGGATCTGTAACACAATTATACTAATTAAAACATGATTCGTTCACATTTTTCGCTAATTACATCTACACATGGTACATAGAAGGACAGTCAGTTGTAATAATTTCAAAACTTGCTAACAGTCATCACACAACTATAGAAATTTTTGGGAAAGTCTACATAACATGAATCTATTTAAACAAGAATTAATGATGCTAAAATATGCTTGTAATCTTATTTCAGAATTCTTGATAATTAACACAGTACATATAAATTCGCCCTAAATTCATGATAAGACCTACTACAAGTACTGAATCATATATAAAATCTACAGCATGTACATACCATCAAAAATTTGAAAAATAATTCACAAAGGTCAAGCATGCCTTCTGCAGAAAATCTACAGCATGTACATACCATCCTAACCTCCTCGATCTGGCTTCTGTGTTGATGGAAGAAGTATGCCGGGGTCGGGGAAGTCTTCTTCGATGTTCCAAGTGTCCTCCCGTCGATGCAGATCGCCAAGAACCGCACCAGCAAGAGAGATCCACGGCCTCGAAATTCAGTTTTTGCACAGAAAAACTAGGGTTTTTGAAAAAATGCCAAAAGGGTCTATTTCGGTCGGGAATTGGGTGTTTTTATAGAGTCAAGGGCTTGGGGACACGATTAGGTAGGGTTTCTAGCCGTTGGGAGTCAGTTTCCAAAATAGGAACCGTAGAATTCGCAGGCATTTCCGGATCATAAGCCGTAACAGATCTGGGAGGTAGGCATCCGCATTGGCTGCCGCCAACTTGAAGTTGGCGTCCATCGATCTGGACGCTGGCTCAGCCCTAGGCGTCCACTCATGTTGATGCCAACTTGATTTTCAGCCAAAACACAAAAAATGCAGTATTTTATGCATACTTTATGTATATACATATATATATATATATTATAATGCATTACATATACACCATATGTATATAGGTAAACAATCATATACATATACATGCACAACTTTACATAATTATAATATGTATAAGAATACACACATATGTATATATTTATTTGTTCATATAACTATGCACACTATGCATCCAAACACTACACAACCAAACAACTAATAAGAGGCATAATTCGAGGTCCTTACACATCTGGTTGCTTCTCTAGGAAGAGCACTCCTCAAAAGGCTCACGCTCTCGCTTCTTGGCTAGCCTGCCTCTCACTTCCTCACCAAATTTCCTGAAATCACACAGTAATAGTCTCTTACGATCACAACTTTTCAAAATCTCCAAGTGGGCCCCAACAAGATTCGTAGTTAGTTGGAAAAGGTGGGAATCCTTGCCGCCAAAAGGTTCTATCCAGATACCTTCATCATCGTCCAAGAAATCTTCAATCATTGGTCCTTGGACCATGTGCCCAGATTTGGTCCACTGGAACTTAGTCATTATCACTAGTAGAAGGGTACATTGATGTACAAAAGAGGTGTGTTAGCATGTACGAGGTCCTCAGGTTATGTACATGGTAAGTCAAAAATGTGTCGACTCACCTTGTGCACTATGTCGACTCTCTGATGATATCTTTCGAAAATAGCTTACTGGATGGACCACGTACATCAAACTCCTAAGAAAGGTGTGTCGATGCGACTGCATGTTGTTCTGCTATAGGCTTACTAGAAGGACCATGTGCATCGACCTCTTGAGAAACATGCGTCGACGCGACTGAATGTTGATCCATCATAACCTTACTAGAAGGATTGGTGCGTCGACCTCTTGATGAAGTTACATTGACCCACATATGGCTATTTTATTTTTATGGTACCTTCTATGAGTATGAAGGTGATAGACCATAATAAAGCAATTTATGTGGATTATGTATCATATTTATGTTGGATCGGGATGGCGCTTTAGATGTCCTAGAGGGGGGTGAATAGGATTTTTTGCACTTCTAAATTTTATCTGAAAATAGATAACACTAGATTGTATCGTTAGTACTTAGTGTGGTATGTGTGAAACAAGTGAGAACTTGGCGGAAACAATCACACAAGTGCACAAAAGATTTTATCCTGGTTCAGACCTCCTATCAATCAGGAGTCCTACGTCTAGTCCCCAAAAACTCCTTGAGATTTCCACTAACTGCCAAGAACACTTGGCCTTACTCTCAACCTGAGAGGTATTACAACCAACTTGCTCCCCAACAAGTCTTCCCTTCACAGAGGGGTACTACAGGGAACAAACTCCCTACTGGTTTCTTACACAAAAACAAGTAAAAGGTGTGTCTGCTCAGAGGAATGTACAGACACAGAAAATCAGAAAGAGATTACAAATAAGAATGACTGCTCTAACTCTTTCTGACTCTAATAGGGTGGACTGAGAAGATCTAGAACAAAGAATGCTACCCAAGAGCTTCTGAAAGCAAGAGAGCAGGAAGTCGAAGCTTTGAACAATTGGCTCTCTTGAGATCTTGTGAGCTTCTCCTTTTCTTGCGAAGTGTTGAAAATGGTCGTGTCTTTGCTGTGTGTGTGTTGCTTGTTATTTTACTTTCAAACTTCAGCTTCATATATATAGTCTTTGAAAATTCCTGTTTGAGAAGTAGTTGTTAGAAAAAAGCCGTTTGAATTTGAACGTTAGGTCTTGAGACTTGAGACAGCTAAGATGCGATCTTCACAAAACAAGTCTTCTATCTTTTGAGTCTCAACGGCTTCAGGCTATACTAATAGTTGCATGGCTCTTCTTCAGATATCTTCTCCTGAATTTCTACAAACATCTTACCAAGCCTTTTCCTTTTTCTCTGAGGAGAGATATAAAATAATGTAAGAATGTAAGAGACCGGTAGTTGTTTAATAGATATCTATCAGTCATAGACAGACAATCTATCCTTTGAACAGTACAAGGGTAGGTGAGCATTCAAGAGAAATGGACACCTGCTTTACCAGAAGCACTGTTGCAAAGGGAACTTTTCCTGAAAATCTAGAAACTGGATATTCTGAAGTATGCTAACATATGTCTTTGAGAGACACGTAGCATTCTGAAATGATAAACTATGAAACTGATATTTACAAATGACATGAAGCATTAAGCACAAGAATAGAGAAGTGCAGAGTTTATTTAACTATTAGTATTCAGATATGTAAGGCCCTCGAAATTTTGTCCTTTTATTTTGTTCTGCGTGGATTCATGCTTGTGTATAGTATCATGTATAAACATGTAGACATTTATGTACATATTATCTTGGTGTACCTATGTATGTATGTGTATGTTTAGTTCGTAAATGTTGTTCATTGGCATTGTGTAGATAGTACTTACCTTATACTTCATAAATTTGCATGTATATACATAGAGTAAATATGGTTTTCTGCATAATTTTATGACCTGGCCGAAGGGCCATTGACGACAACATGAATAGATGTTCATGTGTAGTCAACGTCCATATCGATGGACGCCAAAAACTTGTAGATGGCCATGTATGTGGACGTCTATTTCTCTAAAATTCGGTGCGCAGCAGATCCAGAGATCCCGCGATTGCCTTGCTCTCTGATTGGGGAGCTGTCCCCAACGGCTCTCCCATCCCATCTACGCAAACCCCCAAGGCCCACCTTATAAAAATAGCCTCTTGAGACTTGAGGAGATCTCTTTGTCTCTTTGGAAAAGAAACCCTAGAGTTGTGAGGAAACCCAAAGTTTGTGGCCTTTGATCCGACGACTGGAGGCGTCTTCCGGCGATCTACCCGACTGGAGGACTCTTTGGACGTCAGGGAACGCTTCCCCGACTCTGGTGTGCAGCGAGACTCACCACAGAGCCCGGAGCTGGGAGGTTTTGGAGGCTTCTTGGCACCCTCCGAGGAGAGCTTCTCCGACTTTTTATTCCCCTTGTTGATTTTTCCTGAGGCAAGTAAACCATCCCCATTACTCATACATATGTCTAGTAGGTCTTAAGTATTTTTTTGGAATTTTATTCGAGTTCTGGAACCCCAATTTCACCAAGTTTCTGGCGTTCAGTCTGTGTTTTGCACAGACAGGAACTTAACGGCAGGATCTCCTACCGTTAATATCCTAAGTTGGCAGCAGCCGATACTGCCGTTAACCTGTGTGAACGGCCAGACCCTTACCGTTTAGTTCTTCAGGAAAGAACAATGAACTGTTCTTCCTTATATGACTATTTTTCAGATTTTTACGCATGAGGATATACTATAAATTTTATATGCTATGTAATTTAGATAGTGGATTGTGTTGTGAAATTTCTGTGAATTTTTGTTAATGGTATTAATTATTGAATTTGTTTGAAATGCATGTTAAACAGGTTTTGAACATGGTAGATCCCTGTTTACACAATCCATGTGGGATTTAAATGCCATAAAAAGTTTAGACATTGTGGATGAGTGTCAGATCATGTCATGAAAATTTGGGAATTTTCCCATGTCTACGTAATTAGTTATAATTTCTGGATTTAAAAATAGGGAGCATGAATAGGTTGTTTTAAATTTCCAGTAAATCATATGACGCTTGTTAAATTCTGGGAAAAATTTTGTAATGTTATGACTGTTAGACACAGGGTTGTAAACTATTAATTATGACCATAACATTGTGAATCCATGATGAACTGATTTATGAGTAAACATGCAAATGATTATTCTATTTTCTTTAAATTTTTTATAACTCAGAAAAATATGAAAATTTGTATGTTAGATCTATAACCTTTAAAAAGCCCATGGTTAAATTTTCATGTGGATTAGGCAACAGTAAGTGATATTTATGCAAAACACGAAGAAATGATTAACTAAAGCATGTTTATTATGATTATAGATTTGTTAAATGGTTTCAACATGACTAGTGTCAATCCCTGAATGTTTAAGTCTTGTTAACAATAGTACCATGTTAGGGAAACTGAACCATGTACATGAATGTGAAAATGGAATTAATGTGTTAATTAGTGTGAAATCATGTGTGTGTTAAATTGGAAAATGTGTAAACTGTGCCGTGTGTGACACTGCTTCCATAGAGGGCTGTGGAACTGTACCGTGGTAAAGTCCCCACGGGAAGGTTCAATGTGTTTGATATCCTATGGGCATTAGGATGAAATCTAGAGGTGGACAAGTACCACTGGTTAGGGTGGAGAGGACTTCTCTCGGTCTGCGCAGTACCAAGATTCGTCACTGTGTTGCCTAGGTGGCGTCTATGTGTTATGTGAATGTGTTACGAGTGTCCTTCTAGTGGTGGTTTGGACTATGTGTCACGACATTTAAATGAGAATAATGTGATTGTGTATAAGTGAAAATGTGTAATGTGTAAGTGAATATGTGAACCCAATGTGATAGTATGTGAAATTGTGAAATAAGATATGATGGAGTTAGATTCATGTCAAAACAACAAGCTTAGTATGTTTACAAGTGTGATATGCATGTGTAAAAGTACGTAGAATCCATGTTAGGAACGCTCTTTCATTTATGTGTAAAATTCCATGTCTCAATTGCTATCATGTTGCAACATAGATATAAATTTAGCTATCATGAGAGTAAATGTATAGAAAGCATGCGGTAGGTATATTATTGTGGAATGACATAAACCATGTATCATGTGTTATGAAATTGGTAGAAGTACCATGATAGGCTTTCTTTAAAGATTGTTCCACCATGCTGCATGTATTGATTGATGTAATTGAGAGTAAAATGTGCATATGATGTGTGTATGTATAATGTGTATGGACCACTTGCTGAGTCTTTTAGACTCACTCTTGCTTCGGCGTACAAGTTTAGCAGGTGACCCTACTTCCTTGGAGGAGATCGTTGAGAGCGATTCCGAGCGAGGAGAGTAGATTGTTGTGGAGTCACCGACATTGTACTTTCCTTTCCGTAGTATGAAATTTGAGACTTGTGTAATTGTGGATGAACAATGTAATTTGGATCTAGAAATTAATTATGTGGACTTCAGTTTCTTTGGGCTATGTATGTCTAATGTGGATGATGAAATAAAATTGACAGTTAGTTATTTTACTTCCGTTGTTCTATGATTTTATTTGTGTACATCTCAATCTAGTGGTAGTGTTGGGTAAATGCCCCACTGTAACGACGTTCATTATATCGACGTGGATTGGTATAATCATACCGGTATAAGGAGGGTCGTCACAGAGATTGGTATCAGAGCAACCAGTTGAGACTGTACATAAATATATAAGTCATCATCTTCATTACATGCTAAGTCTCTATAGAATTGTCCACATGTGTAGAATTGATTGATAATGAATGAAAGATAAATAAGAAAGTGGTTAGGAACTGAATAACGTAGTTTCTAATAGTGATTAAATTAATTGCAGCATATGGCTTCACATGGTAGACGTGGTGGTGTTTTTGCTCGTGAGGGCGAGCAGAGGCGTGAGGAGCAGGCTGAGCAGCAGGCCCCACCACCTCAGGGCCCTGTACTTCCCCCACCGCCACCAGTGGATTATGGAGTGTTCATGCAGGGTCTAGTGCAGGCCATGCAGACCCAGGCCCACACCCAGGCTGCACTCCAAGCTCAGTTGGAGGCTCAGGTTAGAATAATAAGATAAAGAGTAGTCTGTTTTATTTAATTACATGATGTTATGTTGAATATGCGTTGCTTGTTGTTTGTTGTAGCAGGCTCAGGTTCCAGTTCCCCAGGCTCAGGACTACGGTGGACCCTCCATCATGGAAAGGTTCAAGATGATGTTGCCACCCTCTTTTAAAAGGGAGAGCGACCCATTGCTAGCTGAGAGCTGGATGAGGGAGATCGAGAAGATCTTCCGGGCTATTAGGTGTGCGAACGATGACAAGGTTACTTTAGCCACCTATATGCTACAAGTATGTGTTAGTTTTATATGTTTGTATACCTTGTTAAGTTAGAGTTGTTTAGTTTGGTGCTTATGAAGGTTGTGTTGCTGGAGAGAGACGATGTGTGGTGGGCTTCCTTACTGCGTACCCGGTTCGAGGATGGTGCTATTGATGTTGCTTGGGATGAGTTCGTGAGGCTCTTCCGGGCCAAGTTTGTCCCCGAGCATATCCAGGACAGGATGGAGCATGAGTTCCTTTCTTTGACTCAGGGCTCCATGACTGTACTCGAGTACGAGGCCAAGTTTTCTGAATTATCTAACTATGCACCTCACATAGTGGCTGATGAGCGCAGGAAGGCAAAGAATTTTGTGATGGGCCTTAAGCCATCACTGAGGACGAGGCTTGTGGCATTTGATCATCATATTCTAGACGAGGCCCTTAGCGCTGCTTGTAGGCAGGAGGGTGAGATGGAGCAGTACCTCAAGGAGAAGAAGGCTTCGCAAAAGAGGCCTGCAGCTCCTTTCCAGCTATAGGATAAGAAGAAGGCAACGTACCAGTCACCGCAGCGCCCAGTGGCAGCCAGCAGTACTCAGGTACCTTCTCAGCGTTCCCCTAGTGTGAAGAAAGAGTGTCCTCATTGCGGGAGGGCACACGGTGGTACAGAGTGTTGGATGGTAGCGGGGAAATGCCTGAAGTGAGGGAGCAGCGACCACAAGATCAAGGATTGTCCGAGACTTCAGCAGGGAGTCCAGCGTGGAGTGCCAGCCCCAGTAGCGGCAGCAGCAGCAGCACCAGCTACAGGAAGACCAAGAAGGCCTCGAGCCCAAGCTCGAGTGTTTTCTCTAGCACGAGAGGATGCCGAGCAGGCGGAGCATGTCACCGAAGGTACGGTTTTAATTCTAGGTGTGCACGGTCGGGTTTTGTTTGATACGGGTGCCACTCACTCGTTAATTTCTGAGCGGTTTGCTAGGCCGTTGGCTATAGAGTCAGGCGTAGAGTCTGAGGATTTAGAAGTCCCTTTATCTGTACACACACCTGCAGGTACGGTATCGACTAGGAAGTGTATTCCGTCGTTACCTGTGTGCATTGAGGATAGGGTTCTAGATGGGTGTTTCTTCTTGCTGAAGATGAAGGACTTTGATGCTATTCTTGGTCTGGATTGGCTGGAGGAGCACTATGTGTTAGTAGATTGTCGTGGGAAGAGGATTGTTTTCCGCATTCCTGGTGAGGACGAGTTCTCTCATCCATTGCCAAGGAACTTGGCGGGAAAGTTGGTCATCTCTGCCATGAAGGCGATGCACATGGTAAACAAGGGTTGTGACGCTTTTCTTGCCAGCGTAGTGTTGGTACCTGAGGCTGATGAGTCACCTATTCTTGCAGAGATCGATGTAGTGAAGGATTTTCCAGACGTCTTTCCTGATGATTTGTCTAGATTGCCACCGGATAGAGAGATAGAGTTCACCATAGAGTTGCTTTCGGGCACCTCTCCTATCTCGAAGGCTCCATATTGGATGGCACCTACGGAGTTAGCCGAGTTGAGGAGGCAGTTGCAGGAATTTCTAGATAAGGGATTCATTCGCCCTAGTGTTTCTCCTTGGGGCGCACCTGTATTATTTGTAAAGAAGAAGGATGGGTCACTTAGGTTATGCATTGATTATAGGAAGCTAAACCAAGTGACTCAGCTGACCAGGAAGGGAGTGAAGTTTGTCTGGTCCAAGGAGTGTGAGAGTAGTTTTCGATTATTGAAGACTAAGCTCACATCAGCTCCAGTGTTAGTTCTACTGAGTGGTGTAGAGGGTTTTTCTATCTACACGGATGCTTCTCAGATTGGCCTTGGCTGTGTATTGATGCAGCAAGGAAGGGTAGTAGCGTATGCTTCTCGTCAATTAAAGAAGCATGAGCGAAACTATCCGACTCATGATCTTGAGCTTGGGGCAGTGGTTCATGCACTAAAGATCTGGAGACACTATCTTTATGGTGCCATATTTGAGGTGTTCACTGACCACAAGAGCTTGAAATATCTTTTCTCCCAAAAGGAATTAAACCTGAGGCAGAGAAGATGGATTGAGTTCTTGAAGGACTATGACTTCGACCTCCAATATCATCCTGGAAAGGCGAATGTTGTAGCGGATGCCCTTAGTAGGAAGAAGTCTTCTCTCCAGCAGGATTGGAAGATGTTGGAGGATGCAGCATGTGCGATGACTGAGTTAGAGCCATCTTTGTGTCAGGCTTTTATAGCTCAGTTGTTCATTAGGTCTTCGGTGTTGGATGAGGTGATCGAGCAACAGAAGGCCGACCCTAGACTCCAAGAGTTAGTGGGCAAGGCAGACATTGCTCGCGATGAGGACGGCGTGGTTAGGTTCCATCACCGAGTATGTGTTCCTGACATTGTAGATGTCCGTGAGCATGTATTAGCAGAAGCTCATAGGTCGAGATTCTCTATTCATCTGGATAACACTAAGATGTACCAGGATTTGAAGAGGTCTTTTTAGTGGTCTGGCATGAAGAGGGATGTAGCGGATTATGTATCTAGGTGTCTAGTATGTCAGCAAGTGAAAGCCGAGCGGCAGCGACCATCTGGTCTTATGCAGAAGATGGAAATCCCAGTATGGAAGTGGGAAGCTGTCACTATGGATTTTGTTTCGGGTTTGCCTTGATCTAGACAGGGTAAAAACTCGATTTGGGTAGTCATAGATAAATTCTCAAAGACTGCGCATTTCTTGCCCATGAAGAAGAAGCAGTCAATAGAGAGTTTGGCTAGATTGTATATTAGTAGCATCATTAGATTGCATGGTGTGCCGAAGTCGATCATTTCAGATTGAGATCCGAGATTTATTTCGAAACTATGGAAGGGTCTTCAAGATGCTTTAGGTTCGGAGCTGAAGCTCAGTTCGGCATTTCATCCTCAGACAGATGGACAGTCTGAGAGGACTATCCAGACGCTCGAGGATATGTTGAGAGCGTGTGTTCTGGATTGGAAGGATGAGTGGGAGCGCCATTTACCTCTTGTGGAGTTCGCATATAACAACAGCTTTCATGCGAGTATTGGTATGCCTCCATTTGAGGCATTGTATGGTAGGCCCTGTAGATCTCCTTTATGTTGGGAGGAGACAGGTGATAGGCAGCTGATCGGTCCGGAGTTAGTTCAGGAGACTTCGAATAAGGTCCAGTTGATTAGGAAGAGGCTTGTTGCGGCACAGTATATGCAGAAGAGTTATGCCGACAACAGGAGAAAGGATTTAGAGTTCGAGGTAGGTGAGCATGTCTTTTTGAAGATATCGCCTACTCGTGGTGTGGTTAGATTTGGTAGGCATAGTAAGCTAAATCCGAGATTCATTGGCCCGTATGAGATTCTCAGACGTTTGGACAACGTGGCATATGAGCTAGCTTTACCACCCGCGTTAGCTAGTGTTCATCCCGTTTTCCACGTATCTATGCTCAGGAGATATGTTCGAGATCCATCTCATGTTATTAGTCACGAGCCAGTGGAGATCCAGCCAGATCTGTCGTACGTTGAGCAACCAGTAGCTATTCTTGACCGGATGGTTCAGCATCTCCGGAACAAGAGTATTGCGTCGGTAAAAGTTTTATGGCGAAACTTCTCGCGAGAGGAGGCTACCTAGGAGCTTGAGGATGCGATGAAGAAGAAGTATCCCCAATTGTTTGAGTAGTGTTGTTCGAACTTCGAGGATGAAGTTTCTTTAAGGGGGAGAGGGTGTAAGGCCCTCGAAATTTTGTCCTTTTATTTTGTCGTGTGTGGATTCATGCTTGTGTACAGTATCATGTATAAACATGTAGACATTTATGTACATATTATCTTGGTGTACCTATGTATGTATGTGTATGTTTAGTTCGTAAATGTTGTTCATTGGCATTGGGTAGATAGTACTTACCTTATACTTCATAAATTTGCATGTATATACATAGAGTAAATATGGTTTTCTGCATAATTTTATGACCTGGCCGAAGGGCCATTAACGACAACATGAATGGATGTTCATGTGTAGTTGACGTCCATATCGATGGACGCCAAAAACTTGTAGACGACCATGTATGTGGACGTCTATTTCTCTAAAATTCTGTGTGCAGCAGATCCAGAGATCCCGCGATTGCCTTGCTCTCTGATTGGGGAGCTGTCCCCAATGGCTCTCCCATCCCATCTACGCAAACCCCTAAGGCCCAGCTTATAAAAATAGCCTCTTGAGACTTGATGAGATCTCTGTCTCTTTGGCAAAGAAACCCTAAAGCTGTGAGAAAACCCAAAGTTTGTGGCCTTTGATCCAACGACTGGAGGCGTCTTCCGGCGATCTACCTCGACTGGAGGACTCTTTGGACATCAGGGAACGCTTCCCCGACTCCGGTGTGCAGCAAGACTCACCACAGAGCCCGGAGCTGGGAGGTTTTGGAGGCTTCTTGGCACTGGCCGAGGAGAGCTTCTCTGACTTTTTATTCCCCTTGTTTATTTTTCCTGAGGCAAGTAAACCATCCCCATTACTCATACATATGTCTAGTAGGTCTTAAGTATTTTTTTGGAATTTTATTCGAGTTCTGGAACCCCAATTTCACCAAGTTTCTAGCGTTCAGTCTGTGTTTTGCACAGACAGGAACTTAACAGCAGGATCTCCTACCATTAATATCCTAAGTTGGCGGCAGCCGATACTGCCGTTAACCTGTGTGAACGGCCATACCCTTGCCGTTTAGTTCTTCAGGAAAGAATAGTGAACTGTTCTTCCTTATATGACTATTTTTCAGATTTCTACGCATGAGGATATACTGTAAATTTTATATGCTATGTAATTTAGATAGTGGATTGTGTTGTGAAAATTCTGTGAATTTCCGTTAATGGTATTAATTATTGAATTTGTTTGAAATGCATGTTAAACAGGTTTTGAACATGGTAGATCCCTGTTTACACAATCCATGTGGGATTTAAATGCCATAAAAATTTTAGACGATGTGGATGAGTGTCAGATCATGTCATGAAAATTTGAGAATTTTCCCATGTCTATGTAATTAGTTATAATTTCTGGATTTAAAAATAGGGAGCATGAGTAGGTTGTTTTAAATTTCCAGTAAATCATATGATGCTTGTTAAATTCTGGGAAAAATTCTGTAATGTTATGACTGTTAGACACATGGTTGTAAACTATTAATTACGACCATAACATTGTGAATCCATGATGAACTGATTTATGAGTAAACATGCAAATGATTATTCTATTTTCTGTAAATTTCATATAACTCAGAAAAATATGAAAATTTGTATGTATGATCTATAACCTATAAAAAGCCCGTGGTTAAATTTTCATGTGGATTGGGCAACAGTAAGTGATATTTATGCAATACACGAAGAAATGATTAACTAAAGCATGTTTATTGTGATTATATATTTGTTAAATGGTTTCAACATGACTAGTGTCAATCCCTGAATGTTTAAGTCTTGTTAACAATAGTACCATGTTAGGGAAACTGAACCATGTACATGAATGTGAAAATGGAATTAATGTGTTAATTAGTGTGAAATCGTGTGTGTTTTAAATTGGAAAATGTGTAAACTGTGCCGTGTGTGACACTGCTTCCATAGAGGGCTGTGGAACCGTACCGTGGTAAAGTCCCCATGGGAAGGTTCAATGTGTTCGATATCCTATGGGTATTAGGATGAAATCCTGGAGGTGGACAAGTACCACTGGTTAGGGTGGAGAGGACTTCTCCCGGTCTGCGCAGTACCAAGATTCGTCACTGTGTTGCCTAGGTGGTGTCTATGTGTTACGTGAATGTGTTACGAGTGTCCTTCTAGTGATGGTTTGGACTATGTGTCACGGCATTTAAATGAGAATAATGTGATTGTGTATAAGTGAAAATGTGTAATTTGTAAGTGAATATGTGAATTTGTGAACCCAATGTGATAGCATGTGAAATTGTGAAATATGATATGATGGAGTTAGATTCATGTCAAAACAACAAGCTTAGTATGTTTACAAGTGTGATATGCATGTGGAAAAGTACGTAGAATCCATTTTAGGAACGCTCTTCCTTTATGTGTAAAATTCCATGTCTCAATTGCTATCATGTTGCAACATAGATATAAATTTAGCTATCATGTGAGTAAATGTATAGAAAGCATGCGGTAGGTATATTATTGTGGAATGACATAAATCATGTATCATGTGTTATGAAATTGGTAGAAGTACCATGATAGGCTTTCTTTAAAGATTGTTCCACCATGCCGCATGTATTGATTGATGTAATTGAGAGTAAAATGTGCATATGATGTGTGTATGTATAATGTGTATGGACCACTTGCTGAGTCTTTTAGACTCACTCTTGCTTCGGCGTACAAGTTTAGCAGGTGACCCTACTTCCTTGGAGGAGATCGTTGAGAGCGATTCCGAGCGAGGAGAGTAGATTGTTGTGGAGTCACCGACATTGTACTTTCCTTTCCGTAGTATGAAATTTGAGACTTGTGTAATTGTGGATGACAATGTAATTTGGATCTAGAAATTAATTATGTGGACTTCAGTTTCTTTGGGCTATGTATGTCTAATGTGGATGATGAAATAAAATTGACAGTTAGTTCTTTTACTTCCGCTGTTCTATGATTATATTTATGTACATCTCAATCTAGTGGTAGTGTTGGGTAAATGCCCCACTGTAACGACGTTCATTATATCGACGTGGATTGGTATAATCGTATCAGTATAAGGAGGGTCGTCACAAGATAACACACAGAACATATCATAGTGCATATCGTGTGTTTATTTAGTTCATTGAATTATTCGTAAGAATTAAAACATTAATCGCACTACGAGTGCATTACTATTTCTGCAAAAAATAATAACAGATACTTAAAAAAAAGAATATCTAAGTATAGATGATCAAAGAAGTTATACTTCGACTTTCAAGGAGTCAGAGTGCTACAATAGTCCAACAAGGTCATACTTCGACTTTCAAGGAGTCGGTGTACTTCCAGTGAACTGTATAAAAGACTTCGACTGTAGACTTCGACTTTAGAGAAGTCGGAGTAGAGTCAACAATAAACAATATTAGACTTCGACTTATCAAGAGTCAGAGTGAGTCAGTTTGTTCAACAGTCGGTATATGACTTCGACTTCTTACTAGTCGGAGTAATGCCAGTTCAACAAACTATAGCTCACTTCAACTTCTCAGGAGTCGTACAACACTTCTCCTTCTTTGGAGTCGGAGTCAGTATGATATGTATGTATACATATGTACTTAGAAAATTTTCTTAATGAAAGTTGACAGCGTGTCGACACTTAGGCTTAGTGTGTCGATACCAATAGACTTTAAAGGATTATATGATATAATACATGTATGCCTTTACTAAAACACATTAATTTTCATATAAAATAGAGTGTGGTATAATTCAATAAATATCTTTAGGAGATTATTAAAAGGATTTTGTCATAAGAAAAAACACAATGATCAAATATTTTTAAAATATAAATGCACAATAGTTCTTTTTAAAACATAAATCAACCATTTGTAAAAGATAATTGTTCAACAATTCTCCCCCTTTTTGTTAATGACAAAAACAATTTTTTATATAGGCAGTGTATACAAATTTTAATTAATCATTTCGATTTTGTTTGTTGTTCTCCTATCTGTTCTGAATATCTTTTGTCTTCTCCCCCTTTGTGGCATTAACATAAAGGATATTGGATAGAGATAGAGAGAGAAATGCACAGAGATGGAACAAGTATATATTCATAACTAAGGGACAATTGTACAGACGTCAAGATGATTTGGGGAGATAGAGAGAAGGTGGGATCTGTTGGGTTGAGTGTGAATTTAATACATTTTCCCTTACAATTTTGATGATGACAAGTTGTGATTTTATTGCATAATGATTGGAACATGTTAAATACATCACACATGTAATAACAATGCTCAAAAGGCTTGTTTCCAAACACATTATATCACATATATTCATAATAATACATTGGACTAATGATTTATGTGTTTATTTCTCAGGGACATGTACTTCTTGCAATGGTAGTGTCGACACACCCACTGCTGGTGTCGACACTGGGCATCAATCCCTAAAGAAAATTCATGAAGACAGGGTTCACTGTGTCGATACAGTCCCAGGCAGTGTCGACACTAGACCCAGTCTCCAGAAGTCCATTTTTCCAGACTGGGACAGTGTGTCGACACAGCCAGTGAGTGTGTCGACACTAGAGCCATCTCCTAGAAGACCTATTTTGTGGAATTGGGACAGTGTGTTGACACACCCAATGACTGTGTCGACACACTCCGGCTGATTTTTCATCTTAAGTTACACCTGGACACGTGGCCTTCTAGGGATCACTTGGATTGGCCTTGGATCATGTGCCCACATACTCCAAGGGTTCTTTTGGCCATGTTGGGGTATAAATACCTATCTAATCGGACCCCAAAAGCAGAACTCTTGAAGAGCCTTGCAGAAAGTGCCTTTTGGCGGCAAGACGGAGGTCTCTCCCGTTCTTGCTCTCCCTGTGCTGCTGTAAGCCAATTCCCATCCTTGTAATCACAAGAAGTGAAGATTGATCCATGAATATAATGTGAGATCACTTCCAAGGGAGCAGATCAAGTAGAAGTAGCCAATTCAGAAGAGTTCAAGGAAGATCCAGAGGCACCAGTTGCAGAGCATCGCCCAGGGATTTCAAGCAATCAAGGACCTTCTCAATTCAGCCTTCTACAAGGGAGTTCTTCTGAAGAACAAGAATTACATACTATTCCTCAATTCTCCATTTGTTCTTCTGAGTCATTCTTGAGATTGTGCATAGAATTGTTGCACCAGTCTCTTTGAATGAACTCTTTATAGATCAGATCATTGCTAGAGGATCTGGATCTTGTTGTTTTTGATCTAGCCTGTTGTTTGTGAGCCTTTGTGCTCAGTTGTGTTGAGTGGTACACTTAGTGTGTGGTTGAGCCTATGTGCTCAGGTTTCTAGAGTGGTCGTGCTCTAGAGGTTGTGTGTGAGTTGTTGAACTCAGTGTGTTGGAGTTGTCAAGCTCCAGTGTGTGGTGTACTCAAGTTGAGTAGTGGAGCCTGACTGTGTGAGGGGTGGATGTAGGAATCACTGGTGTGATTTCCGAACCACCTAAAAATTTTCTGTGCAGTGGTTTGATCTGTGATTTGATTTCACTTTGCGCTAGATGTATGCATAGGATTTTTGCTTACACTACTGATTGACTTGATCACACACTCTAATTACTCAAATCACACAATCACACATCAGATCTGTGAATTGCATTTCTAATTTGTCTCTGATTTAAAGCTTCTTTTAAAATTGGCTAAGCTTCCGCAGTATTTGGCCTAGATCTATTCAACCCCCCTTCTAGATCTAGTCCATCCTATTTTCGATCCTACAATTGGTATCAGAGAGGGTTCATATCTGATCTGAGTGTTTCTGTTTGTTCTGTGTGTTTCACTTGCTTGTTTGTTAAGTGTTTCTTTCACTATACTTCAGTTTGATCAGTGGATTCTCGAGGTTTTATTACTGAAGGCCATTCCATCAATAGGCCACCCTTCTTCAATGGGACTGACTATTCCTATTGGAAGAATTGCATGCAAGTCTTCCTTAGAGCCCAGAACTATGAGATTTGGAGGGTAGTTGAGGTAGGTCCTTATGAGAACCAGGGAGAAGAGGAAACCTGGACAAGGGAACAAATTAGAAGGGCCACCCTAAACTACAGTGCCATGAACATGGTTCAATGTGCAGTCCACCCAAAAGAGTACTCAAGAATCTCCATGTGCAAATCTGGTAAGGAGATGTGGGATAAGCTTGAGTTACTTTATGAGGGAACATCCCAAGTTAAAGAAACCAAAGCAAATATTCTTGTTTCTGTATATGAATTATTCATGATGAAATCTGATGAATCAATTTCTGAAATGTTTGCTAGGTTTATGATTATTGTAAATGGACTGAAGGCTCTAGGTAAGGACTACACTGATGCTGATTTGGTAAGAAAAATCTTGTGCTCTCTCTCATCTATTTGGCACACTAAGGCCACAGTTATTGAAGATTCTAAATATTTATCCAAAATCTCTTTGGATGAACTCATAGGATCCTTAATGACTTATGAAATAAACTTGAAAAGAAATGAAGAGCACATAATCAAGACCAAACCAGTGGCACTTAAAGCTTCATCAAGTAACAAGGATAAAAATCAAGAGAAAATAAGTTCTGATGAGTCTGAGTCCAATGAGGATGAGCTTGCCCTCATGACTAGACAATTCAAAAAATTTCTAAAATCTAGGAAAAGAAAATTCACCGGGAAAAAGAAATTCTCATCTGGGAAAAGAAATACTTCCTTTCAAATGCCAATTCAAATAGAAATAAAAAAACTAATGAAGTTGTTATTTGTTACAGGTGCAACAAACTAGGACACATGAAAGGAGAATGTCCTGAGAACAAGAAGGAAAAATACAAGAAGATCAACAAATTCAAGAAGCCTAAAGCAATGGTTGCCACTTGGTCAGATGAAGATCCAAGTGAGAATGAAGAAGAGAAGTCCTCAAGCTCTGAAAGTGAGGAAATTTGCTTTATGGCAAACAGTTCTGATGGAATGGTAGGTACATCCTTTGAAGATTATACAATTGATGATTGACAAGATGCTTATGCTGAACTAGTTGAGAACTATTCTGAAACAAAAAAAGAAAACAAGCATCTAAAGAAGAAAATAGAAAACATCTTGCATAACCAATCCATAAACAAAAGAATTTCTGAATTGGAAAATGAAGTAGCTGAGCTCAATGAAGAAAAAGAAAGTCTTCTAAATCAAATTGATGAGCTCAAGCTTGCATCTCAAAAAGCCAACAATGACTTTAAAAAACTGTCTGAAAAACTGGAGTTGCAACAAAAAGAAAAACAACAAAGTGTTGATGAAATCAAAACTTTAGAAATCCAGCTGAAAGAAAAAGAACAAGTCATTGAAACCTTCACCAAAGGAAAAGACAATTTGGATGCCTTGTTAGGTGCAAGAATGAAATCTGTATCACATGGACTAGGATTTACTAAACAAAAATCCAAGAAAGACAAATCTGGTGAAATGAGGGAAAAAACACCCTTAATAAATTTTGTCAAAAGTCCTAGCCCTAAAAACAACAAAAACAAGCAAGTGTCAAGCAACACAACAAAAACTTTGAAAAACCAGAACAAAAGGAAACCAAACAGGTCGACACACTCACTGACAGGTCGACACTAGTCAACAAAAAGATGAAATCTGTGACTGTTGAGTCGACACCAGTCAAAGACAGGTTGACCTGCTCAACCTCAAAAACCACCAACTAGTCAACCAAAAAATCAAATAAAAACTTGAAAAATAAGAAAAACACAAAAGAAAACATTCATGATAAACCTTGGACTTCCAAGACAACACATCAAGCTGATTGGATCAATTCTTGGAACCAATGGTATCACAATCCTTTTTGGTACCACTCTCAATTTTTTTATCCAAACTTTTTTATGTACCAACAAAATCCTTGGTTTGGACCTCCACAAATGAACAATCATGTCCAAATGCATAACTCCCATCCTAATGAGAAAAAGAACACTGGTGTTTTTATTCCAAAAGGAAAGGATAAATTGAAAGAGGCAAAAAACACCACTGAAACAAAACAAAAGCAAAAAACAAATCAGATTTGGATTAGAAAAGATTTGTTGTCATTGTTCAAACAATTTGATGGTCCCAACAATGTTTGGGTACCAAAATCTTCTCTTCACTGATTGATTTTACAGGAAGGTCGTGCACCCAACTCAAATGTGTGGTTTCTTGATAGTGGGTGTTCACGACACATGACAGGAGATAAAGCAAAATTTTCATTCCTGATCGAAAAGGAGGGAGGTTCTGTGACATTTGGAGGTAAAAATAAAGGGAAAATCATTGGATCTGGAAAGGTTGGTCAATCTTCCTCAAACTCAATTGAAAATATTTTATTAGTTGATGGTCTGAATTATAATTTGCTGAGCATTAGCCAACTATGTGACAAAGGTCACAAAGTTGTGTTTGAATCATATTTTACAGAATAATTGACTCTTCAACTGATGAAATAAAATTCTTTGGAAAAAGAGAAAACAATGTTTACATGATCAACCTTGATAAAAACTTTTCTGAAAACATTTGTCTTGTTGCAAATAAAAATGAAATTGCATGGACTTGGCACAAAAGACTTGGTCATGCAAGTTTCAGAACAATAAATAAATTGTTAAGGCTAAACTTGGTCAAAGGTTTTCCTGAATCTTTTTCAAATGTAGAGAATCAACTTTGTGAGATTTGTGCCCAAGGAAAACAAACCAGAAAATCTTTTAAAACCTTCAATGATGTACTCACATCTAAACCACTAGAATTGCTTCATATGGACCTCTTTGGCCCAACAAGAATTCTAAGTCTTAGTGGCAAAAGATATGGTTTTGTCATTATTGATGATTTTACTAGATTTACATGGGTTATCTTTTTATCCCACAAAAGTGATGTTTGCCTTGAATTCAGGAATTTCTGTACCACTGCCTTAACTAGTTTTCCTCATAAAATTAAAAATATTTTGACTGATCATGGGGGTGAATTTGAAAACAAATCTTTTTCTGATTTATGTGCTGAACTTCACATATTTCACAAGTTTTCTTCACCAAGAACTCCAGAACAAAATGAGGTTGTGGAAAGAAAGAATAGAACACTTATGAAAATGGCAAGATCCATGCTCTTGGAAAGCAAATTGCCCAAATCCTTCTGGGCTGAAGCTGTAAATACAGCAAATCATATTCTCAATAGAACATTGGTCAGACAAAAAATTAGAAAAACCCCTTATGAATTGTTGAAAAATAAAAAGCCAACCTTGTCTTATTTCAAAGTCTTTGGGTGTAAATGTTTTGTGCATAACAACAATAAATAAAATCTTGATAAATTCGATGCTAAAAGTCATGAAGCCATTTTTCTTGGCTACTCTGAAATTTCAAGAGCTTTTAGAGTCTACTCTCTCAAAAACAAAACTGTTGAAGAATCTCCACATGTAGTTTTTGATGAAAATTCCTTTTCAACTCACTATTCTAAATCTTGCAGGGACTGTCCAGATAATGAAGAGGATAACTTCATTGTTGATTCTTCACCAACTGTTGAGGAGAATGAAGACCTTGGTGAAAATTTGAACAATCACTCACCTACTCCAAGTGGATCAGGTAATGTTGTTCCAAATTTAAATGCACCTCAACAGGTAATTCCTGAACACAGATTTTTGAGAGATCACCCAATAGAAAATGTTGTTGGCAATGGGCATGATAGGGTTAGAACAAGATCATCATTCTTGAATGCCATTCATGAAGACCCACTAGCACTAATTTCCCAAATTGAACCCAAATCAATTGATGAAGCTCTAATAAGTTCAGACTGGATAAATGCAATGCATGATGAACTTCATCAATTTGAAAGAAATCAAGTGTGGGAATTAGTACCTAGACCTAGTGTCCAATCAGTCATTGGCACTAGATGGGTATTTAGAAATAAATTGAATGAAAATGGTCAAGTAATAAGGAATAAAGCTAGACTAGTTGCCAAGGGGTACAATCAAGAATTTGGAATTGATTTTGAAGAGTCATATGCCCCTGTAGCTAGACTAGAAGCTGTAAGAATATTTCTTACTTTTGCATCCTCATTGAAGATTAAAGTTTACCAAATGGATGTCAAAAGTGTATTTTTGAATGGATACATCAAAGAAAATATTTTTGTAGAACAACCTCCAGGCTTTGAAAATGAAAAATATTCTGATCATGTTTTCAAGCTTCATAAGGCTCTTTATGGTCTTAAGCAAGCTCCAAGAGCGTGGTATGATCGTTTGAGCTCTTTCCTGTTGGAAAAAGGATACTCTAGAGGTAATGTTGATCAAACTTTGTTCACAAAACTGTAAATAAAAAAATAATTGCTGTCCAAATTTATGTTGATGACATAATTTTTGGATCCACAAATAAAAGCCTGTGCACTGAATTTGCAAATCAAATGAAAACTGAATTTGAAATGAGCTTAATGGGAGACTTAAAATTTTTCTTGGGACTGCAGGTTAACCAAACCAGTGAGGGGATCTTTATAAGCCAAACCAAGTATGTCAAAGAACTTCTGAAAAGGTTTGACTTCCATAACCTCAAGCACTCAAGCACACCCATTGTAGTTAATGTAAAACTAGAAGAAGATTCACTTGGTAAGTCAGTAGACCCAAAGACATAGAGAGGTATGATTGGATCTCTACTCTATCTCACTACTTCTAGACATGATATACAATTTAGTGTATGCTTGTGTGCAAGGTTTCAAGCTAATCCTAAAGAAAGTCACATGCTTGCTGTTAAAAGAATTTTCAAATATCTTGCTGGAACATGTGATCTTGGTATTTGGTATCCTGCTGGTTGTAAATTAGATTTGATTGCCTATTGTGATGCTGACTATGCGGGTTGTAAACTTGATAGAAAGAGCTCAAGTGGCTTGTGTTTATATCTAGGTGGATGCCTAATTTCTTGGGCTTCCAAAAAGCAATACTCAGTTGCTCTATCCACTGTAGAGGTTGAGTATGTTGCAGCTGGTCGTTGTGGCACCCAAATTCTTTGGGTGAAACTTCAGCTCCTAGATTATAACCATAAGTTAGGTTGTGTTCCCATTCTATGTGATAACACAAGTGCCATAAATCTGTCTAAAAACCCAATTCAGCACTCTCGCACAAAACACATTGAAATTAGGCATCATTTCTTGAGAGATGAGGTAGCAAAGAAATCTTTCGAACTCCTCTTTATTGAAACTGAAAAACAAATTGCTGACATCTTCACTAAACCTCTTCCTGACAGTAGATTTTCATCCTTGAGGAGAGAGCTTGGTCTATGCAAATGTCCATCTTCTTGATATCTCTCATTGGATTGAGTGTTTAGGCATGTTTTGAGGGGGAGTCACTGTTCCATCATTCTTCTTTGCTTCCTTGATTCATGTTGTTCACATCTCTCACAAATCAACTTCCATTTATTTTTGTCAATAAATTCTTCAACTCACATTGTGTTGAAATTCATGGTATATCAAATGGTGATTTGAAGAAGGACAAGTTCTGCTTGTCTGGACACTTTCACTATGCGAGAGTATGTGTCTCCGCCAAGTATCAAGAAATAAATATGCAATTGTTGAGAGGGAGTTTTTGTTCTTCAAAAGGAAACATTTCAGTTTTCCCAATTCTTGCATATCTTTATCCTGATGAAGAATTTTTGGAATCATCATTTCAGGGGGAGCTAATGAATTCACTACTCATTCTCTTACAAAATTCAAGATTCCTCTTGAGTTATATCAACTTCCACTCATGATGTGCTCATTAAGTTTGTCTAGAACCTCAAAATGACTTTTTGATTGATCTACTACATTTTTACAGTCAACTCTCAACTATACTCTTCAACACTACAGAAATTTAAATTTCTTTCAAAGACTGAAGGATAATGTGTGCTTTGAATTTAAACACCTCTTTTGCAACTGATGTGAGATATAATTGATCTCAATTTTATAAAATTCTCCTTACATTTATTACTCAACAGAGCAATGACACAAATGCTGAGAAACTACAAACCTTCACAATGAATGAAGTGCCATGTATGTCATGAGGTATTTATTGCTATCTCTGTTCAAAAGGGTTCAACAAATCAAAAATAAAAACAAAAGATGCTCTATACATTTTGATGATGACTGAGTAACTGGAAATATTGGCGTCTGATAAACGTATATTTCATGTCAAAAGGTTGTCATTTGCCCCTTAAAACTAGATAATGAGCAAATCTTTAGTAACCAGGGACTATGGTGTGTAAAAAGCATTAGTTCTTGAGTGAACAAGATTTACTACATTTGATAGTTTGATTAAAAAAAAAATTGTGTGTCCAAGGAGAATTGCTTAAAATAAACATTGTTGTCTTCCATCAATTTGCTTAAAGTTGTTTAACTTCATCACAATTGATTTCAATCTAAAAGACATTTTTATTTCTTTGGATTTGGAGAATATGGTAGTTTGTCATTGGCTGTTGGATGTCCTATATCACTCAAACTATCATTTTAATGGCTCAAGTCCCTTAATGAATATATCCTGTAGGTTGTTGTGTAACACTTGAAGTATTGTTGGATTTTTTTTAAAATATGACAAATGAATTCTTTGGCCTCCTAAAAATCCTTGTCCAGTTGATTCCATCCATATTTCATCATTTTAAAGATTTCCCATAATTTACAAATTTTCCTCATGCTCTTATCTTCAATATTTCTTCAGGCCAGGTCGACACAGTCTTCCTTATGTGCCGACACATTCTAAGCCCAGGTCGACACAGTTCCACTCTTGTGTCGACACAGTGGTGGTTCTAGGCGGGCCTTTCTCATGGGCGTCGGTTTAGAGATACTTGTACCCGCGGGTTATCTTACCCAAAGCCCCTTTTCTTCTTCAGGTCGACCCATAGCCGCCATTTGCTCTTGCAAACGGCAGGAAATTCTTCCTTGCTACCCTCTTCCCGCCATCTTTGTCTCCACCTTCCTCTCATCATCTCCGTCTCCATCTCTTGCCTGGACGATGCCTCCTAAGCACACCCCTCGTCGAGGCGCCAGGGCTAGGGAAACTGCTAGGGTAGCTGCTGTTGAAGCGCCTCCCACTGAGCGAAGAAGCAAATGCTGCCATGACCCTGCAGAGTAGCCAGGTGCTTCTTCTCCATCTCCTACACCATCCAAAAGAGGTAGGATGCCCTCCTCCAGCCGTCGATCATCTCAGAGGCAGTCTAGCCATCCTCAGAGGAAGATCTTGTCCACTTCTCCAGAACCCTCTGAAGAATCCTCCTCCACCTCATCTGGTTCATCTCAACCCTCTGAGGCTACCCCTTCCAAATTGGCTAGTGAAGGGAAGTCCATCCTCAAGCCTAGGGTTGTTGACCTAAAGGATGCTGACCTAGCCACTGCCTTCCCAGAAGTGTTTCAGTTCTTCAATTTTCAAACATGGTTGCCCTTTATATCTGAGTTCAGAACTATCTATCCAAGACTAGTTCAACAGTTCTATATGAACTTAGAGTGCACACCTGAAGGCTACTAATCAGAAGTCAAGGGTGTTTTGATTGAGTTGTCCACTGAAGTGGCTGCAACCTTGTTTAAAGTTCCTGATGAAGGTGCTGACTATCATAATTTTGAGTTTGACCTGCATGAAGCATATTCACTGCTTACTTGATCCCAAAAACAAAACCCCCTTATATCCCCTAATTTCTATCATGCCATACTCTTCAATTTCATGTTTAAAGTTTTGAAAATGAGCATGTACCCGAACCCTCTTTTGTGCTTTCAATATCCATGAAAAATCCATGTCTACTTGAATGATTCTTGTTTTCTGCATGTTTAGAAGGTAGTTAACATCATTTTAAAACTTTTTCCATGTTTTTCATGGTTTATACATCAAGATCCATGCATTTTTCCATTTACATGTTGTCCTGGGTTCTCTACACTAAAAATGCGGTCAACATGGGGGATGCCACCTTATTGCGGTCATGCGATACACTGCGACAATAACGCGTCGCCCAACCTGATTGCGATAACTTAAGTGGATCACGTCGGACCCCAGACCGCGATCTTAACGTGTTGCACCATTGGCCCGTGTTAATATCAACAATTTGGATACCCTAGTTTTCTTCTACTCATGCTATAAATCCCTGTGTTTAATCTCTATTAAGTCATTGTTATCCTTAAATTACAGTAACAAAAGCCATATCTTGATGAACATGTAATTTCTCTTAAAAGCTATGCACTTGATTTCTTTATCTCAAAATCCATGATTTTCTCTCTCTCACACACAAAAAATCCATACATCTCAAACTTGCAATATTCGTAATGTCACGCCCCGACGCGGAATATCGGAGCGCGAAGACAATTGCAAGAAAAGGGTATAGAGCGAGTACTAGACATCAAACCATTGCTCATTGAATAATACTAAAGCAAATCTTTCTCATTAATAACTCTTCCAATGTCTAGTTACAACCACTAATATCAGAGCCATTCTATAGGGCCCAATTACATTGCAATAAAAGGAAATAACTAACTACAACTCTAAGATAACATAATGACTCGAGGGTACTCCTGGCTTCACTCTTGGTCATTCCCCTCTTCGAGAGTGTATGTGTCATCCTCGGTCTCACCTGAGAACACAACATCAAATAACGTAGGGTGAGCGATAACGCCCAGTAGAACTTAAATCTCAGGCTCAAGAAGACTTTAAATAATTAACGCATTTAATGGCAGAGTATCTAAAGATAGCAGGTACAAGAGAGTCAAAATATAGCAAGAGATAGCACAACGGGTATCAAGATAGCACAATAGCACGAGATCGGGTATAGTTTCCAAAATAGCACAAGTATCGAGCATAGCACGAATAGTAGGATGGCCATAGCACAACTAGCACAAGTATAATAATAGCACGACGAGTATAGCACTTGTTTGTCATTCTAGACAACGAGAGAGTATAGCACGTTTGTGTTTTTGATTGTCATATGGATAGTCGAGATAGATAGCACTTCAGTGTAATGCCAAAACACTATGATCATTTAACTCCCATGGGCACTAGCACTTTCGGGCGCACATCCCAGGACCAGATCGGGCCCTTTATATATTGCCAGGCATTGGTTATATTGTTTATCTTTAGACAATCAATCAATGGCCAATATAGAGTACCAAGAAGTAGATGAGAGCACTAGATGAATAGATGAGATAATAGAGTGAACGTGAATAGACGAGTGAGTAGAGTACATGTAGCAACATGAATTTTTACGAAAAATAAAAATTTAAATAAAGAATTTAAAACCTAGCTAAATGGATATTTAAATAGAGCATTAAATAAAACCCATTAGTTGGAAAAGAGTAATGGGCTTTGCTTAATGGATCTTCTAGAAATTATTGGGTCAAAAATAAGAATTTATAAAAGAGAATAATAGGAAAATACCCTAAATTCGTAACTAAATTATTACCTAAATAGAAAATAGGTATTTAATGCATTAAATAGGAAGTTTGAGTAGGAGTTGGATTCCTAAACCTACCCCATATGGATTAGCACGAATTTGGATCTCTTCCAAGTCTAAATAGGGATTGGAAAGCTTGGAAGGAGGTTAGGAAAGAGGAAATTCGGAATTTTATAGGAGTTAGAGTCCTATTAGGAAATAGAAAGAGGAGAAGCTTAAATACTCTCCTAAAACCCTCACGGCCGACCCAAGCTCGTGCCAAAGGATTCCTGGACCAGGAGGAGAGGCCAAGGAGGAGGAGATTTCGTGGGAAGAAGAAGGTTTCAAGCTCTCAACCCCGTTCTTCAAGTTCTAGCCCTAGAAGATAAATTGAGTCAAAGGTAGGCATTCTCACCAGCATAAACCGTGAAACTTTTTCTGTAGGATCTTTCTACCCTCTGGAACAAAACCCTCAAATTTCATAATTTTCCAGCGATCAAATCTTTTCTTATGAATTTTCAAAGTTCTGCAGTTCTTATGACCCCGAACCTTCATGCTTAATTCATATCTCCTTGCATACTCTATCTCATGCCTCCATATTTTTATGGGAGATACTGATGCAAGATAGGCATCTTTTGCCCCTAAAAGGCCTAAATTTCGTTGAGCATGTTGCCCGAATTAAATCGATCTTGCTCCCTATATCATGTTCTATGTTACTTGTTCTTGTTCGTCCTCAAACCATGTTCAAACCATGCTCTCTCTCGAATTCCTATTTACTGGAAGTACTCTCGCATGTCTAGTTTCATTTGCCCCTGATTTCATGATTTTTCATCATGTATACAATTAGTTATGATTTTCTGAACTACCCTATGTCAAAAAGGCAAGTTTCTGGACCGCAATCCAAGACAGAGCAGAACTCTGTCAGACCCAGGCCACGGACCTGAGAAAGCGACTGCCCGACACGTCGCCTTCTCAAGCCCGTCGCGACGCCCTTCTTGTCGCGTTCTCAACGCGACAGGACACCCGTCGCGTTCTGGCCGCCTGAGCAAGACAGCTCTGTCGCCTTCTGTGTAACCCCCTGTCGCGATCTGCTCTGCTCCTGTCGCCTTCTATACAGGCCTATGTCGCCTTCTCAGAGTTTTGCTCCTGTGCACTTCTAAATAATCCTACGCCTTCTTACCGTTATACCCCCAGTAAAAACCCTACTTAAAAATGGTGCTATATTGAATGATTTAAAATACATGTTCACGACTTATTTCTATCTATGATTTCTCTTGCACTTGCACACACTTGAACCATCCATTTATGGCTGAAATCTTGCAGAAAATATCTCATAATGTATCTGGTAAATTACCGAAATAAAGTATAGTAATTGCCCTATTTTAAAGGACTTGTATTCGTTTCTTGCGTTGTTTATATACCGATATTGACGCTCCACTGTTCTAGAATTCCTCTAGAACGTCGAGCACATGTTTTATATACACACTTTACTTGGCTTGTGGTGAACTCTCCGTCGGATATTCCTTTCGCCGACTAGTGAACTCTTGCACAAGGCCTCCGTAAGTCTCCTCTGATCATGGATTCCCACATGGTCGACGAGCCGGTTGTACCCTAATACCTACGATACCCTTTAGGGATCTATATGATCCAAACGGCTATTAGAGATTCACTCTCGTCTTAAATCACGCCGGACCTCTGGACCTGTGCATAACAAGGCCAGTGGTAGGGTCGTGAGTTCCACCTGACTGCCAACACTAAGTGCGCGTGTTGTGCAACTGTTACTATCGCCTGATTACTCGACGTATTACGTGCAATGTCCATTAGCTCTCATCTATACTCTACTCGCTCACCTATTCACGTTCACTCCACTATCTCGTCTATTCATCTAGTGCTCTTATCTATTTCTTGGTACTCTATACTGGCCATTGACTGATTGTCTAAAGATAAACAATATAACCAATGCCTGGCAATATATAAAGGGCCCGATCTGGTCCTGGGATGTGCGCCCGAAAGTGCTAGTGCCCATGGGAGTTAAATGATCAGAGTGTTTGGCATTACACTCAAGTGCTATCTATCTCGACTATCTATATGACAATCAAAAACACAAAACGTGCTATACTCTCTCGATGTCTAGAATGACAAACAAGTGCTATACTCGTCGTGCTATTACTATACTTGTGCTAGTTGTGCTATGGCCATTCTGCTATTCGTGCTATACTCGATACTTGTGCTATTTTGGAAACTATACGCGATCTCGTGCTATTGTGCTATCTTGTTACCTGTTGTGCTATCTCTTACTATATTTGACTCTCTTGTACCTGCTATCTCTAGACACTCTGCCATTAAATGCGTTAATTATTTAAAGCCTGCTTGAGCCTGAGATTTAAGTCCTACTGGGCGTTATCGCTCACCCTACGTTATTTGATGTTGTGTTCTCAGGTGAGACCGAGGATGACACATACACTCACGAGGAAGGGAATGACCAAGAGTGAAGCCAGGAGTACCCTTGAGTCATTATGTTATCTTAGAGTTCTAGTTAGTTATTTTCTTTTATTGCAATGTAATTGGGCCCTGTAGAATGGCTCTGATATTAGTGGTTGTAACTAGACACAGAAAAGTTATTAATGAGAAAGATTTACTTAGCATTATTCAATGTGCAATGGTTTGATGTCTAGTACTTGCTCTATACCTTTTCTTGCAACTGCCTTCGCGCTCCGATATTCCGCGTTGGGGCGTGACAGTACAGATGAGAGCTAGTGGACATTGCACGTAATGCGACGAGTAAACAGGCGATAGTAACAGTTGCACAACACGCGCACGTCGTATTGGCAGTCAGGTGGAATTCACGATCTTCCCGCTGGCCATGTTATGCACAAGTCCAGAGGTCCGACGTGATTCAAGGTAAGAGCGAACTTCTAATAGCCGTTTAGATCATATCGATCCCTAAAGGTGTAATGGGTGTTAGGGTACAACCGGCTCGTCGACCATGTGGGAATCCATGATCAGAGGAGACTTACGGAGGCCTTGTGCAAGGGTTTACTAGTCCGGCGAAAGGAATATCCGACGGAGAGTTCACCACAAGCCAAGTAAAGTGTGTATATAAAATAGGTGCTCGACGTTCTAGAGGAATTCTAGAACAGTGGAGTGTCGATAACGGTATATAACCCACGCAAGAAACGAATACAAGTCCTTTTAAAAATAGGGCAATTAATATACTTTTTGCAATAAATTACCAGATACATTATGAGATATTTTATGCCAAATTTCAGCCACATATGGATGGTTCATGTGTGTGCATGTGTAAGAGAAATCATAGCTAGAAATAAGTCGTGAATATGTATTTTAAATCATTCAATGTAGATCCATTTTTTTTTTAAACAAGTTTATACTGGGGAGTTAAGAAGAGGGTTCGGGGTCATGTAAGTTGCAGAACATGAAAAATCAAGAACTAAAGATATGCTCGATGGAAAATTATGAAACTTGAGGGTTTCGTTCCTGATAGACGAGACATCCTACAGAAAACGTTTCATAGTTTATGCTTGTGAGAATGCCTACCTTTGACTCGATTTGTCTTCTAGGGCTTAGAACTCCAAGAACGAGGAAGAAGCTTCAAGAACTCCTTCTCCCCACGAGATCCTCTCCTCCTTGGCCTCTTCTCCAAGTCCAACAACCTTTGGCAACGAGCTAGGGTCGGCCAAGAGGGTTTAAGAGGTGTATTTATGTAAACACAAGTTCCTATTCCTACTACTACTCAAATTCCTCTAAATTCCGAGATTTCCTAACTCCACCTTTCCTCTCTTGCTTTCCAATCTCTAATTGGGTTAGGATAGTATCTAAATTCGTGCTAGACTATATGGGGTAGGTTTAGGAATCCAATTCCAACTCTAATTGCCACTTTTATTGCTTTAATAACCCCTTTCCAATTATGTTTTAATTAAACTCCGAAGTTAAGGTATTTTCTTATTATTCTCCTCTTGCAAATTCATATTTTTGACCCAATAAATTCTAGAAGATCCATTAAGCAAAGCCTATTACTCTTTTCCATTTAATGAGTTTTATTTAATGCTCTTTTCGTTTAAATATCCATTTAGCTAGGTTTTAATTCTTTATTTAAATTTTTATTTTTATTTCACAAAAATTCAGGTTGCTACACGTAAAGTATTTCATAATATATATGGTAATTATTAGAATTTTGTACATAAATTTTCTATTTAATATATTTATCTTCGTTTCTCGCGATTGCTTTGGAACAGCATTATCGGCTCTCCGCCATTCTAGAAGTCCTCTAGAACGCCAAGAAACTATTGTTTCTACACCTTTCTTGACTTGGACAAGCTCTCTGTCGAATATTACTTCTGCTGGACTAGTGAATCTTTGTTCAAGGCCTCCGTAAGTCTCCCCTGGCCATGGATTCCCTCATGGTCGACGAGCTGGTTGTACCATTAAGTCCTATACACCATAAGAGATCATGCTGGACGTGTATGACATGTTCCAACCAGCCATAGTACTATCTCTATGAACATGCCTACCTTGCTGACCGTGTTCTTAATGCGTCCTACATGGGGTCCACGTCTTACCTTGTTAACGCGTCTGACCTATAGGTCACGATACTATCACATCCTATATGTGTACCGCATCCTTCTTGTTAACATATTTGACCCCCCGACCACATTATGCTTGTGTTCGGGAGGTTGACCGTGACACCAACCAGTCTGCCAATATCGAATGTTACTACTTGCAGTAATTACTATTGCCTATTTTAACATCGTTTTACGTGCATTGACCCGTAGCTCTCATCTATTCTATATTCACTCATCTATTCACATTCTCTCTATGCTCTCGTCTATTCTTCATTTCTCTCATATTTTCTTGGTACTCTCTATGGCCATTTGACTGATTGTTTAAATATAATAAACATAATCAATGTCTTGCAATAAAAAGGGCTCGGTCAGGTCTTGGGAGGTGCACCTAAAAGTGCTATTTGGCTACAGGAGTTTATTGACCAGAGTGTCTGACATTACACTTAAGTGCTATCTATCTCGACTATCTAATGACAATCAAAGTGCTATACTAAACTCGACTCATTGTGCTATATGGGCTATTGTGTGCTATTTCGTGCTATTTCTGCTATGGTCATTCTGCTCTTTGTGCTATACTTGAAACATGCTACTTGTGCTATTACTCGCTTGACATTACTTGACTCTCCATATCATTAGTTACTCTGCTCTTTAATACATTAATCACTTAAAGCATGTCTGACAATGAGATATAAGACCTACTGGGCATTATCGCTTATCTTGTGTTATTTGTGATATGTTCTCAAGTGAGTCAAATGATGAAACCAACACTCATGAGGAAGGGAACGAGCAAGAGTGAACCATGAGTGTCTTTGAAGCACCAACATTATCCTAGAAGTCTTAGCTTAGTATTTTACATTTTATTTAGTTGTAATAATGTCAATTGGGCCGTAAGTAATGGCTCTTAATTAGTGAATGTAATAAACATTAGTGGAGATTGGTAATGAAATATAATGGTTTTGAATTATTCAATTGTCTAGTGGATTGATGTTGTAGCGTATTGACCGTTCGGATCGAGGTTTAGTGGTTGTGGTGGCCAGTGCTTTGTGCTTTAGGTGTTTACGCAGGTTTTGGGGCTTTGTGGGCCGATAGATTGGGCCCAGAGCACCCACAGGTTCTCTATCTGTGAACGCGACAAAGCTGGGCGTCGCATTCTGAACACGTTGGTCCAGGGCATCGCGTTCATGAAACTGCCATTTGAGGGTCTTCGTCTGCATGTCCGCCGCATGGCGCGCGCTGGGCGGCCTGCTGGCGTCAGCAGTGAGAAGGAGACGCCCTGAACCATCACGTTTTGGTCACGACAGCATGGTGTGCCGTGTTCTCAACTTCGAACTGTTTTTAACCTAGGTCGGCCAAACAGAGCTCAACAAGCTCTGTTCGGCCAGGAAGAAGAGGTTTTGCTGCTTCTTGGGTGATTTGGAGTTTTGGAGTCGGTTTTGGTGTGGTCTCGCCATGAGGACATGGTACGGAGTGGGGCAAACATCGGACTATTGTCGTTCTTCGCATTCTTCGCGAAGGTAGGGAGATTCCACCTTGTTTCTCATTCTGGATTGCGCGTGGTGCATGTTTAGCTGGTTATATGTGTTGTAGACGATAGATACCATGCTAGTGTAATGGTAGGAGCATGAAAACCTACTTTTCTTGGTAGTTTACATGGTTTACATGGGGATTCCGGAGATGGAACCTAGGATTTGGGTCACTATTTGTGAAGGCGACGGACCTGGGTGTCGCGTTTAGAACGCGACAACCCGACCCGTCACGTTCTGTTTCAGAATGTGACATATCGAGGTGGCGCGTTCTGAAGGCGACAGTGGACCCCGTCACGATCTGGCATCCGATGGCAAAAGGTCTATGCATGGATATGTGGTTATTGGATTATCTTTATTCGTTGTTTACGGTAATGATAAGCAGTGCATCAGAACTTGTTGAGCTCGAGGAACGTGGTGTTCATGTGGTTTGTGTGGTGTTCACGTGGTTTGTTTGTGCATGGCGTGTAGTACCATGCCTACCGTGGTTACCTCTCCAGTTAGGAGCCCTAGGTTTTGTGTGACCCAGGCACGTTAGTGCTTGGGGCTTGTCCCAGTACTTGTGTATCGTCGAGGTCTGTGTCGTCTTCCTGGACACCCTCACTCTTGTGTTGTACGTTCGGCTGAGGGTAAGACGACAGTGGGACAACGACTTGTGTGAGTTGTGTTTGTCGCTTGTAGCACGCTCGTGGTTGGGGGTTACGTACACCAGTAGACGTACTGGGCCCAGCTAGTCCTATTTTCCAGTGCCTCACTTTAGGGAGCTCGAGCCAGAGTCCTTAAAGGTGCCAGGCATGGGCCTGCGATTGTGTGGTCCGCAGGAGTGGTGATGGTTGGTCTCCATAGTTTCTTGGCTTGTTCTAAGGGAGCGGCAGCTGGACCTTTCGTCCGTGGCTGCGAGACTGAGAGGTAGTCCTTTGTGGTTTATCCGGGTCAGTTGTTGGTGTCACGAACCAGTCTTCGTGATCCGAGTGTGGCGTTTTCTACTTTAGCATGTACCCCTGACATGGTTTTCTATTTATTTATTATGGGTTGATTTTTGTTAATAGCATGAGATATTTACATCTTTAATATCATGCGTAGCTAGTTCTATAAATTGCCTAGTGTAGCTTCCTGCTTCTGCTCTTTGTGAGTTTGATTTTGTACGGATTTTGAGGAGTTTCCCTACTAAGCCAGTGACTTGCGAGGCGTACCGCTACTCCTTTCAGGTGAGGGAGAGCAGAAGGCTTCTCGTCCTTCTTCTAGTTCGGAGCAGCATCGTAGCGGAGTTGGGTCTGCACCACCAGCAGTGTAATCTTTCTTTTTTGTTCACCTTGGGGTATGCCCCAGGTTGTTGTACTTTGAGTTTGACTTCAGTTGAGAAGTGGCTATGTATATTTCATGTAAATATTTGTTAGATGTGACAATCTTATATATATTTGAGATGTTTCCTTTATATTTCTACGGACATGTGAATGATATTCCTTGCAAGGCTACGGTTCGTTCGTGGGAGGTGGAGTCTGGTCAAGCTTATTATTAGGTTAACGGGTTTGAATGATGAGGACCGCTATAGTTGGTATCAGAGCAAGGTCTGTGTGAATATAAAGGAATTAGAAATTTACATAGCCTGGTCTCTACTTTAGTCCACTGCTGGTAGTTGACCCTGGTTTTTTGTATTGATTTGTTTGCATGTTATGTGGTTGGAATGATGTATGTGTAGGATCAGAAATGGCAGACAAGAGAGATTGGGGAGGTGGTGGAGATGAGCCAGAGGAGACCACACATCAACTGATAGAGAGGTTATTGGAAAGTATTACAGAGATCCGTAGTAGACTGGATCAGCAGGCACCGGTATAGCCTGTAGCAGTGGCACTGCCGATTGTAGAGGAGGCAGTACCAGTGGCACCACCCCCACCACCACTAGGAGTTGAGGTACCACCCATTGTACCCATACTCCCAATAGTACCAGCACCACCAGCTAGTGCAGAGGAGTCTACAACACTTGTGGAGAGGTTCTTGCTGTTGCAGCCCTCTACTTACTCCGAAGGCCCAAATCCAGACACAACAGAGCACTGGGTACATGAAATAGAGAGAGTTTTTGTCACTATGAGGTGTTCACAGGCTGATAGGGTGATTCTTGCTACATATCAGCTACGGGGATTTGCATATGAGTGGTGGAGATTGAAGATGCAGACAGTGTTTGCTGGAAGGACAAAGGACACCATCACCTGGCCAGAATTCTTGGCGGTATTTAATGACACCTTCTTTCCAGTTCAGATATAGCAAGGCAAGAGGGAGCAGTTCAGGACATTGCAACAAGGGAATCTGTCAGTATTGGAATACCAGATGAGGTTTATGCCGTTGAGCAGATATGCCCCATATGTGGTTACAGATAATGCTATGATGGTGGAATATTTCATTCAAGGATTGCGAGCAGAGCTACAGGATGCAAGTAGCACAGAGGGCAGCTATACTTGAGAGGATTGTTTAGGCTAGACAGTCTCAGTCAGGAGGTTTAGGTAGTTTCTAGCTTCCTCAACAATCTACAAGTATCAGCAAGAGTAAGGCACCCTCGGGAGCATCGTCATTATCGTCCGGATTTGCTAAGTGGGGTAATAAATTGAAGAAAATATTCAGAGGAGGACAAGGTGGTGGTAGGCAGCAGGGTTTCCAGCAGGGTTTTCAGCAGGGCCGAGGTTTTAGGCCAGCTCCGGAGGAGTCGTAGAAGAGTACAGCAGGACATCCCGTAGCTTTTCTAGGCTTTAGGTGTTATAATTGTGGGCAGCCAGGGCATTTAGCCAGAAATTGTCTGCATCCCCAAGAGTACAGCTATGGCAAAGGAGCTCAGTAGCAGCAGCAGCCATTCCAGCAGCCAGCAGCAGAGCGAGGTAGAGGTGCATCTTTCCAGAGGGGATGATGTCGAGTCATGGCAGTCACTAGAGCTCAGGCGGAGGCATCCAACCTAATTGAAGGTATATTGCCTCTCTTTGAATTTTCTGCTAGAGTGTTGATTGATCCGGGTGCATCGCATTCATTTATTTCTGAGGATTTCATAGATAGCATGGTTCATTCCTTAGAGGAGAGGTAGTGTGAGTTGATTGTGGAGGTTCCTTCTGGTGGTTTTATGCTCACTTCCTGTTACCTAGATGAGGTTCCGATAGTAATTCAAGAGAATCAGTTGCCAGCAAGATTGTATGCATTTCAGTTGAAAGAGTATGATGTGATTTTGGGAATGGATTGGTTGGAAGCTTATGGGGAAATGGTGGATTGTAGGAAGAAGAGAGTCAGATTTTGCTGGCCCAGTGGAGATGGGTTTGAGTTCCAAGGTATTCCGTTCTACACTCCTAAGTTTATTATTACTGCACTTAGAGCTAGAAGGTTGATAAATGCAGGGTGTGTAGCATATCTAGCCTCAGCCAGTCTAGTTGAGTCAAGTAAGTCTGTAGAGATGGTACCTGTGGTTAGAGAATTTGCAGATGTGTTTTCAAAAAAGTTGCCAGAGTTATCTACACATAGGGAGGTGGATTTTAAAGTTGAATTACAGCTGGGGCAGTATGCCCATTTCGAAGGCACCTTATAGAATGACACCAGCAAAATTGAAAGAATTGAAGAAGTAATTGCAGGAATTATTAGAGAAGGGTTTTTTTAGACCCAGTCACTCGCCATAGGGAGCACCAGTGTTATTTGTTGAAAGAAAGATGGCAGCTTGAGAATGTGTATAGATTATCGGCAATTGAACAAGGTTACAACAAGAACAAGTATCCACTTCCCAGAATAGATGATTTGTTTGATCAGCTACAGTCAGCAAGAGAATTTTCTAAAATTGATTTGAGGTCAGGATATCATCAGTTGAGGATTAAGGAAAAAGACTGTAGATGCGAGATTTGGCCCATCTCCCGCAAGGCTCTTTTGCCCCATTAAGCCTCGTTTGACCGTTTGTTGACTTGCCTCAGATGCCATGTAGACGGCAGCATCGATGGCCGCTGACTACTGGTTGACGGCAAGCAGTCTTGACGTTGACCCATCTAGACGTCCACATCCCTAGACGTCTGCATGAGGTTGGCGGCATGATCGCTGGATGTTAACCCGGTTTACCTGGTCTGTGCAACTACCCCGAGAATATAGCCCACTAGCGCCTTTCCCTCGCCCATGCACCACATGGGACCGTTCTCAACGGGCATATAGGCCACCTTGGCACTCCCTTGACCCAGTAAAAATCCCATGTGGCCTCTCCCCATTGGTTGGAGCCTTAAGACTTGGATTGCCATGTGTACAAGTGTGTTTCTTCACACTTGAGCATCCAAGGCAGCTGAACTCGAGCCCACTGTCTATATAACTACCCCTTGAGCCCTCTAAGCAAAAAGAGGAGGAGGCTGGACGTCCACATGCTGACCCTTTGAAGGAGGAGAGAGAAAATTGCACCCAAGCTTCATCAAGTCATCCTCTTCTTCCTCTCATGAGTTGGGACGTCCAAGAGGGATGCTTTGAAGCTGGAGGAGCCCTTGCAAGGAGCTACAACATCAACAACGAGGATCTACACCTCCCTCCCTCTCTCTTTCTTAACTCTCTTCTCTTAGTTACATGCATATCACACACACTCTCCCACTCACTCTAGGCACGTAGGTCCTCTCCCTACACACCTAGAAAGGGGTTTCCCAACCAAAAACGGAGGGAAGAAGGGTGGTCATAGCATTTGGCCACCCCTCTTCTCAAGTCCGCAACGGGTACGGGACTCACCTTTTGGGTTGTCTCTTCACGTTTTGGGCATTTACTACTCTGTCATTAGTCTTATAGAGTGTCTTTTATGGCAGGAACAACACGCAGGAGACCGCGGAGCTCTTCTCCTTTGGCCGGATGAAGGAGGAGAAGTTGAAGCCCTCGTCTCCATCCGCTGCGCGAGGTGACCACACCGGCGCGATTCTAATACTCCTTGGGCACAAGTAATGTAACGGACCGGGGTATTTATGCCCATTAAGGCTCCATATCCAGATCCGCCTCCCGCGAACGCACCGAAGTGTCACAAGGGATATCTCACACACGTGTCCAGTAAGAGTATAAAAGACAAACCACAAGAATATAAGACAAAAGAAAGTACATGTGCTCATTTCTGTTCACAAATTTGTACAACTGTCCCATTACATTAATACATGACCAATTAAAAAGAGTACAACTACCTGGGGCATACCCCGAGGGAGCACAAGCTCACACAACACTAACTACTACACTACTGCTGGTGGTACAAGTCTGACACAACACTGCTGCAAGCCAAACACACAGCAAGCCCTGAAAAGAACTGTAGGGGAGTGAGCCTCAACAAGTCACTGGCTCAGCAGGGGCTACCCAAAACAACACTGTAACCACAAACACCTCAACCCCAATGGGTCTCACTGGCAACAACAATAGCCAAACCATTTCATGCTCACATCATAACAATAAATAACAATTAAACATAATCATGATAATAAACATAAAGTCCTCAGAAAGAAAGTAGGACTACAGGACTAACATAATATCATTAGTCAGCCCAACTACTAAAGTGCATAAACCACAGTCTCATTGGCACACAGCTACAACAACTGGTTGCCTAAGCTATAAGCCACGCAGGCAAGTCACTGCCTAAGCTGCAAGCTTCACAGGCAAACTTCAAACACTAGGGTACTAGGACAGCCAACCAAGTGCTAGTCCATTAAACCCCAAATCACACTACATAAGAAACTATACACAAGGTAACAGAACTGGCTACCACGAAGCCAATCCATAACACATTAAAACTATAATTGGAATCATACCCAAGAAGAGTAAAACTCAACAAGTGGAAGTCTCACACGGCCTCCACAGAGCACAGCTCTACTAAACCACAATATGCCTAGGCCACAAGCCTCATCGGCAAATTACCCACCAAGGTAACATAATTAATAATCACAAACTAATCCATAATAATCTTATAAACAAAGATCTACTTAAAATAGATAAGATACAACAAGTGGCAGGTCAAACCACAAGACCTCCACAACTCACAAGTACCCGGAAAGGTTGGTACACAATGTACCACCACAAAACTACAAAGTAACCCACAAAGGGAACATGTACCTACTACTCTGAGGTACCACAACACAAACACTCGAACTAAGGTACAAGAAGGTGATAAACACCACACTGAACCTCAACTATATTGAGCCTTCACTTAGGCACAACATTACAGGTAAAACCTTAATCGACGAGTCACACAAACCATAACTCAGCCACAACTGTGCCAACACCAGGGCACACCTCGAACTGGTCAAACCTCTACCACGAGTCACAAACTCACAAACCACGACAAGTAGCAAAGCACGAGTCGTGAAGAACGACGTCACCACAACTACAACTGGAGCTAACTAAGCACGAGTCAGAAAGAACAGCGCCACCACACGGGAATGGACTACTAGCTGATCAGGCTAGTATCCAACCCGGACAACACAACACAAGAACAACCTCTCAGCGTCGCAGTCACAGACGAAAGGTCCAACTGCCGCTCTACGAGAACAAGTCAAACAACTGTGGAGACCAACCAACACTACACCTGCAGACACACAGCTACAGGCCCATGCCTGGCACCTCTAGAGTCTCTGGCCGGAGCACTCTAAAGTGAGGCACTGGAAAACAGGACTAGCTGGGGACCAGTGTCGACTACTGGTGTCCGAACCTCCAACTACGAGCGCGCTACAAGCGACTACACACCCACACACAAGCCGCTGCCCTACTGTCGTCTTTCCCTCAGCCGGACGTACAACTCAAGCACAGGAGTGAGGGTGTCCAAGAAGACGACACAGACCTCAACAGTACAACACAAGTACCGGGACAAAACCCCGAGCTAACAGCCTGGCTCACAAAGAACCTGGGGTACTCGACTAGAGAGGCATTCCGGAATAGGCGCCGAACCACCACACTCGGCAAGCTCAAACCACGATACTTACACATATAACCTTTACTTAAAATTCACAATATACAAGTGTTAGGATTAGCTTAACATCGGTCACCATGTGACCCCAAAGCTATCCCACACCAACACATACCTGAACCACAAACTTGCCTATCATTAATCATCTCATGACCTCCGTGGCAACACACACATCACTTTATACATAAATCAATATAGTATTATTCGAAAGACAACAACAAACCAGGGCTAGGTCAATGAGGACCTTCACTGCCCAAACACCACAAAGTCATGGCTAGGCTCACACAAGAACCTCATTGCCTAGTTACTACGACAAATCATAAGTATTATATTACGACAAAGTGTGTAATATACACACACTCAAACCACGTAGACAACACGTGTATAATACACCCTAGTTGATGTACCACACGTCATTCACGTAAACCACATGTCCAACACATGGACAACAAACTCACATAATTAAACCACTACGTACAACATACTTTATTTACATAAAACATGCTCATTACATGAGCAGTATGCTCCAAGAGCATAACAAGTGCACTGGCTCACACTGGTCATCGCCATGCACACACAATCACACCATATTCATAACCAGGAAAGCTACGTAAAGTACACTGCATGAATACATGCACAAGTTGGCGGCAACATCGACAGCCACTTAAAGGAACTTGACGGCAATAGATCTAGCCGTCTATATCCCAGCTGGTGAGCTTGGCGACAAGCGATCTTGGCGCCAAGTTCTCCGGCCTCAACCCTGTAGAAACCCTAATCGATCCCACAGGCATTCCTGATCCCGAAATCATTAAGAAAATAGGAGGAAACAGTTCCTCTAACTCCCATGCATTATAATTAAACTAAAACAGCATGCTTTACTACATAAAATCATCAAACCACCCATTAACCTCACATGGTGCAACTTAATCCGAAAATACAATAAAAATGCTGGTTCAAGTAATTAAGTCATGTTTTAATGTTTCTAACAAGCTAACAGGGCTCGACCCCTACCTCAGAAACGCAATTAAACTCCCGAAGAACCTCGAATCACGCCGAAACCCAAGAAACGTCCCACGAACACCGCGCTCCAATCCGTCATTCCCCGCCTTATCTGCCGCTACCACACGCACCACGGCCTTCCCACGAGCTCCCGCCGACCGTCAGAACTCGCGAAGAAGCTCAAGGGCGAAGGTGGGGAAAGAGGAAGGGAGAAGGAGAAGAAAGAACAGGGCTCAGGTCTGCCATAAAAACACAGGCATGTAAGGTTAACTTATACCCCTGGGCCGTTTAACCAGACCGCCACAACTAGACGTCCACAAAGCTCGACGCCAAGTTCAACAGTCAACGTCCTCATCGATGGACGCCAACACCATGTTAACGGCACACCACTGCCGCCAACACACAGTCGACGTCACCCACCTGGACGCCAACCCACTGCTGATGTCCAGCAAGCTGAACACCAACACAAACCCAAAACCAAACCCGGTAAGGATCTAATAAGAAACACACAACACTAATGGGCCTCACATCGGCCACCAAACCTGCTAAACCTGGATCCACGGGGATCCGGAAAACGCTCGACGTTACAGGTAAGGCCCTGGCGATCACGTACTCCCCTTCATTCAGCTTGTTTTCTTTGTTTTCCCTCTAGTCAACTCAGTCAACCGAAGGGTCAACGAGGTCAATCGGCAACCCCATCATCATCGCCAAAGAGAGTTCGGCGGCGTCCGCGAGCATCCGGGAGATCCAGAGGTCGGCTGGGGACGGCGCGGAAACGAGACGTCCACAGTTCTCTTTTCTGGCGATCACGGTGGGACAATACTGCTGCTGTGGTCTGTGTTCATCCAGGTAGACGGCAAGCGATCCTGCCGTCTACCTAGGTAAACGTCCACCGTTCCTGCCGTTTACTTCCTGTTAGCGTCCACTTCTGTTGTCGTCTACCTGTTGTTAGCGTCAGTCGATATTGCCGTCTACTGTGTTTGATGATCTGTGCATCCATCGTCTTGACGTTTATGTTCACAGAAGCATGCTTTTTCACTGTTTTTTGATTGATTTGCTTTGATTTTCCTTTCTGTTTGCTTACTGTCTGTCACTAACAGTCTTAAGTCACTGGGGGGTCATCTTTCTCACCTCTTCTAGCCTCCCCTCACATTCTAGGATCACCCTTCCTTGGTTTACAACCTTTTACTCGGGGATTCCCTCTCGGGTAAATCGGGTTGGCTCCAAGGAAAACTCTGTAAGTCCCTAAATTCCGTGGATTCCCTCACGGTACGGGGCAGGAGGACCTTTACCCTCCCTGTCTAGCTCACCTACTCACTAGCATTCAAGTGAGATTTGAGAGAACGTCCTTTACAAGTCAAGTTAACACATAACTTTGACATTTAAAAATCTTGGGGACATTGTTTGATAACATTGTTTGGTAGAAATCCATACTTCTGCTAAAAAAATAGTGAAGTTAGTCAACTTTAACCATTTTAAAATCAGTAGGTTGTGTGCTAATGGACACTTGGTTGGACCCTGTCAACATAGCTAATGAACCGACATTTGAGTATGATGATAATGTCAATGAGATTGTCGGTATGATAAACACTGATGTTTAGCCCGAGGAATCAGTCCAATCATCCTCCCAGGCCGACAATGAGGAAGTTAGCTTGAGGGTCAACCCCACTCACGCCCAAAATGCTCAAGAAGACCCCGAGTTTTCTAAACTCATGTCTCGCTATTCGCCCGATGAAATTATTTCTATGCTTTCCAAGCATACCATCCGGGCAGCGGCGTCTCCCTCCACTCCATCCCTATCCCCTTGCAACGCCTCTACGTCTAGGCCCACTCCTAGGCCGGTCACCTCACCCCGGGTACCCGTCTCTACCTTCATTCCTTCCCCTACCCCCGCTCTGTTCCCTACTCCAATTCTCACTCCTCCTTCCGCCCATTCACCACTTGTTCAAATCACACCCCCAACCCAATCCGAATCCATTCCCCGTTCCGAGGTGGAAGGTCTTGTTAGGAAGCTCCTGGCTGAGTCCCTATCTTTGTCAAAACCTCACTCACTCCAAAACTACTACAAGCTTCCCAACACTTATTTTCCCCCTGATTTCAAGGACCCAAAGTACCGCAAGTATGATGGGACCTCTGATCCCCAATTCCACCTTGCTGGCTTTACCATGGATTCCCATCGGTGGCTATACGATCGGGTCCTCTTAGTTCACCTCTTCCAACAATCGTTAGAAGGGGAGGCTTTGAGGTGGTTCACCTCTTTACCCGCATCGGACCTCGTTAATTTTGACATAGTCTCTGAGCGATTCATCTCACATTTCTCATACATGGCCACTCAAGTTCCTACACTCCCCGACTTGGTGGCGGAAAAGATGAAGCCAGATGAAGACTTTGTTACTTATGCTAACCGATGGAGATCTATGGCTTCAAGAGCCGATATACCCATCCCGGAGTCCCAAGCCATCACTATGTTGGTTACCAACACCACCCCCGCTCTCCACTCTATCTTGATGTTAAGTGAGTTCCCCTCATTCACACATCTCTACAATCGAGCCAGGGTGGTTCAGAGCCAAATTAAAGACTCCTCTCTGCCACATTTCTTCGAAGGGAAGCCCAAGGGATGTAAGGCTCCCGCGGCACCTACCACCGAGGGGGTGACCGTCAATGAGTCCGTCAATGCTTGCAGCCAACCGTTGAGGCCTCCGAACAAACCCTCCAATCCTCTATCCACTCCTTCCAACCCTCATCAGTTCCCATCTCACCCCTCCAAGCCTTACTCTGCAGTTCCCCCTCCTGCTGGCTACACCCGACCTGGTCCTAAAAAGTCGCATTACCCTCCTCTCCCTGAGACCCTCGAGGACGTATTCTTCGCCCTCATGTCCTGTGATGCAATCCAACTCCCCCCACAAAGGGAGAACACCAATCCAAGGGTGGATACCTCCAAATACTGTCCATACCATAGGGCCCATGGTCATTTCATCAACAATTGCTTTACTTTCCGTGACTGGGTCTATGACATGAATGACCAAGGTAGAATCAACTGGGAAGATGTCAAGGTGGCCATAGCCAAGTCTAGGTACACCAAGAAGGACCTCAGCATTTTCAGTAACCCTCTCCCCAACCACCAAGGCAACAATCCCTCCTCCTTTAAAACCCAAGAGAATGTGCATACCATAATATACTTAGGACCTCGGGTTGTGAGGAGAGAGCAACAGTGGGGGGTAGAAGGCTTCGAGGAATGGTACCCATGTCCCACTGCAGAGTCTCAGGAGCCCTCTGTATCAGTGGATGCCGTTCTAGAGGAGAGACCTTTAATGCTCATCCGACCTCCTCAAGATGCCTATCCTACTATCCTCACTTCCCCTACCTGTGAATCATCTACCAGACCCCTCCAGCTCATCCTACCTAAGTCCCAGGAGGCCGTTCATGTCACGCTCAGAAATCAAATTGTTCCTCCACCTCCGCGGCCATCCCAAGATGAAGAGGATAGTGGACCATCACCCCCGGCCGGCACCGAATATGACATTCTCGAACATCTAGATAAGACACCCGCGAGGGTCTTCATTTTAGAATTGATTCGGAGGTCGCCGTCGCATCAATCCACCCTCCTCCAGTTTCTCCAAAAGATCATGGTTAATGATGACCTCCCTCCTAGCCAACGCCATTCTATCCCTCACTCAAGGACCCTCAATATCTTTTTCGAACAAGGATCTTGTCACCCCCGAGTGTCGTTCGCTTCCTCTCTGTCTCACCATCAACCTCAACGGGGTTTCGGTAGACTCCACTCTTATTGACACTGGGGCATCTGTTAATGTCTGTCCGATGAAGACTCTTAAGCAATTGGGTTTAGGAGAGGAGAATATGGAAAAGAGCTGCTCCACCATTACTGCCTATGACAACTCCAAAAGGGTTTCCAAAGGCAAGATTGCTCTTAAACTAGAAGTCGGGCCCGTCATCATGTCTATCGAGTTTCTAGTTCTTGATGTCGATCCGGCCTACAAGGCCATCCTTGGTCATCCTTGCCTAGAGCAGACTCTAGGGGTCCCTTCCACCGCCCATCAGTGCTTCAAATTCCCTTTCAATGGGCGGGTCATCAAAGTCAAGAGCATTCCCATCCTGGAGACCCTCAACGCAGTCACTACAGAGCAGATGCCGCACCTCTTCATTCCAGATAAGGGGAAGAAACCAGTTATGTCAATCTTTGACTTCCCCTCACCCTGTGATCTCAGCCAACCTCCCCAGCCTGCCGAAGAACCCCCCGTCCCATGTTCCCTGGGGAAGGGTTGGGAAGTGATGGCCAATATTGGCTATGTTCATGGCCGCGGGTTAGGTACGGACGAACAAGGAGAGATCCATAGTGTTCAGGCAATTAGGAGGTTGTTACCCAAGGCCGGTCTAGGTTTCCGCCCAGATCCTGTCCATCCAAATCCATTCATACCCTATCAACCTCTTACCTAGACTCTGAAGGAGCATTTTGTTCAGGGGCTGACCTAGCTGGGAACCAGGGAGCCCCTAATAGAAGAATTGCCCTGCTCTGAGAGCGAGGATGAAGAAGAAGAGGAAGAGGATGCCCAAATAGAGGACATTTCTGAAGACTTTGGCCTCCTCTCACTCTTTGAGTTTGATCTCCCATCTCCATCATCTCAACCACCGTCATCTTCATCTCCCTCTACTTCCGTGTGCCCGCCACACGATTCAGATCTTCCATCCACTTCTTCCTCCCCTACTTCTCCTCCGATCCTCTCTCCATCCCTGACCTGGCCAGTCAAGGTCGCCTTGAGCCAACAACTCATGGTTTTAGGCCTTGACACCCAAAAAAAAAATGCTAATTTTCAAAAGTGGGAATGCGAGGTCTCTTTTGAGCACCCTTCCGCTCTGGAGTCTCCTCCGCTCGGCCAGGGGCCGACGCTTTCCAGCGTAAATTCCTCCTCCTCTTGCCCCTCTAGGGGTAATTTCCCTGTACATAGTTTTGTACATAGCAGTCCTATAAATAGTGGTTTAGATTCTAGTTTAGAGTCGGGTCTAGAGTCTAGTCTAGGGTCCGGTCTAGGAGTAGAAGAGTCTAGATCCTCTCAGCCATGTGTGTGCAAGGAGAAGGATAGGCAAGTTCCTGCCCATTTTGTCATGGCTTTGGCTGAGAGGTGTGCTAAGTTAAGTCAAGTCCCAGAATTTCTTGAGGATCCCGCCCTCGTCGAGTCTGACTTTGAGGAAGGTGACTCTGTAGACGACGGTTTGGGAGTTTATCTGTTAGATTTTGATGAAGAGGGTGAGTCGGGAGATCCTGGGTCAGGAGAAGAGGACCCAGTGAGCTCCTATGTGGATGGCACAAAGAGGTTCGACGAGCCAACCATGGCTGCAGACGAGCCCACCAAAGAGGTCAACCTTGGCACTGAAGAATCTCCGAAGATAGTTTTGATTAGTGATAACTTGAGTGTTGAAGAAGAAGAAGCTCTGATAGCTATTCTCAAAGAATTCTCTGATGGATTTTCTTGGTCTTACGAGGACATGCCGGGACTCGACAGCTCTTTGGTCGAACACCGGTTGGTCCTAAAAGCTGACGCGAAGGCCGTCAAACAAAAGCTGAGAAGGCTACATCCTAAGCTTGCACTCAAGATCAAGGAGGAGGTTGACAAGTTGCACAAAGCCAAATTTATTAGGGTTGTGCTATATCCACAATGGGTAGCTAATATCGTCCCTGTAATGAAGAAGGACGGTAAGGTTAGGATCTGTATAGATTTCCGAGACCTTAATCGTGCTTGCCCAAAGGACGATTTCCCTCTCCCACACATAAATGTCCTAGTGGACAATACTGCCGAATTCAAGTTGTTGTCATTTATGGATGGTTTCTCTGGGTACAACAAGATCCGTCTGGCGGAGGAAGATCAGGAGAAAACCTCTTTCACAACGCCTTGGGGGACTTACTGTTATGTCGTCATGCCCTTCGGATTGAAGAATGCGAGAGCAACCTATCAAAGGGCAATGATGGCAATTTTTCATGACATGATGCATGTGCATATGGAGGTCTATGTGGACGATGTCTTGGTTAAATCAAAGACCCGACATGGCCATGCTGAAGTCCTCTGGGCGGTTCTCCAACGGTCTAGAGAACATAATCTTAAAATGAACCCCAAGAAGTGTGTCTTTGGTGTCTCTTTGGGGAAGTTGCTTGGGTTCATAGTAAGTAAGTGGGGAATTGAGATAGATCCCAACAAGGCCAAAGCAATAATTGACATGCCTCCTCCTAAGAATATCAGAGAAGTCAGAGGGCTAATTGGCAGACTCTAGTTTATTAGGAGATTCATCTCCCAGCATTCAATCCGTTGTAAGCCCTTCTATGAGATGCTTAAAGGAGAGGATAAGTTTGATTGGAACGATAAATGTCAAAAGGCCATTGATGAGTTGAAGAGCTATCTGCTCAATCCCCCTGTTCTCGCTCCTCCGGTCCCGGGTCGGCCTTTACTGCTCTATGTGTCAACCACTGAGGACTCAACTGGAGCGGTTTTGGCCCAATATGACGATGAGAAGAAGGAGAGAGCAGTGTACTATTTGTCCAAGTTGTTTAATGAGGCTGAAAAGAAGTACACCGCCATGGAAAGAACGTGTGCGGCCGTCGTCTGGGTTGCCCAGAAGTTGAAGCACTATTTATTGGCTCATGAAGTGAAACTTCTGGCGCGTATGGACCCTATTTGGTACTTGCTTGAGAAGCCTGTCCTGATTGACCGGTTGATGAGGTGGCAGAGTTTCCTCAATCAATTTGATATCACCTATGTCAACCAGAAGTCGATCAAGGGGCACGCTATAGCTGAGCATTTAGCCCACCACCCCTTACCTTCTTACTCTTATGTTGATGAAAGCTTTCCCGATGAAGAGTTAGGAGCCATTATTGATGGTGAACCTTCGTGGGTGCTTTACTTCGACGGGGCTCTCAATTCTAAAGGGAGTGGGATAGGGGCAGTCCTCCTCTCACCGAAAGGGGTAGTCATTCCGCACGCCTACCAATTAACCTTCCGAGCCACGAACAATGTGGCCGAGTACGAGGCGCTCTTAGTTGGGCTGAAAATGGCATTGTTGCTCGGAGTCAAAGAGTTAAGGATAATTGGAGATTCGCAATTGATACTCCAGCAATCACTTAGTAAGTACCAGACCCGGGACCCCAAGTTGAAACCATACCAAGAGTTGGTAGGAAAAGTAGTCCGGCAGTTTAGGAAGCTCACCTTAGTTCACACTCCTAGGGCCCAAAATATCCTAGCAGATTCACTCGCTTCCCTCGCATCTTCCATTCCCATTCCTTTGGGAAAATCTTTGAAACCGTCTCTATCCAGAGGTTAAGAGTCCCCTCCCATGTCAATCCGTGGTTTTCTCAGCTCGCACATCCTTCTCCATCCCTTCGGGTCCATGCGCTCTCAAAAGAGCCAGAAATTGACCTCAAAGATGGCCATCCCTGGTTTTTTGACTTCGAAAACTTTCTCAAAGATGGATCCTTCCCTGATTATGCCACTTCTGCCGATAGACAGGCAATTTGCCGCGTCTCGGAGCGTTACAAGATCATAGGTGGCATTCTCTACAAAAAATCTCTCAGTGGGATCTATCTTCGTTGCCTCGATGAATTCGAGTCTCAAAATGTTGTTGAAGCCTCTCACTCTAGCGAATGTGGTGGTCATGTTAATGGTAGAGAAATTGCCCAAAAGTTGCTAAGACACTATTACTGGCCTACCATGGAAGAAGATTGTCGTCATTTTGTTCGTCACTGTGCTAAATGTCGATTGCACGGTGACAAAATTCATGCTCCTTCCTCTTCTCTTCACCCTCTCATCACTCCACGGCCTTTCGCCATGTGGGCATTTGACGTGGTTGGTCCACTCGCGGACAGAACCGAAGAAATCCGTAAGAAGTCCTTCATTCAGACTGCCACAGAGTACTTCACAAAATGGGCTGAAGTAGAAGCATTAATAGAGGTCAAAGCTTCGACAGTGGTCAAGTTCATCAAGCGCAACATCCTTGCAAGATTCGGTGTGCCTCGGGACATCGTCACTGACAACGGACCGCAATTCACTTCACAGGAGCTTCACGACATGTGTGGTAAATATGGCATTAACTTGCATCATACATCCCCATATTATCCACAAGGTAATGGACAAGCTGAAGCTACTAACAAAACTCTCATCAAAATCATAAAGAAAACATGCAAATCTCATAACCATGCTGACTGGCCAGATCGCTTAGTTGAAGCTCCTTGGGCTTATCGCACCTCGGTCCGAACTTCTACGGGGCAAACCCCCTATGCTTTGACATACGGATTGGATGCAATATGTAACACCCCGAAAATTAGCAAATTTAAAATTTTAGAAAGATAGAGGGATAAAATAAATAAACGTATTGGAGAGACTTCCAATACCATGTGTTAATGACCTATTAATAAGATTGGGCCAATAGAGCATATTTGGCCCAAGGATATGAACAAACTAGGACAGAAAATTTCCCAGAAATTCGTGTATGTAATTATGTAGTAATTAGGGAGGGTAATTTAGAGTCATATTATGGATGAGTAATCATGTAAGGTAAGCCAAAACCGAACTCAATCTCAATTAGTGGTTTCCTAAACCTTGGCTACCTCTTTTAAGTAAAGGAATCGCAGATTTTCTGGAAACTAGGAAACAGAGCTCGTAGCCCCTTTCCTAGCATCATTAGGACTCTTAACAACATCCTAAAACTATAAGAACTCGTCCCTAAACTCTTGGGGAAGGTTTAACAACAAAGTTGGAGTCGTTTGGAAGCAAGCAAGAACTTCTGAGGAACAGGAGAAAGGCTGGGAATCCGGAGCTTCATCCCCTGCATCCTCTGTTGCGTTCAGAACATCAACGGGTTTTAGATCTTTGTAAAGGTAGGTGTTCTTGGGCCAAGACTAAAGAAACTTAATGCCAACATGTAGTTATTTGAGTCTAGGATCATTTGCACTTGATTTTCCCAATCTTCATGGAGTATTCATCGTGTATTGGTGATTTTCCCGAAGTCTTGCACCGTTAGGGCTTTTCTCGTTCGTCATATTGTGCACATGATTCAAGACCAAATTTGACTAAACTTTCTTCATGAAAGTTCTTCCAATTAAAGTTACGATCATCTTCTATGTTGGATGTTTTGTCCAAAAGTCCTTCGTTAGAGAGTTAGGAGCATGATAAGAGAGTCTCTGCATGATACTACGATTTCGGGCTACACTTGACTTTCTGTTATTCATATGTTTTCTCATGATTCGAGACCGAATTAGATCACACTCTCAACATCAAAGTTCTTCTACTAGTTGTCCTCTTCATCTTTCATGTTGAACGTTTTGTCTAAATGTCACTCATTAGATATTTATAAGAGGTGTAAGTGGATCGCTGCACTGCAGTCATGTGTTTTGTCTGGAAGGGGCACTCGTGTCGACCTGACCTGAACTCGTGTCAACCTGACCTGAACTCGTGTCGACCTGCTGTCCCAAAACAGCCCAGAAAGTGTTCTGGGAAGCCCTCTAGTGTCGACACTACCCCATCTAGTGTCGACACACTCCCCCAGTTTGACCGAGAAAGTTTCTGGGAGCTGATCTAGTGTCGACACTACCTAACTTAGTGTCGACACACTGTCCCATATTGGCCAGAAGGTTTTCTGGAAGCTGTCTCTAGTGTCGACACTACCTGGACTCGTGTCGACACTACTTGACCTTTTTGCCTTGTATTTGATGCACTGTGTCGACACTACCTGACCAGTTTTGCTTGTTTTTGTCTTGGGTTTGGAGCATGGTGTCGACACCACCTGATCTAGTGTCGACACTACCCTTACAAGATTTTTGTATAATTTGGGTCTAATCATTTCATGATGTCTTCAAACATGTACATGATGATATATAGTATGCATGGACTTAAAATAAATCAAACCATTAAAGGAAATGGTAATGATATGAATATGATTCTAATGTGTAAATTTTAATTGTTCTTATGATCCTTGGATTATCTTGTGATCTTGCTTATTGTCAATTGATAAGATAAGAATATGTCATGAATGTGGGGATGAATACATGATTAGTATGGACATGTTAGTGGTGATTTGCATATAAGTTTCATGGTTTCATGTTTTCCGGTGTTCAATTGATTATTTGTCATATGCATACATGTTAGGAAAGTACATGTTCTACATATGATCTGTCTTTAGAAACACCCTCATGTCAAGACATTAATGAATTATGAAATATAAGATACGTCGTTATCCTGCCTTGTTCTTTTGAGCTGTTTGTCATTCTTTGACTCTATGAATGATCATGTTCCCTTTACTACGAGCTTGTTATTGAAACTCTGTGGCCATAATATGAATCTGTTTGTTCGGCACAACGTGGGACTTCGGTCCAAAACTTGATACAATGCCTGTGCAATAGGGCCCTATCCGGTTCTGGGGAGGAGCGCCCCAACGTACTTGTTAACCGAGGGAGTATGGACTCTTGGTGCTTGGCATAGCACACCTGACATGCAAGATTGTGAAAATGTGCCTCCTGTTTGACTTGATAAGTTTGACTTGACATGATATGATACGTTTGTTCTTGTGAACACATGAGATCTGCTTGAATATGGCCAATCTTTTCTGACATGATTTTATTCTTGAATTATCTGTCCATTTTATATGGAACTCGACAATTGATCTGATATGATATCCGTTTTACCTTGCTACTCAACTTGTTAGAAAAGCATGCATTGTCAGCATACTCATAAGCATATCTGACTATATAAAATGTTAATCATGTATACTAGTGCCCGCACGTGATTGAGATATAAATCCTACTGAGCTAGTTTGCTCACCCCTATCATCCTGCCCTTTTTCAGGTAGTGATGAAGAACCAGTGGAGTCGGATGGGACTGGGCAAGAGTGACGAGCACCCGTCCTAGGATAGATGACAGTTTAGAAATAGAAATTTGAGTAGTCTATGTAATAGTGAAACTTTTGTGGAAGTTTATTTGAATGATGGACCCTTTGGTTAATTCTTCTTATGTGAGGTTGTATCTAGTTGAATGAAATGAATTAAAGTATACTAATGATGACCATATTATAGTCTTGAATGTGTTATTATATTTGACTGTGACTCTGCACTATTCAACTGTGATACGCCGGTTTGTATCGTTCACGTCCCCCGGTATTTATTCCGCTGCTAAATATCGGGGCGTGACAGTTGGTATCAGAGACTGAACTTTAGGGTCCAAGTGATTAGGAATATGGAATGAAACTAGATTATACGAGTCCAAAACCTGTCGTACCTAATTTGGGTTTGGGTAGAGCCATGGGAATAAAAGTCACATGTGATATATTTAGATGACTAACTTGCATTATTATCTTGAAGGTGATCCTTACCACAATGGCCGCAGAACGTGCCCAGGCTAGGGACATGCAAAGAACCATACAGAACTTGACTCAGGCTATCTTACAAGCCACCTAGGGTGGAGGTAATCGCGGAGCCGGTGAACTCCACCGAAATTTTCGGAACATGGATCCACCTAGGTTTGAAGGGAGTACTAACCCAGATGTTGCTGAGCACTGGGTTAAAGAGATTGAAAGGATATTCAGGGTTATGCAATGCACAGACCAGAACAAGGTACTCCTGGCGACTTTCCAGTTGGAAAAGGATGCCAGGGCATGGTGGGAGTCGGTAGAAGCAACCCTCAATGGACAACAACTTACATGGGCTCAGTTCATTGAGCGTTTTAACGCCAAGTACTTTTCTGAGAGGGTCCAAGAACGGAAAGCAGCCGAATTTGCGGCTTTGAAACAGAGAGGACTTAATGTGGCTGAGTATGAGGCCCAATTCTCTCGGCTGTCCCGATACGCTGTTCACTTGATTGGGACAGAAAGGATGAAGGCGAAACACTTTCTGAATGGCTTGAGGCCCCAGTTCATCACCCAACTGGCGCCAATGGACATTCAAACTTATGCTGAAATGGTTAAGAAAGCTCAACTATTGGAAGATGCCATGGAGACTGCCGAAAGGATTAAGGGAAAATCCGTGAAATGGGAACAAGTGTCTTCTGCTGGGAGGTATCAGCCGACTATTGGGAAGAAAAGGCCCAGTGGCGGGGTAAATGAACCAGCGGATAAAAAGCCGAAGGAGCTAGGTAAGCAAGTAATGGTGGCAACGGGAGAAAGGTGTAAACATTGTGACAGAGCTGGTCATCGGACTGAAGAATGCTGGAGAGCGCAAGGGAGATTCCTACGCTGTGGGAGTCATGACCATAGGATCTCGGACTGCCCAATGTTGAAAGAACAAGCCCCTCATGACAAACGTCAAAATGGACAGAAGAGGCAAGACCGACTGTAAGCTGTCCAGGAACCAGAAACTGCTGAAGAAGGAGGTATCGTGGAAGGTACACTTACTATTCTTTCCTGACCTGCTTATGTTCTCTTTGATACGGGAGCTACACACTCCTTCATTTCTCAAACATTTGTTGATACCCTACCTGTGAAACCAGTCCCAATGAAATCCGGAATAATTGTGTCAACCCCGATTGGTCCGGGTACCAATCTTACAAACCATATACCATCCAGTGAGGTGTTGATTGAAACCCAAAACCTACCAGCAAATTTAATATGTATGGACATGGCGGGGTATGATGTGATACTGGGAGCAGACTGGATGTCTGAACATGGAGCTAGTATAAATTGCAGGAGAAGTCAGGTAACTTTTAGCCAGTACCCAAAACTAGTGTTCACAGGGGATAGAAACCGCAGGAGATTGTCACTTATCTCTGCACTACAAGCCAAAAGGATGATGAGGAAAGGTTGTATGGCCTTTCTTGCTGCGATAGTAATTGCAAAGAAGGAAGTCAAAGTAGAGGACATCCATGTCGTCAGCGAATACGCTGATGTTTTCCCCGAAGACTTGCCAGGAATTCCTCCTGAACGAGAAGTCGATTTTACCATCGAATTGGTCCCTAGAGCAGCACCGGTATCTAGGGAACCATATAGAATGTCCCCCGCAGAACTGAAGGAATTAAAAGAGCAACTGATGGAACTGTTAGAGAAGGGTTTCATCCGACCAAGCACGTCGCCATGGGGTGCACCTGTCCTCTTCGTCAAGAAGAAAGATGGGTCGATGAGGCTATGCATAGATTACAGACAACTGAATCAGTTAACCATCAAGAACAAATACCCTCTGCCGAGAATTGATGAGTTGTTTGATCAATTATCTGGAGCTAGGTACTTCTCTAAAATAGATCTCCGATCCGGTTATCATCAATTGAGGATCAAAGGAGAAGACATTCACAAGACTGCCTTCCGAAGTAGGTATGGGCATTATGAATTTATTGTTATACCTTTTGGACTAACAAATGCCCCTGCAGTTTTCATGCAGTTGATGAATAGCATTTATCGCCCATATCTTGATAAGTTTGTGGTGGTATTCATCGATGATATATTGATCTATTCCAAGACAAAGGAAGAGCATGAAGAGCATATGAGGATTTCATTGCAGATTTTAAGGGAGAACAAATTATATGCCAAGTTAAGTAAATGTGAATTCTGGCTTGAGGAGGTATCTTTTCTCGGGCATGTGGTGACCAAAGATGGTATTCTGTTGATCCATCAAAGGTTGAGGCTGTGTTGAAATGGGAAAGACCGACAAGCGTCACAGAGATCAGGAGTTTTCTGGGATTAGCTGGGTATTATCGAAGGTTTATAAAGGATTTCTCAAAGATTGCAGTGCCATTGACCAACTGACCTGGAAGGAAAATCCATTCGTGTGGACCAATGAATGTGAGGAAAGTTTCAACAACTTGAAGAAGTGTCTGACTACTGCTCCTGTCCTCGCCTTACCCACTGAAGAGGGAGGATTTGAAATTTATTCAGATGCTTCTGGTACTGGACTGGGATGTGTCTTAATGCAACAAGGGAAGGTAATAGCTTATGCTTCCAGACAGTTGAAGATCCACGAAGTGAACTATCCGGTTCATGACTTGGAGTTAGCAGCTGTGGTATTCGCCTTAAAGATTTGGAGGCATTATATCTATGGTGAGCAATTTAAAGTCTTTTCTGAGCACAAGAGTTTGAAATACCTGTTCTCACAGAAGGAGCTTAACATGAGACAAAGAAGGTGGTTAGAGTACCTTAAGGACTTTGACTTTTCCATCCAATATCACCCTGGGAAAGCCAATGTAGTGGCAGACGCTCTAAGTAGACAACCAGGAACTGTTCTAGCTAGTATGATGCTGGGCGAATGGAAGTTACTGGAGCAATTTGCAAGTCTGAATTTAGACATGGAAAAGAAGGAGAAACAAGTAATGATTTCTAATCTCCAGATACAATCCGGTCTGCTGACCGAAATCCAGGAGAAACAGGGAGAAGACCCACTCTTAGTTCAGATCAGGGAGAAGTTAGAACAAAGACCCGACTTTACTCTATCAGCAGAAGGAAGATTATTATTCAGAGGTAGAACATGTGTCCCTGATCATGAAGAACTCAAGAAAAGGTTACTGAATGAAGCTCACCAGTCCAAATATACGATTCATCCAGGATCAACAAAGATGTACCAAGATTTAAAAAGGTCGTACTGGTGGCCAAACATGAAGAGGGATGTGGCCGATCATGTGGCATACTGTTTGACATGCATGAAAGTCAAAGCCGAACATTTCCGTACGGCTGGTGGACTACTACCACTAGAAATCCCAGAGTGGAAGTGGGATAGTATCGGTATGGACTTTATCATGGGATTGCCCAAGACTAGAGGTGGTAAGGATGCAATTTGGGTAATAGTTGACCGATTGACTAAGTCGGCTCACTTCTTGCCGATCAAGAGTACATGGTCAGTAGATGTGTTGGCCGCTCTATATGTTAAGGAAGTAGTTAGATTGCACGGGGTTCCATCTAGCATAATATCAGATCGGGACCCTAGATTTACTTCACACTTCTGGAAGGGTTTACAAGCAGCAATGGGTACTAAATTAAATTTTTGTACTGCCTTCCATCCTCAGACTGATGGACAAACTGAAAGGACCAATCAGATTGTGGAGGACATGCTTCGTGCTTTGGTGCTGGATTTCAAGGGTCGTTGGGATGATCAGTTGTACTTGATGGAGTTTGCTTATAACAACAACTATCAGGCTAGTATCAAAATGGCTCCATTTGAAGCCTTATATGGCAGGAGTTGCAGATCACCCCTTTGTTGGGAAGAGGTTGGGGAGAACCAATGGGTTGGACCTGACTTAATTGAGGCAACTGTCCGGAAGGTTCAGATTGTCAGGGAACGTCTGAAGATAGCACAATCCAGACAGAAGAGTTATGCAGACAAGAGAAGGAGAGAGCTGGAATTTCAGGTTGGCGAACATGTTTTCTTGAAGGTTTCACCTTCAAGGGGAATACAAAGATTTGGGATCAAAGGAAAACTAAGTCCCAGATTCATAGGGCCATTTGAAATTCTGGAAAGAATTGGTCAGGTGGCGTATAGACTTGCACTACCTCCGCAACTGGCAAACGTGCATAATGTGTTCCACATATCCATGCTGCGGAAGTACTTATTCAATGCCGACCATGTAATTGACCACGAGGACTTTGAGATTCGGGAGGACCTGACTTATGAAGAGAAGTCGATCAAACTGTTGGATCGGAAGATTCAGCGACTCAGGAATCGTACCATACCTATGGTGAAGGTTCAATGGAGTCGAGACGGAGTTACTAATGCTACCTGGGAAACAGAGGATAGAATGAAGAAAAACCACCCGGAGCTATTCTCAGGTACGATCTACACCATTATGCGTAAATTTGGGGACCAAATTTCTTAAGTGGGGGAGGATGTAACACCCCGGAAATTAGCAAATTTAAAATTTTAGAAAGATAGAGGGATAAAATAAATAAACGTATTGGAGAGACTTCCAATACAATGTGTTAATGACCTATTAATAAGATTGGGCCAATAGAGCATATTTGGCCCAAGGATATGAACAAACTAGGACAGAAAATTTCCCAGAAATTCGTGTATGTAATTATGTAGTAATTAGAGAGGGTAATTTAGAGTCATATTATGGATGAGTAGTCATGTAAGGTAAGCCAAAACCGAACTCAATCTCAATTAGTGGTTTCCTAAACCTTGGCTACCTCTTTTAAGTAAAGGAATCCCAGATTTTCTGGAAACTAGGAAACAGAGCTCGTAGCCCCTTTCCTAGCATCATTAGGACTCTTAACAACATCCTAAAACTATAAAAACTCGTCCCTAAACACTTTGGGAAGGTTTAACAATGAAGTTGGAGTCGTTTGGAAGCAAGCAAGAACTTCTGAGGAACAAGAGAAAGGCTAGGAATCCGGAGCTTCATCCCCTGCATCCTCTGTTGGGTTCAGAACATCAACGGGTTTTAGATCTTCATAAAGGTAGGTGTTCTCGGGCCAAGATTAAAGAAAATTAATGCCAACATGTAGTTCTTTGAGTCTAGGATCATTTGCACTTGATTTGCCCAATTTTCATGGAGTATTCATCGTGTATTGGTGATTTTCCCGAAGTCTTGCACTGTTAGGGCTTTTCTCGTTCGTCATATTGTGAACACGATTCAAGACCAAATTTGACTAAACTTTCTTCATGAACATTCTTCCAATTGAAGTCACGATCATCTTCTATGTTGGACATTTTGTCCAAAAATCCTTCGTTAGAGAGTTAGGAGCATGATAAGAGAGTCTCTGCATGATACTACGATTTCGGGCTACACTTGACTTTCTGTTCTTCATATGTTTTCTCATGATTCGAGACCGAATTAGATCAAACTCTCAACATCAAAGTTCTTCTACTAGTTGTCCTCTTCATCTTTCATGTTTAACATTTTGTCTAAATGTCACTCGTTAGAGAGTTATAAGAGGTGTAAGTGGATCACTGCACTGCAGTCATGTGTTTTGTCTAGAAGGGGCACTCGTGTCGACCTGACCTGAACTCGTGTCGACCTGACCTGAACTCGTGTCGACCTACTGTCCCAAAACAGCCCAGAAAGTGTTCTGGGAAGCCCTCTAGTGTCGACACTACCCCATATAGTGTCGACACACTCCCCCAGTTTGACCGAGAAAGTTTCTGGGAGCTGATCTAGTGTCGACACTACCTAACCTAGTGTCGACACACTGTCCCATATTGGCCAGAAGGTTTTCTAGAAGCTGTCTCTAGTGTCGACACTACCTGGACTCGTGTCGACACTACTTGACCTTTTTGCCTTGTATTTGATGCACTGTGTCGACACTACCTGAACTAGTGTCGACACTACCTGACCAGTTTTGCTTGTTTTTGTCTTGGGTTTGGAGCATGGTGTCGACACCACCTGATCTAGTGTCGACACTACCCTTACAAGATTTTTGTATAATTTGGGTCTAATCATTTCATGATGTCTTCAAGCATGTACATGATGATATATAGTATGCATGGACTTAAAATAAATCAAACCATTAAAGGAAATGGTAATGATATGAATATGATTCTAATGTGTAAATTTTGATTGTTCTTATGATCCTTGGATTATCTTGTGATCTTGCTTATTGTCAATTGATAAGATAAGAATATGTCATGAATGTGGGGATGAATACATGATTAGTATGGACATGTTAGTGGTGATTTGCATATAAGTTTCATGGTTTCATGTTTTCCGGTGTTCAATTGATTATTTGTCATATGCATACATGTTAGGAAAGTACATGTTCTACATATGATCTGTCTTTAGAAACACCCTCATGTCAAGACATTAATGAATTATGAAATATAAGATACGTCGTTATCCTGCCTTGTTCTTTTGAGCTGTTTGTCATTCTTTGACTCTATGAATGATCATGTTACCTTTACTATGAGCTTGTTATTGAAACTCTGTGGCCATAATATGAATCTGTTTGTTCGGCACAACGTGGGACTTCGGTCCAAAACTTGATACAATGCCTGTGCAATAGGGCCCTGTCCGGTCCTAGGGAGGAGCACCCCAACGTACTTGTTAACCGAGGGAGTATGGACTCTTGGTGCTTGGCATAGCACACCTGACATGCAAGATTGTGAAAATGTGCCTCCTGTTTGACTTGATAAGTTTGACTTGACATGATATGATACGTTTGTTCTTGTGAACACATGAGATCTGCTTGAATATGGCCAATCTTTTCTGACATGATTTTATTCTTGAATTATCTGTCCTTTTTATATGGAACTCAACAATTGATCTGATATGATATCCGTTTTACCTTGCTACTCAACTTGTTAGAAAAGCATGCATTGTCAGCATACTCATAAGCATATCTGACTATATAAAATGTTAATCATGTATACTAGTGTCCGCACGTGATTGAGATATAAATCCTACTGAGCTAGTTCGCTCACCCCTATCATCCTGCCCTTTTTCAGGTAGTGATGAAGAACCAGTGGAGTTGGATGGGACTGGGCAAGAGTGACGAGCACCCGTCCTAGGATAGATGACAGTTTAGAAATAGAAATTTGAGTAGTCTATGTAATAGTGAAACTTTTGTGGAAGTTTATTTGAATGATGGACCCTTTGGTTAATTCTTCTTATGTGAGGTTGTATCTAGTTGAATGAAATGAATTAAAGTATACTAATGATGACCATATTATAGTCTTGAATGTGTTATTATATTCGACTGTGACTCTGCACTATTCAACTGTGATACGCCGGTTTGTATCGTTCACGTCCCCCGGTATTTATTCCGCTGCTAAATATCGGGGCGTGACAATACTCCCATATGAAATCTTCGTCCCTTCACTTAGAGTTCAATTGGATTCCGAACTTGACCCCGATCAACGTCGGGAAGCCTTGTTGGCACAACTTGAACTCTTGGATGAAAGGCGAATGATAGCGGCTGACCATGCTCAAGTCTATCGTCAGAGAATTGCACGTTTTTATGCCAAAAAAGTCCTTGAGAGAAAATTCAAAGTGGGCGAGATGGTTCTAAAGCGTAAAATCTTGAAGGCACCAGGTCCCAGGAGCAAATTGCAAGAAAATTGGGAAGGTCCGTTCGTTGTCAAGGAAGTTTACTCAGGGAACGCTTATAGATTGGTAGATGTCGAAGGAGTCGAGTTGTCACACCCGTGGAACGCGGTCTTCCTTAAGAAATTCTACCCCTAGTCAGTCAGTCACGTCTGTCATTCATCACTTGTCAACGGTTTGGGTTTAAGTCTCTACTTTTCCTCTTGGTCATTAGTGAGGTAGGACTTATTCACACACCTCACGATGTTAAGATATTGCCCTTCGGCTGAAAAATCACAAGTATGCTCGGGCGGTCTCATCCGGTCAATGAGTTTCCCCTATTCTTTTCCCACTCGGTCGCGTCTGGAAACGAAACAAACTACGAGTAGGGGACCACCCACTCTCATCTAAAGGACAAAGTCACCATAAAACAGGGGCAACTAATAAAAGCAAGGGGCAGAATGTCAAATCAAGCCTCAAATGGGGAAAAGAAAAGCCAAAAGGTCAAAAAGGGTAGCAAAAAGTACGTACCCGGAAAAAGGCTGACCAACTCAAGGAGGTAGCAAAAAGTACGTGCCTCCACCCCAGAAATCAGGAATCAAATAAAATGAAAAATCCCCCTGAAAACAATGGTTGACCAAGTCTGTTTAATATGAGATGTCGGTTCGGAAACAAAAAGTAGTCTGAACCAAATCCTTGCATGGCTTCCTACTTATTTCTTCCAAATTCCTCCCTCTAGGGGCAAATTTGACTGTATAAGACCTTCCATGGTGGAAAACATCAAGAAGGCTAGGGGCAATGCCTAACATTAAAGATTTCATGCACGCCCCTCCTTATTCATGACCTCTGTGGTCAAGTAGATCAAGTAGACTCTATGCCACGACAAGTGATGAATATGTGTCTTAGAGTCAGTCAGTAAAAAAAAAAAAAGTGCAAAAATGCAAAAAGAACAAAAAGAGTCTCTTGATGTATATTTTTTCACCATGTACATATTTTACTCATATTTTTCAAAAAGCAAAAAAAAATCAGAAAATTCAAATTTTCAAAAAAAATAGTAGTAGCATGTATATACACTAACATTCTCCTTATTTTCTTATCAAAAACAACAAAAACAATCAAGAAAATAACAAAAAAATGCATGTGCATATTTCCCTTTCAGTATTTTAATTATGTTTTTATCTTTGATTAGAAATTAGCCCCTTGACCAGATCTCAAGAAAGGTACATCGCTTAGGCAAGGGGCTAAAGATAGATCTACACTAACCCTTTTCCTTTAAGTGTTGTGGATACAGGATGCAGGAACCAAAGAACACAGCAAACCGTTCAAGTGCACAAAAGCTCACAAAGGTCCACAAAATCCACTATAATAATAATCAAGTTCTGTACATATCATAACAGGGCATACCCCTGGTGGTACAAAAGATCCACTCTCTCTCCTCTCACCCTCTCTAGGCCTCGGCCTATACGCGAGTTGTTGACCTCCTCCTCCTCCCGCTCCCGACGCCTGTCTGGGACGGGAGGTCTCATCGCAGTGGAGGCCTCTGGTCGTGCTCCCGCTCCTTGTCCGATGGACGGGTCTCCCAATGACACGATGTCATCAAGAGACCCGAACACAGACCCCATCGTCCCGGCCGCCTCCTACTGAGTCTGTCGCTGCTGCTCCCGGCGCTTCTTCAGCACCCGGTTCTTCATGAACTCAAATCCGCGACAGCCTGCACCCGGGCCTCGATGTCCCATATCTTCTCCGCCTCTGCATCCCTCACACTGTCTCGGAACGCGGGCATGCGGCCCTCCATCCTCAACAAATCCAGCCGCAGGGCCTCCACCTGCGTCTGGAGGGTCGCCACTCCTCCTGCCTGTCGCTGCACACAAAAGAGCAGAAACGTCAATCAAATCAAATCAAATAGTGAGTGAGAAGGCTAGGTTCAATGTCTTACCTTGGCCTCGAGCTCCTGGATCCACTCATTGGCCCGATCCAGGGCCTCCTGCAGGCGGACCGCAAGGTCCCCTCCGGCTGGCTGGGCAGACGAGCTCGCCCCCGCATCGCGGCTCGCCCATGCTCTCGCCTGCTATCCCCTCTGCATTCACACGTCTTGGTAAGTCATCAATTCAATTCCAAATCAAATCAAGTTCTGAGAAGTGTCACTTACCAGTGTCCGCACCTCTGCTCGGAGCCTCTAGAGCTCCACCTCCTGCTCCGTCAGGCGCCCCTCTAGGAGGCGGATCGCCTGTGACTCTGGCAGTTGTCATTCACACTTCAAGTTTAGAATCAAATAAGGCAATACAAACAACCAAGGCTTAAGGTTAGAAGTTTCACTTACTGCTCGCCGGTCTAGCCGGAGTCGTCCGGCGTAGCGTCTCCTATAGTCCTCCAGGTAAGCTGAGCTGTCTTGGAGGTCCGTCTACTGTGCCACCTGCTCACCGCCCCCGCGCCAGTAGGCGACGATGCTTCCATGATCCGCTCCCCAGTCGCAGTCCTTAGCAAAGAACCGCCGGCGCGAGTGCCCCTCTCTCCCGAGGGAAGGCACCTCGATGGCCGGCTGGTGCCAGCCCAAGGTCCGCACCATGAGCTCCAGGTACAACACCTTGCATGTCCCGAGGCACAATAATAAGAGGTGGCGGTCGAAAAGCGATCGACCTGCTGCCACCGCCGGGTGGGAAGCATCCACCTCCCCCCGGTAGGGAGTCCACACCACCTGCAATAGAGAACACTGGTCAGTCACAACTATTCAAAAGCAGCAATTGGAAGAGTAGAATGCAAGAGTTAGTGGAAAATTCATACCTGCTCGTGGGGGTAGTGGTCTAGTGCATGACGCACGTCCTCCGCACGTCGATCTGCTACTCTCGGATCGGGAGTCACCTCCCACCTCGCCATGAGGGGCACCAAGGCCTGGCTCCCCTCTCTCAGTGACCCGCGCCCCATGGGGAAGCGGGTGTACCCCCAAATCTGCAATGCAACCAAAAGAATGTTAGTCAGGCAATTTAATCAATTTGAAATTCAATGATGAGCATTAAGAGGAAATTTGCATACCTGAAGAAAGGGGGTGAAGCCCCCGGTGCTCTGAGAACGCCGTGAACTGCTGGGGAGGAGTGAGAAGAGAGTCTTAGCAACAGAACGAACCAGTTCATCTGCAATGACTGCATCGCGAACAGCAGGCCCCCCACAAGTAGGAGCCTGACCGAGCGCTCCTCGCTGCATAGGGCTCCCCTCACGTGAAAAAACTCCCTGTCTCTCCAGAGGCCCTCTCCTCTTGCCTCTCAGGCCCACTGCCTCCGAAAGTGATCCGAGCAGGATGCTCCGGATCGGCCTCCTCCTCCTCGCAACAAACTCCGGGCCCAACAACTCCACTATGTCATCATAATAGTCACTCCTCTCCTGTCCCACTACCGGCTCTCCCTGAACCGGCAGTCCTGTCAGATACGCTACATCTTCCAATGTAGGTATCATGTGACCCCAAGGCATGATGAATGCCTTGCAATCCTCCTCCCACCGCTCCCTCAACGCCTCAAGGTACGGTACGTCCACGTGGAATGGACGCACCGACAGCAGATACCCAAATCCCATCCTAGCCACCCTGGTCTGCTGGGCCTCCGGCAGTGCCCTGTACCACGCCCAGCAAAGGTCCCAGGTAACCCTGCTCCTCATCCAGCCTTTGCCCTGTAGAAAACACAGAAAAGTTGACGTCAGCATCGATTGCCGTTAATTATAAGTTGGCGGCAATGGGGTGGCCGTTTACTCAGAATCAGCGTCCAGGGTTAGGCCGTCAAGTTCCTATGTCGGCGTCCACCCTTTGTCGTCAAGTTCACCTTAACGGCAAAGGTGTGGCCGTTGACAGGAGCTCGACGTCCACCGATGTGGACGTCAAGTTCCCGTCTCAACCGACGGCACCTCCCCTGTTTTCCCTCCTTTTCACAAATTACAAACACACATCCACAGAGTTTGGAGGGTTCTAGGGGCCTACCTTAGGCCGTCGAGGCGCTTCCACTTCCGTCTCATCCCCTCCTCCGTCGTCTCCGGCGGTATCCTCCGCCTCCGGGACGTCACCCGCCGCCACCTCTTCCTCTTCCTCCGCCGTGCTTGCCTCCATCTCCTCCTCTTCCTCCTCCGGTTGACGGCGACTCCGGAGAATGCTCCATTTCCCTCTCGTCCTCATCGAAGGGAAGATCAAATGTCAAAATTCCGAGTTAAGAGAGTAAGTGAAGTGAAAGTTTAAAGATTTGAGTGGGTTGGAGAATGTGGAGGGTTGGTTGAAGGTTTCGGTAGAAAAGGGGGGTTTCGTCTCTCCCGGCGCATGGGAAGGTGAATGGTGCCGGGGGAAGGCGTCGGTTCAAAAAAAAAAAAAAAAAGGCAGTTTTTTGGTTTAACGTCAATGTCTGGCCGTTTACTTTTCCTAGCGTCAATCTGTGGCCGCTGACGTACTCTTAACGGCCATCCTATGGACGTCAATGTCTCTTCAGTGTCAGACCTCGAAGTATGATCAACGGCCATGTCTGGATGTCAAGTCTGAACTAGACGGCGAGCTTGGTGGACGTTCACCCTCTTTAGCGTCCATCGATGTGGACGCCAACCCTTCTGCACTGAATCTTCACAGCAGACTTCATTTGAACATCCTGGAGGCCCATTCACCCCATTCATTCAAGTCAAGCAATTCAAGCCAATTCAACACAAATGCAGGCAACTTTTATTCATCTAGCCATGTGTTACATTTATTGGAAATTGGCAAAAACACATCATTTTACCCTACGGGCCATATAAAAATCACAAGAAATGGGACGAATGACATCGTTGAATTCCTCGTATTTCCATATGTCCTCCCGGTTTTCCTGCGCTGCTAACCCCACTTTTCTGCTCTCTGTATACTTCTTCCAAGTCTTCATAGCCTTCTTCACCAACTTCTCATTTCATCCGGTGATTATCATATCAGTGCAACTAGATGAAGTTGGAATTTCCCGTGGAATCCCAAGCTGACAATGGCACCGATGTGGTTGGTACACCACCATCTGACCTGCTCCAATCAGCCACAAGTCTCTGTCCTCCTTGATCCGAGCTCTGAACTCAATTGTCCTCATGAAAAGTGGCCTCACGATGAAATCCTCCATCACCAAGTATGCCAAATGATCGCGCTAAGCATCTCTGCCCTTCAAATGGGCAGTCACACACTTGATTTCATCTTCCGGTTCGTACCACGCCCTGCTGCAGTACACCGAGCTTCGAAGGAAGACTCTGGAGGGAGTAGGTTGCGCTTCAGAAAAATCAAACTTCAAGTGAGCCTCCATCCATACCTGAAGCAGGAACAAGCTCCCGCATGTGCGTCCGCCTAGGCTCATTGTGGTGAGCGAACTGTACAGGTGTGCCAGCACTGCAGGGGCATGTGATTGCCCGCGCCAGAGCAGGGTCAGGATCCCTACATGCTCGTAGAGGATGAAGTCACCGCTAGTGGGGAACAAGAAGACTCTGGCCAGGCAGAGTGTCAGTCCTCGAGTCGCCCTCTCTCCACCAATTTCCTTTGCATGCTGGATCAGCCACCAGGCCAGCCGGTCCAGGAAGATCCCATGCTTGTTCGTCATTCTCAAAACTTCCTTCTTGTCCCGTACAATGTCTGCGAGGATCTCTTCCCACGGGAGGAGAGGAGTCGTGGTGTCGTACTCCAAACACCGCCTCCATACCAGGAAAAGCTCCACCTCCTCCAGCAGTACACTCGCCTCAAACGCCTGGAACACGAAGGTGTGCGTGTGTGGGTGCCATCTCTCCACCAGCGCCCCTAGTGCGTCGAATCCCCACCACATGTCCTTCATGTTCTTCGCCAACACCACCATAAAACTTAGGTTCCACATACCAATGAAGCTTCGCATGTCCAGAGTGATGGCGTTTACCAGGTTCACGAGCCAGGAAAAGGCTGGTACTTGGCCTTGGCTTGGGAAGGCAGGGATTTCCTGCATGAGGGTGGGGTGTTGTAAGAACAAAGTTTGGGGCGTTTTTAGCTTAGGTAGAAGCAGAAATGATCATTGCTTACCTCCCCGTTGGCCAGTCGAGTGCTCAGATGGCCCGGAACTTCGCTCAGAATTCCTGGGTTCGCGCCTGTTGATCGTCCGGTCGAAGAGGAGGCCATCTTGCTGTGCTTCTTTGTCTCTCAGCTCCCTGGTTCGCAGCAGGGAGCAAGGAGAGACGGAGGTAGGAGATGATAGAGTCCTCATGGACTCCCATCACCTATATTTTCGGCCTGATCCGCTGTCAGGTAGGCGTCCAATTCGGTTGACGTCAGCTTATTATTAACGTCAAGATCTGTTGCCGTTAACAGAAAAGCTGGCGGCCATCGATATGGACGTTTACTGTCCGGAAAATTTTAAAATCTTATTCTTTATATGGCCATTATCCTTTATCTTGTGCTTCAAGTCGTTTTGCAGATATTCTAAAGCACGAGCTGCGCTTCAATTTCGGAACACTCATGCAACCTTGAGTGTTACAAGTATGTCTAACATAGGACCCCACCAGAGGTGAATAACTTGGCGACCGTGAACCCTGAGTTTCCCCTTTAACAAAAACCATGATGGGTTTGCGATCTCTCAGTTATTCGTATGGCCTTTAGAATTTTTCCTCTGGTGCTAACTTGCATTTTAGATAGGTAACCCACACCAGCATGCATCTTCGCCGCTAATATTCTCTTCAAAAAAAAAATGGTGATTTTCCTCGATCATCTGATTGCTCCATGGCTCCCCCAGCTTAGGTAGCCTGCCGGGTCCACCCTTCATGACTATCCAAGTTGATATCGGGTTTTGTTGCCCATGATTTAGGCTGTCCCACCGTGCTTTCAACAAATAATCATTCTATCCTTATTGAGTTCACTTGAGCCTTCGCCAGTCGCAAGCTTAATTCCGGACTTCAGGCTTTCCAAACATGTGATTCCAGTTAGAATCTTTTGATAATCTTTTGAGAGATCAACCAACTCCTTGACTCCACGACCTCCTAAATTCGGGACCGACGTCCTGATTAGGCGAGCGAGCCCACGAGCTCCAGTTATGAGACACTCCTGATTCACCGTCATATTACAACTCCTTTGACTCAGACACGCCGAAAACTAGTCAAAGTCCAACACGACCATGCCAGGGACCCTGCCATTGGGTCGCAGTTGTAGTTACACAAGTAGATCACCCTTTTCTTACCCCTATTTGTCTCTCAGACGATGCGTCATCTGTTTCTAGCCTGACTCTTTCGTTTGGTTCGCTAGAATTCCTATCCTCGGAGATGATCCCTCATCAAATCTCCGCGTCCTTTGTTTATCGAGACACCAACCTTTCAGTCCGCTTTGCTCCCCTGCAAGACCGGACGTCTCGGAGGGGCATTTGTAGACGCGAGATTTGGCCCATCTCCCGCAAGGCTCTTTTGGCCCATTGAGCCTCGTTTGACTATTTGTTGACTTGCCTCGGATGCCATGTAGATGGCAGCATCGATGGCCGCTGACTACTGGTTGACGGCAAGCAGTGTTGACATTGACCCATCTAGACGTCCACATCCCTGGATGTCAGCATGAGGTTGGCGGCATGATCGCTGGACGTTAACCCGGTTTACCTGGTCTGCGCAACTACCCCGAGAATATAGCCCACTAGCGCCTTTCCCTTGCCCATGCACCGCATGGGACCGTTCCCAACGGGCATATGGGCCACCTTGGCACTCCCTTGACCCAGTAAAAATCCCATGTGGCCTCTCCCCATTAGTTGGAGCCTTTAGACTTAGATTGCCATGTGTACAAGTGTGTTTCTTCACACTTGAGCATCCAAGGCAGCTAAACTCGAGCCCACTGTCTATATAACTCCCCCTTGAGCCCTCTAAGCAAAATAAGGAGGAGGCTGGACGTCCACATGCTGACTCTTTGAAGGAGGAGAGAGAAAATTTCACCCAAGCTTCATCAAGTCATCCTCTTCTTCCTCTCACGAGTTGGGACGTCCAAGAGGGCTGCTTTGAAGCTGGAGGAGCCCTTGCAAGGAGCTACAACATCAACAACGAGGATCTACACCTCCCTCCCTCTCTCTTTCTTAGCTCTCTTCTCTTAGTTACATGCATATCACACACACTCTCCCACTCACTCTAGGCATGTAGGTCCTCTCCCTAAACACCTAGAAAGGTATTTCCCAACCAAAAACGGAGGGAAGAAGGGTGGTCATAGCATTTGTCCACCCCTCTTCTCAAGTCCGCAACGAGCACGGGACTCACCTTTTGGGCTGTCTCTTCACGTTTTGGGCATTTACTACTCTGTCATTAGTCTTATAGAGTGTCTTTTGTGGCAGGAACAACACGCAGAAGACCGCAGAGCTCTTCTCCTTTGGCCGGCTGAAGGAGGAGAAGTTGAAGCCCTCGTCTCCATCCGCTGCGCGAGGCGACCACACCAGCGCGATTCTAATACTCCTTGGGCACAGGTAAGGCCCTGGCGATCACGTACTCCTCTTCATTCAACTTGTTTTCTTTGTTTTCTCTCTAGTCAACTCAGTCAACCGGAGGGTCAACGAGGTCAACCGGAAACCCCATCATCATCGCCAAAGAGAGTTCGGTGGCATCCGCGAGCGTCTGAGAGATCCAGAGGTCGGCCGGGGACGGCGCAGAAACGAGACGTCCACAAAGACATTGACAAGACAGCTTTCAGGACAAGATATGGGCACTATGAGTTTGTTGTTATGCCATTTGGGTTGACTAATGCACCGACAACATTTATGAACCTGATGAACATGATATTTCACCCTTATCTGGATCAGTTTATTGTGGTATTATTTATTGATGTATATTGGTATATTCAACATCAGAGGAGGAACATTCAGCACACCTGAGGATTACATTGCAGACTTTGCGGGATTATCAGTTGTATGCTAAGTTCAGTAAATGTGAATTCTAGTTAAAGGAGATTCAGTTTCTGGGTCATGTGATTTCAGGTCAGGGTGTGGCAGTTGATCCAGCTAAGGTAGAGGCGGTGATGAAATGGGAAGAGCCAAAGATAGTGTCAGAGATTAGAAGCTTTCTTGGTCTGGCAGGTTATTACAGGCGATTTATCCAATATTTTTTGAAGATTGCAACTCCTATGACAAGATTGACTAGGAAAGGAGTGCCCTTTGTGTGGTCTTCAAATTGTCGGTGTAGTTTTGTAGAGTTGAAGAAGAGACTTACTACAACACCTATATTGGAGATACCGTCAGGCAGTGGAGGATTTGTATTATATATAGATGCATCCAGAAGAGGGCTGGGAGCAGTGCTAATGCAACATGGAAAGGTAGTAGCATATGCTTCAAGGCAGCTGAAGAGGCATGAAGAGAATTATCCCACACATGATTTGGAATTGGAAGCAGTAGTGTTTGCATTGAAGATGTGGAGGCATTATTTATATAGAGAAATGTTTGAAATTTTCACAAATCACAAGAGCTCGAAGTATATTTTCTCCCATAAAGATTTGAACCTGGGGCAGCACAGATGGATGGAGTACTTGAAGGATTATGATTTCAGCCTAGCATATTATCCAGGTAAAGCCAATGTTGTTGCAGATGCATTAAGTAGGAAGTCAATTTTGAGCCACATGATGATCAGATAATGGAAATTATTTGAAAATATACCAGAGAATTCATTGTTTGTGCCAAATAATCAGCGACGAGCAATATTAGCAAATAGTGCAGTGGAGCTTCTTTGTATTGGTATATTGTGGAAGCACAGAGAACAGATGAGAATTTGGTAAATATTGTGAGAATGGAGGAGGTTACACTCGATGATGATAGCGTGGTCGGACTTAAGGGCCGATTATTTATTCCAGTAGAAGCCGAAGTGAGGCAGAAGATATTAGAGGAAGCTCATAGGTCTAAGTACACCATTCATCGAGGCAGCACAAAGATGTATCAAAAATTGAAGAAGCATTTCTGGTGGCCAAATATGTAGAAAGAAATTATAGAATTTATATCCAGATGTCTGGTATATCAGAAAGTAAAAGCAGAGAATCAAAGGCCAGGAGAACTATTGTAGCCATTGCCCATTCCACAGTGGAAATGGGATGATATAGCCATGGATTTTGTAGTTGGTTTACCCAGGACAGCAGCATGTCACAATGGAATTTGGGTCTTCGTGGATAGATTGACTAAAGTATGCAGGTTATTGGTAGTAAGCATGTCATGGACTGTGGATAGATTAGCCAGATTATATGTAGATAGAATTGTACCATTGCCTGGGATTCCAGTTGCCATTGTCTCAGATAGAGATCTCAGATTTACTTCAGATTTCTGGAGGAGTTTGCAGAGAGTAATTGGCACAGAATTGAGGTACAACTCAGCTTATCATCTGCAGATAGACGGGCAAACAGAAAGAACAATCCAGACTATAGAAGACATGTTGAGATCTTGCTGTCTAGTATGGGGAGGTACTTGGGAGCATCATTTGGGCATGGTAGAGTTTGCATACAATAACAGCTATCATGCAAGTATTGGAATGGCACCTTATGAAGCTTTGTATGGCAGACCGTGCAGGACACCCTTAAATTCACATGAGGTAGGAGAGAGGCAGGTCATGGGTCCGAAATTGATTCAGCAATGTTCAAAGATGGTCAAGTTCATTAAAGAGAAGCTTCAGATAGCCCAAAGTTGTCAAAAGAGCTATGCAGATACCAGGTGCAGGCCATTGCAGTTTGAAGTTGGAGATTATGTGTTTCTGAAGGTTTCTCCTACCAAAGGTATGCTCAGGTTAAGCAGAAAAGGCAAATTGAGTCCAAGATATGTTGGTCCATTTCAGATACTAGAAAGAATTGGTGAAACAACTTATAGACTAGATCTTTCAGTAGACTTTACAGATGCACATGATGTGTTCCATGTTTCTATGCTCAGAAGGTATATTCAAGATCCTTCCCAAGTGGTTAGTTATTAGCGAGATGATCTAAAGCAAGACATGACAATCCCAGAGTATCCAGTACATATTATAGGAAATAGAACCCAAAAGCTGAGAAATAATGAAATTGAGTTAGTGAAAATCAGATGAGAGAACAGACAGGGCGGAGAAGACACGTGGGAATTGGCAGAAGAAATGATGAAAGCGTATCCATACTTGTTTGAGTAAGCTTTTAATTCTTTTAGGTTATAGTACCATGCATGTTTAATTAAATTTTTTTGTGCTGAGCTTTCTTCTTAAATTTCGAGGACGAAATTTCTTTTAGGTGATAGTAATGTAGCGTATTGACCGTTCGGATCGAGGTTTAGTGGTTGTGGTGGCTAGTGTGTGGCCAATGGTTTGTGCTTTAGGTGTTTACGTAGGTTTTGGGGCTTTGTGGGTCGACAGATTGGGCCCAGAGCACCCACAGGTTCTCTGTCTGTAAACGCGATAGAGCTGGGCATCGTGTTCTGAATGCGACGGTCTAGGGCGTTGTGTTCATGAAACCACCATTTGAGGGTCTTCGTCTCATGTCCGCCGTATGGCGCGTCCTAGGCGGCCTGCTGGCGTCAGTAGTGAGAAGGCGACAGCCTGAACCGTCGCGTTCTGGTCACGACAGCATGGTGCGTCGCGTTCTCAACTCTGAATTGTTTTTAACCTAGGTCGGCCAAACAGAGCTCAGCAAGCTTTCTTCGGCCAGGGAGAAGAAGTTTTGCTGATTCTTGGGCGATTTGGAGTTTTGGAGTCGGTTTTGGCGTGGTCTCACCGCGATGACGTGGTACGGAGCTGGGGAAACGCTGATTATCATCATTCTTCACGTTATTCACAAAGGTAGGGAGATTCCACCTTGTTTTTAGCTGTGGATTGTGCGTGGTGCATGCTTAGCTAGTTATATGTGTTGTAGATGATAGATACCATGCCAGTGTAATGGTAGGAGCATGAAAACCTGCTTTTCTTGGTAGTTTACATGGTTTGCATGGGGATTCCATAGATGGAACCCTGGATTTGGGTCACTGTCTGTGAAGGCAAAGGACCTGGGTGTTGCTTTTAGAACGCGACAACCCAACCCGTCGCGTTCTGTTTCAGAACGTGACATATCGAGGTGTCGCGTTCTGAAGGCGACAGTGGACCCCGTCGCAATCTGGCATCCGATGGCAAAAGGTCTATGCATAGATATGTGGTTATCAGATTATCTTTATTCGTTGGTTACGACAATGATAAGCGGTGCATCGACACTTGTTGAGCTCGAGGAATGTGGTGTTCATGTGGTTTGTGTGGTGTTCACATAGTTTGTGTGTGCGTGGCAGGTAGTACGACGCCTACCGTGGTTACCTCTCTAGTCGGGAGCCCTAGGTTTTGTGTGAGCCAGGCACGTTAGTTCTCGGGGCTTGTCCCGGTACTTGTGTACTATCGAGGACTGTGTCGTCTTCCTAGACACCCTTACTCTTGTGTAGAGTTGTACGTTCGGCTGAGGGAAAGACGACAGTAGGACAACGACTTGTGTGAGTTGTGTTTGTCGCTTGTAGCGCACTTGTGGTTGGGGGTTACGGACACCAGTAGATGTACTGGTCCCCAGCTAGCCCTATTTTCTAGTGCCTCACTTTAGGGAGCTCAGGCTGGAGTCCCTAAGGTGACAGGCATGGGCCTGTGGCTGTGTGGTCTACTGTAGTGGTGATGGTTGGTCTCCACAGTTTCTTGGATTATTCTCGTGGAGCGGCAGCTGGACCTTTCGTCCATGGCTGCAAGACTGAGAGGTAGTTCTATGTGGTTTGTCGGGGTCAGTTGTTGGTGTCGTGAACCAATCTTCGGGACCTGAGTGTGGCGTTTTATACTTTAGCACGTACACCTAGACAAGGTTTGCCGTTTATTTATTAAAGATTGATTTCTATTAATAGCATGAGATATTTACAGCTTTAATATCATGCATAGCTAGTTCTATAAATTGCCTAGTGTAGCTTCCTCCTTCTGCTCTTTGTGAGTTCGATTTTGTACAGCTTTTGTGGAGTTTCCCTACTGAGCCAGTGACTTGCGAGGCTCACCCCTACTCCTTTCAGGTGAGGGAGAGCAGGAGGCTGTAGACACGCGAATTCGACTCCACCGCGGGTAAATTTCATATTGCGCCATAACGCCACAAATGGCCCTCTTTTTGCCTTGAAAGAGTAGTTTTCCCCACCATTCTGGATCACCCCCTTCTTCCCCGGTGCTTCCCCTTCATTTCCAGGGCCCCTCGGGAATTATAGGCATAAATTTCAAGTCACGACGGGTATGGTAGCCGCCTCTCTAAACGGGTCCAGTACTCCGGACGCCATTCAAGATACCTTGGCTTAACGCGACGGCCTTCATGGGCGCGACCTTTACGCGACAGGAAAGATGACCGTAACTATATGCTTAACATGTCGGCCCTGCACGATGCGACAATGAATTCTTATTTTATTTATGGAAACTGCCCTTTTCATGAACGCGTCCGCCATGAACGACCCGATTCTAATTTCACTTTTGGCAGAATTTTCATAAATAAATTAGGAAAGCTTATCGCGTCATGTTGTACCGACACGATTCAGATTATAGTCGCATCCCTCCTACCAGACGCAATTCAAAGTCGGATATGCATAGTCGCGTCCTGCCGACCAGACGCGATTCAATGTCAGCTATGGCCCAGAAAGTCGTTGCGCCCACGCCCGTAATCATGAGAAAATTCTGTAATCCCGTCCTTGTCAGCAGACATGATTCAAAGAGGTCAAATCATAAAATCCACGTTAGCAGACAGCGCACGTAAGTGCATGCCTTGAATATTGCCCCTAAAGGTAATCACATCGGCCATGGCCGCCACATTTCAAGTCGCGGCAGCCATGGCAGACGCGATTCTGCTCCTTATCACGGCGTCCTGACAGGATGTGATTAAAAAGCATGGTGGCAATTGTGCGCGTGTCTCATCAAACCGACTTAGTAAATCGCGGCTTGCTATCCGGACGTGATTCAAATTCAAGTCGCGGTTGTTGTACCTGACGCGATTCAAAGCCTCCCAGTGCCTATAAATAGACCCCCCCCCGGGGGGGGGGGGGGGTAACTATTCACAACTTCTCTCCACCCCGGCGGAGCCCTGTCGGATTCTTCCCGTGACTTCCCCCTCTACGGCGGAGCCCTGCCGGACCGGCGGCTCGACGCCCTCCTTCCCCGGAGACCAAAGCGTCGTCTCCTCCATATGCATTGGAGCGGGACGTGGGAAGCTTCTTCCTCTTCCTCTGTCTATTCAATCGGCAGCGCCGTCGTGCCATTCATCATTTGGGGAAGCACCTCCTTCTCCCTTTTCTTATTTGTTCTTTTTATCACTCCCTCCGGGCCCCACGTGGCTCTTCTATACTCTTTTTTATACACACACACGCATGCATACAACACACACACACACACCTACTTTAGGGGTTTAAAAGCCACCATCCAGTAAGTCGTTCCCCGTGTTCCTTTATTCTTTCATTTCATTTATTTTGGATTGATACTACACACACGTGGCTAATCCCCTTTTATTCTTTTTTGTCTATTTTGTCAGGGTAATCAAATGAGGAAACGCCCTCTACCACGACCGGCCGTGCTCGTAGAGGAAGAAAAGACCCACACCCCCGCGCAACCTCCCACGCTCCAAAAGGTAACATCGGCTATCACTCTTCCACCCGCACCACTCGCCGTGCGTCTCCATTCGGCCCCCTCGGGTGCCTGGAGATCACGATCTTTTTATTTTTCGTATTTTCCCGCTTTCCATTCCATATCCATACACATCACATTTACCCACGCACTTCACCTTTTCTTTTTCATTTTTTACCACCCCCTCTTTGTGGGCCGTTGTTCTTCGTGCCCCTCGAAAAGGGAACGGAAAAAAATACCTACAGAGGCTTCTCGTCCTTCTTCGAGTTCGGAGCCGCACCATAGCGGAGTTGGGTCTGCACCACCAGCAGTGTAATCTTTCTTTTTTGTTCACCTCAGGGTATGCCCCAGGTTGCTGTACTTTGAGTTTGACTTCAGTTGAGAAGTGGCAATGTATATTTCATGTAAATAATTGTGAGATGTGACAATCTTATATATATTTGAGATGTTTTCTTTATATTTATACAGACATGTGAATGATATCCCTTGCGAGGCTACGGCTCGTTCGCGAAAGGCGGAGTCGGGTCAAGCTCGTTATTAGGTTAACGGGTTTGAACGATGAGGACCGCTACAGATGTCTATTATACACTCTATACTCATTCTATTGTAACTGCCTCACATTCTGATGTTCCACATCGGGGCGTGACATATTACAAGGATATGATCTTTCATGAGTTCAAAAGTATGACTATAGCTGGCGAGTTCAATCAGACAGCATAACGACTTGTTTTAGGTTTCATAAACTTTTAGTTTCTTGACAGAAGTGTAGACAAATGACAGAACATACATGAAACATAGTGCTCTCTATCTCCAGGGAATTTCATGGTATAATCAACTCAACCTCTATGAGGGAATCCATAGAGTACAGAGATTTATGGATGTCTTAACAAAGAAGTCCCTTGTAAGGCCCTAGGTTTTATGCATTGATGTTTGCTGTGTATGTATTCTTTGCTTCTGGCTGAAACACATATAGACAGAAACAAACAGTGCCGCCAAGTGTGGTTAATGATATACATTAGTGTCTCTAATCAGTGGTTAACAACATTGTATGCTGTTGTTTGTTTGTTTGTTAGTTAGTTAGTTAGTTTTTTTTTTTTTTCAGATTTTAGGCATTTTCTACTCTTGGGTAGTCGACAACAACATAGATTGTCGCCAACTTACTGCTTATGGCAATCACCTTGTCGTCTACTCCTCTGTGCGTTTTCCAGTTTCCTAATCCGATTCTGTCTCGATTTCTTTACGATTTGTTTGGGGAAAATCCGATTGGGTTTGGGGATTCTTTCCTACCTTGATCACGACCTAAAGCCCTATGAAAATAGGTCATCCTCATAATGAGAGGACCTTTGCTTGAGTTGGGATTTCTAGCGTCACTGTGTTCCTGTCGCGGCGGCTAAGTCCGAGGCGTCATATGTATATCCTAATTTTCATTTCCTGCACATCTCCCCTATTTACTGCCTATCTACTGCTTTCCTTTTTCATTTTTGGGTGCCTTCTGGAATTGTGTCCCAAAGAGAGGACGTGATTCAATTGTTGCTAACGCGCCCCACAAGTCGGTCGCGTTCTGTTTTCTGTCGCGGCAGCTTAAATCGATGCATTTTCATTTTCGCGGCAGCAAAGGTCAACGCGTTATTGTTTGCACAGACCGTCCACATGGACCAGGCACGGGCCTGACAGCCTTCTGGGGCTTTCAGTTCCCCGTCCAGGTGACTGGACGCGATTTGGTTGGAGTTGCGGTGGCTGTCCCCGCCGCGATTCAACCTGCTCAAAGAAACGCGCCCCTTTGACATTTTTGCTATATCTGCTGCATACAGGGCATTTTTGCATCGGTCGGTGGACCTCCTTCTCTCATATCCTAGGCTCCACACACTTTTCCTAGTATGGGCGACCTCTCCTTTAAGCATTCCGTCTCATTGGACTAGGCAACCTTTACCAAGAACCCTGTAAGACTCTGTACCCCGTGGATTCCCACACGGAGGATCGAGCTGGCGGTACCCCATCGTTGACCCGGGTTAGCTATCCCATTGCGTGGTGAGGATGAGTTCCTAGTTGCACCCCGAAGTACTTATACTCTGCCCAACTAGGATCTCACCTGAAGTGACACAATCTTTTTCAATCCATTAATTAATTGTGAAACTCCTAAAACAAGCGTTAAAGCATGCTAACTTGTTTGAACCATATTGCTTGATATAATCTTTGTTCGACTTGTTCGTTTGCTTGCTTGGTTTATAAAAATGGACCAGTATTATCATGCCGATTTTTATTACGAGGACTATGAGGAAAATGTTAGATTCCCATCTTTCCAATCCCAAGTCCGTCCATCTCACCACCGTGAGGGACAACCTTCCACTTCCTATGGTTATGTGCACACACCGCGCACTAACCAATCTGATGTCCCTCCATACATCACCCCAATCAGAACCCGGCAAGAGCCTTCCTCCCACCAAGACCCTATAGTCCAAACTGTCATGCATGCATTGGATCAGTTCACCCCTTAACAACTCAACTTGATTCAATCTTTAGTTGAGGGTGTGACTCCTTCTCCCACCCCTTCTCCTTCTCCTCCTCCTAGGCGCCCACCTTTGTACATTCCGACGACTTCGCCACATACCCTGATACATTCTCCATCACCTTGGCCCCCTGGCCATCTGCACTCCCGTACCCCGGTCCGTACAGACCGTCCCTTGGGAAGGCCCACTAATTCACGGCCACCCCCATGTACTCCCTCATAGGCCCAACAGCCACCCACTCCACTCCAGGATGCTCTCCTCCAGAAAGTGAACGATCTGGAGAGACAAGTAAATAAGCTTTCCAATCCTATGGGTGACCCCGTCGCCGACATGCCGACTCTCCCTCAAATTTACATACATCCTTCAGAGATGTCGTCATACCGACTATACAATGGCACGGGGAACCCCTACCTTCATGTCAAGGAGTTCCTTTATGAGTTCTCTCGTTGGCAGCAAGACCCCATTACCTTGGCATATTTATTTAGAAAATCTCTTAACGGCCCTGCACTCGAGTGGTTTTACTCTTTAGAGCCAAGTGAGGCAGGAGACTTTCGCTGTCACACCCCTCCAATTTAGCAGTGCAATAAATCAGAGGAAAATGTGAGCAAAGAGTATGGTAACGACAATTGCGCATACATTCGCAAACATCAGAGCTTCTAATGAACAATAATTGGAACAAACTCTTCATTTCATTATAAAATGACTAAGGCTATTACAACCACTAATTCGGAGCCAGAACATAGGGCTCAATGACATCATTACATTGAAAAGAAATCTAAAGCAATAACTACTAGACTCCAATGGTGCTAGGGTAGCTTCATCATTTGACTCCAGATCACTCATCACTCTGGTCCTGTCCCATTGGTGTGTATAACGTCATGGTCTGACTTACCTGAGACACAATGACAAATAACGAAGGGTGAGCGATAACGCCCAATAGGACTTAAATCTCAATAGTCAAGCGGGCTTTAAGTAATTAACACATTAAATGGCAGAGTAACTAATGATAGAGAGAGTCATGTAAAGTTGGGAAAGTAATAGCACAAGTAACATGATTCAACTAGCAGATGAATCAAGTATAGCACGATGATTAAAGTCAAGTCACGCAATAGCAAGTAATGTCATGGTCAAGAATAGCAAGCGACATGTATAGCAAGAAGAGAGATAGTAGATAATCATGTAAAGAGTAAATTGCACTTTGATTGATTCTCATCAATCGAAATAGTATAGCACTTTTGATTAACTTTCGTCAATCGAAATAGTAATGGCACTTTGGTTATCCGTAGATAGCCGAGAGAGAGTATAGCACTTTTATTGTCAAGAGACAACGAGAGAGTATAGCACTTGAATGTGATCAAGTCGCGATAGCACGCAATAACTCAAGAGAGCGAGTATCAAGTAGAGCAAGTAGAGAGTACGACAGTAGTCGCTCAATAACAGTTCAGTAACAGTCAGTGGCAGTACAGTAACAGTGTAGTACGTCTAAATTAACAAACTAACAGTAACAGTGTAACAGTCAGTCAGAACCAGTGCAATGCAGAACACCGTCTATAGCCCCTGCAGGTATTTTTTGTGGCTCTCTGCCCCCAGGACTAGATTGGAGCTCCTCGGACACTCTCCGTGCCCTGAACAGTATGCATTCTAGTCAGTAGAGTCACAAGACCCTTTTTAGCGCTAGACAGTCATGAACAGTACAAAACAGTAGAAGCCACAATAGCTCAAGGGTACTAAGAGAGTACAAGATAGACGAGATAGTAGAGTGAATGAGAGTATATAAACATTAGATGAGATCTTATGGTCATTGCACATGAGACGTCGAGTAACGAGTGATAGTAACAGTTGCTCAACACACACGTACGGTGTTGGCAGTTAGGTGGAACTCACTACCTTTCCGCTGGCCATGATATGCACAGGTCCAGAGGTCCGGCGTGATTCAAGATAAGAGCGAGAGCAACTAAAGCCGTTTGAATCTTGCTGATCCCTAGAGTGTATCATAGGAGTTAGGGTACAACTAGCTCGTCGACCATGTGGGAACCCATGGACGGAGGAGACTTACAAAGGCCTTGAACAAAGACTCACTAGTTCGGCAAAAGGAATATCCGACGGAGAGTTCATCCAAGTCAAGAGAGAGTGTGCATATAGAAACAAGTGCCCAACGTTCTAGAGGATTTCTAGAACAGTGGAGCGTCGATAACAGTATTCCCAAAACATCGCGAGAATCGTAGACAAGTTCATTTAAAATAGGGTAATTAATATATATAATTGAAATAAATTGCTAGATGTACATGTGACAATTTTCATGCCAAGTTAAGCCATATAGGATGGTTCAAAGTGAGTGCAAGTGTAAGAGAAAATCATGGACAAGATAGATCATGTGACTAACTTGAATTAATTAAAATATATTCAATAATTACAACTTCGTTTTTCTATGTTCATGACAATTAATAAGACATGGGGGTGCCTGTATAGTAATAAATCTTGCAAAAAGGTGGATTTTTATGCAAAAAGCTGAGATCGCGACGCACCCTTGTAAGGGTCGCGACGGGATCAGGTGTGAACGCGACAGGGGCTTGTACGGATCGCGACGGCTTGTCTGAACCGACAGGCAGATTGCGACAGGTTCTTATGAGGATCGCGACAGGTCATTCGGTCAGGCGGCCAGAACATAACAAGGTATTATGAAGATCGTGACGGTTATTCGGTCAGGTGGCCAGAACGCGACAGGGTTCCCTGTCGCGATCAGATCGTGACAAGTACCTGTGTCGCGACGGCCCTGAGAACGCGACCTATCGGGCCATCGCGTTCTCAGGTTTTGAACCTGAGTTTGAGCGGGAAAAGGACAGAGCCTCGAGTTGCGGGCCAACTTAACATGTTTTGACACTGGTTGCTTCACAAATTCATAACTAATTGTATAGTCGATGAAAAATCATGAAACAAGTTGCAAATTGATCTAGACATACATGGTTACTTACAGTAAATAGAAATTTGAAAATAGATAGAGTTTCAACATGCTTTATTCAAGTCAAACATAGAGTACATGACATAGTGAGCAGTTGAGATGAGAGAATTAATTCACGAAGTAGGGTGGATAAAAATTAGGGCTTTTAGGGGCGAAAGATGCCTAACATGCATCAGTCTCTCCAATAAAAATTTCAGGGCGTGGGATAGAGTATTCAAGAAGATATAAATTAAACATGAAGGTTCGGGGTCAAGAGAGTTGTAGGACTTCAAAAATCTAGAACAAAAATTATACTTGATGGAAAATTATGAAATTTGAGGGTTTTGTTCCTGATGCATGGAACAATGCACAAACAAAATATTACGATTTTATCTTGTGAGAATGCCTACCTTTGGTTGATTTCCTCTTCTAGGGCTAGAACTTGAAGAACTTGGGATGAAGCTTGATGAAGCCTTCTCCCCATGAATTCTCCTCCTCCTTGGCCTCTCCTCTAGGTCCAGCAATCCCCAACAACATGTTAGGGCTGGCCATGGAAAGATTGGAGAGTATTTATGCTTGTTAGGTTGTTATTTCCTAATAGGACTCTAACTCCTATTAAATTCTAAATTTCCTCCTTTCCTAACCTCCTTCCAAGCTTTCTACTTCCTATTTGGGTTAGGATGGGAGCTAAATTCGTGGCCAACCAATTAGGGTAGGTTTATGAATCCAATTCTAACTCAAACTTCTTATTTAATGCATTAAATACCCCTTTTCTATTTAAGTAATAATTTAGTTACGAATTTAGGATATTTTCCTATTATTCGTCTTTTAAGAATCCTTATTTTGGCCCAATAAATCTTATATGGTCCATTTAACAAAGCCCATTAGTTATTGGAATTTATCTTTTGGGATTTCCCTTTTTAATTAGGGAATAATAGAGTTACGGCTTTTATTATATTTTTCTTACTTGATTTTATTCATGGACTTTGAGAGGTCCATTGGTCCTATTTCGATAATGGGTCATCAATACCCGATGTTGGAGGTCTCTCTGACATGTTCATTTAATTTATGAGCCCGTTATATTTCCGTGTTAATAGTTTTCCGACTTAGTTTCCTAATTTGGATAATCACTCACGTTGTGACGTACGCTTGGCCAATCGGATTTTTTGTTGCACAAATTTCTTTATGGAACACTTAGGGATAATCTTTGGGGTGATTTATATTTTTTATAGAATTTTTAGATGTGTTCTTGCACATACGAAAATGATATGTATGTTTTCTATTATTTCATTTTCTAGAAATTTATTATTTCAATTTTTTTTAAAATACTGAATTTTTTTCGAGTTGCTACAGCCTCCCCCACTTAAAAAAAATTTGGTCCCCAAATTCATATGATATGATACGACTACCAATTTACTCGGAATATTTCATTCGATCATCTCCCCCACTGAGGGTTTTGCTATCGTGAAAGTAATATAAAATTAACTAAGGGTGTAATGATGGTACCTTGTCCACCTTCATTGGCATTATTCATATCCACGAGGGCTTGTAATCGTCCTTAGTGTGGAGTTTGGTCCTTCTTTGTTGGACAATTGATGACTCGATGTTGTTGACTTCCACATCGCAAGCATCTGCCCAATTTCTTCCAACAGTTATCAATCTGATGCCCTGGTTTCTTAAAAAATTTACAGAATTCCTTCTGCTTCACTTCCCCTTTCATTTTCTTGCTATCTATTGTATTTCTTCCTTTATTATCATTGGAATGAGTAGCACGTTACCTTTTTATCACCTTCTTCCTACGGATCTTTTCAATAAGTTCCATGGTGTCTTCTACTAATTGAGCTCTCAATACCATGTTTGAATATACTACAATGTCTAGTGGAGCCAACCTTTCCCAGAACACAGGTCTCAACCCTTCTAAAAATCTCTTGGCCTTCATCTTCTCCGTACTCACCAAATGTGGTGCATACTGTGCTAGTCTTTCAAATTGCACTCCATATTTTGCTACCGACATCATTCGTTGCTTTAAATTGGCGAATTTATTTGCCTTAACTCACAAACCCTCTTGTAAAAGTATTTGGTGTTGAAGAGTTCTAAAAATTTATCCCACTCAATATTGATGTTGGGTAATTGTCGACTGGCAGCTTCCCACCAAGTTCTAGCATGATGGTCCAGCTGGAAGGTTGCCAAAAGGACTTTCTCCTACTCTGAGCATTGCATAACTCTAAAGATCCGTTCCATCACCTTCACCCAATTTTCAGCTTCATCGGGATCCGGAGTTCCATTAAACCTAGGGGGATTTATTCGTTGAAAGTTCCCATATAAGTCTCCTGCCCTATTTCTTGCTCCTGCTTGAATCACGTTGTTAAGGGCTTGAGTTAACCCCTGTACGGTCTGTTGTAATTTGTGCATTGTGCATGCTCGCCAGCCATCTCCTCTAGTTCCTGCGAGCATCATTAACTTCCTTCTTAAACTTAGGCTGCTTATACATATAGTTAAGCTCCTAGTCATAACCCAAAGCTTTACCCAATCTCTCACATAGGTATGGTGGTTGACTTAGACACGGTCATGGTAGTTAACCTAGAACATCCCTAGACTTAAAATATCCTAATAAGGACATCCTAGGCTCTGATACCAACTGTCATGCCCCTCCAATTTAGCAGCAGAATAAATCGGAGGAAAACGTGAGCAAAGAGTATGGTAACGATAATTGCGCATACATTCGCAAACATCAGAGCATCTAATGAACAATAATTGAAACAAACTCTTCATTTCATTATAAAATCACTAAGGCCATTACAACCACTAATTTGGAGCCAATACATAGGGCTCAATGACATCATTACATTGAAAAGAAATCTAAAGCAATAACTACTAGACTCCAATGGTGCCAGGGTAGCTTCGTCATTTGACTCCGGGTCACTCATCACTCTAGTCATGTCCCATTGGTGTGTATAACGTCATGGTCTGACTTACCTGAGAGACAATGACAAATAACGAAGGGTGAGCGATAACGCCCAGTAGGACTTAAATCTCAATAGTCAAGCAAGCTTTAAGTAATTAACACATTAAATGGTAGAGTAACTAATGATAGAGAGAGTCATGTAAAGTCAGGAAAGTAATAGCACAAGTAAAATGGTTCAACTAGCAGATGAATCAAGTATAGCACAATGATTAATGCCAAGTCATGCAATAGCAAGTAATGTCACGGCAAAGAATAGCAAGCGACATGTATAGCAAGAAGAGAGATAGTAGGTGGTCATATAAAGAGTAAATTGCACTTTGACTGATTTTCATCAATCGAAATAGTATATCACTTTTGATTAACTTTCGTCAATCGAAATAGTAATGGCACCTTGGTTATCCGTAGATAGCCGAGAGAGAGTATAGCACTTTTATTGTCAAGAGACAACGAGAGATTATAGCACTTGAATACGATCAAGTCACGATAGCACGCAATAACTCAAGAGAGCGAGTATCAAGTAGAGCAAGTAGAGAGTACGACAGTAGTCGCTCAATAACAGTTCAGTAACAGTCAGTGGCAGTACAGTAACAGTGCAGTACGTCTGAATTAACAAACTAACAGTAAGAGTGTAACAATCAGATGTCTAGCTAATTCAGAACAGTCAGTCAGAACCAGTGCAATGCAGAACACCGTCTATAGCCCCTGTAGGTATTTTTGGGTGGCTCTCTGCCCCCAGGACTAGATTGGAGCCACTCAGACACTCTCCGTGCCCTGAACAGCATGCATTCCAGTCAGTAGAGTCACAAGACCCTTTTTAGCGCTAGACAGTCATGAACAGTACAAAACAGTAGAAGCCACAACAGCTCAAGGGTACTAAGAGAGTACGTGATAGACGAGATAGTAGAGTGAATGAGAGTATATAGACAGTAGATGAGATCTTATGGTCATTGCACATGAGACGTCGAGTAACGAGCGATAGTAACAGTTGCTCAACACGTGCGTACGGTGTTGGCAGTTAGGTGGAACTCACTACCTTTTCGCTAGCCATGTTATGCACAGGTCCAGAGGTCCAGCATGATTCAAGATAAGAGCGAGAGCAACTAAGGCCATTTGGATCTTTCTGATCCCTATAGTGTATCATAGGTGTTAGGGTACAACCAATTCGTCGACCATGTGGGAACCCTTGGACAGAGGAGACTTACGGAGGCCTAGAACAAAGACTCACTAGTCCGGCAGAAGGAATATCGGACGGAGAGTTCGTCCAAGTCAAGAGAGAGTGTGTGTATAGAAACAAGTGCCCGACGTTCTAGAGGATTTCTAGAACAGTGGAGCGTCGATAACGGTATTCCCAAAACATCACGAGAATCGTAGACAAGTTCATTTAAAATAGGGTAATTAATATATATAATTGAAATAAATTGCTAGATGTACATGTGACAATTTTCATGCCAAGTTAAGCCATATAGGATGGTTCAAAGTGAGTGCATGTGTAAGAGAAAATCATGGACAAGATAGATCATGTGACTAACTTGAAATAATTAAAATATATTCAATAATTACAACTTCATTTTTCTGTGTTCATGACAGTTAATAAGACATGGGGGAGACAGTATAGCAATAAATCTTGCAAAAGGTGGGTTTTTATGCAAAAAGCTGAGATCGCGACGCACCTTATAAGGGTCGCGACGCGATTAGGTGTGAACGTGACGGGGGGTTGTAAGGATCTCGACGACATGTCTGAATAGGCAGGCAGATCGCGACAGGTTCTTATGAGGATCGTGACGGGTCATTCGGTCAGGCGGCCAGAACGTGACTGGGTTCCCTGTCGCGATCAGATCGCGACAGGTACCTGTGTCGTGATGGCCCTGAGAACGCAACCTATCGGGCCGTCGCGTTCTCAGGTTCTGAACCTGAGTTCGAGTGGGAAAAGGACAGAGCCTAGGGTTGCGGGCCAACTTAACATGTTTTGACAGTGGTTGCTTAAAAAATTCATAACTAATTGTATAGTCGATGAAAAATCATGAAACAAGTTGTAAATTGATCTAGACATACATGGGTACTTACAATAAATAGGAATTTGAAAATAGATAGAGTTTCGACATACTTTATTCAAGTCAAACATAGAGTACATGACACAGTGAGCAGTTGAGATGAGAGAATTAATTCACGAAGTAGGGTGGATAAAAATCAGCACTTTTAGGGGTGAAAGATGCCTAACATGCATCAGTCTCTCCAATAAAAATTTCAAGGCATTGGATAGAGTATTCAAGAAGATATAAATTAAACATAAAGGTTCGGGGTCAAGAAGTTGCAAGACTTCAAAAATCAAGAACAAAAATTATACTCGATGGAAAATTATGAAACTTGAGGGTTTTATTCCTGATGCATGGAAGAATCCACAGACAAAATATTAGGATTTTAGCTTGTGAGAATGCCTACCTTTGGTCGATTTCCTCTTCTAGGGCTAGAACTTGAAGAACTCAGGATGAAGCTTGATGAAGCCTTCTCCCCACGAATTCTCCTCCTCCTTGGCCTCACCTCCAGGTCCAGCAAGCCCCAGCCACGTGTTAGGGCCGGCCATGGAAAGATTGGAGAGTATTTATGCTTGTTGGATTGTTATTTCCAAATAGGACTCTAACTCCTATTAAATTCCAAATTTCCTTCTTTCCTAACCTCCTTCCAAGCTTTCTTACTTCCTATTTGGGTTAGGATGGGAGCTAAATTCGTGGCCAACCTATTAGGGTAGGTTTAGGAATCCAATTCTAACTCAAACTTCCTATTTAATGCATTAAATACCCCTTTTTTATTTAAGTAATAATTTAGTTACTAATTTAGGATATTTTCCTATTATTCTTCTTTTAAGAATCCTTATTTTGGCCCAATAAATCTTATATGGTCCATTTATCAAAGCCCATTAGTTATTGGAATTTATCTTTTGGGATTTCCCTTTTTAATTAGGGAATAATAGAGTTACGGCTTTTATTATATTTTTATTACTTGATTTTATTCATGGACTATGAGAGGTCCATTGGTCCAATTTCGATAATGGGTCATCAATACCCGATGTTGGAGGTCTCTCTGACATGTTCATTTAATTTATGAGCCCGTTATATTTCCGTGTTAATAGTTTCCGACTTAATTTCCTAATTTGGATAATTAGTCACGTTGTGACCTACGCTTGGCCAATCGGATTTTTCGTTGTACGAATTTCTTCGTGGAAAACTTAGGGATAATCTTTGGGGTGATTTATAATTTTTACGAATTGTTTAGATGTGTTCTTGCACATACGATAATGGTATGTATGTTTTCTATTATTTCATTTTATAGAAATTTATTATTTCGAATTTTTTTAAAATACTGAATATTTTTTCGGGTTGCTACATCCGCCCTCTCCATAAGAAATTCCTTCAGAGGTACAAAGACCGCGTCAGCCCTTATCTCTCTATCACGGACCTAGCATTCGAGAAGATGAGGGCCGATGAGGAATTTGTACAATTTGTTGATCGTTGGAGGTCAATGGCCACTCGCTTACGACATGAGCTCTCGGAGTCAGAGCAAGTTAAAATAATCATTTCCAACTCTACTCCGAGGTTCATGCACATCTTGGCCATGAACCAGATCACCTCCATGGAGGAGCTCTACGAACGGGGACGTTACATCCAAGCCCATCTAACGGACTCCCCGATCGTAGAGCTTTTTAATCAAATTAATCCGAGAAAGAACGGATCAGTGGACGCCATCCACCATCCACCTCACCACTATACAACATCCACATCATATGCACCTCCGCAAACACCCATCTACCACAACATGCCGCCACCTAGGCATCCACTGATTCGTCCTTTTCGGACTCAGCAACCTCCAACCGGGCCCTACGATGCCCCTATACAAGAAGAAGTTCCTGCACCCTATGTTGCGCATGCTCCGGCACCCCTGCCAGCTCCCATGCCTCCACCACAACCACTACAACCTCCACCCCTACCACAGCCCGTTGCTCGGGCTGAGGTTGCCAATGGTCAACCCATCTGCGAGACCACTTGGTGTTACGACGATGAACCTTCCAAGGTCATGTTCGTACACCATGTACCTACGCCTCCCACACTACCCCCCGTTATCATTAAATCTTCCACCATTAAACCTCCACCAACCATCACACCAGCCATTACACCTACCGCTATGCCAACACCATTGGCAACCCAACCCGAGCAAAGCCTCCCTGTCATACCCATTACACCTCCACTGGCCATACAGCCTCCCACTCCATCCACATCCACCCCCATCCAACGGAGCGGGTGCAAACCTTTTAGGAGCTGCAAGCGTCAGCAGAAGGAAGTCCCAGAACCGAGCATGCTTTACAAATTCCATGATCATATCCCTCGCATATCGGTCATTATTTCCTTACCGGGCACATTCACTGAGCGGGAGTCCTCCCCTCCAATCATGGCCGTCAAGAGGCCTTCTAATCAAATGCCAATCATTCCAGTTGCTAGCCGACGTCATTTCTGAATACTCAAAGGGAATCTCTCTCTCCAAGCTCTCATGACCCCTCACACCATTGTTGTGAACCTTCCCACGCCAGTGAAGGGGTCAACTTCTCGGATTGTGCTCACGCACTCCAACGCCAAATCATTGGCACAATCTATTATTCAAGGGGTCGTGCCCCCTTCCATATCACGTGTTTTACAATCTTTGGGCACGGTCCCCTCTTTGTTGCTTCCAACTCTACCGGCGGAACTCCCCACCCTTTCATTGAACCACATTCCAAGGGAGTTGCCACTGTTGCTTGACACTCCGACGGAAGTCAACAATCCAATCACCGAGAGCCGTTCAATCCCCGCGAGAAGAGCTAGACCTTCTGCCCGCTGGGCAAAATTTGTGAGGAAATACCTAAGGGTCAGAAGGCCGATTCCCAAGCAGAAGCCCAAACGCCAGGCAAGGCAAGAAACTAGGGGGCCTCCTCCATCTTTTCCATTTTCTTTCCAATCATTTTATGTGCTGCTTAGCACCTTTCTGTGGGTTTTCCACATTCCCTCCCCATGGGAGGCATTTTATTTTCATTTGTTGTACAATCCATCCTCTTGCACTAGGCATCGCGCCCCTTTTTGTACTCCTTACTCTCCCTTCCGTGCCCCTCGTGGCACATCTCCCTGATGTGCCACGCCTGGCATGTCTCCCCTCCGTGGCCCACGCGACACATCTCTTTCTTGTGCCCCACGCGGCACGTCTCCATCCTGTGCCCCACATGGCACATCTCCATCTTGCGCCCCATGTGGCACGCCCTCCTTTCTGGCCCCTCGCGGCCTGCTTTTTCCTTTCTCTCCTCCGGGCCATCCGGACGCTCCTCTTTCAGGGCACCGCGCCCTCCTTCTTCTCCAATCCCCTCCGGCCCCGCCGGAGTCTCCAAAATCTTTCCTCCACTCTCTCCTCGCCGCCTTTAATCGGGTCCTTTGACCCTTCTCACATTGTTTTCGGGGCTTTAGCCCCCACATAGTTCTTTAATTCCAAATAAAAAATATAAATTCTTTGTAGCCTCTAAGTCTCGCCCCAGCACAAGACATTCGTCCTTCTTTACCCTCCAAAACTCTTATTTTGAAAAGTTTTTTTTATCAATATCAAAAATCCATAAAAAGATGAATATTTCAGCATTGCCATGCTATTGCAGCATTTTCATTATGAGAATTCTGCGCCAGGAGTCCAAAGTTCCCTCCTGGGTCATTAAAGTTTGCCCTTGGCATGGGCACTTGCACACACATCACGACGCCCTAAGCCGATTGCTCTCGAAAGACACCGTCACTGTCACAGCCATGTCTGAAAGGCACAAACGTCTATTTCTCCCCTCTTTCGGCCGAAGTATGGGTAGTAGAGGTAGTTTGGGCGAAGAAACCTACCTGAAGCACCCCGTCATAAGAGGACGTCCCCAAAATGGGCAAATTAAATGACCAAATGAAAAATCAAGTCAAATGCATGTCAAGAGCGGCAAAGTCCCTGCAGGGATCCAAATGGACCTGGACGTATGCATGAAAAAATCAAAATTAAATCAAGATAATAGGGCATGACAAAGAGTGGCAAAGTCCCCGGGGAGATCCAAATGGACCCGGTCGTACGCATGTCCCTACAATCAAATGGCCATCACTCAAGATTCCAAAATAACTCAAAAGCCCGAGTGCTTAATGGGACTGAATCTTCCGACGGTTGTGCCAAGAAAGGAAGTCAAACCTAACTCCTCAATACCCATATCAAGCTTGTTTCCAATTTTTCTTCTCTTCTCCCTGCCGGACTTAGTCACCTCTTTAGTCATGGCTTCGATAGTGGCACTGTTAGCCACAAGCAATCAGCCCCTGGGCACCACTATAAATGCACGCCCTACTCTAGGCATTCTTTAATGACACGAGAGGCAACAAGGACCCTCGCCAGTCAATTCTCACAACCTTAATGCCGCCATGGCATGGCAAATGTTTCAAAAATTCAAAAAAAAATTCAAATATGTTCAAAACAAAAAAAATCAAATATTTTCAAAATAAAAAAATCAAATATTTTCAAAAGTCCAAAAAAATCCAAATATCTTCAAAAACCCCACAAAAATTCAAATACTTTAAAAAAAAAAAATCGTGATGGTGTTGCACAAGGCAAGCATTGCATCTTGTCGGCGTCAGATCGATGCAATTCTTCCCCTTCAGGGGCTCCTCCCATCCTGAACTCCAATCTCTCAGCGAAAAGATCACCTATCCTCATGGTTTAAAATAAACAAATTGAGTAAGCTGTGTTTATTGAATGCTTTTTCATGCTCCATGCTATGCAATGCTATTTTTCCATGATGTTTTGTTATTTTGGTTAATGAGTTTTTGAGCACAGGATTCGAGTTACCTCATCTGACGCTCCATCAGGCTGCAACTGCTGCCCCCACCATCAAGCTATCTATATGATATAACCTTAGGGCATATCAAGGACCTTGTGGCTCTGAGGAATCTAGGATCTGAGTTCCCCTTTAACAAAAACAATGATTATTCTAGAGGATCCTTAGCCGCACGGATAGGCCGTTACGCTTGGCACGTGAGGACGACGGATCTGATGAAAAGTCTATCCCCATGTAATTTAATTTAATCTCATTTCTATTTTGGTGATTAACAAAACCATGTTATGTTGATAATTATCAAACCCTTGATTAAGGTCACTAACCTATTTTCTATAAGTTTTGAGCACAGGAAATATAACAAGGAAAATCAAGCCAAATTGGTAAGTATTATTCTTACTGAAGCAACATTAAGATCAAGTATGATATTTCTCTAAGTACACATCGATTTCCTCATAACAATTTCATAAGTGCCTTATCGATTTCTTCATAAAATGAAACATCGGTTGAATTCAAAAGAAATGGTGTTCCCAGGAAAATTTTCTGTCAAGCTAAGGAGATTGTTTTGGCTAATATCAGATGGATGGGAGGGGATGGTTCTAAGGTGGACTTCTTCAGAGATAAATGGATTGGTGAGAACACTATTATGCATGGTATGAGAAACATGGTCAACTAGCAGTGGCCTAATATTTTGTTAAAGACATGGTCATGGAAGATAACCACAGTATCTGGGGATATATTGGTGTCACTCCGTTCCATGTCCAGGCTCTTCTAATTGATCAGCCGGACAAATTCATTTGGGAAGATAACGCCTCGGGCGAGTTCACTGTCAAGTCTGCTTATTCTCTTGCCTCCACTCGGGGTCTTAGCTGCAGTGCTTGGAGCAAATTATGGCACCATGCCCTCCCTCCCCGTTCTGCTATGTTTACCTGGAAACTTCTTCACAGGGCGGTTCAGGTGGACTCTAGAATAATGGAAAGTGGTATTAATATGGTTTCTAAATGTGTGTGCTACAAATGTCACCAGCAGGAAACTCTAGACCACTTGTTTATCTCTGGTGATATCGCTCAGGAACTTTGGAGATGGCTGGCTCCCCTTTTGCACAATAAAATTAACTGAAGTGACCATGTTACTACTAGATGCTGGAGCATCATCGCTACCTCCAATATGAGTTCCACTTATAATTTCTTTGGTTTGGCTACTTGTTTGCTTATGCTCTGGGAAATCTGGAAATTTCGTTGTACTGCTAGAATGGAGGGTATCCTTAGGACTGTTGATGATGTCAAGCACTCCATTTTATTTAATATGCACAGGATCGTCGGTGCAGTCAAGTTCACTTGTCCCATCTCTACCAACCAAGCAGATTCTTTAAAGTTTTTTAGCATCAAACCGATGGTCAAAATCAAAGCCCCTATTTTGGTTAAATGGATCCCTCCTGTGATCAATTTCTGCCTCAATGTTGATGGGGCCTCCAAAGGTAATTCTGGCTTATGTGGAGGAGGTGGTTGTATTAGGGACTGCCATGGCAAGTTTATATGTGGTTTCGCGTTCTATTATGGCAATGGCAGTAGTATCTTGGCTGAGGCAAGGGCAATGCATGATGGTCTTCGCTTGGCTGCTGAACGGAATATTAATATTTCCTTTCTCTATTTGACTCTGCGCTCCTTGTTAGAGCGATCAGAAGCGGGAACTGTCCACACTGGTCTATTTTCCCCTAGTGAAGGGGAATATGTAAGATGATCAAGGTTCTTAAGCCGAACATCCAGCATATATATCGGGAGGGGAATCAGGTTGCCGACTCATTGGCTAACTATGCCTGTTCCCAGGAGGCGAGCAATGTTTTTTCTACCTTCAGCTGTCTTCCAGCAAGATCCAGGGGTGCGCTCAATGTTGATAAAGCTGGGTTGCCTAGTTTCCGACATCCTTAGTTGGTGCTTTATTATGTTGTGGCGGTTCTTATTGTTGGAGTCGGGTGTACCTTGGGTGTTGTAGCTTCCAATCCAGTTTTGGGTGGGTTTTTTTGTGGTGATTCTTACTGTTGGAGTCGAGTGTACCATGTAATCTTCTTTTATGGAATAAAATTTTTCCTTTGATGGATCGCCTAGTGGAGTGAGAACATTTCCTCCCTCTGGGAGGGGGTGCACTCTCCTAGCCCCTGACCCATTAGAGGCGTTGATTTTTTTTTAAAAAAAGAAATTGTTATCGTAACGATTTACTTTCGTAACGATTCCTTTAGTCATCGTAACGACTTGTTTTCGTAACGATTCCTTTAGTCATCGTAACGACTTGCTTTCGTAACGATTCCTTTAGTCATCGTAACGACTTGCTATCGTAACGATTCCTTTAATCATCACAACGATTTGCTTATCGCAACGATTTCTTCAGACGTCGCAACGATTTGCTATCGTAACGATTCCTTTAGTTATCGCAACAATTTGCTATCGTAACGATTTGCTTATCGCAACGATTTCTTCAGACGTCGTAACGATTTGCTTTGAGCATCGATTGCTTAAGTAATCACATTGATTTTCTTTGGTTCTCATAATGATTTGCTTTGAGCATCGACTGCTTAAGTAATCACATCGATTTCTTTAGTTCTCATAACGATTTGCTTTGAGCATCGACTGCTTAAGTAATCACATCGATTTCTTTGGTTCTCATAACGATTTGCTTTGAGCATCGACTTCTTAAGTAATCGTAATGATTTCTTTGGTTCTCATAACGATTTGCTTTAAGCATCGACTTCTTAAGTAATCGTAATGATTTCTTTGGTTGTCATAACGATTTGATTTGAGCATCGACTTCTTAAGTAATCGTAATGATTTCTTTAGTTCTCATAACGATTTGCTTTGCGCATCGACTTCTTAAGTAATCATAATGATTTCCTTAATGATCACAACGATTCGTTCATATCTCACAACGATTTGTTGTTTGGTTGCATAACGATTTCATAAGTCATAAATGCATCAATTTCTTATCAATCAACTTGACATGTGACTTATCCTTTCAACGGGTTGAATAGTCAAAGTCTTCGCACATATTCTTCTATCAGCTGTGCATTTAATGAAGACTGAACGTATCTCTGCATGCATGCAGACGATATCATCCATTGTCGTGTCTATTCTTTATGTATCTTTTAGAACAGTAGAATAGCATTACTATTTTGATGAATATTCACACTAACGTTGACTGACAACAAGAGACAGTTCAGCTGTCTATCATTCTAGCTTGCTTTGTGTGCAGGTCCTGGTCAGCTATTCATCTCACAACAATTGGACCTTGTAGAAGCCAAAGGACACTTCAGAAGATCCTATCTCTTTGCGTGCACAAATGGATAAAGGACTGTTGACTGGAAGCTTCCAAGTGCCACTCAGTCTAACGACCACCAAAATTAGAGGTAACGGATACTTCAACGTTTAGATTTCAAATTGAAGCTATATATTGAAGAAAGGAGCTCCAGAAGTACAAACACATATAGACAGAGAACGACAGTGATAGAAAACTCTCTGATCATCAAGTCTTCTGCGAGTTCTCAAGAAAGAGCCAAGCCTCATTCCATTAGATTAGATCTTTGCTCTCTGCATTGTTTGTAGATTTTCAGGAGAGCTTGTTTGGTTCTGAGAGTGAGCTTTTGTTTACAGATGTCATTGCTCTCAGTGCCTTGCTTCAGATCTTGGCTTACCAAAGCTTGATCTAGGGGCTTAATCTCCTGCTTACTTATTTCTGTGTGTGTTTCCTTCTGTTGAGAAGGAAGACCTGGTGGGGTATCCAGGGTGTTGTTCCTCTTCGGGCTGTGAAGAGAAGACCAGTTGGGCTGGGTGTTGTAGTGTCCATAGGGGGATTGTACCCTAGTTAGTGAAATCCTGAGTTGTTGCTCAGGGACTGGATGTAGGACTCCTGTGAAGAGGAGATCCGAACCAGGATACATCTTGTGTTGTGTGATTGTCTTCGTGTGATTGTTGTTTCTCTTTACTAACACTAACAATCTTCAAAGTGTATTTCTCTGTGAACTTTTTAGTGAACAGGTATTGGCTGATAAATTTTAAAGACCCATTCACCCCCCCCCCTCTGGGCTACCTAATTGGGCAACAAGTGGTATCAGAGCGAGTCTCTTCGATAAAGAAGAAGATCCAACGATCTGAAGAGTAAAGATCCATGGCAGCCCAAGGAAACATTGAAGGTCAATCTGTCAACCGACCCCCTCTGTTCGATGGTGAAGACTACACTTACTGGAAGACCAGAATGGAGTATTTTCTGCAAGGATTCGACTATCAGATTTGGTCAATTATAGAAGAAGGAGATCTAGTTATCCTGAACTCAAGGCAGAACTGGAAAGACGATGATAGGAAGAAGATCTCCCTCAACTGTAAAGCTAAGAGCATTCTGTGTTGTGCTCTCAGTAAGAAGGAATTCAACAAAGTTTCAGCCTGCAAATCCGCAATGGAGATGTGGGAAAAGCTCAGAATCATGTATGAAGGGATAGACAAAGTGAAAGAGACAAGGATTGACATTCTTGTAACACAGTATGAAAGATTTCAGATGCAACCAGGTGAATCCATAACTCAAATGTTCAGTAGATTTACAGACATTACAAACGGCTTAGCTGGACTTGGGAAGCCATATGAAATTGGAGATATGGTTAGGAAGATTCTCAGATCCCTACCACCCTCATGGACCCCAAAGGTAACAGCCATTGAGGAAGCCAACGACTTGAAAAAGATGTCGTTGGAGAAGCTCATTGGGTCCCTTATGGCCCATGAGATCAACATGGAAAGGTTGGGAGAGTCCTCAAGCAGAAAGAAGCACTCAAATGCCCTTAAAGCTGAAGAAGACTCATCAGATGAACTCTCAGATAACAATGAAAGCAGCAAGGACAGTGAAGAGGAAGAAGCAATGCTGTCCAGGAGATTACAATGCATCCTAGCAAAGAAGAAGAAGTTCCAATCTGGTAGAAGACACTTCAAGAAACACAAGGAGTTCAAGAAATCAGAAAGAAAAGATCAGAAGAAGACCAAGCCGATATGTTATGAGTGTAAGAAGCTCGGACATATCATGGCAGAATGTCCAAAGCTCAAGAAAGGTGAATACAAGAAGAAGGACAACTTCAAAAAATTTAGAAAGTACAAAAAGAAAGCAATGGAAGCTGCGTGGGAGAACAGCAGTGACTCTGACAATGAGTCAACCCAGAGCAGTGAGGGAGAAGAAGAAGCCAACTTGGCTTTCATGGCCAATACTGACGAAAAGGTAACCTCTGACTCCTCTTTTGATTCATGCAATGATTCTGATTCAAACAATTTAGAAGAAGTATTTAATGAACTGTATGATAAATATAGAAATGTATCTAAGTTACTAAAATCTAGTAAGAAGAGTATTGCCTGTATAGAAAACACAAACTCAGATTTAAAATAAGAAAATGAACAATTAGAAAAATAAGTATCTGAACTGAAAAGAAGAAATGATCTATTGTGTGAGGATCTAAAGGATAAGAATAAACAAATAATCAGATTAGAAAAACAGGAGAAATCAGATGAATTAAGAATAGAAATCAAAGCCTTAAGTGAAGAAAATGACAAACTATCAAAGACGCTGGAGAAATTTACTAATGGTAAAAATTCCTTAGTATTAAAAGGTGCTAGACGATCAGGGAAGAATAAACAAGGAATAGGATAGACCCCTCCAGACAATGAAGAAACCATTATTTATCTGAAAATATATCCAACCCCTAAATTTGTAACTGAACAAGAGACATCATATAAATCTAACTTTAAATACGCCTCATATGAAAAGTAACTAGAATAACATGTTGCAGCCACTGCAATAAAATAGGACACACAAAAATAACATGTCTAACTAAGAACGAGAAATGGGTAATAAAAGGAAAAATTGATGACACTAACCAACAAGGACCCAAAAAGAATTTGGGTACCTAAAACTTAATGTTTTCATTTCAGGGTAACCATCGAGCATTCAAATAGTATTTGGATAGTGGGTGCTTAAGGCACATGTTAGGAAATAAAAGATTATTCTCTCATCTAGAAGCTGAAGAAGGAATAGTCACCTATGGAGACAATGGGAAAAGGGACTTTTATTGGGAGTGGATCTGTTGGAAGCAACAACAAAACTATTATTGAAGATGTTCTATGTGTCAAAGGTCTGAAGCATAACCTTATAAGTATCAGCCAACTATGTGACAAGGGACACCAAATCAAATTTCAAGAATCCAAGTGCAGCATTATGAAAGATGGAGCAGTTATCTTTGAAGCTAACAGAGAAAACAATGTTGTCAGAATATAATTTACCAAGGTATCTCTGGGCCGAAGCAGTAAGCACAGCAAGCTACATCATTAATAGACTGATGATCAGGCCTATCTTGAAGAAGACTGCATATGAACTGTACAAAGGAAAGAAGCCGAAGATCAGTCATTTCAGGACATTTGGTTGTCCATGTTTCATTCACAACAACGGGAAAAGAGACATTGGTAAGTTGGATACTAAATCAGATGAAGGCATCTTCATGGGATATGCTTCTAAACCTAAAGGTTATAGAGTATTTAATAAGCGTACACTATTGATAGAGCAATCCGTGCACATTATCTTTGATGAAACTAACCCTTCCTTGAGAAAGGAAGAAGATAGTGACATTGATGATGCAGATGACTTGTCCAAGAAATTAAGGAACACATCAATTGAGGACAAGGAAGATCCACCTCTGGAAGATCTGCAACAAACAGACATTGAACATGAAAATCTTCCAAAGGAATGGAGATACAAAAAAGATCACCCACTTGAAAACATCATTGGTGATCCAACTGTAGGGGTAAGAACAAGAGGTAATGTAATCCCTTGTGATTACCTAGCTTTTGTTTCTCAAATAGAGCCTAGGATAGTCAATGAAGCTCTTACTAATGAATCTTGGATTTTATCCATGCAAGATGATCTGAATCAGTTCAAGAGAAACCATGTATGGTCACTTGTTCCTAGACCATCAGATCATCTAATTATTGGCACCAAATGGGTGTTCAGAAATAAATTGGATGAAGTTGGTGTGATCTTATGTAATAAGGCCAGATTGGTAGCTCAAGGCTATTCCTAAGAGGAAGGCATAGATTTCGATGAAACCTATGCACCTGTAGCTAGACTTGAGGCTATTAGAATCTTACTTGCATATGCATCAGCATTAGACTTGAAATTATTTCAAATGGATGTTAAATCTGCATTTTTAAATGGCTTTATTAAAGAGGAAGTTTATGTGGAACAACCTCTGGGTTTTGATGACACATAATTTCCTAATCATGTCTTTAGATTACATAAAGCTTTATATGGTTTGAAACAAGCACCTAGGGCCTGGTATGAAAGGCTTAGCTCATTTTTACTGAACCATGGTTTCGCTAGAGGTTAAGTAGATAGTACATTGTTCATCAAATCCAAAGTTAAACACATATTACTTGTGCAAATATATGTAGATGATATAATTTTTGGATCTACTGATGAATCTCTTTGCAAGTATTTTGAAAAGTTAATGCAGGGAGAATTCGAAATGAACATGATGGGGGAGCTCAACTATTTCCTTGGACTACAAATTAAGCAAGGAAAAGATGGCACCCACATCTGTCAAGCCAAATACACCAAGGAGCTCTTAAAGAAGTTTGGATTTGAAAATGCCAAGGCACTATCAACACCTATGAGTACATCAACAAGGATGGACAGTGACAAGGATGGTAAGAAAGTAGATCAAAAGATGTACAGAGGTATGATAGGTTCCTTACTATACTTAACTGCCACTAGACCTGATATATTGTTTAGTGTCTGCATGTGTACTAGGTATCAGGCAGATCCTAGAGAATCTCACCTAATCTCTATCAAAAGAATATTTAGATATCTATCTAGAACTCATAACTTAGGATTATGGTATCCAAAATCATGCGAAATAAACTTAGTAGGATATTCTGATGCTGACTATGTTGGATGCAAAGTAGATAGAAAAAGCACCAGTGGCTGTTGTCAATTCCTTGCAGATGTCTGATATCCTGGTCCTCTAAGAAGCATAACTCTGTAGCACTCTCAACAGCTGAAGCTGAGTACGTGGCTGCTGGAAGTTGCTGTACACAACTCCTATGGATAAAGCAACAACTTGAGGACTATGGGCTACACATCAAGTCAATCCCACTGTTATGTGACAACACAAGTGCTATAAACCTTACCAAAAATCCAGTGCAGCATTCAAGAACCAAACATATTGAGGTTAGATATCATTTTATTTGTGATCATGTAGCTAATGGCAATATTGAAATTTCTTTTATTCATACAAATAATCAGTTAGCAGATATCTTCACAAAAGCCTTACCCGAAGAGAGGTTTACTTCTCTCAGAAGGGAATTAGGCATGTGTAAATTGTGAAAGATTTATCTGTTAATACTGAAATATTAAATTTCAGAGCATAATTAATTATTCTCCTTGAAGTGAGCGAAATATCTCAATTATTTCACATTTATCCTTCTTGCTTAAATACTCCCGTCGGTTCATTTTGTGTAATTCTTTATCTCTTTCAAACCGGAGTTTGTCATTTTCTGCCATAAAGGCGCACCTCTTCAAAAAGGGGCATTTATCCTCTATTTCATAAATCCCGTAATCTGTATGAGAACGATTAGTCTCCCTTCTTTATCTCCTTCGTTCTCTTGCCTGAGGCGATAACCCTTCGCCCCCGACATCGACTTCCACCAGATTTGAAGCCTTCATACTCTTCTGCCAGAAATTTCTTGAGGGTTTCTCCTTCAACCACCCTTCCAGACCTCCAGAATCTCTCCCTGCTCAATTCCATGGCCTCTACAGTTGTTTCCGGCAGTGTTGGGGGCTACAGAGCTGCATTCCTCACCGCAGATGAGCAAGCAAGGTTCGCTTCTGTGAAGACCAAGCTTTGCGGGCACAAGGCAGTGGATTTAGCAGACCTGGAGAAGAATGGGATGGGCAGTTTGATTGAAGCTTTGCAGAGGCTGAAATGGATGAAGATTGCTACTCTGTCTGATGTAAGTCATCCTGATCTTGTCAAGGCTTTCTATGTCTGTCTGAAGACAGAGGAGGATGGGACTCTGACTTCTATGGTCAAGGGAACCCAAATCAGGATCACCAGGGAATTGTTAGCATCTCTGTTTGAAGTTTCTACTTCCGGTCGCAGTGGAGTCCACATTGTGGACACTCATGTCAAGGGCTTGGGAATAATAGGCCCGGAGTATAGGCTGAAGGATGGAAAGCTGGATATTAACCAGCTCAGTGCCTTTAACAGGCTTTTGCATTTCATAATCTGTCAAATCATTGTGCCAAGGAGTGCAACTTTTTCTTCATGCACCAAGGCTGATTATGACCTGATGTTTTGGGCTATCCAGAATCAAGAGATTAACACTGCAGAGTTGATAATTGAGAGAATGAGGTTTGCAAGATCCCAAGTGTGGGACAATAAGAGCAAATTAAACATCTCCCTACCTTATGCCCATCTCCTGACTAGAATCTTTCATCATTTTGGGATAAGTGTAGTGGGTGATGTATCTGAGAAGATGGACTAAGCTATTAGGTCCAGAAATTTGAGAAAAAGTGGATTTTCTATAGTCAATGGTGTATGGTCTAAAACCGGGGCTGTTGAGGGTGAAGCCATCCTTGGTGAAGCCCAAGAAGACCATGAACCTATAGCAGCACCAGAAGTTGAAGAACCAGTAGCAGCAGTGGCAAAATCAGCAGCAGCAGAGGCAGTTCAAGCAGTACCAGCAGCACCAGAAGTTGAAGAACCAGCAGCAGCTGGGCAATCTCCAAAGGATCCTCTTCCATCTTCCCAAGTAGCCGCTCTACTTAGAACTGCATTGGACTCCATTTCTCAGGGGGAGCAAATGGTAAGTGAGTCTCTTGTAGCAGAATCTGTGGCAGAAGGACACACTGAAGAAGTGGTCATGGAAGAAGCTCCATGCCAGCAGGAGCAAGTATCAGTTCAAGAAGATGTAGTAATGGAAGATGCTCCCATTATGGGGGAGCATTCAGTAGCAGAGGATATTTAGGGAGAAAGTGTTGCGGCATCAGGCCACACTGAAGTTCCTTCAGAAGACCTCCCAGTCCAATCCGAAGCAGCAGTAGCAGCTTAACCCAATGTTCCTATGGAGATTGTGACTGAAGAAGAAGAAGTTAGTGTTGAAAAGGGCAGTGAGACTCAGGGAGAGGGAAATGAAAACCCCCTAGAAAATCAGTTCAGAGAAGGAGAAACTACAAGCTCCTCAGACTCTGAAGATGATGATGGTGATCTTTAGGCACCTATGGACCAAGCAAGGGAGAAAGGAAAGGACGTTCCTCTCCTTGCGGATACTCCACATCAAAGGTCCCAGAGTCAGAAAATTGTAATACATTTGAAGCCTGTGATAGAAAGGTTGGATGCTCAAGGAGAAATTTTATGCTCATTGCAATTTGATGTAAACTCCATATTCATGAGCCAGGCATCAGCTACCAAAGAGCTATCCCAAGTAAGAAATGCTATGAAATGGTTCAACAAGGAAATGGGAAGCATGAAGTCCATGCTCTCTGAGATTTTGAAGGCAGTTGGAGCTCAAGCTCCTCCTCCCCCTCCAGCTCAGCCTTCTAGAGAAAATGAAGAAAAGGTTGCCAGGCCATCCGGGCCATCAGATCAAGAGTCTGGGCCTTCAGGGCTGAAAATTGTTTCTCAGGCAGCAGTTGTAGAATCTGGGCCATCAGGGCCGGAAATTGTTTCTCCGACAGCAGCCATGGAGTCTGGGCCTTCAGGGCCATCAGATCAAGGATCAGGGCCATTAGGGCCAGTTGGGTCTGAGCAAATTTTGGCAGAAGAAGCAGCAGTCGCTCTAGAGCCCCCCGCTCCTTCACCTACTCAGACACCTGCTCCCTCCTCTCCACCTTCGGCCTCCACTGCTCCACCTGCTCCTCAACCCTTCAAGCAACCTCAACCCAGAACCATCTCCTCTTCTACCCCATTTCCCACACATTCCTCTTCACCTCCTGTCTCTCACATTTCTCCACCTCCTCCTCTTAGTGAGGTTCCTCCAGCATCTTCAGCTGGAGCCTCCTCCTCCTCTGGTCCCTCATTCTTTGGACCCTCTGAACCTACCTCTTCCAACCCACATTCTCTCCTTCATCCTAATCCTCCTCCCTCCTTCATTACAATCATTCCAGAGGGAGCTCAGATTGATGGTCCCTACCTTAGGGCCATCAAGGATGAGTTTGAGGAAGCCATTCTCCGATCTGTCCTCAAGGTTGGAGAACATATTCATGGACAAACTCTTCTAGTCCTGTCCATAAGAAAAGAAAAACCTCCTCTTCTTTTAACTCCTCTTCAGTTTTGTATCCTCCTCTATGGTTTTCACTGACAGAGGTCACCAAGAATAGACCTCTTTACAGGGAATTCCTCTCTAAGGTGGTTTTTGCTTCTCTCTTCAATCTTCCTCATTAGAATCTCACAGACTATCTACACACCATCTTACCCTACACTTCTCTTTCAAAATTCCTCAAAATAAAATCTTTTCTTCAGCCGAATCCCAAACTGAAGAAAAATGGGGTCGCTCAAATAAAGTTCTCTACAATAAGTTCTTACTTGCCAAATCTGCCAGATTCCCTCCTAAGGACCATACCCTAACCTTGTCTGAATGGTTCCTGATCCACCACAAGGACTCTTGGGCCCCGTTCATTCAGCTGATCAGGAGATGGATTATAGGTATCTTCATTGTTTGCCTGAAGTCCAGTTGGGACAGTGATCAGGCACTTCAAGATGTTTAATGATTATAGGTATCTTCAGAAGTCCAAGTTCCGGCAGGCAATTCAAATGGCTCCATTCGTGACACTGAAGCTACCCAAGTAGACTTTGCCACTCTTCAATTGCCTGAGGCTACCTTCCTTCCCCCTCTCCACTCTCTAATAATGGATTCCTCTGTAGGCTCAATCATTTTTGAGCGTTTTGCCAGAGTCATGGGCAGAATTAAGGTCCAAAAGGGGTATCTGGTGGCTTTCCACAAATTCATGTTTCGAGAGTATCACCAGGGCCATGTCAGTACTGAAGTTCTTGCTCCTGCCCTGTCAGAATGTGAAAGATTGAACCCTAAAGATTGGATCAGATTCTATCCTCTCTCCACACAGCAGCTTTCTGATCTGAATGAATCTCGTGCCAGGGTTGGTGAACCTCTCATCTCAGAAGCTACTTTCCTGGATATGAACTCCATATACCTTGTCAATGATCCCTATCTCACTTGGGTTGAAAGGTACAAGGTTTATGTAGCCATGCGCCAGGATATGAAGCACAAGCAATATTCTACCCTGTCACTCTAGATTAGTTTCTTGCTTGTGCCAGTTTTGCAAAATTCAGCTTCTTTAAAATGGATTTGGATCGTGATTCCTATGCAGATTTCTTCAGAAGCAATTGTCCCTTCATCTCCGTAGGATGGCTCCCTCTATGGGACCAACCTATTCCGTATCTCTTGGGGTTTTCAAGCCATTTTTTGAGAAGCAGGAAGAGTAGGCCTGGGAAATAATTTCTCATTATGCCTCTCTCTTGTCCCCTGCTCATTATCTACCTGTACCTTCTCAAAATTAATGCAATACACTCTTTGTGTGCTCTTTACTTTTTCTTGTTCCTCTTCTTTGTCTCAGTCCTATTTTTTGCTTAATGACAAAAAGGGGGAGAACTATTGCAAGCTCTGAAATACATATGGTGAGCTATTGCAAAACAATTTCAGAATTTAAATATAAACTTATCTGTGCTATTTACTGAAGTTTATTGAAGTTTTGTCATCACCAAAAAGGGGGAGATTGATGAACAGTCTATCCCCATGTAATTTAATTTAATCTCATTTCTATTTTGGTGATTAACAAAACCATGTTATGTTGATAATTATCAAACGCTTGATTAAGGTCACTAACCTATTTTCTATAAGTTTTGAGCACAGGAAATATAACAAGGAAAATCAAGCCAAATTGGTAAGTATTATTCTTACTGAAGCAACATTAAGATCAAGTATGATATTTCTCTAAGTACACATCGATTTCCTCATAACGGTTTCATAAGTGCCTTATCGATTTCTTCATAAAATGAAACATCGGTTGAATTCAAAAGAAATTGTTATCGTAACAATTTGCTTTCGTAATGATTCCTTTAGTCATTGTAACGACTTGCTTTCGTAACGATTCTTTTAGTCATCGTAACGACTTGCTTTCGTAATGATTCCTTTAGTCACTGTAACGACTTGCTTTCGTAACGATTCCTTTAGTCATCGTAACGACTTGCTCTCGTAACGATTCCTTTAGTCATCGTAACGACTTGCTATCGTAACGATTCCCTTAGTCATCATAACGATTTCTTCTGACGTCACAACGATTTGCTATCGTAACGATTCCTTTAGTTATCGCAACGATTTGCTATCGTAAAGATTCCTTTAGTTATCGTAACGATTTGCTTATCACAATGATTTCTTCAGACGTCGTAACGATTTGCTTTGAACATCGATTTCTTAAGTAATCACATCGATTTCTTTGGTTCTCATAACGATTTGCTTTGAGCATCGACTGCTTAAGTAATCACATCGATTTCTTTGGTTCTCATAACGATTTTCTTTGAGCATCGACTGCTTAAGTAATGACATCGATTTCTTTGGTTCTCATAACGATTTGCTTTGAGCATCGACTTCTTAAGTAATCGTAACGATTTCTTTGGTTCTCATAACGATTTGCTTTGAGCATCGACTTCTTAAGTAATCGTAACGATTTCTTTGGTTCTCATAACGATTTGCTTTGCGCATCGACTTCTTAAGTAATCATAATGATTCCCTTAATAATCATAATGATTCTTTCATATCTCACAACGATTTGCTATTTGGTTGCATAATGATTTCATAAGTCATAAATGCATCGATTTCATATCAATCAACTTGACATGTGACTTATCCTTTCAACAGGTTGAATAGTCAAAGTCTTCGCACATATTCTTCTGTCAGCTGTGCATTTAATGAAGACTGAACGTATCTCTGCATGTATGCAGACAATATCGTCCATTGTCATGTCTATTCTTTATGCATCTTTTAGAACAGCAGAATAGCATTACTATTTTGATGAATATTCACACTAACGTTGACTGACAACAAGAGACAGTTCAGCTGTCTATCATTCTAGCTTGCTTTGTGTGCAGGTCCTGGTCAGCTATTCATCTCACAACAATTGGACCTTGTAGAAGCCAAAGGACACTTCAGAAGATCCTATCTCTTTGCGTGCACAAATGGATAAAGGACTGTTGACTGGAAGCTTCCAAGTGCCACTCAGTCTAACGTCCACCAAAAGTTAGAGGCAACAGATACTTCAACGTTTATATTTCAAATTGAAGCTATACATTGAAGAAAGGAGCTCCAGAAGTACATACACATATAGACAGAGAACGATAGTGATAGAAAACTCTCTGATCATCAAGTCTTCTGCGAGTTCTCAAGAAAGAGCCAAGCCTCATTCCATTAGATTAGCTCTTTGCTCTCTGCATTGTTTGTAGATTTTCAAGAGAGCTTGTTTGGTTCTGAGAGTGAGCTTTTGTTTATAGATCTCATTGCTCTCAGTCCTTTGCTTCAGATCTTGGCTTACCAAAGCTTGATCTAGGGGCTTAATCTCCTGCTTACTTATTTCTATGTGTGTTCCCTTCTGTTGAGAAGGAAGACCTGGTGGGGTATCCAGGGTGTTGTTCCTCTTCGGGCTGTGAAGAGAAGACCAGTTGGGCTGGGTGTTGTAGTGTCCATAGGGGGACTGTACCCTAGTTAGTGAAATCCTGAGTTGTTGCTAAGGGACTGGATGTAGGACTCCTGTGAAGAGGAGATCTGAACTAGGATATATCTTGTGTTGTGTGATTGTCTTCGTGTGATTGTTGTTTCTCTTTACTAACACTAACAATCTTCAAAGTGTATTTCTCTGTGAACTTTTTAGTGAACAGGTATTAGCTGATAAATTTTAAAGACCCATTCACCCCCCCTCTAGGCTACCTAACTGGGCAACAGGGCCCATGCATAACCCCGGTCCTGACTCAACGCCATCGTAACAATAATATCCTTGATTATTTGCTACCCCCTTTACCCTTATTTTCCTTTTAGCCCAGCATACATGCATATTGAAATCACAGTGGAAAACCACTCTTGCAATGCAATTTGAGGGCCATTCGCGCTCTAATTTCCAAGCAATTTGAAATATTCCATTCCGGGTCAAGTACCCAACTCCCTTGTTGTCGCCTCCAGGCTGATTCCCTTGAGATTCCTTTGTTTGGACTTATCCATTTTATTTTTTCTCTTTTCTAGAGATCCACCTGAGGCAGTGGCAGATGCCCCCAATGGTGCAACCTAATGGATTGTGTCCTTAGGTACTTCCCCTACGCTGGAAGTTGGTCTTTTCATTCCTTTTGTGCCCACGCGCACACCATTTTTATCCCTTTCCTCTGTCCAAACATTTTTTTCTTTAGGTCTTCTTCCTGGTGGTGACTTCCTTGGGTGTTGGAAAAAGACTCTTATCAGGTGGCAGTCACCAATGATTAAGCGTGTCTATTTTTCACATTGGCGTCTACTTTTCAGTCCGCTCCCGCTGCACTCCACTTCGCTATGCTTCATTTCTTTCATTCCATTTCATTCCATTCACTCCATTGTGCTCCACTCCGTGTCCCTTTACTTCACTCCCCTGCAAAGCAGACGCCAAGGCGTGGCAGCTGTAGACATGCGAATTCGACTCCACCGCGGGCAAATTTCATATTGCGCCATAACGCCACAAATGGCCCTCTTTTTGCCTTGAAAGAGTAGTTTTCCCCACCATTCTGGATCACCCCCTTCTTCCCCGGTGCTTCCCCTTCATTTCCAGGGCCCCTCGGGAATTATAGGCATAAATTTCAAGTTGCGACGGGTATGGCAGCCGCCTCTCTAAATGCGTCCAGTACTCTGGACGCGATTCAGGATACCTTGGCTTAACGCGACGACCTTCATGGGAGCGACCTTAACGCGATAGGAAAGTCGGCCGCGACTATATGCTTAACGTGTCGGCCCTGCACGACACGACAATGAATTCTTATTTTATTTATGGAAACTGCCCTTTTCATGAACGCGTCTGCCATGAACGACGTGATTCTAATTTTACTTTCGCAGAATTTTCATAAATAAATTAGGAAAGCTTATTGCGTCGTGTTGTACTGACGTGATTCAGTTTATAGTCGCGTCCCTCCTACCAGACGCAATTCAAAGTTGGCTATGCATAGTCGCGTCCTGCCGACCGGACGCGATTCAATGTCGGCTATGGCCCAGAAAGTCGTTGCGGCCATGCCCATAATCATGAGAAAATCCTGTAATCGCGTCCTTATCAGCAGACGTGATTCAAAGAGGTCAAATCATAAAATCCACGTCAGCAGACAGCGTACATAAGCGCATGCCTCGAATATTGCCCCTAAAGGTAATCACGTCGGCCATGGCCATCGCGTTTCAAGTCGCGATAGCCATGGCAGACACGACTTTGCTCCTTATCGCGGCGTCCTGACAAGACGCGATTAAGAAGCATGGCGGCAATCGCACGCGTGTCTCATCAAACTGACTTAGTAAATCGCAGCCTGCTGTCCGGACGCGATTCAACTTCAAGTCATGGCCGCTGTACCCGACACGATTCAGAGCCTCCCAGTTCCTATAAATCGACCCCGGAGGGGGGGGATAACTATTCACAACTTCTCTCCACCCCGGCGGAGCCCTGCCGGACCAGCGGCTTGGCGCCCTCCTTCCCCGAAGATCAGAGCGCCGTCTCCTCCACGTGCATCGGAGCGGGATGTGGGAAGCTTCTTCCTCTTCCTCTGTCTATTCAATCGGTAGCGCCGCCGCGCCATTCGTCATTTGGGAAAGCACCTCCTTCTCCCTTTTCTTATTTGTTCTTTTTATCACTCCCTCTGGGCCCCACGTGGCTCCTCTATACTCTTTTTTATACACACACAAGCATGCATACAACACACACACACACACACACCTACTTTAGGGGTTTAAAAGCCACCATCCGGTAAGTCGTTCCCCGTGTTCCTTTATTCTTTGATTTTATTTATTTTGGATTGATACTACATACACGTGGCTAATCCACTTTTATTCTTTTTTGTCTATTTTGTCAGGATAATCAAACGAGGAAATGCCCTCTACCACGGCCGGCCGTGCTCGTAGAGGAAGAAAGGACCCACACCCCCACGCAACCTCCCACGCTCCAAAAGGTAACATCCGCGATCACTCTTCCACCCGCATCCCTCGCCGTGCGTCTCCATTTGGCACCCTCACGTGCCTGGCGATCATGATCTTTTTATTTTCCGTATTTTCCCGCTTTCCACTCCATATCCACACACATCACATTTACCCACGCACTTCGCCTTTTCTTTTTCATTTTTTACCACCCCCTCTTGGTGGGCCGTTGTTCTTTGTGCCCCTTGAAAAGGGAATGGAAAACGATACCTACAGAAGCTTCCCGTCCTTCTTCTAGTTCAGAGCCACACCATAGCGGAGTTGGGTCTGCACCACCAGCAGTGTAATCTTTCTTTTTTGTTTACCTCAGGGTATGCCCCAGGTTGCTGTACTTTGAGTTTGACTTCAGTTGAGAAGTGGCAATGTATATTTCATGTAAATATTTGTGAGATGTGACAATCTTATATATATTTGAGATGTTTTCTTTATATTTCTATAGACATGTGAATGATATCCCTTGCGAGGCTACGGCTCGTTCGCGAAAGGCGGAGTCGGGTCAAGCTCGTTATTAGGTTAACGGGTTTGAACGACGAGGACCGCTATAGATGTCTATTATACGCTCTATACACCTTCTATTGTAACTGCCTCACATTCTGATATTCCACATCGGGGCATGACATATTACAAGGATATGATCTTTCATGAGTTCAAAAGTATGACAATAGCTTGAGAGTTCAATCAGACATCATAACGACTTGTTTTAGGTTTTATAAACTTTTAGTTTCTTGAGAAAAGTGTAGACAAATGACAGAACATACATGAAACATAATGCCCTCTATCTCCAAGGAACTTCATGGTATAATCAATTCAGCCTCTATGAGGGAATCCATAGAGTACAGAGATTTATGGACGTCTTAACAAAGAAGTCCCTTGTAAGGTCCTAGGTTTTGTGCATTGATGTTTGATGTGTATGTATTCTTTGCTTCTGGCTAAAACACATCTAGACGGAAACAAACAGTGCCGCCAAGTGTGGTTAACGATATACATTAGTGTCTCTAATCAGTGGTTAACAACATTGTATGCTATTGTTTGTTTTTTTGGTAGTTAGTTAGTTTTTTTTTCCCAAGATTTTAGGTATTTTCTACTCTTGGGTAGTCGACAACAACATAGATTGTCGCCAACTTACTGCTTATGGTAATCACCTTGTCGTCTACTCCTCTGTGCAGTTTCCAGTTTCCTAATCCGATTTTGTCTCGATTTCTTTACGATTTGTTTGGGGAAAATCCGATTGGGTTTGGGGATTCTTTCCTACCTTGATCACGACCTAAAGCCCTATAAAAATAGGTCATCCTCATAATGAGAGGACCTTTGTTTGAGTTGGGATTGATGATCAGTCTGTCCCCATGTAATTTTAATTAATTACATATATATATATATATATATTTTGATGATTAACAAAACCAAACAAGAGCTTATCAATTATATCTAATGAATATTTCATAAGTCTTAAGTACAGGAAAAACACCAAGGTCAAACAAGCCCACAAAAGGTATGCATTACTTCTCTGAAGCTTTAATCTCTTCAACATATTATTTCTCTAAGTCCAGAACGATTTCTTTATAAGCATATCGATTTCAATAGAATTATCATAATGATTTCCTTCTGGCTGAAAAGTCATGTTGTTTCAAACAAGTCGATGCCACAACGATTCTATAAGTGATCATAACGATTTCTTTAGAACCCGTAACGACTTGCCTGTCATAACGATTCTATAAGTCATCGCAATGATTTCTTCAGAAACCGTAACGACTTGCCTGTCATAACGATTCTACAAGTCATCGCAATGATTTCTTTAGAAAGCGTAACGACTTGCCTGTCGTAACGATTCTATAAGTTATCACAACGATTTCTTTAGAACTCACAACGACTTGCTCGCCGTAACGATTCTATAAGTAATCATAACGATTTCTTTAGAACTCGCAACGACTTGTTCACCATAACAATTCTATAAGTAATCATAACGATTTCTTTAGAACTCGCAACGACTTGCTCGCCGTAACGATTCTATAAGTAATCATAACGATTTCTTTAGAACTCGCAATGACTTGCTCGCCATAACGATTCTGTAAGTTATCATAACGATTTCTTTAGAACTCGCAACGACTTGCTTTGTATAATGATTTGTTAAGTGTTTCATATCGATTTCTTCAGCAACACAACGATTTGCATCTCATAACGATTTGTTAAGTGTTTCATATCGATTTCTTCAGAAACATAACGATTTGCATCTTATAACGATTTGCTAAGTGTTTCATATCGATTTCTTCAGAAACACAACGATTTGCATCGTACAACGATTTGGTAAGTGTTTCACATCGATTTCTCAGAAACACAACGATTTGCTTTCTATAACGATTTCTTCTGTCTCATAACGATTTGGTCAACCTGACTTATTCATAATGATTTCAAAAGTCATCGATTTCATATCTTGATATCTTATTCATCTTAAAAGCGTAGACTAGTCAAAGTCCATGTAGACATCTCTCTGACGCTTTTGCATTTATGAGATCTGAACATATCTCTGCATGCATGCAGACAATATCATCCTTTATCGTGCCTACTCTGATTACGTCTTTTAGAATTAAGCTATTTGGCATTACTATTTTCATGTCTATTGCTACTGACGTTGACTGACATCAGAGACAGCTTAGCTGTCTGCTATTTGAAATTGACATTTGTGCAGACCTCTGATCTAGCTTCATGGTACAACGTTAAACAAATAGAAGCCAACAGATATTTCTGAAGATCTCATCTCTTTGCGTGCTCAAGTGATCAAAAGACTATTGACTGGAAGCTTCCAAGACTCCAGATGTCATTCAGTCTAACGACTACTCAAAAGAGAGACAACGGACACTTCAACGTCTACATTTCAAATTGAAGTTATAAATTCAAGTCAGAAGAACAGAAGAAGATATATCATGCATTCAAGCATTCAAATTCTTCTGAAGAAAGTCCAGAGCCAAGAACCTTCATTCCACTTAGCTTTTGCTCTTTCGCTCTCCACTAGTTTGTGAAAATTTGAGAGAGCCTGTATATGAGAGTGTGCCTTGTTTAGATCTTAGCACTCAGTTCTAGTTGCTTTAGATCCTTGCTTATCAAAAGCTTGATCTAGAGCTTAAAGTTCAGTTCTAGTTGCTTTAGATCCTTGCTTATCAAAAGCTTGATCTAGAGGCTTAAAGTCTCCCTTTGGTTGTGAAGGAAGACCTGGTGGTATCTAGGGTGTTATTCCCTTCGGTTGTGAAGGAAGACCTGGTGGTATCCAAGGTGTTATTCCCTTCGGTTGTGAAGGAAGACCTGGTGGTATCTAGGGTATTGTTCCCTTCGGTTGTGAAGGAAGACCTGGTGTGGTATCCAGGGTGTTGTTCCCTTCGGGTGTGAAGGAAGACCAGCTGAGCTGGGTGTTGAAGCGTCCTTAGGGGCACTGTACCCTAGTTAGTGAAATCCTGAGTTGTTGCTCAGGGACTGGACGTAGGACTCCTAAGGAAAGGAGGTCCAAACCAGGATAAACCTTGTGTTGTGTGATTGTCTTCTTTGTGTGTTTGTTATTTAAACTAACTATCACTAACCTACTTCGAAGAACGTTTGTGTGAATGTTTTTAGTTACATGTATCTTCTAGATTAATTTTTAAAGACCCATTAACCCCCCCTCTGGGCTTGTCAACTGGGCAACAGGGATTTCTAGGGTTCGGAGATAGAAATTGAGAGAGCTTTAAGATGCTTGATCTGGCGAAAGTAAGGCTACCTCGATGTTCTTCTATGTAGGGAAGGATCTCCAGACCATGGGGAGGCTTCTTGTTCATGGGTTTGCCATCGTCGAAGGCCCTGAAGATCAAATCAAGTCATGGATGATACCTCTTTGGCTTGGCCGAGGAGGGCTTCATCGTCTTAATTTAATCTTCAGAGAGTTTTTCGGAGGCAAATAACTTAGGGGTTCTTTCATGCTGCCACCAACCACCCTTAACGACAGACACATAGTTGTTAAGTTCTTATTTTTCTAGAAAAACTCTATTTTAATGTATGTGATGCATTTTTGTAGGTTCTGAGTGTAAAGTGGAGTTTTAGGCTGCCAGGGCATGTTACATACTATTGAGAATTTTGTGAAATATTGGTCTTTTCTTAATAACCATGCTAATTTCTGTAATTTCTATTAGGGGTTAATAATGCATGCTATGATAGATTTAATTCGGGAAAAATGGTTATATCATGGTTCTATGGTTCATTATTTTCACTTGGATTTAGGGTTCCTGTGAGTATGTTTCTAAATGAAAAGATTCATTAGTTTCCTATTTAGACTATTTTTAAAGTGCTATCATGTTAATTGCCTGAAATCTATTTTAAAGGTTAAAATTAGCTATATTGTTTCAAAAAATTGAAAATTAGACATATGATATGTTCTATGTATATGACCCATGGTAAAAATTTGAGCATGTTATGATACCCGAAGTTACTATTTTAATGACCATGTTAAACATGATTAAGTGAAATGAATTATTTTTTTGATGATTAGTACCATGTTTAGGCTTTGTTAAGTATGTTTTACCACTGTTAGATAGTAATGAATACTTATGTAACCTGAAGTATATGTTTATGTCATAAACATGTGAATATGTCATTAAGTGTATGAGAGATATGTGTTAATTAAGTGGTTAATGTGATAAAGTGATTAATGTGCCAATTATGACACTGCTACCATAAAAGGCTGTGGAGCCGTACTATAGAAAAGTGCTTATGGGAATGATCAATGTGTATGTGATATCCTGTGGACATCAGGATGAAATCTTAGAGCTGGACAAGTACCACTGGTTAGGGTGGAGAGTGCTTCTCCCGATTCTGAAGAATTTACCAAGTTTCGTCACTATTTTGTCTAGGTGACGGGTATGTGCTATGTGTGTGATAATGTCCTTCTTTATGGTGGTTTGGGCTATGTGTCACGGAAATATGTGAAACAATGTGAAAATAAGTGTGAATGTGCAATGTGACCATGTGAAAGATATGTGAAACTGTGATCCAATGTGAAAGTATGTGAATGTGTCACATTTGTGTTAAAGCAGAAAGTTGAGAGTAGTATTTGTGATTCATGAATGAATAGAATGTTTATAAGTATCATGCTAATAGATTTATGCCATGTTAGCATCATGTGTAGGTATGTGTTATGTTTTTAAGGTGTGAAGGCATGTTATAAATACGTGGATCATGTTGGAAATACCATGTGACATTAGTAATCCATGTGTAGTTAAGTAACTTTAAGCATGTCTACATAGTACTTGTTTAATTACCATGTGAACCATGTATTAGTTTACTTGATGTGTTATGCTTGCGTAGAATGTATGTGGTAAGTGTATGGATGTGACCAATAGGTTGCTTGCTGAGTCTATTGCATAGACTCATTCTTGCTAAATCATACAGGTGAGACAGAAGCTTGAGCCAAAGACGGAGGTGAGGAGCGACTCTGAGCGTGAGGACTAGCTTGCGACATAGAGAGTTATTTCTATAGCTTTTGTACTTTTCCTTTTTACTTACTACGTGTGACATTTGGACTTGGTTGTTTGTGGACTTTGATATATTTTCTTTGCTACTATATAGAATATGGAATGTGTGGGTGTTGGAATAAGACTTACTTTTACTTTTGTTGTACTTTCCTTTGTTATTTGTGTACATCTTTTTTTTTTTTAAAGTAAGGCACATATCTGTAGGGGAAGGTAGGAGAGTGCTCACCTCAACATAATGAGATGATCACTCCACTACCACTCACCCAACATGAAATATATAATATAGAAGATCAGAGAGATGGTGAACATAAAGGGGCTACGGCCGAAAAGAGGGGCACCCTATCTTATCAAGACGATAGGGGCCCTTAACAAGAGTAGGAAGATCAACCCAAGCAGTCCAAATACAAAGAGACATAAGGGAGCAACCATAACCAGCTAAGGCATCCGCTACTTGGTTACCTTCTCTAAACATATGGGAGATGGAGAACTGAATGCACCTGCATAGGATAACAATGTCATGAAAGAGGTAGTGCAGCCGTCAAAGACAGGAGAAGCACCCATTGACTATCTGCACCAGCACAAGAGAATCTGTCTCCACCGTCACAGAATCGCGTCCCTTATCACAGAAAATCATGAGCCCATCTCACAAGGCCATAGCCTCTGCTTCAAGATTGGAATCAACCACAGAATATGCAGCACGAAGGCTAATATGATGTCACCATGCGAGTCACAAACAATACCTCCGCCACTAGCTGTCCCCATGGTAATCTTGAAGGCACGGTCCACATTCAGTTTCAGTCTGCCAGGAGGTGGAGTGGACCATCGAACCAACCTCGGGACAGAAACTTGGGTTGCTGGGGCATCAATACCCCATAACTGAAGCTCATGTCACTGCTTTTGCGATAGGTTCCTCCCCTTAAACTGATGGGACAGAGCTATACCACGAACAGATTGCATGGCTCTGCAGAAAATTTGCCAAGAGAACATGGCCTGGCCCTCAAAACGACATCTATTGCGACTACACCAAATCTCCCATATGACAGCCATAAAGATACATCTAGAGAGACTCCCAGCCATGGTTGATAAAGGGAGGCCCAGTAGGTACTCAGTCACTCCATTGGTTACCGTTAAGATTGACATATTGCTGAAGCGAAGAATAGTATACAACGCTGTCCACACTTCGTTAGCAATGTTGCTGTGGAAAAATAGGTGGAGACAGCTCTCATACTGAGGTGACAAGCAACAACAACACCTTGAGCACAACGGAACACCACTGGCCATGACATGATCATCAGTAGGAGTGCAAACTTGGATCAACCGCCAACCAAATACCGACCATTTCAACGGTAGATTAGGGGACCACAACATGGACCATCTAGAGGAGGGTAATGACTGAAGAGAACAAGGAACTGAGCTAGATGAGAAGCTGCCATCGGTGTTGAGACACCAAATCCAGTTATCCTTGCAACCAGCAGTTGATAAGACATGATTAAAATAGCGTGGAGGGCAATGGCACCGTGACACCTCAAACTGAACACCTTGTGGATCAGCAATGGCCTACTAGACATAACATCCCTCAAAGGGCATGTCTACCCAGATGTGGGGAGGTATGAAGTCCCTCAGAGGAACTAATCCAACCCAGACATCATTCCAGAAACTAGAAGAGGCATCACTTTTCGAGACGATCACCCTATGGTTGGCATGGATGAGTTTTGCGGCTTGCTGCCATAGCAACTTGTCAGCAGCAAGCAGGTGCCCGAATGAAGTCTCTAAGTAATGTTCAGTATGCAATGCAAGTGTTTGGCTCTGAAGAATGAGGCCCAGAGGGACTGAGTGGAAATAGCTTTCTAGAGCAGTTTAGTTTAGAGAGCAACTTGCATAAGATGAAGATTCAGAACTCCCAAACCACCATACTCATTGCGACGAGAAATGGTCTCCCAAGACTTCCAGTGCCTCTTTGGTGAGCCCTCATAGGAACCTCAGAAGAAGTTGGCAAGAATCTTGTGGAAAGACCTCATAACTGATCTTGGAATAGTCAAAACAGACATGATATATATGAGCATGGCAGCAAGAACATGTCGAATAAGAACGAGTCAGCCGCCGGCGGACAAGAATTTAGATTTCCATGACTGCAACTTGCTTACTATTTTTGAGAGAATATGAGAGAAGTAAATGGGTTTTTGACGACCAGCAAACAGAGGAATTCCAAGATATTTGAGGGGCAAGGATGCTCTGGAAAAACTGGTTGTTGTTAATAAAATAGTGGGTATATGGCATGAAACATGGTAGTTCATCATCACGTAAATCAGTGCAAACCATATGGAAACCATAATAAGAAGTAACATGTTCACGGGCACACCTCGAAAGCAGAAATATAACATGAATATATTGATTATAAGCATGGTGATTGAAGAATAATGAACATGCAAAATAAGGCTTTGGAGGCGTTCCATAAAGGAACTTGCCTTAGAGAAAGTATCGCCCCCACTATAGGGTGCGATGGGGTCCGGCGACCTACCAGGGTACAACCATGAAATACGGAATCGGTCTCGCACAAGATCGACTCCCTAAAATGAAAGCTACACAGTAAACCTAATCCTCTCCAATAGTAAGCAAGGGCAGAAAGTATGCACCGAACACCGAAGAGAGCGTTCGCCCGACGGTCCGAACACTAGAGAGCGACTGCGCACCCAAACGGAAGAGCGGCCGGAGGCGATCTCATCGGCGAGCAGTCCGGCGCGGGGAGAGAGCGAGAGAGAGAGCAGCGGCGAGGCGAGCGGTTCCTCAGTGCAGAGAGTCAACAGGCGTTCCAGAAAATAGTAACCGCGATTAGGGAGACCCTAATCGCTATATGAAACACCCCACGCCCGCAAAAGCCAAGACAATGGGCCAGTTCAAGGAACCGGCCCAAACAGGCCCAATCTCTCCAAGAAAAGGGAAAACTACAAAATTAAGAGACAAAAAGGTACCAAGGCAAGCCGACAGGACCACACCATCACACGCACGAGCCCGCCCAGCCCGGAGGCGCGCGTGTGTGATATGGTCCAGCATACCCCCACCTTTGTCTATAAGACATAGTCTCATGGATACTTGGGGTTATGAAGCCCTACATCTCCTTAGAGACTTCTCATGTGGGACTAAGGCCCTCACATAAGGGACAAAACTTGCACACCTTTTCATGTACCTTTTGCTTTATCAAACTTTGTGTTTCATTACTCCCTTTCTTAGAATTGCCCCTCCTCAAACCCATTTTTACCCAACATTCCCCCACAAACACAAGGTTTGATAATGAGGAATAAACAGAAGAGGATAAACATACCACGCTTTTAGTAAAGGTACCTTTCGGGTTTGAACCTTTACTTAAGTATTCAAAATCTGACTCCTACTGCATATGATATGTTAGGTCTAGTACAGTTTGCAAGATGCATTAAGCTTCCTATAACTTGGGAATACCGCAATTATGACACAGGAGTGCCATTCTTATTCTTGCAGAAAATTCTAGAAGGATCATAGGGTGTACAGACAACTTTACAATTCTCATAGCCAAATTTCTTTAACACTTTCTCAATATAATGAGACTGAGAAATAGCTATCCATTTAGCTGATCTGGTCAACTTTAGTCCCAGAATTACACTAGCTTCACCCATATCCTTCATCTCAAAATTTCTACTCAAGAATGATTTAGTCTCAATTATCATTCCCAAATTGTTGCCGAACAACAAAATATCATCTACATACAGACATAGGACAACACAATCATCACCATTTATCTTGTAGTAACACACTTATCAAACTCATTGACTTTAAAGCCAAATGACATGATAGTCATGTCAAATTTTTCATGCCATTGCTTAGGGGCTTGTTTCAATCCATATAAGGATTTAACAAGTCTACAAACTTTGTTTCCACTACCAGGTGCTGTAAACCCTTCAGGCTGATCCATATAGATCTCTTCATCAAGATCACCATTAAGGAAGGCAATCTTAAAATCCATTGCATGGATAGTTAGATCATATATGAAGGCCAAAGCAATCAGTACCCTAATAGTGGTAATCCTAGTTACAAGGGAATAGGTATCAAAATAGTCTATCCCCTCCATCTGTTTGAACCCCTTAGCAACTAACCTAGCTTTAAACTTGTCAATGGTCCCATCAGGATTTAGCTTCTTCTTAAAGACCCATTTGCATCCTATGGTTTTAGAACTAGGAGGAGGATCGACTAGCTCCCAAGTGCCATTAGCAATAATGGAATCCATTTCGCTCTTTATGGATTCCTTCCAATGCCATGCCTCAGGAGAGGCCATGGCATCCTTGAAGGTGGGAGGATCACCCTCGATTTGGAAAGCAATAAAATCACTTCCAAAATCCTTGGCAATCTTTTGTCTTTTACTCCTTCTAGGTTCTACTTCCTCTTCTTGACTATCAGAATCAGGATGAGAGCTGGATGCACTTGCCCCCACATTTGTCATCCTTTCCACATGATCTAGAATGGATGAAGATGTGGAAGGCCCAGTCTCAGAAGGCACAGATTGAGGTAAACCAGTCTTCATGGGAAACACATTCTCAAAGAATGTAGCATCACGAAACTCAACTATGGTGTTAACATCTATGCCAGGAATATCTGACTTAATCACTAGAAACCTGTACGCATTGTTGTTTTCAGCATAGCCTAGAAAGATCATGTCAACTGTTTTAGGTCCCAACTTTTTCCTCTTGTGTTCAGGGACAAGTGCCTTAGCTAGGCACCCCCACACTTTAAGGTATTTCAAGCTAGACTTTTTATTTCTCTAAAGTTCATATGGACTACTATCTTTGTGTTTCAGGGGAACATAATTCAGAATACGGCAGGCCGTATTCAATGCTTCCCCCCACATATAGTTAGGCAGTCCTGAACTCTGCAGGAGAGAGTTGACCATGTCTATGAATACACGATTCTTTCGTTCAGCTATCCCATTGAACTGTGGTGAATAGGGGGCAGTTGTCTCATGAATAATGCCATTGTCTTGGCAGTATTCACTAAACTGGTTGGAGGTATATTCTCCACCCCTATCAGATCTCAACCTCTTAAGCACCCGACCTGTTTGTGTTTCTGCTTCTTTCTTAAAGATGATAAACTTTTGTAAAGCCTCATCCTTAGACTTAAGTAAATACACATAGCAGTATCTACTATAGTCATCTATAAAGGTAATGAAATACTTTTTATGATCCCTAGTCAATGTGCCATTAAATTCACAGATATTAGAATGCACAAGATCCAGAATTTCTGAATCTCTCACCACAGACTTAAACGGCTTTTTGGGCTGTTTAGCCTGTACACAGATATCACACCTTTTAGAATTATCAATAGCATAATTAGGAATCAATTTTAGGTTTATCATTCATTTCAAAGAATTGAAATTAATATGTCCTAAATGTCCATGCCATAAATTAGATGAATCAACGACATTATATGCCACAGAAACAAATGTAGAAACAACATCAACATCTAAACTTTTATTCATCACATGGTTCACATACACTTTAAATAACCCATCAGATAAATAACCTTTACCAATAAAAGTTTTCTAACACAAAATAACAACTTTATTACATTTAAAGTTCAACTCATAACCCTCCCTAACCATTCTAGAAGTTGATAAAATGTTCCTCCTAACACTAGGAACATGGTGCACACTGTGAAGAGACAGTACACGTCCTGAAGTAAACTTCAGATCCACCCGTCCAATTCCCATCACTCTTGCAGTGCTGCCATTACCCATTTGAAAGATGTGCAAAATTATATAATATGGTAATCTACAAGAGGGGTTGAATAGATTACTGTATACTAGAATCACTATTGCCTTCTTTTCGATGGAAACACAGACTTATTGAAATCTCAAATAGATTTAACTTGAATTCGAATTACTTGTGTGTGCTTGTTGTAAATAAAACATGAACAACCTATCTAGCCTGTGTAGAGACTAACGTGCCTACCAATCATCTACTGTAAAGATGTGCAAACCATAGGACACGAAGATTTAAGGTGGTTAAGAGTACACAACTTGTGTATCCTACGTCCACCGTCCACACACACACGCAGAAGGACTGCTTATGAGCTAGTTCAACAACTACAACACACACACTCATGTTGTCTGATGTTAACACACGATCAGAACAACATGACCCACGTGAATCAAGCACAAGAGACACTTGACCACCAACACACACAGCGAGTATGAAAACAGAGACAGAGAAGAGTTTTGAGTTGAAGATTCAAATCTTGAGATAGAACTCTTCACGATGGTCATCCAGATGTGCTTCAAACTTCGTCTTGACATGTATGAGTTGATGTAGAAGCTTGAACAATGGACAAACAGGCTTCAACTCCGTTTAGAAGATGGTTCTTCTTCGCTCTGGACGGAGTGCTGAAGCAGAGCAGTAGAGAGAGACTTTTCTCTTGAGATTTTTGCTAGGGTTTTGTATGGTGGCTACTTATGTACGGGAATACCTTCAAAACATTCCTTATATATGGGTGTTTAAGTATGGAGAGTCGTGGTAGATGGAAACACCCATATAGGAAACATGTCCAAATCTCGGAACTGAGATCTTCTCTTCGTTTGTCGACAGCAAACTATGCATCTGTCGACAGGTGCTGACAGGTTTGCAAAAATCCAGAAGACTGGCCTTGCGGGAAACGATTTCCTGTGTGTAGCTGTTGACAGGCGATTTGGATCTGTCTGCAGGTACACTTGTCCTGAAACCTGTCTGATCTCCCTGTGTGTAGCTGTCGACAGGGACTTGTGGGTCTGTCGACAGGCACTTATTGAATGTGACTTTCTTGAGTTTTTTGCTCTGGAATTTGGTACATTGTCTTGCCTACACTTACACCTACATTTGAGAGCATTGTTAGTGAGATATACAGAACATTTAGACAATCACTTGAGATGTTCTTTCTTGATTATCATTTGCTTGATCATGTTTCAAATATGCTCATACCATTAATTTGGATTGTTCATCATCAAAAACAAACATAACACATGTAAACCCAACATTCTCCCCCTTTTTGATGATGACAAAATTTTCAATTTATGCATAAGTGATGTTTCTCCCCCTTTTGACAACATCAAAAGGACATTTTATGTGCACATGAGTAGAACATAAGCAAATAACTGTGAATTCCGTTGATTGAGCATTCATTACACATAGTTACAAAAGTGACTCATAACATGACAGAAAGAAGTGCAAGGGAAGGAAATAACATGATGGTGAGAGCAAACTAAGATAGCAGTGACAAGACCCTGACCAAAGCAAAATAAACACTAGATAACTGATGCCTAGACTCTCTAGACATCGTCATTCCCAGGTGGTGCAGAGGCCTGACGGAATCCATGAAGCTCTGTGGAGAGAACGGTAAGCCTTATCTGAAGCTGGACATGGTGTCAGCCAGTGCGTCCAAGCTAGTATCAACATGATCCAATCGAGCATTTAGATGTTCGAAACCAGTGGTCATCTGGAGCTGCATTTGTGCCATTTGAGTAGAGATGAAATCTCGAAGAGAGGGCTCATCAGGCGCTTGGTCATCAGCAGCAACATCAGCTTCATCTCCCTGAGCATCCATTGGCTCGGACTGGGAGTCTTCATCAGCATCATCTTCATTAGATTCATCTTCATTAGCTGCCTGCTCTTTACCCTTGAGTTCCCTTGTGACAACCCCATCAAGCAGCTTATAGCCCATCTGATGGGCAGCAGTGAGATCAAAGGCACTGCGAGATTTGAGGGCTACAAGCTCACTATCAGGAATATGTATCCCAATGAAGAGAAGAAGGGAAGTGGTTGGGCAAGCATATGGCATTGGTCTCCTGGGGTTGTAGAAGCATTGACGGATCAGGTGAAGCATGAGTTCGGGCAAGTTGATTTGTTCGCACTTGAGGAAGAAGAAAAGGAGGGATTTATGAACCTCAGTGACGAGTTCCCGACTGCCATGCTTTGAAGCAATCAGGGTAGTGAAGATGTGATGGATCATTCTATTCAGTGGGGAAAGGAGTTGGCATTCAGTTTGGCAATTTTCTTAGTTGCATCATAAGGTTGGAGGGTGATGAGATGATAGTATTCAGATGCAGAAGGGTGGCTGAGAAGCACATCAGCCCCAGTGTTAGGAATTTGAAGTGCAGTGCTGATGAGGTTGGAGGTAAGCTTGAAAGGAGTACCATTGACAGAGGTGTAGAGATCCCCATCCCCAGACATGACAAGATTATTAAAAAACACTGTGACGACAGTAAGAGAGTAGTTCAGGTGAGAATAGAGAAATACCCTCCAACCCTGGGTGTCAAAGAGGGGTAGGATATTGGGGAACATGTCTCCCAAAGAAGGGAAATCAACATAGCGGGCCTGAACGAATTTGCTGAAAGTTCCCGGAAACATGGTGAGTTGCAAACCTCGAGGAATGACAAGCTTGGGCAGCCGATCATCACGATGCTTGGTTCGGCGCTCGGCAGGAGCCCCGGAACCCTCGTCGGCTTGGGGAGATAAGGGACGGCGATGGGAAGCAAGTTTCTTGCCCTTGGGAGCCATGAGAAAGAGAGGAGCTCAGAGTAGAGAAGAACTCGAAAAGAAGAAGAAAAACTTGAGGAGGAAGAAAGAACCAAGAGGGGCAGAATCTGGGTCTGGCGCCTTGGAGAAGAAGGGTTTGGTGGAGAAGGAAGGAGAAGGAAGTTTTGGAAGTGGAAAAGGGAGGAAATGGTCGTGGGTTCCCTTTTAAAGAGTGGAAAGAATTTCAAAGGATAGGGACCCAAAAAATCCAACCCTAAAGAGATGCCCGTTGGGCTTCCAAAATAGAGCCTACCGCCGGCTGTCGACAGATGCACAATCATCTGTCGACATGCACACTCAGAAATGTGCTAGAGAGGCATTTTGACAGAATTTTTTGGGGCAATGAGTGTCCAATTTGTACATAAGGTGAAAAATAGATAAATACACATAATAAAATGTCATACCCACTAATATTAGGACACATCAAACATCTACAATGGTTGTGAAATAACATTCCCGGAATCTTAAGTTGCAGTATGAAGAATACATTGGACAAAAACATATGAAAATAAGAGAATCCTCTTGAATAAAACCATTGCAGAAAAACAAATTTCTTAGTGGGTGACAGTTAAAGGTGGATGAAAAAGATGTCTACATGGGCAATTAATCATTAATAACAAATTGACCTTGATAAGAAAAATGAGGAGGCTACACTCTATTTCTCCTTTTATGATTTATTTCTGAACAAATAGTAAGAGAAAAAGTGGTAATTAGGATCACTATGACCTTTTTACATGAAGATAGACATGGGTAATGTCTGTATCCCCAGTTACTCAGTGGAAGTGACCATCAGACCATTATACAGAGTTAATGAGTAAGCTTTTTGATGCGAAGACAGACATTTGTGATGCCCATGTCCCCGGTTACTCAGCAATACTCAGCATTGCTCTGCCTTGGTTCCCTTATTATATTTTTGATACACATTTTAGTGTTTAAAGTAGGTAGCTTTTCTACTTTTATTTATTTTTATTAGAATTTTTTTTTGATCAAGGTCAAGAGTTAGATAAGATTTAAAAGCCAATGCTAGACATAACCTTCAATGACCTTTGGACTTATCACGTGACTTTGAAAAATGATAGTCCACAAGGGAGTTTTTCAAGTGAGTTAGGTTAGACTCATGTGATTTGTTAAATGTACTCAAAATGATGCAACCTAGACTCACAAAAGAATAGTATGTCAAAATCATTGTGATTTAGACAATATCGTTGGTATTATGTGGATATGAAAGATTATAACACAAGTGAGTCACCAATTTTCACCTTAAATGCAGTAGAGAAGTATGCTTATGAAATAGGTTGAGAAAGGATATGAAGAACTCAATGAAAGGTTTATCTGTCGACAGCTATAGTGAGCCTGTCCACAGCTGCTAACAGTGTTGAACTACTAAGTTCAAGAGGGGTGCGTCTGTCGACAGATACAATGTTGTCTGTCGACAGATGCTAACGGACTGAAAGATGTTGAGTTCGGGGAGAGGAAAACCTGCCAGTGGCTGTCGACAGGAGCTGTGAGAAAGTTTTTTGAAGGCTGAGATGAGAGATATGATTGGAGCCTCATGCAAGGGAAATAAAGTAAATGAAGAATAGATAGTTTCCCTAAAAAATTCACTCATCTAACTTAAATTTGCTCCCCCATTGTGTGTGCAAGTGGAGACTCAACATTCAAGCAATTCAAGACAGACTTTCACATGTTTAACAAGCAATTGCACACAAGTTCATAAATAAAACATTCCAACAAGGACATCCATTTGTTTGGAAAAATGAGTGGGCAAAATGAAAAGAAACCATATACCTTATTTGAATTGAATGACCTTTATGTGCAACTTTACTATGGATACAAGGCGGAGAATGTTTTCTCACACATAATAATAGTTTCCAAACAAGCATAACTTGTTCCTCCACAGTTTACCATTTGATATACCTCATAGTCAGTGCACACAAAAATCATATACTTCAAAGTTTGGTATGGACTTCATTGCATTTTGCACAAGCTCAATTCTCTTCTTAATGTTGTGAATCTATCCTCAGCCAATGGTTTTGTGAAAATATCAGCTAATTGCTTTTCAGTGGGTATGAAGCTAAGCTCCAAGGATTTGTTGGCTACTTCATCTCTCAAGAAGTGATGTCTAATCTCAATGTGTTTTGTCCTAGAGTGTTGGATTGGGTTCTTTGAGAGATTGATGGCACTAGTGTTGTCACATAGGATAGGTGTGCATCCAATGTCAATGTGGTAGTCAGATAGTTGACTTTTTATCCACAACACTTGAGCCGCACAACTTCCTGCAACAACATATTCTGCCTTTGCTGTGGAGAGTGCAACCGAGTGTTGCTTCTTGGATGCCCACGAAACCATGCAACCACCAAGAAATTGGCAGTACCCACTAGTGCTTTTTCTGTCAATTTTACATCCAGCATAGTCAGCATCAGAATATGATATCAAATCAAAGCTACTTCCTGCTGGATACCAAAGACCCAAATCATACGTACCTGAGAGATATCTGAATATTCTCTTAACTGCAACCAAATGACATTCCTTTGGACTAGATTGATATCTAGCACAAAGGCAAACACTGAATTTTATATCCAGTCTACTTGCAGTAAGATAAAGAAGTGAGCCAATCATACCTCGGAATTGCTTTTCATCTACCGGTTTACCTTTCTCATCATTTTCCAATTTTATGCTTGTGCTCATTGGTGTTGAAGCAGGATTAGCTTGTTCAAACTGAAATCTTTTGAGAAGCTCCTTAACATATTTTTCTTGGTTGATAAAGAAGCCATCTTCATGTTGTTTAACCTGTAAACCAAGGAAAAATTGAATCTCCCCCATTAAACTCATCTCAAATTCACTGTGCATGTGTTTTGAGAATTCTTCACACAGTGATAGGTTAGTGGAACCAAAAATGATGTCGTCCACATAAACTTGAACAACAATTATGTGATTGCGAACTTTCTTAGTGAAAAGAGTTTGGTCCACTTTACCTCTTGAGTAGTTTTTACTCACTAGAAAATTGCTTAGTCTGTCGTACCAAGCTCGTGGTGCCTGTTTCAAACCATAAAGAGCTTTGTGCAATTTATAAACATGGTTAGGCTTTTCATGGTCCTCAAATCTAGGTGGTTGAGAAACATAGACTTCTTCTTTGATGTAGCCATTCAAGAAGGCAGTTTTAACATCCATTTGAAAGAGTTTGAACTTGTGTGAGCATGCATACGCCAACAAGACTCTAACTGCTTCAAGTCTAGCTACAGGAGCAAAGGATTCTTCAAAGTCTACACCAAATTCTTGATTGTATCCTTTTGCTACCAGTCTAGCCTTATTTCTCACCACTTTACCCTCTTCATTTAGCTTATTCCTAAATACCCATCTAGTGCCTATGACAAAAATCTCAGGGGTTCTAGGAACTAAACTCCAGATATTGTTTCTTTGAAATTGACCAAGTTCCTCATGCATAGCATCAATCCATGAGTTTTCTTTTAGAGCCTCTTCAACATTTTTAGGTTCCACTTGAGAGACAAAAGCTAAATGATCCTGTTCAACTATTTATCTAACCTGAGACCTAGTTTTAACTTTATCAATTACATTCCCTATCACATTCTCAAGTGGGTGATCTTTGGAATACCTCACATTGGTGATTGTTAAAGGACCAGGCTGATCTTGAACTTGTGGAAGTTGATCTTGAGGAGGGCTTGCTTGAGGGGATTCACCTTGAGGTTCTTCCTCTTGTGGATCTTCATTAGGCTCATCATCTCCCTTTTTGAAAAGGATTTAATGGTCATCATCATCGTACTTGCGAAAATATCCACTTTTAGTTTTTGGTGCTGCTTGAAAATCTGTTTTTGCTTTTACTTGTTGTTGTTCTTGGAGAATTGTTCCATCATTTCTATCTTGAGTCCTGTGAAGATTTGAATTGTTAGTTTTTGCATGATACTCATCAAAGACAACATGTGGAGTTTCTTCCACAGTTTTATTCTTATTGTTAAACACCCTATATGCTCTAGAGTGTTCTGAGTATCCAAGAAAAATATCTTGACCACTTTTGGCTTCAAACTTGTCCAAATCAACTTTATCATGGTTATGAATAAACAATTTTGAGCCAAAAACCCTGAAGTACCCAATACTGGGTTTCTTACCTTTTAACAGTTCATAGGGAGTTTTCTTCATCACAGGTCTTACCATGGCTCTATTGAGAATATAGCAAGAGATGTTCACCGCTTCTGCCCAAAAGCTCCTTGAGAGTTGACTTTCGACCAGAAGAGTGCGAGCCATTTCCACCAGGGTCCTGTTCTTTCTTTCCACTACGCCATTTTGTTCCGGAGTCCTTGGAGAAGAGAACAAGTGTTCTAACCTGTGGAGCCTGCAAAAATCAGAAAAAGAGTTGTTATCAAACTCTCCCTCGTGATCAGTGCGAATTGAGCATATCTTATGAACATTTCCATGCTCAATCTTATTAAAGAAATCTTCAAAGACTTTAAGTGCTTCATTTTTGTGTGCCAAGAATTTGACCCAAGTGAACATAGAAAAGTCATTCACAATGACAAAACCAAACCATTTCCCATTGAGACTTAGAGTTCTAGTAGGTCTAAAAAGGTCCATGTGCAACAGTTCATAAGGTTTAGAGGTGCTTACCAGTGCTTTTGATTTGAAGGATTTTCAGGTTTGTTTTCCCTGTGCACATGCATCACAAAAAGTTTCATTCTTATTGAAGGAAATTTCAGAAAGTCCACTTACCAATTTCTGCTTCATAATCTTGTGCAAGACATTGTAGCTTGCATGGCCAAGCCTACGATGCCACAAAGTAAGCTCATCCTGTTTATTTGCAACAAGACATAAATTTTCGTTTTCTGGATCATCTAAATCAACTAAATAAATGTTGTTCACCCTTTTTCTAGAAAATTTAAGACTTCATGTTTCCTTATTAACAATTTGACATGAACTTGATTCGAAAACAACTTTATGACCTTTATCACACAGTTGGCTTATACTAAGCAAATTATGATTAAGACCATCAACTAACAGAACATTGTCTATTGAGTTAGAGGCATACTTACCAATCTTACCTAAACCAATGATCTGACCTTTATTGTTATCCCCGAAGACAACTTGACCTCCGTCTTTTTCCACCAGCAAACAAAATTTGTCTTTGTCGCCTGTCATGTGCTTCGAGCAGCCACTATCCAAGTACCATTTGTTTTGATTTTGGGCTGCTAGGCATTCCTGCATATATGGATCAGACAAGAGGTTTTGGTATCCAATTACTTTGGGTCCCAATGTATCATTCATGCCAAAAAGTAAGTGCTTCGGAATCCAAATTTGTTTGAGTTTCAGTTTGTTTGAATTATTCCTGCAATGACTTTCATTGTGGCCAAGTTTCTTACACACATTGCATGATGGAGATTTTCTTAAAACATTTGTTTTGTTATTTTCTTGTACATTCAATTGCCTTTTTTCTTTATGTTGTCTGGAAGGCTGTCTCTTGGCAGCATTCTTCCAGTCCTGTCGACAGCTTTCATTGAGCCTGTCGACAGACTGCTTATTCTTTTGAGCACTTGAGAGCTTTTGTTTGGGTTGATGTTGCTTACCCTTGGCTTGATTTTTCTTGTTCTTAGAAGGGACTTCTTTGCTTGTGCTTGGGCTAGAATCAACAAAAGAGGTTATCAAGGTTTCACCAATTTTCTTTTGTTTTACAGGTTGAAATCCAATCCCATGCTTTGCAACAAAAGTATTTGATCCTAAGATAGCATCAAGATTTTGTTTTCCTTTTAAAAATCTTGTAAGATCTTCAGATTTTCCTTTTAGATCTTTTTCAGCTTGTTCCAACTTTTTCTTAATCTCATGATGTTCATTTTGAAGAGTTTCAAGGGAAATGATTAGGCTTTGTTTTTCTTTTTCATCTCTTGCAATTTAACTTTTATGCAATCCATTTCTTCATTATGAGCTTCCTCATCAATTTTCATCATTTGAATTTCTTTATTTTGGACTTCAATCTATTCATCATTGGGTGTGCTATGAACAAGTGAATTGATTTTCTTTTTTTAATGCTTTATTTTCAGACTTGAATTCACAGAATCTTTCAAATAGTACAGTGTAAGCTTCTTCCCATTCATCAACAGTATAATTTTCAAAGGAAAAATTTACCTCTGTGGAGTCATTATTCCTTGCCATTAAGAAGTGAACTTCATCATCTCCAGAATTATGCTGTGAATCCTCGTCTTCGTCTTCATCACTCCAAGTTGCCAACATGGCCTTGGCTTTCTTGAAAGTGAACTTCTCCTTCTTCAGTTTCTTCTTGAGCTCAGGGCACTCTCCTCTCATATGCCCTTATTTCTTGCACTCATAGCACACAATGTCAGATTTTTTATTGGACTCAAATTTATTTTAAAAAATTTTCTTTTGAAACAGTTTGGAGTTACCTGAGCCTCTTCTTTTGAATTTAAGAAACTTCTTGAACTGTCTAGTGAGCATTGCCATTTCATCACTCTCACTATCACTAGACGTTACATCTTCATCACTTTCCTGTTGAACATCCATTTTGGAACTTGAAGAATTTTTATTTGAAGCTTTTAAAGCAATTGACTTCCTTGGGTTCTCTTGAATTTCTTTTCTTTTTACATTTATTTCATATGTCATCAGGGAACCAATTAATTCATCCAGTTTCATTTTTGAGAGATCTTTAGAATCCTCAATGACAATGGCCTTAGTATTCCATGAAGATGTAAGAGACCGAAGTATCTTCCTAACTAAGTCACTTTCTGAGTATTCTTTCTTAAGACCTTTCAGCCCGTTGATTATTAACATGAATCTAGCAAACATATCTGATATGGTTTCATCATTTGTCATTTTAAACATTTCATATTCAGATATTAGCATGCTTGCTTTGGTTTCCCTTACCTCAGACGTACCTTCGTAGATGAGTTCAAGCTTGTCCCACATCTCTTTCGCTGAAGTGCATGTGGAGACTCTTGAATACTCCTTGGGGTGCACAACACACTACATCATGTTTAGTGCGCTCCAGTTGAGAGTTCCCTTAGCAATTTGGTCCTTTGTCCAAGTATCTTCATCTTCGGGTAGCACATATGCTCCTTTGTTGACGATTTTTCATAGCTCAAAGTTTTGAGCTCTCAGAAAGACCTGCATGCGATTTTTCCAATATGGATAATCAGTGCCATCAAAGAAGGGTGGCACAGACACCGAATGTCCTTCAGCCAAATACCCCTTGTTAGATTCCATGAGATCGAGAATCTCCTGATCGTAAGATCAAGCACTTAAAAGCAATAAATCGGAGAAACCTTGCTCTGATACCATTTGAAAGATGTGCGGAATTATATAATATGGTAATCTAGAAGGGGGGTTGAATAGATTACTGTATACTAGAATCACTATTGCCTTCTTTTCGATGGAAACACAGACTTGTTGAAATCTCAAATAGATTTAACTTGAATTCGAATTACTATGTGTGTGCTTGTTGTAAATAAAACATGAACAACCTATCTAGAGTGTGTAGAGACTAACATGCCTACCAATCATCTACCGTAAAGACGTGCAAACCATAGGACACGAAGATTTAAGGTGGTTAGGAGTGCACAACTTGTGCATCCTACGTCCACCGTCCACACACACACGCAGAAGGACTGCTTATGAGCTAGTTCAACAACTACAACACACACACTCACGTTGTCTAATGTTAACACACGATCAGAACAACATGACCCATGTGAATCAAGCACAAGAGACACTTGACCCACCAACACACACACCGAGTATGAAAAACAGAGATAGAGAAGAGTTCTGAGTTGAAGAATCAAATCTTGAGATAGAACTCTTCACGATGGTTGTCCAGATGTGCTTCAAACTTCGTCTTGATAGGTATGAGTTGATGTAGAAGCTTGAACAATGGACAAACCGGCTTCAACTCCATTTAGAAGATGGTTCTTCTTCGCTCTGGACGGAGTGCTGAAGTAGAGCAGTAGAGAGAGACATTTCTCTTGAGATTTTTGCTAGGGTTTTGTATGGTGGCTGCTTCTGTACGGGAATACCTTCAAAACATTCCTTATATATGGGTGTTTAAGTATGGAGAGTCGTGGTAGATGGAAACACCCATATAGGAAACATGTCCAAATCTCGGAACTGAGATCTTCTCTTCGTTTGTCGACAGCAAACTATGCATCTATCGACCGGTGCTGACAGGTTTGCAAAAATTCAGAAGACTGGCCTTGCAGGAAACGATTTCCTGTGTGTAGCTGTCGACAGGCGATTTGGATCTGTCGATAGGTACACTTTCTTGAGTTTTTTGCTCTGGAATTTGGTACATTGTCTTGCCTACACTCACACCTACATTTGAGAGCATTGTTAGTAAGATATACATAACATTTAGACAATCACTTGAGATGTTCTTTCTTCATTATCATTTGCTTGATCATGTTTCAAATATGCTCATAACATTAATTTGGATTGTTCATCATCAAAAACAAACATAACACATGTAAACCCAACACCATCGTCACGGAGCAATCACTGGTGGCCTGATAAGACACAAAGTTAGCCCTGTCAGCACATGGATGTACATTGGCTCTAGTGTCTACTAACCACTCATTAGGTTCATAAATAGTAAATAGATGAGGGTTTAGAGAGACATACGTGTCACCAGGAGAGTCCCCACCGGTCACTACATTGACCTGAGCTGGATTTTCAGCAGTCTTATGGGTCAACTTTTCTTTCTATTTAGGACAATCCCCACGCAAATGACCCTTTTGACCACACACCCAGCATTCACCAGACTTCTTCTTCTTCTGTATCTTTCCTTTGGGTTTCATTTGTGTAGTGGAACCTGTCTTGGGTTTGCCTTTAACATCTTTGTTCTTATACTTTACCATAAAGTTTGCACTAGCCTCCACAGGCATCCCTGGTTTCTCCTTTCTATGCTCCTCTTCAATGGCAATGGCCCTCATCAAGTCATCAAGAGAAATAGATCCCTTTCTATGTTTGAGAGCCATTCCAAAGTCCTGCCAGGTCTTTGAAAATTTCTCAATTATGCACATGACTTGAAATTTTTCAAGGAGTTTCATATCACCCTTTGCCAAGCTGTGGATCATTAGGAGAAACTCATGTGCCTGTTCGGGTACATATCTATCCTCCAACATGTGAAACTTGAGGAACTTGCCTACGGAATACTTTTCCAGACCTTGGTCCTCAGTATTGTATTTCCGGTCAAGTTCATCCCACAGTGCCTTTGAGGTTAGGAATGTAGAAGAACTATAGACATCAAACATGATGTTTGACAGTGTAGTAAGTATGCACCCATGTCCAAGTCTATCTTTCTCTTTCCATTCCTCAGCCTTGGTTGCACTTGCAGAATCGCCCTCAATCACTTTAGGGGGATTAGACTCTATAACCATGATCAACCCGATCATTGTGAACCAAATCTTCATCCGTTGTTGCCAACGTTTGAAGTGTTGCCCTGCGAATTTTGCAGGCACACTTGACATGTCCACTTTCGGGCTAAACGATGAGGATGAAGCCATGATCGATACTTTCTCTAAGACTGGTGATAAAACAATGGGTATATGGCATGAAACATGGTAGTTCATCATCACGTACATCGGTGCAAACCATATGGAAACCATAATAAGAAGTAACATGTCCACGGGCACACCTCAAAAGCAGAAATATAACATGAATATATTGATTATAAGCATGGTGATTGATGAATAATGAACATGCGAAATAAGGCTATGGAGGTGTTCCATAAAGGAACTTGCCTTAGAGAAAGTATCGCCCCCACTATACGGTGCGATGGGGTCCGGCGACCTTCTCCCAGAATACAACCACGAAACACGGAATCAGTCTCGCACAAGATAGACTCCGTAAAATGAAAGCTACATAGTAAACCTAATCCTCTCCAATAGTAAGCAAGGGCAGAAAGTATGCACTGAACACCGAAGAGAGCGTTCGCCCGACGGTCTGAACACCAGAGAGCGACTGTGCACCTGAACGAAAGAGCGGTCGGAGGCCATCTCGTCGGCAAGCAGTCGGGCACGGGGAGAGGGTGAGAGAGAGAGCAGCGGAGAGGCGAGCGGTTCGTCAGTGCAGAGAGTCAACAGGCATTCCAGAAAATAGTAACCGCAATTAGGTAGACCCTAATCGCTATAGACAATGGGCCAGTTCAAGGAACCGGCCCAAATAGGCCCAATCTCTCCAAGAAAAGGGAAAAACGCAAAATTAGAGACAAAAAGGTACCAAGGAAAGCCGACAGGACCACGCCATCACACGCGCGCACCCGCCCAGCCCAGCCTGGCGGCGCGCGTGTGTGATATGGTTTAGCATACCCCCACCTTTGTCTATAAGACATAGTCTCATGGATACTTGGGGTTATGAAGCCCTACATCTCCTTAGAGACATCTCATGTGAGACTAAGGCCCTCACATAAGAGACAAAACTTGCACACCTTTTCATGTACCTTTTGCTTTATCAAACTTTGTGTTTCTTTACTCCCTTTCTTAGAATTGCCCCTCCTCAAACCCATTTTTACCCAACAGTTGTTTCTGCGATGGACTTGGTCAACGATGTTGGTGCTCCTTCTGGAACAATGAAGGAGCTTTTGGCGGCATTAATAAGCTGACCTGATGCAGTCTCATATTTGTTCAGAAAACTCATGAGCTTCCTGAGGTGTCTCACTGACCCGTTTGAGAAAATCAAAGTATCATCTGCAAAGAGAAGATGGGAGATAGATGGTCATCTAGAGAGGGTCTGAAACCAACCCCCTCTGCTACGATAGAATAAGGAAGACAAGCTGCGACTCAGAGCTTCCTCCCCAAGGATAAATAATGCCGGAGCAATGGGGTCGCCCTGACTTACCATGTGTCTTCCCATTGAGGAGGATAGAGAACCAGCAATTCCAAAGGAGTGGCTCAAGCAGCGAAATGACCTGCAAAAAGAAGCCAAACTTACGCAGAACAACAAACAAGAAGTCCTACTCAAGACAGTCATATGCCTTGGTCGTGTTAAGCTTAAAGATAACATTCATTGTTGCCCCTGCATCGCCTCGCGCGATGCTGAACCATCTCCCGGGCCAAGGAAACATTCTCGGTGATGTTATGCCCTTTCACAAAAGCACCTTGCTCTTCCGAGATCAGAAGAAGAGGAAGGAGGAGGGCCAACCGGCCACTAAAAATCGGGCAATGATCTTATTGAAAAAGTTGCATAGGCTAATTGGGCGGAAGTCAGCACAGACTTGTGGCATATCCATTTTTGGAATCAAAGCAATAAGTGATGATGTGAAACCCCTAGGCAAAGGATTGCCACAGACGAAGGCATGGATAGCAGAACAGACATCAGCCTGAATGAAGTCCCAGCAGATCCGAAAGGAGTGGCCCGTGAACCCATCCGGACCTGGGGCTATCTGAAGACATGCTGAAAACCACACTCTTGATTTCTTCCTGGGATGGCAATGTACAAAGCATGTCGTTTTGATCCTCGTGGGGAATAGAAGCCAGAATGTCTGGACGTATGACGTGAGGAGCAGAGGTGAATGCAGAAGAGTAATGTTCCACAAAAAGATGTGCAAGCTCTCGTTCCTTTTCCACCATGGTTCCATCATCACTACGAAGACAACTAATGATGGAACGCGCCTCCGTTGAGAGTGAGCAAAGGCATGAAAGAGCTTGGTATTTCTGTCCCCTTCTTTTAGCCACTTGATTTTTGCCTCTAGCTAGAACATCTCTAGTACTAGTTGGGTATGAACACGATCAAGGCCATCCTTAGCAGTCAATAGCGCCTCATAATTAGGAGTTGAGGGATCATTATCAAATACACCTTGGGCTATAAAAAAGGCATCCTCGGCACAATGTACATTGTCAATGATATTATTGAAGGTGTTCTTGTTGTGGATCCTTTAAAGAAAGTCTTCACGTACTTGATTCAGCTTGAGAGCTATGGTGAGCAGGGGGGCAGAAGATACCGGGGAAACAGCCCAAGCAATTCTCGAATCTCGGAGGAATTGCTCATTAGTGGTCCACATCTGCTGGAAACAGAACCTGGACAGGCAGCACTGAACACCGGAGGAGGCAGAAATAAAGGAGAGGGCTGTGGTCACTGCACGCACGAGAAACTGGGGGGGACATGATATAGTCCACTCACCATTTAAAAAGATTGTGTCAAGCCTAGCCTAAATGCCATTGGCCTGCTGGCCATTATTCCATGTGAATTTACTGCTAACATACGCAGCAGAAACACATGCTTGATAATCCGACATGGAAATTAAGTGAAAAGGCTGTCCTGCCTCCCCGCTTTTCAGCAGGATCCAGAATACTATATTGAAAGAAATGAGAAACAACTTTGTAACACCATTTGGTAACATCACCATTAAAACTGTGCCACATCAGCAACTAAAATAAAAAAGTTAAAAACACCTTATAAATGATGATGTTTTAGTGTACTTTGATTGGTGTGTTATTTTAATGTGTTACCAAATGGTGTTACTAAACCATTTTCCGATTGAAATCACCACCTATAAGCCAAAGGGCCGCCACACGTGGCTGAGAAGTCGACCAGATGGTCCCAAAGAGCATGACGCTCAGCCGGAGAGTAGCTAGCATGGGCAATAGTGAGGTAGAAACAGTTGTTAATCACCCATGTCACAGAGACAGTGACATGTTGATCTGAACCTGAGACAATGAAAACGTCAAATAGTTATCGCCACGACAACCAAATATGAGCCCGTTCAGTAACATTCGCAATACATGATGACATACGGAGCTTACTTCTGTATCTCTCAATCATACAAGTATGGAGCTTGGGCTCAATGGCAGCAAGAAAAGTTAGTTTATGCTTCCGTTTCACAAGTTTCATCCTACTGACCGATTGGGCATTGCCAATGCCCCGAATAATCCAAATACGGGACGAGTTTTAACACCTTCAACCGCTGGCGGTCCTTTCCAACAAAACTTGCATGTGCTATGGCAGAATCCTCCATCCGAGCAATAGTTTCCAGGCCAGGGACAGGGAATACTTGACAAATGAGGGGCAAAAAGGACGGAATTTGATGAAGTTTCTTCACCTCCAAACACTTGGAACGGACCAATGGGGTACTCAGTCCCTTTGGCTCATCAGCGAGTAGCTAGTCCTCGCCCAGACCCATATGAAGTCCTTCAGCAGCAACCTTCCTTGTGTGTCTGAGCAGAAGCAGGATGTATGCCCCCATGCATGGTGGGATCACTCCCAGAGGCTGCTCCCGACCCGTGGAGTGTTCCTGGACTGTAGTCTGAGCCATGTCTACATTCACTATCCCTCCAGCTGGTTCTGCATAAGCAAGCGGCAAAGACGGAGGCTCCTTCGAAGGAGCTTGGAACACAACTTCGTTCCCATAAACGGCCAACACGCCATCATCAAGATGTGCAATAAAGAATTTCTCCCTTCGGAGGGACCTTGAAGATCAGGAGTCCTATGCACACAATAATATTCTATCCTACTTATGTCACAAACATGAAGTACTCCTTTGGGAGTTAAACTCCACTTCAAAGCCATAAGCACACAACAAAATATTATGACATCATTAACCTTTAAAGAAATACACTATCATTCTCTATGCATAAGGCCACTTTGGTGGTCAACTTATACACTTTGAATAATAAAATGTCTCTTTCCATAAAACGATGTCAACAAGTATGCTTACATTATATGCTGTTAACTATATTAAGGGGCTCAAATTTATCATTCCTCATGCTTAGTGCCACTTTGGTGATCTACCTAAACACTTGGTTATGAAAAATTATCCTCCAAATATCACAATAAAACCTTAAATGTAAGCAAGGGCATATACACAGAATTATTGCAATTTGAAAATTAGAGATATAAATGCATGCAAATTACTAAAATGGAGGTCACATTGCACAAAATATCTCTAATGTTACTGCAATAATTACAAGTGCATAAACAATCTTTAAATAGGCTAAACATTCATTAAATGGGGCATGAAACATGAGTAATAGCCTTCTATTGCATAAATACCCCCGCTATATTGCAAACATATCTTTTCAATTTTATTCCTATATCCTAACTGTTTGCAGAACTGTCCCTATATCCTTTAATAGCCATTAATGGGCCTAGAATAGTCCAAAAAGACTTAATGGATCCTAATAAGGATACCCAATAATGGATATTAAAAGATAAGAACAAAATAACCTTTAAGTAAACAATTTTAAGACTTAGTGGATACAGATAAAATAAAAGATGCTTCTGGGTATAAGTGCTTCTGGGTATCCGAAGTTGGATCTTAAATGGATCCATAACAGACCCAATATCCAAAATCAAACCAATTATCCAATATCCAAACTTAAAGCCCCAAAAACCGGATCTAATAAGAAATGGATCCACAACTTAATAAATAGGGGTGTTAACAAAAATATGTAAAATTAGGAGTGTAAAAGGGTCAAAGACCCATCTTCTTCCTCACCCCAACACCCTCCCCGCAATCTCCCTGACTGGGACTGTTCGGAGGGGGGAAAACCGCCATAGTAGGGGGGAGGGACGCGTCGGCAGCGCTCGGACACTCGCCGGCCGAAGACGACGCCGGATGCGTCGTCCGGCGTGGATCCCCGGTGCAGAGAGCGGCGGCCTACGCTGCAACCCCCTTGCTGCGCGCAGCGCATGGGCCGCGCGGGCTCAGGCCTGCACAGCACCTCACCGCAGCTGCGCGTGGGTGGCGCGGGCTAGGCCTGCACAGCCCCCTCCACCGCGGCGGCCTTCCTAGTGCGCCCCCCCAGGCGCAGGCCACGCGGATGGGTAGCGCCACGCCCTCCGCCATCGCCAGCGCATCGCCGGCCCGCCTGCCAGCCGCATCTTGCATGGGAACGCCAGTATAGCGGCAGCCACAGGGCCAACCAGCCCCCTCCCCTGCGAGTGACAGGCAGAGCCCCCGTGCGGCCTGAGGACCCAGCGCCCAGTGCGAGCGCACTCTGCGCGCGGGAGGGCCACCGCGGTGGCTAGTCCTTCGCACCGCGCCTTGTGCGGCAGAACCGCACAGTGGCAGGCCAGCCACCTCCCCTCCGCATCCAACGCGGTGGACGATTGTACGGCGGCCGGACTGCACTCCGTGCATGGCGATGAGCATCACCTCCTTCGACCAGTAAGGGAAGAAACCACGAATGAAGATCGTAGCTCAGAGAATCTGACACGGGCTTTGATACCACATGTTGGAGCATGTGCGTATACCTGTAGCGGAAGCGGATTCCATGGCGGTGCAACCACGAGGAGAAAGACGACGCGAACACCAAGTGCTGGAGGAGACGACCGTAACCCCACGAGATTCTCCCTGGTTTCTCTCTCTATGTCACTGGATGCCTTATCTGTCTATGGAGAAGACTGACCATATATAGAGAGGAGGGACCAGTCCAGGAAATGCCTTATTGGGCTCCCACCCATAATAGGAACCCATGAGCCACATATGGGTTAGGCCCATAAAATATCCATTTGACTAGATCGGAAGCGTGCATCTTTTATGTAGCCCAAACCTAATAAGTGGACCATTTTAGTTGGGTCCGAACCCAACATTCTCCCACTTGGTCCATCTTATCATAAACATCATCAAAATTTTCCTTTCGAAAATATTCATATATAACACATATATAATTTTGAAAAGACCTTTGAAAATTTTGATTTCATTGGGCTGCACTTGTAAAGAAAATCTATATGCGCGCAATATAAAACATAAAACCACACGCTATTCCAGTCAAAGGATTTGAAAGTCCAAATTGCGAAAAATCAAATGATATGAGTGATGGCGGCAAATACATTCAGTCATATACCACCTTCCATGTACCACAGTATCACCAACTTTCCACAACTAAACACTATATATGGCACTACAAACAGACTAAAACCTGATGTCTATCTGCTGGTCACCACACACACACACATATGTATGCATTCTGCCAATTACAATCTGGAACAAGTGCACATAACAAATGTAATGGGCAGAAAAGAAATAGAGAATCATGATATATAAGTGAACACAAATAACTATAGTGTCACAACTGTAAATGTCACAACATATTAAGGAAACTGACAAGCCCCATTCGAGTCACATGACTACAAAAAGTGCTAGCAGGTAGTCCTTTAGTGAGACGGTCAGCTACCATAAGACTTGTTGAACCACTCCTATATTCTACCCTTATATTTTGGTGATAAAAAAAATTATGATTAATTAATTATTATTAAAAATAGTTAATATCATGTTTTTCTTAACAAATATAAATTTATGTGATTAATTAAATATTAAATATATTTAATATCAAGTTTTTCTAATAATAACTTAAATATCATATTTTTCCAATAAATATAAATTTATGACATTATTTCCGTGTGATTTGCACTAAAATGATAAATTGATGTCCATTCAAAATACATCGATTTCAGTTTATAAAGTGCCATAATGATTCACTCTCATAAGGATTCACCCTCACATCGATTCGCTCTCATAAGGATTCAATAAGTGACTCTCATATCGATTCGCTCTCATAACGATTCGCTCTCATAAGGATTCGATAAGTGACTCTCATATCGATTCGCTCTCATAACGATTCACTCTCATAAGGATTCAGTCTCATAAGGATTCACTCTTATAAGGATTCGCTCTCATAAGGATTCGCTCTCACATTGATTCGCTCTCATAAGGATTCGATAAGTGACTCTCATATCGATTCACTCTCATAACGATTCGCTCTCATAAGGATTCGATAAGTGCCTCTCATATCGATTCGCTCTCATAACGATTCACTCTCATAAGGATTCACTCTCATAAAGATTCGCTCTCATAAGGATTCGCTCTCACATCGATTGGCTCTCATAAGGATTTGATAAGTGACTCTCATATCGATTCGCTCTCATAACGATTCACTCTCATAAGGATTCACTCTCATAAGGATTCGCTCTTATAAGGATTCGCTCTCACATCGATTTGCTCTCATAAGGATTCACTCTCATAAGGATTCGCTCTCACATCGATTCGCTCTCCTAAGGATTCGATAAGTGACTCTCATATCGATTCGCTCTCATAACGATTCGCTCTAAGGATTCGATAAGTGACTCTCATATCGATTTGCTCTCATAAGGATTCACTCTCATAAGGATTTGCTCTCACATGGATTTGCTCTCATAAGGATTCGCTCTCATAAGGATTTAATAAGTGACTCTCACATGGATTTGCTTCTCACATGGATTTCATAAGTGAAACATGGATTCGCTTGTAAAACATGGATTTCACTTAAACATAGATTTCCTTTATATTCCAAAATATTTTTTGGCATCTAGTGAAAAAGTCAAATATTCTTGATTTGCGTAATCCTCTATCTTTCTGACAGGAGATCTTTTTGCTTATCTCTCTAGATCTCTTCTTTCCTGCCAACAAAAAGGGGATTACTTACTACTTCTGGGTGACAATAAGAAACATAGAGGTATGAGCCTTTTTGACAGAAACACTCTTTTAACTAAACACTTTCTTCTATGCTTGCAGACCTCGTAGACCATAAAATATCAGAAGAAAGAGAAGATGAGCAACGGCCAGAACTCCAACGGATTTATTCAAATTGCTCATATAAAAGATGAAGCAAGGCTGAAGAACAAACAAGAGCTTTTCTTGAAGATCTTTGAAGGAGTGTACAACCAGTGAGGAACCTCAACTCCACATACACTCGAAGGAAAAGAGAGAAAGAGCCTGAGCCAAAAAGAAGTGTTCAAGCAACTGAAGCACTCAAGCATTCTAGCTCCTTCTCCTCTCTTCACTCTCTCTGTGTGCATCTTGTAATCTGGGGGAGTGAGTCTTTTAGCTGAGAGTTTCTTTTAGTTGGTTTTCATCTGTTCCAACTCTCAGCCGTGTTCTTTCTTTTCTAAGAAAGATCTTTGTCCAGCTGTAGGACTGTATATAGTGTAGAACCTAGCTAGGGGTTTGTGTCTAGCAGAACCGCACTGGGGTTTGTACCAGGAGGTTGGCTTCTTGACCTGTAAAAGAAGTGGGCTGCCTTCTTGCCTGGGAAAGAGATGAAGACCATCTAGGGTGCTGGGTGTTGTATTGTCGTTGAGGGGGACTGTACCCTTGGTTAGTAAAATCCCAAGAGGTTGCTTGGGGACTGGACGTAGGACTTCCATGTGGGAAGGGCCGAATAAGGATAAATTCCTTGTGTCATTTGTGTAATTGTTTATTTGCTTCCGCACTGCTACTCTTTATCACACTAATCTAACCAAACTTTCAAGTGTTAATTTTCTATGTTTAAGTTTCTATTTCAGATTTCAGAAAAACCTATTCACCCCCCCCCTCTAGGTTAGCTTGCTGCCTTACCAAAAGGGCCAACAAGACTGGTCTCAATATGCTCAAAGGACACATCATGATTTCTCACTCTATCTCTAAGAGCAAAATACTTTATATCCAAGGCTCTACCACCCTTAGATGCCTTATTGTTCTTAAAGTAGAAAACCGCAGCGGAGTTGTCACAGTAGATCTTCATTGGCCTAGCAATGAAGTCCACAAATGGCAAAGCTGTGACCAAATTCCGCAACTGAATGGCCTATCAACTAGCCTCATAACAAGCAATAAAATCTGCCATCATGGTGGAAGTTGCTATGATACTTTGCTTCTCACTGCACCAACTTACAGCTCCCCCTGCCAAAAGGAAGATGTAACCTGAAGTAGACTTCCGAATATCAAGACAACCACCATAGTCGGCATCTGCATAGCCAATGACCTCCAATTGATCTGATCCCCTGAATGTAAGCATGTAGTCCATAGTGCCTCTGAGATATCACATGACCTTTTTGGTAGCCTTCCAATGATCCATGCCTGGGTTACTCTAGTAATGACTGAGCATACCCACAGCAAAAGCAATGTCTGGACGTGTACAAGTCTATAAGTACATCAAGCTCCCAACTGCTGAAGCATAAGGAATTGACTCCATCTGCTTCCTTTCAAGCTCATTCTTGGGACACTGAAATTCACTGAATTTATCTCCTTTAAGTATTGGTGCCTTATCGGGTGAACAAGATTGCATATTGAACCTCTCTAAGATCTTTGAGATGTAAGCTTTTTGAGAAAGAGCAAGAGTGCCTGAGGGTCTATCTCTAGTGATTTCATGCCAAGAACATAGCAGACATCACCTATATCCTTCATTTCAAAATTCTTAGACAAGAAAACCTTTGTTTTATGCAACAAACTAAGATCACTACTGGCAAGCAGAATGTCATCCACATACAAAAGCAAGATAATGAACTGACTCCCACTGACCTTTAAGTAAAGGCATTCGTCAATGACTTTCTCCTTAAACCCAAAGTGTTGGGTTGAGTGTGTTTTGGAATTTCCTAAAGTTGCACTTTAATGATAACGAATGAACATCACTCATACTTTGATTTTGATGATGACATATCATTAGTTTAATGATGACATATTGTGATGTTGATGATGACATATCATTATTTTAATGATGACATATTGTGATGTTGATGATGACATACCATTGTTTTAATGATGACATATTGTGATTTTAATGATAAAATATTGTGATTTTAATGATGACAAGTTGTAATTTTGATTCACAATATTTGGAATATGTGAAATGCACCACACATGTAATGACCTCATTAAAAAGCATGTTCTCAGACACATTTATCATTTACATTCATAATAATACATTAGACTAATGATGTATGTGTTTATTTCTCAGGGACAAACATTTATTGCAGGGGTAGTGTCGACACACCCCACACTAGTGTCGACACAATGCTCCAAGCCCTAAGCCGAAAGATGAAGAAATGGTCAACTAGTGTCGACACTAGACCAGGGCAGGTCGACACTAGAGACAGCTCCTAGAGAATCATGTCAACAGTCCTTCAAAGCAGGTTAACACTAGTCCAAAGCAGGTCGACACTAGAGACCTCTCCCAGAGAAGCTTTTCTGCCAATCTGGGACAGTGTGTCGACACACCCTATGGGCAGGTCGACACACTCCGGAAACTCTGTGACTTAAAGTTTCTGCTAGACACGTGGCTGCTTGAATTTAGGGGATTTGGCCTAGGTTTCCATGCCTATGCACCCCAAGGCACTTTATGGACATATGGGGCTATAAATACTCATGTTCCTTCTACCCTAAAGGAAAGAGAGCCCATACACTTCCAGAAGAAGCCTTTTGGCGGCCAAAGGGGGTTCTCCAGATCTGTCTCCATCTCCAGAAGCTGCAAGCCATCCTTTCAAGAGGAAGGACAAGGGAATCAAGGGGAATCCCTGGAGAGAAGGTTGCTGTGCAAGGCAAGGGAGCAGATCCAACTAAAGAGGCTCAGGAGAAGAAGGATTTCTAGCATTTCAGATGCCATCAAAGCAGAGCATCGCCAATTGAGGAGAATCTCCATCGAATTCCATCAAGCCTCCTCAATTGAAGTCTCTGCAAGTCCTCTTCATCGGAGAACACTCTTTCTACATCCATTTCCCTCATCTCAGAGTTTGTTCTTCCTTATTTCGTCTGTGATATTTGTGTATGAAGTTCTGTACAAATTTCTGTGTACGAATCTGTCTTGAATCAGATCATTGCTAGAGGATCTGATCTCTTTTATGTTTGATCTAGCTTTTGTACTCTGAGCCATCGAGCTCTGGTTTGTGAGTCGTCGTACTCACTGTGTGGTTTGAGTCGTCGTGCTCAATTTGGAGTCGTCGTACTCTGGTTGTTGTTTGAGCCGTCGTGCTCAGTTTGGAGTCGTCGTGCTCCAGGTGTTTGGAGTCGTCGTGCTCCATGTGTTTCTTGAGTCGTCGTGCTCAAGGGTGTTTGGAGTCGTCGTGCTCCTGTGTGAGTTGTACTCAAGGTTTTGAGTAGTGTGGCCTCACTGTGTGAGGGGTGGACGTAGGAGTCACTGGAGGTGATTTACGAACCACCTAAAAATCCTCTGTGCATTGGTTTGAATTGTGGTTTGCCTTTGTATCTCGCTAGATGCATGCATAGGGATTTCGTTCACACTACTAAGTAATTTGCTCACACACACTAATCACACTTCTGATCAGTAAATTGTCTGGGTGATTTGATCTCTGATTTAAAGTAATTTTAAATTGCTTAAGCTTCCGCGTTAATTGGTGTTAGATCTATTCAACCCCCCCTTCTAGATCTGATCCATCCACCTATCCAATCCTAACAATTGGTATCAGAGCGGGTTAATGTCTGATTACTGATCTGATTTGATTGCTTCTGTTTGATCTCTGTGTTAATTGCTTGAATTGCTTGCTTGCTCTTTCACCATCTCATTCTAATTGATGGATTCTCGAGGATTTGTAGCTGAAGGCCATTCCATTAATAGACCACCATATTTTGATGGGTCTGATTATTCATACTGGAAAAATCGCATGCAAGTTTTTCTTAGGGCTCAAAACCTTGAAATTTGGAGAATAGTTGAAGTGGGTCCTTATGAAAATCATGAGTATGAGGAGAATTGGACTAGAGAGCAAATTAGGAAAGCTACTCTTAATTATAGTGCCATGAACATGCTTCAGTGTGCAGTCCACCCTAAAGAATATTCAAGAATATCCATGTGTAAGTCTGCTAAAGAAATGTGGGATAAACTTGAATTAATGTATGAGGGAACATCTCAAGTTAGGGAAATCAAAGCAAACATACTTGTTTCTGAATATGAATTGTTTATGATGAAATCTGATGAATCGATTTCTGAAATGTTTGCTAGGTTTATGATAATTGTTAATGGACTGAAGGCATTAGGTAAGGAATACACTGATGCTGATCTGGTAAGAAAATCCTTGCGCTCTCTATCATCTGTTTGGCACACAAAGGCTACAGTGATTGAAGATTCTAAGAATTTATCCAAAATCTCCTTGGATGAACTCATAGGATCTTTAATGACTTATGAAATAAATCTGAAGAGAAATGAAGAACACATGCTTAAGGCTAAACCAGTAGCACTTAAGGCTTCATCAAGCAACAAAGAGAAAGATCAAGAAACATCAAGTTCTGATGAGTCTGAGTCTAATGAGGATGAACTTGACATCATTACTAATGAATTCAGAAAATTTCTAAAATCAAGAAGAGGAAAATTCAATGGAAAGAAAAAATATTCTTCTAGTAAAAGGAATGCTCCTTCTTCAAATTTTAGTGCTAGCAGAAATCAAAAAACTGATGAAGATATTGTTTGCTACAGGTACAACAAGAAAGGACACATGAAAGGTGAGTGTCTTGAGATCAAAAAGGACAAATATGAGAAGAACAACAAATTGAAGAAGCCAAAAGCCATGATTGCAACTTGGTCGGATGAAGACCAAAGTGAGGATGAAGAAGAGAACTCTTCAAGTTCAGCAAAAGAGGAGTTATGCTTTATGACCAACAGCAGTGATGGAAAGGATTTACAAAGAAAAGGAGCAAAAGAAATTAACAAGCACTTAATGGCAAAGAAGAGCTTCAATGAATCCAGAAAATCAACAATTCAAAAGACTTTGGCTCTAACTGCACATTCCAAGAGCTCAGCGCATTCTGCATCCTCTCCAGAAAACAAGAGTTCAAATGGGTCTACAAGATCAGGTAAATCAATTCCAGATCCATTTATGAATTCTAATTCTGATTCTGATGCAGATGAAGGCATGTCTTATGCTGAATTGGTTGAGTTCTGTGAGAAGATACAAAATCTTAATGCAAAGCTGAACACTAAGAATAAAGATTTGAAAAAGACTTTAAAATATTGCCATAAAGAAATTGAAAAATTGACAAATACACTTGAATTGCTCCAAAACAATGATAAAGATCTTTCACAATAAAATAAGAATTTGAAAAATGAAGTTGAAAAATTAAATTCTGAGAAAGAGAATTTGGAAGATAAAGTCCAAATATGTCAAACTAAATTGAATGGATTGAAAGAAAACCACGAGCTATTGAAATCAAAAGTTATTGATCTGGAAAATGAAAATGGAAAATTGATTGATCTCAATGAAAACTTCAAATTTGATAATGATCAATTAAACAAACAGATTTCTAACATGGCTCATGATCATCAAATAAATGAAAGATGCAAACAACTTGTTGAAGAAAATCATCATCTAAAAAGAAAGATTGAATGCTTGTTCAATGACAAACCATTGGACAATGAATGTAGCAATTTGAGTAATAAAATTGCCGATTTGGAAAAACAAATTGCTCAATTTGAAAATGAAAAGAACAAGATGAAAAATGGTTTGGATGTCATGCTGAATAAACTTCAAATTTCAGAAAAAAAAGTTGTTGCATCAAAAGCTGAAAAACAGAAGCTTCAACATGAATTGAAGAACACTACAAACACAAGTCTTGCTTCTGTAAGAGATAAGAAAAGTGAAAATAAAACAAAGTTAACATTTGTTAAAACTGCTGCAAACAAGAACTCTGCTAACTCTAATGAAAAACTAGTGAAAGTTCTTGTTCAGAAACAGAAAGAGAAAAAGAAAAATGTTGATGTCAAGAAGAATCATCTACTTCCTCCATCAGTCCAAAGGGCTCCAAGGCAAGTTTAAAATTCACATCATGCCAAGAGCCACCAAAAGGTACCTCCTTCTCCTCATGGTAAGTCTCCTCACATGAAAAGGAGATTCCAGCAAATGTATACATGCCAAGGTAAGAACCAGGTAAGAAATGTTCTCATTTGCTTTAATTGTAATAAACCTGGTCATCTTGCCAAACATTGCTAGAATAGAGATCTACATTTCAATAAATATGCCAAATCAGTCCAATGCTTCACATGTCATAAATTTGGGTATACTTCTAGGATGTGTTGGCATACAATTGATAATCTTGTGCATGCTCCCATGTTTCATGTCAATGTACATAAGAATAAAGATCATGTTCATGCTGAAAACACTCAGAAAGTCTATGTACATGAAAAAGGAACTGTTGCACAAAAGATCTCTTCTGAATTCCATGTTAAAAATCTCAATGATAAAAATCTGAAAAATAGAAAACAAAATGTTCAATATGTTAGTGGTGCATTCTATACAAATAGCTCTAAGATTAGAAACCAAAATTCCAGTGTTTCTAGTCTTCAGAAAAATGCACCCAATATCAAATCCTTTTGGATTCAAAAATCATTACTGCAAATTCATGGAAGATCCTTAGGACCCAAACAAGTTTGGGTTCTAAAATGTGATGCTTGAATGCTGGATGCAGGGATCCTTGTAGTCAATCTCAAAATGAAGGCTTCATGTCTAAGGCTACAAGAAAAGTAAGTGAAGAGAATGAAAGAAAATGAAAATCTCAACAGGAAAATACTTCTAAGAGATTCCCTGCTAAATAAAAATTGAAATCAATTGGGACTCTTATTGTCATGTCCCGAGAATTACGCAGTGGATATTGTTAATTAAATCGAGTCGATAATTCGAGACGTGAACAGTCGGCAAATAAGCCTCTAGCTAGCGCGCACTAAATGTGTATCAACACAACATCATAATAGGGCCCAAATGTGAACTCAATTATAAATTGTATTCAAATCTTAACTCTTTGTATTCAAACGAAAACTAGTACATGACTAAGACTCAATAAAAGGAAAAGTACATTTAATCCTCATTTCCTACTACATTGTACTATTACTCGAAGCAAACTACTATAACTGGACTCATAGTTGGAACGCTCTTCACTCGGATGCATTCCCATCCTCGACTTGCTCTTCCTCTTAAACTTCATAGTCACCTAGATAGGGTAAAAGTAGGGAATGAGCAAACTAGCCCAGTAGGATTTATATCTCAATGTGCGGGCAATGATATAAGTGATTAACATTTTAGAACTAGGTAAGTACGATGAATGATATGCAAGTACGAATAAAAATCGTTAAAACATGATATATAAAACAAGCTAGAGAGAGTGATTATGATAGAACAAGATTGGTGAACAAGATGACAAGATAGAACTAGCAATAGATCACTTCATACAAGCACGCAAGATTTCAATTGATGTCAAGAATGCAAGATATCAATAATTGCATTAAATGCATGATGGCCATATCACTCAAGCAAGCAAGCAAGAACGCACGAGCACGATCATGTAACACTAATCAGGCATGTAGACTCTAATGTACACCAAGGAAAGATCCACCAAGAATGCACACTAGGACACATGTATGTGGTTGTTGTATCTATCATTCAACAAGCAAGAAAGTACTCCCAGCGCAGATGCAACGCCAGTAATCATTATACCCCATGGTTAACAGTATATCTATGACTCGTCGTCATTGGAGCTACATTGGAGCCCTTGGACACACGCCGTGCCCTGTCAGCATCTCATGTAAATTTTAAATGTAGATACCCACAGTCATTAATAATAGCCAATGAGAGTTTCAAAAAGTAAGCATGTGTAATGTCATGTTCATGATGATGATGGGAACAAGTAATAAGTAATTGAACATGATTTCATGAGTACAATGGTCAAGAGATAAATTCGGCAGCATAACGGTACGATTTATACTTTCGTTCAATCTTTACATTAGTGGCTTTAGTCCAGTTTGTAAGTCACACTCACAAGAACAAGAAGAGAAAGGAAGTGCGTGCTATCTCCAGGGAACTTCAATGGTACAACCAACTCGTCAGCCATGTGGGAATCCATGGTCAGAGGAGATTTACGGAGGCCTTGGTGAAAAGGTCGCTAGTCTACCGATTCGGAATGACCGGTAGAGAGTTTCCAATTTCCCAAGAAGGGGCTGCATAATCGTGCAAGTGTATAGTGATGTACGTCTCTCAATCACAAACTATCAGTCTCAAACTCGCGGGAAACACTTAACAATATAACGTGGAATAAACTATGCACTTTAACTAATCATGGTTTGCAAGATTTTATGATAACCATTATCATTTAAACGTGGAAGAATAGTAGGAAGATTAAATCACAAGAAGCATAAATGGATCATAACATTTAAGAAGCACTTAGAATAGCATTCATGTAATTAAAGCTTTTAAATGGGTTAATCACTTTTAAGCCATTAAATAACAATCATGTAATGATCAGACCCAAGACAGGCAACTTACACAGTAATTATCACATTTAAACAGACCTCGGGTATATGCGGTAAACTTTGCAAGAAAACACGTGGTTTCAGGTAAAAATCCTGAGATCGCGACATGGCCATATAAGGAAGGCGACATGGGTGTCAGGCCCGGAGTCAGGTCGCGACAGGATCATATAAGGAAGGCGACAGGGTGTTGTCAGGCCGGGGTTAGATCGCGACAGGCTCCTGTAAGGAAGGCGACGGGTCGGGACCAGAAGGCGACACAGGGGTGTGAGCATCGCGACGGGGATGTCAGATCAGGTAGCCTGATAGCGACGGAGCGCATGTCGCCTTGAGAAAGCGACAAGGGGTATGTCGCAATCAAACCTCTGAACGCGACCTATCGGGCCGTCGCATTCACAGGGTCCATGCCTGACTCTGACAGAGCAAGGACAGTGCTTTGGATTGCGGACCAGTCTTTCCTTCTTTTGACACAGGGTTGTTCTAAAATAGAGAACAAATTGTACAGTGCATGAAAAATAACGAAACCAATTTTAAAACAACCTAGACATACAAGGGTACTTCCAGTAAATTCGAATTGGAAAATAAGGATGGTTTCGATAGGTTTTGATCAAGTTGAATACAAGGTCAGACCAAGAGTAACCTGAAGACGTAGTTTCATGCAGCAACCTTATTATCACGCTTATAACTCTCTACCTGATGACATTTAGAAAAAACGTTCAACACAAAACCTAAAGAGGATAACTAGTAGAATAACTTTTATGTTATGATTTTACTCTAATTATGTCCTGAATCATATGAAACATACGAATAACAGAAAAAGCCCTAACAATGCACGACTTTGAGGAAACGCTTATAATTCAAAATCTACTCAATGAAATTCGATGAAACTAGAGGGCAATGAAATCTAACTTGATGCTCTACACATTTGGTATAGGAGATGTTAAGATTTGGCCTGAGAAAACCTACCTTTTGGGTTGATGAAGCCTCGTTCTTCCAGTATTCAGACCACTTGGAGGAGAACGCTTAATACTCCGTGTATACTGCATGCAATTTGGGCATTCCACTTGGGTTAGGAAGTAGACTCGACCCTCTTTCCAGGGGTATAAGCCTTGCACGATGGGATTTAGGTTTGGCCTACCTTTGATCGGCTTCAAGAAGACCGTTGTGTAGGTCGTAGCAGACGAACGAGGAAGAAAGATGAGCTTGGTATGCTTGATCTCCTACTCTCCAGCCACCAAGAGCTCCTCCACACGATCCCAGCAAGTTCTAAAACTCGTACCTAGGGTTTGGTGAAGAGTATTTAAGTAACCATGGTGTTTAGGAGTCCTATTGTAACTAGGAAAGAAAGGTTTCGGGATTGGCATGTTGGTTTCCTATTTTTGATGTTTTCTTCCTCCATTAGAGAGTCTTGGCCATCAAGCAACTTCCATAGATGGGTAGGCACGAATTTGGGTTGCTAAAAGTGCATGATTGCATCCCAATTAAACCCTAATTACCCCTTTTAATTTCAGCTTATTTAAGGTTACGAATTTCTATGCATTTTCTTGCTTCATTTGATTTTTGGGCCATATGTGGTCCACTGGCCCACTTATGATATTGGGTCATTAATATCTAATGTTATAAGCATTTCTACTATTTTTATTAAATTTATGATTGCGTCGTATTTCCGTGTTACCGGTTTTCCGACTTGTTTCCTAATTCAGATAATTGATCACCCTGTGATGTTCACTTAGTTAATCGGATTTTTCATTGCACGAATTCCTTCGTGGAACCCTTAAGAATATTGTGTGGGGTTGATTTCCCATTTTTACGGATTTTTCCTATATGTTTTAGCACATACGATAATGATACGTATGTTTTAAATACTCAGATATTGTGGAAATTATTTATTTCTATTTATTTGAATTTTTATATAATTAAAATTTCCGGGGTGCTACACTTATGCAAAGATCAATTTGAATACCAAATGGTGAACTATGGAAGGACAAGTCATGCTTGTCTGGAAACTATCATTATGTGTGAGGAATTACGTACCTCTGCCAAGTACCAATGATCTTCCTTGTGTAAGAGTCATTAATTTTAAAAAATCCAAAAATTAGAAAACTTCATGAAAACATAGATGCATTGAGCAAGGTAAAAAGAAAATCTGGAACTAATTCTGCTCATAATTCTGTCATGAAAGAAATACATCTATACCAAAAATAAAATCATTTTGGATTAAAAAATCTTCATTGCACTCTAACATTGACTTCATTGCAGGACCCAAGCAAGTGTGGGTCTCAAAACCAGCTTGATCAGCAAGCTGAGGAGTCTTGCAGCCATACATTGTAGATGGATTCAAGATATTGGCTGTACAAGGTAAGAAATGATTGGAAATCACAGGTAAAATCTTTGAAAAGCAATTGAAGTCCATTCAGGTAAAACTTCCTTATCATTTCAAATTTGAATTGCCTAAATTGAAATGAATGTTTAATTTTTATCTGAAAAAAATGAGAAATGTGTTTCAATGGTACTCCCAACAATGAACTTTATGTCATAACGATTGGAATCATGTTTGTGTTATCATGCTTGCTTAACTGTGCCCATGATTCTGTGTGCATATCAACTGCTCTGACTTTTTGGTATATCAAATGATGACATGTGGAAAAACAAGTTATGCTTGTTTGGAAACATTCATTATGCGTGAGTAAAATACTCCGCCAAGTACCAAAAATCATGTTATGCTTAAAGCTAATGGTGTGCATAATCATGTGTGAATTGCTTACTAGCTTTTTCATTCCATTCACATATTAAGGGAGAGTAAATTTGAAAAAGTGCAAAAATGTTCATGAAAATGCAATGAATTTCATGCATATCTTATGGGGGAGTAAGTCAAAAGAATCTTTGAGTGAAATGCTGGAGAAATATTCTTTCATATCTGACTTATCATCAATTCCCATTCAGTTTGTTGCCAAATGTTCTTGCAAATGAACTCCTCACTCTCACATTGCATTGAGATTCTTGGTATATCAAATGGTGATGTGAAGAAAGACAAGTCAGGCTTGTCTGGACACTTTCACTATGCGTGAGTATATGTCTCCGCCAAGTATTAAGAGTCTTGTATGCAATTGTTGAGGGGGAGTCATTGTCTTTCAATACAAACAGTCATGTTCATTCTGCCTTCACTTCATTCCATTCATATTTCTTCAATAATCCTCATGTTCACCTTGTGAAGGGAAGATACATGAAAGGGGAGTCATTGTCACATTCCTTGACCTTACTTGTCTATTTTGAACCCCAAAATCTTCAGAATGTTTGAGTCCTTGTGCTATTTTCTTATGAGAGAATTAAAATATTGAAACTAAAATCATTGTGCATTTCGTTTAATTTCAAAGATTCAGCATCATTTCAAGGTTATGCAATCTTAATACTGAATGTCTTTAAAATGACTTGCAAAACACATGTAGGCACATGAGTGGCTTTAATATTTCACATGTGAATGTTTAAGCCTTATTTTTACCACATGCTTAGAATAATTTCTCTAAATTCGTGGTCATGACTTTTCTGATCAAAGCAAACATATTCCTGCTAAATATCAGAAGAAAAATGATCAATTTAGAAAGATACAAACAGAGCAATGCAAATTCTTGAACCACTGAGTAACCGGGCCATTTCACCTAACAAGTGAATTGTTTCGCGTCAAAAAGTGGAAATAAAAGTTTTCAACTCTGTATATGATAATGAAAGTTAAACCACTAAGTAATCAGAAGATCTTGCATCTGATCAATGTGATCTCTTGCACTAAAAAGTATGATTTTAACTAATTTATTCTTGTATTCTTTCCCAGTTTAAAATGAAAGAAAATCAAATTGACAGGATTGAAAAGCTTAAGATCTTAACAAAGCGCATGTTTACTAAATTTAGACTTATTATTTTACATTGTGTTAAACTTAAAGCTCATAACATCCTTGTTAAATACCTCTACTCACTCATTTAGGTCACTTCATTTCACATTTGCTTTATTATTTTAACCACATTCAGCTCATTATAATTTGCTATTCTTTGTGTTGAGTGTGTCTTTGTGATTAAACTTTATTGCACAATAACAAAAACATTATCTTTTCTCTCATTTGACAATATCACTTTGCCTCACTTATTTTGATCATTTCTGAACCTTCATTTCCAATTCATTTTATCTTTTGGTCTCCGACCATCATTGTGTCTCTCTCTTATCTATCCTTTTGATGCTGTCAAAAAGGGGGAGAAAGTTCCTTGAAAGGGGGAGAAAGTAAAAGTTTCTAAGGGGAGAATGTTCTTTATGGGGAGAAAGTTCAAACGATGCATATGGTCAAGGGAGTTATTGCAGTCAAGGGAGATATATTTTGTCATCATCAAAAAGGGGAGATTGTTGGGTTGAGTGTGTTTTAAAATTTCCTAAAGTTGCACTTTAATGATAACCAATGAACATCACTTATACTTTGATTTTGATGATGACATATCATTAGTTTAATGATGACATATTGTGATGTTGATGATGACATATCATTATTTTAATGATGACATATTGTGATGTTGATGATGACATACCATTATTTTAATGATAACATATTGTGATTTTAATGATGACAAGTTGTAATTTTGATTCACAATATTTGGAACATGTGAAATGCACCACACATGTAATGACCTCATTAAAAAGCATGTTCTCAGACACATTTATCATTTACATTCATAATAATACATTAGACTAATGATGCATGTGTTTATTTCTCAGGGACAAACATTTATTGCAAGGGTAGTGTCGACACACCCCACATTGGTGTCGACACAATGCTCCAAGCCCTAAGCCAAAAGATGAAGAAATGGTCAACTAGTGTCGACACTAGACCAGGGCAGGTCGACACTAGAGATAGCTCCCAGAGAATCATGTCAACATGCCTTCAAAGCAGGTCGACACTAGTCCAAAGCAGGTCAACACTAGAGACCTCTCCTAGAGAAGCTTTTCTGCCAATTTGGGACAGTGTGTCGACACACCCTATGGGCAGGTCGACACACTCCGGAAACTCTATGACTTCAAGTTTCTCCTGGACACGTGGCTACTTAGATTTAGGGATTTGGCCTAGGTTTCCGTGCCCATGCACCCCAAGGCACTTTATGGACATATGGGGCTATAAATACCTATGTTCCTTCTACCCCAAAGGCAAGAGAGCCCATACACTTCCAGAAGAAGCCTTTTGGCGGCCAAAGGGGGTTCTCCAGATCTGTCTCCATCTCCAGAAGCTGCAAGCCATCCTTTCAAGAGGAAGGACAAGGGAATCAAGGGGAATCCCTGGAGAGAAGGTTGTTGTGCAAGGCAAGGGAGCAGATCCAACTGAAGAGGCTCAGGAGAAGAAGGATTTCTGGCATTTCAGATGCCATCAAAGCAGAGCATCGCCAATTGAGGAGAATCTCCATCGAATTCCATCAAGCCTCCTCAATTGAAGTCTCTGCAAGGCCTCTTCATCGAAGAACACTCTTTCTACATCCATTTCCCTCATCTCAGAGTTTGTTTTTCCTTATTTCGTCTGTGATATTTGTGCATGAAGTTCTGCACAAATTTCTGTGTCAGAATCTGTCTTGAATCAGATCATTGCTAGAGGATCTAATCTCTTTTGTGTTTGATCTAGCTTTTGTACTCTGAGCCGTCGAGCTCTGGTTTGTGAGTCGTCGTACTCACTGTGTGGTTTGAGTCGTCGTGCTCAATTTAGAGTCGTCATACTCCGATTGTTGTTTGAGCCGTCGTGCTCAGTTTGGAGTCGTCGTGCTCCAGGTGTTTGGAGTCGTCGTACTCTAGGTGTTTCTTGAGTCATCGTGCTCAAGGGTGTTTGGAGTCGTCGTGCTCCTATGTGAGTTGTACTCAAGGTTTTGAGTAGTGTGGCCTCACTATGTGAGGGGTGTACGTAGGAGTCACTGGAGGTGATTTCCGAACCACCTAAAAATCCTCTGTGCATTGGTTTGAATTGTGGTTTGCCTTTGTATCTCGCTAGATGCATGCATAGGGATTTTGTTCAAACTACTAAGTAATTTGCTCACACACACTAATCACACTTCTGATCAGTAAATTGTTTGGGTGATTTGATCTCTGATTCAAAGTAATTTTAAATTGCTTAAGCTTCCGCGTTAATTGGTGTTAGATCTATTCAACCCCCCCTTCTAGATCTGATCCATCCACCTATACGATCCTAAGACAAAGGACAAAATTTTCTCATTAAACTTGAGAAACCATTGGCGGGAGGCTTGCTTAAGCCCGTAAATAGATTTCCTTAACTTACACACCATGTGTTCTTTTCCTTCAACATGAAACCCTTGAGGTTGTTCCATATACACTTCTTCATTTAGGTCCCCATTGAGAAATGTCGTTTTCACATCCATCTGATGTAGCTCAAGATCAAAATGAGCCACCAAGGCCATGACCACCCTAAATGAGAGCTTTTTACTCACTAGAGAAAAGGTCTCATTGTAGTCAATGCCTTCCCTTTGAGTGAAACCCTTAGCTACCAATCTGTCTTTATGTCGTTCAACTTTACCTTTAGAGTCCACTTTAGTCTTGAATATCCATTTACATCCAACACATTTGGACCCTTTAGGCAAGTCAACAAACTCCCAGACCTGATTTTTAGCCATACAGTCAATCTCTTCTTTCTTGGCTTCCAACCAGTAGGTATACTTTTCACTATTTATGGCCTGTGAAAATGACACGAGATCATCAATACTACCCCTGTCAACACTATCCTCCTGAAGATATACCACAAAGTCATCAGATATAGCAGGTCTTTTAACCCTTTCGGATCTACGTAGCATTGGCCCCTGATCTACCTATGGAGGTGGTTGGCCTATTCGCCCTTGATCCACCTATGGAGATGGATTGCCTATTGGCTCCTAATCCACCTCTAGAGGTAGTTGACCATCTGCAATAATTTCTGGTGGTTCCTGAGTTTGGGAGGTGGGACAACTACAATAGGTTGCTCCCCTTGCATGTCATTCTGAGGAATGAACATGCGAACAAAGTTGTCAGTTGTTGCAGGTGTAGGTGCCTGATCCTGCAACTCCTCAAATAAAAGCTCTCGAGGAGGTCCACTCCCACTAACTCCACCATCTTCTAGAAACCTTGCTTTATCTAACTCCACTATGATGGGCACATGTGATGGACAATAGAATCTGAATCCCTTTGATTTCTCTGGATAACCAATGAAGAATCCACTGGTTGTTCTGAAATCAAAAGCCTTTTCATGTGGGTTATACAATCTGGCCTTAGTTGAACATCCCCATGTGCGCATATAGCTCACAGAAGGTTTCCTACCACACCACAACTCATAAGGAGTTTTAGGAGTAGCCTTCGTAGGAACCTTGTTTAGAATATGTGTAGCTGTCTTTATGGCCTCTCCCCACAATGATAAAGGAAGAGTTGAATGACTAAGCATTGTCCAGAACATTTCTTTAAGCGTTCGGTTCCTTCTTTCAGCAACTCCATTTTGGTACGGACTGCCAGGCGTAGCGTACTGAGCCACAATGCCTTCCTCTTTAAGGAACCTAGCTAATGGTCTTGGCCTTTGACCCATCTTGGTATACCTTCCATAGTATTCGCCACCTCTATCTGACCTGACTACTGTGATAACCTTTTCTGACTGTCTCTCTACTTCCTTCTTAAAATCCTTAAAGACAATAAAGACATCGGCCTTTTAAAGAAGTAAGTAGAGATACATGTATCTAGAGTAGTCATTTATAAAGGTAACAAAATATTTTTGTCTAGTTAGACAGGGTGAAAAGGGATCACAAATGTCAGTGTGTATAATCTCTAATGTTTCTGAACTTCTAGTGGCATCCTTATTCAGCGAGTGTGTAAGTTTTCCTTTAATGCAATCTACACACGTATCAAAGTCAGTGAAATCTAAAGAGTGTAGAACACCTTCTCCCACTAACTTTTTCAACCTCTTTATGGAGATATGACCTAGTCTTCCACGCCACAGCATTGATGAGTTTTCATTTATTCTACCACACTTATTGCCAACTGTATTATACAGGGAATAATGGGATTGTTCAACCACATGATCAAGACACATTTTATATAAACCATCAACTAATAAACCAGTACCAATTACAACTGAATCCTTGATAATCCTAAGAGAGGAGTTTCTAAAAGAGAAAGTAAACCTTCTCATATCAAGTTTTGATACTAAAATTAAGTTTCTAGAAAAATATGGAACATAGAATGTGTCCTCCAGATCAAGAACAAATCCAGATGCTAAAGTAAGTCTACAAGTCCCTACAGCCTTCACTTGTGAACGTGTCTTATTCCCCGAAAGGATGCTTTGTTCACCCTAATGTGGAGGCCTTTGGAACAGGAACCCCTGCATGGATTTAGCAATATGAACAATAGAACCAGAATCAACCCACCAAGTACTTTCAGGAACATCTACCAAATGAGATTCATGACAAACATAGGATGAGAGATTACCTCTGCCTTTCTTTTCCAGCCATGCCTTGTACTTTACACAATCTTTCTTTAGATGTCCAGCTTGACGGCAAAAGAAGCATTTGCCAATTTTGCCTTCTCTCTTCTTCTTCATGCCCTTTTTCTGGACATTCTTGCCCTTCTTAGCTTGAGCATTTCCTTTATGAAAGGTAAAATTAATCTGATTCCTTTCCCCCTTCAATCTCTCTTCCTCCTAAACACACATAGTCATCAACTCATTTGGTGACCAATTCGCTTTATGTGTGTTATATGAGATTTTGAAAGCCTCATAGTCACTAGGAATAGAGTTGAGGATGAAATGCACTAAGTAAGCATCAGATTTTTACGATCAAAGGTGTAGTACTGCTTGTAGTAGCGGTCCTTATATGGTAACTTCCATGGCATTCAGCTGGGCTGCAATATCTCTTATCATCATGATATGCTCTCTAATACTATCACTACCAGTGTATTTCATTGAGGAAAGTCTAGCCATTAAGGTGCTGGCCTTTGCCTTGTTAGAAGTGACAAATTGTTCCTCAATAGCCTTTAGAAATGCACCAGCAGTCTTCTGCTCTGGGATTGATCCCTTGATGTTTGGACTTACATTCCCTTGAAGAAACAGTAAGAACAAATGGTTGGACATCTCCCACTTCTCATAGAAGCTTTTCTGTTCTACTGTGCTTTCAGCAGTGAGCTCAGCAGGCTGTTTATCTCTGAGAGCAATATCAAGATCCATAAGCCCTAAGGCAAACAGTACCCTTTGTTTCCATTCAGTGAAATTTGTCCCAGTCAAATAAGGCACTTGGCCTGAAAAAGGTGCAAAGAGTGGAGAAGCAATTGAAACACAAATTACATGCTCACATGAATATGGTTATTATAATTGAAGCAAGTTATAAGGCATAAAATACAACTTCTAGTGGACAACTTGATGATAAAACTATTACAATGCACACCTCGATATCAAGAAAATTGCACCTTTGGGTACTAAAATTTTCAAGTGTCTCCATGCACACAATAATATTCTATCCTACTTATGTCACGAACATGAAGTACTCATTTAGGAGTTAAACTCCACTTCAAAGCCATAAGCACACAACAAAATATTATGACATCATTAGCCTTTAAAGAAATACTCTATCATTCTCTATGCATAGGCCACTTTGGTGGTCAACTTATACACTTTGAATAATAAAATGTCTCTTTCCATAAAATGATGTCAACAAGTATGCTTACATTATATGCTGTTAACTATATTAAGGGGCTCAAATTTATCATTCCTCATGCTTAGTGCCACTTTGGTGATCTACCTAAACACTTGGATATGAAAAATTATCCTCCAAATATCACAACAAAACCTTAAATGTAAGCAAGGGCATATACACAGAATTATTGCAATCTGAAAATTAGAGACATAAATGCATGCAAATAACTAAAATGGAAGTCACATTGCACAAAATATCTCTAATGTTACTGCAATAATTAAAAGTGCATAAACAATCTTTAAATAGGCTAAACATTCATCAAATGGGGCATGAAACATGAGTTATAGCCTTCTGTTGCATAAATACCCCCGTTGTTTGCATAAATATCCACTATATTTCAAACATATCTTTTCAATTTTATTCCTGTATCATAACTATTTGCAGAACTGTCCCTATATCCTTTAATAGCCATTAATGGGCCTAAAATAGTCCAAAAAGACTTAATGGATCCTAATAGGGATACCCAATAATGGATATTAAAAGATAGGAACAAAATAACCTTTAAGTAAACAATTTTAAGACTTATTGGATACAGATAAAATAAAAGATGCTTCTGGGTATAAGTGCAAATCAGATTCGGATCCTTAATGGTATCCGAAGTTGGATCTTAAATGGATCCATAACAGACCCAATATCTAAAATTGAACCAATTATCCAATATCCAAACTTAAAACCCCAAAACCCGGATCTAATAAGAAATGGATCCACAACTTAATAAACATGGGTGCTAACATAAATATGTAAAATTAGGAGTGTAAAAGGGTCAAAGACCCATCTTCTTCTTCACCCCAACACCCTCCCCGCAATCTCCCTGACTGCGACTGTTCGGAGGGGGGAAAACCGCCATAGCAGGGGGAAGGGACGTGTCGGCAGCGGTCGGACCCTCGCCGGCCGGAGACGATGCTGGCGGCGTTGTAGACGCGAGATTTGGCACATCTCCCGCTAGGCTCTTTTGGCCCATTAAGCCTCGTTTGACCGTTTGTTGACTTGCCTCGGATGCCATGTAGACGGCAGCATCGATGGCCGTCGACTACTGGTTGACGGCAAGCAGTCTTGACGTTGACCCATCTAGACATCCACATCCCTTGACGTCTGCATGAGGTTGGCGGCATGATCGCTGGACGTTAACCCGGTTTACCTGGTCTGCGCAACTGCCCCGAGAATATAGCCCACTAGCGCCTTTCCCTCGCCCATGCACCGCATGGGACCGTTCCCAACGGGCATATGGGCCACCTTAGCACTCCCTTGACCCAGTAAAAATCCCATGTGGCCTCTCCCCATTGGTTGGAGCCTTTAGACTTGGATTGCCATGTGTACAAGTGTGTTTCTTCACACTTGAGCATCCAAGGCAGCTGAACTCGAGCCCACTGTCTATATAACTCCCCCTTGAGCCCTCTAAGCGGAGGAGGAGAGGCTGGACATCCACATGCTGACCCTTTGAAGGAGGAGAGAGAAAATTGCACCCAAGCTTCATCAAGTCATCCTCTACTTCCTCTCACGAGTTGGGACGTCTAGGAGGGCTGCTTTGAAGATAGAGAAGCTCTTGCAAGGAGCTACAACATCAACAACGAGGATATACACCTCCCTCCCTCTCTCTTTCTTAACTCTCTTCTCTTAGTTACATGCATATCACACACACTGTCCCACTCACTCTAGGCACGTAAGTCCTCTCCCTACACACCTAGAAAGGGGTTTCCCAACCAAAAACGGAGGGAAGAAGGGTGGTCATAGCATTTGGACACCCCTCTTCTCAAGTGCGCAACGGGTACGTGACTCACCTTTTCGGCTGTCTCTTCACGTTTTGGGCCTTTACTACTCTGTCATTAGTCTTATAGAGTGTCTTTTTGTGGCAGGAACAACACACAGGAGACCGCAAAGCTCTTCTCCTTTGACCGGCTGAAGGAGGAGAAGTTGAAGCCCTCGTCTCCATCCGCTGCACGAGGCGACCACACCGGCGCGATTCTAATACTCCTTGGGCACAGGTAAGGCCCTGGCGATCACGTACTCCCCTTCATTCAGCTTGTTTTCTTTGTTTTCACTCTAGTCAACTCAGTCAACCGGAGGGTCAACGAGGTCAACCAGCAACCCCATCATCATCATCGCCAACGAGAGTTCGGCGGCGTCCGCGAGCGTCCGGGAGATCCAGAGGTCGGCCGGGGACGGCGCGGAAACGAGACGTCCACAGCTCTTTTCTGGTGATCACGGTGGGACAACACTGCTGCTGCGGTCATTGTTCATCCAGGTAGACGACAAGCGATCCTGCCGTCTACCCAGGTAAACGTCCACCGTTCCTGCCGTTTACTTCCTGTTAGCGTCCACTGCTGTTGTCGTCTACCTGTTGTTAGCGTCAGTCAATATTGTCGTCTACTGTTTCTGATGAACTGTGCGTCCATCGTCTTGACGTTTATGTTCACAGAAGCATGCTTTTTCACTATTTTTTGATTGTTTTGCTTTGATTTTACTTTCTGTTTGCTTACTGTCTGTCACTAATAGTCTTAAGTCACTGGGGGGTCATCTTTCTCACCTCTTCTAGCCTCCCCTCACATTCTAGGATCACCCTTCCTTGGTTTACAACCTTATACTCGGGGATTCCCTCTCGGGTAAATTGGGTTGGCTCCAAGGAAAACTCTGTAAGTCCCTAAATTCAGTGGATTCCCTCACGGTACGGGGCAGGAGGACCTTTACCCTCCCTGTCTAGCTCACCTACTCATTGGGATTCAAGTGAGATTTGAGAGAACGGCCTTTACAAGTCAAGTTAACACATAACTTTGACATTTAAAAATCTTGGGGACGTTGTTTGATAACATTGTTTGGTAAAAATCCATACTTCTGCTAAAAACAGTGAAGTTAGTCAACTTTAACCATTTTAAAATCAGTAGGTTGTGTGCTAATGGACACTTGGTTGGACCCTGTCAACATGGCTAATGAACCGGCATTTGAGTATGATGATAATGTCATTGAGATTGTCGGTATGATGAACACTGATGTTCAGCTCGAGGAATCAGTCCAATCATCCTCCCAGGCCGACAATGAGGAAGTTAGCTTGAGGGTCAACCCCACTCACGCCCAAAATGCTCAAGAAGACCCCGAGTTTTCTAAACTCATGTCTCGCTATTCGCCCGATGAAATTATTTCTATGCTTTCCAAGCATACCATCCGGGCAGCGACATCTCCCTCCACTCCATCCCTATCCCCTTTCAACGCCTCTACGTCTAGTCCCACTCCTAGGCCGGTCACCTCACCCCGGGTACCCGTCTCTACCTTCATTCCTTCCCCTACCCCCGCTCCGTTCCCTACTCCTATTCTCACTCCTCCTTCCGCCCATTCACCACCTGTTCAAATCACACCCCCAACCCAATCCGAATCCATTCCCCGTTCCGAGGTGGAAGGTCTTGTTAGGAAGCTCCTGGCTGAGTCCCTATCTTTGTCAAAACCTCACTCACTCCAAAACTACTGCAAGCTTCCCAACACTTATTTTCCCCCTGATTTCAAGGCCCCAAAGTACCATAAGTATGATGGGACCTCTGATCCCTAATTCCACCTTGCTGGCTTTACCATGGATTCCCATCGGTGGCTATATGATCGGGTCCTCTTAGTTCACCTCTTCCAACAATCATTAGAAGGGGAAGCTTTGAGGTGGTTCACCTCTTTACCCGCATCGGACCTCGTTAATTTCGACATAGTCTCCGAGCGATTCATCTCACATTTCTCATACATGGCCACTCAAGTTCCTACACTCCCCGACTTGGTGGCGGAAAAGATGAAGCCGGACGAAGACTTTGTTACATATGCTAACCGATGGAGATCTATGGCTTCAAGAGCCGATATACCCATCGCGGAGTCCCAAGCCATCACTATGTTGGTTACCAACACCACCCCCGCTCTCCGCTCTATCTTGATGTTAAGTGAGTTCTCCTCATTCACACATCTCTACAATCGAGCCAGGGTGGTTCAGAGCCAAATTAAAGACTCCTCTCTACCACATTTCTTCGAAGGGAAGCCCAAGGGACGTACGGCTCCCGCGGCACCTACCATCGAGGGGGCGACCGTCAATGAGTCCGTCAACGCTTGCAGCCAACCGTTGAGGCCTCCGAACAAACCCTCCAATCCTCCATCCACTCCTTCCAACCCTCATCAGTTCCCATCTCACCCCTCCAAGACTTACTCTGCAGTTCCCCCTCCTGCTAGCTACACTCAACCTGGTCCTAAAAGGTCGCATTACCCTCCTCTCCCTGAAACCCTCGAGGACGTATTCTTCACCCTCATGTCCTGTGATGCAATCCAACTCCCCCACAAAGGGAGAACACCAATCCGAGGGTGGATACCTCCAAATACTGTCCATACCATAGGGCCCATGGTCATTTCATCAATAATTGATTTACCTTCCGTGACTGGGTCTATGACATGAATGACCAAGGTAGAATCAACTGGAAAGATGTCAAGGTGGCCATAGCCAAGTCTAGGTACACCAAGAAGGACCTCGGCATTTTCAGCAACCCTCTCCCCAACCACCAAGGCAACAATCCCTCCTCATTTAAAACCCAAGAGAATGTGCATACCATAATACACTTAGGACCTCGGGTTGTGAGGAGAGAGCAACAATGGGGGGTAGAAGGCTTCGAGGAATGGTACCCATGTCCCACTGCAGAGTCTCAGGAGCCCTCTGTATCAGTGGATGCCATTCTAGAGGAGAAACCTTTAATGCTCATCCGACCTCCTCAAGATGCCTATCCTACTATCCTCACTTCCCCTACCTATGAATCATCTACCAGACCCCTCCAGCTCATCCTCCCTAAGTCCCAGGAGGCCGTTCATGTCACGCTCAGAAATCGAATTGTTCCTCCACCTCCGCGGCCATCCCAAGATGAAGAGGATAGTGGACCATCACCCTCGGCCGGCACTGAATATGACATTCTCCAACATCTAGATAAGACACCTACGAGGGTGTCCATTTTAGAATTGATTCGGAGGTCGCCGTCGCATTAATCCACCCTCCTCCAGTTTCTCCAAAAGATCATGGTTAATGATGACCTCCCTCCTAGTGGGGTCACCAATGCCATTCTATCCCTCACTCAAGGACCCTCAATATCTTTTTCGGACAAGGATCTTGTCACCCCCGAGTGTCGTTCGCTTCCTCTCTGTCTCACCATCAACCTCAACGGGGTTTCGGTAGACTCCACTCTTATTGACACCGGGGCATCTGTTAATGTTTGTCCGATGAAGACTCTTAAGCAATTGGGCTTAGGAGAGGAGAATCTGGAAAAGAGCTGCTCCACCATTGCTGCCTATGACAACTCCAAAAGGGTTGCCAAAGGCAAGATTGCTCTTAAACTAGAAGTCGGGCCCGTCATCATGTCTACCGAGTTTCTAGTTCTTGATGTCGATCCGGCCTACAAGGCCATCCTTGGTCGTCCTTAGCTAGAGCAGACTCTAGGGGTCTCTTCCACCGCCCACCAGTGCTTCAAATTCCCTTTCAATAGGCGGGTCATCAAAGTCAAGAGCATTCCCATCCTGGAGACCCTCAACGTAGTCACTACAGAGCAGATACCGCACCTCTTCATTCCAGATAAGGGGAAGAAACCAGTTATGTCAATCTTTGACTTCCCCTCACCCTGTGATCTCAGCCAACCTCCCCAGCCTGCCGAAGAACCCCCCGTCCCATGTTCCCCGGGGAAGGGTTGGGAAGTGATGGCCAATATTGGCTATGTTCATGGCCGCGGGTTGGGTACGGACGAACAAGGAGAGATCCATAGTGTTCAGGCAATTAGGAGGTTGTTACCCAAGGCCGGTCTAGGTTTTCGCCCAGACCCTGTCCATGCAAATCCATTCATACCCTATCAACCTCTTACCTGGACTCTGAAGGAGCTTTTGTTCAGGGGCCGACCCAGCTGGGAACCAGGGAGCCCCTAATAGAAGAATTGCCCTGCTCTGAGAGCGAGGATGAAGAAGAAGAGGAAGAGGATGCCCAAATAGAGGACATTTCTGAAGACTTTGGCCTACTCTCACTCTTTGGGTTTGATCTCCCATCTCCATCATCTCAACCACCGTCATCTTCATCTCCCTCTACTTCCGTGTGCCCGCCACACGATTCAGATCTTCCATCCACTTCTTCCTCCCCTACTTCTCCTCCAATCCTCTCTCCATCCCTGACCTGGCCAGTCGAGGTCCCCTTGAGCCAACAACTCATTGTTTTAGGCCTTGACACCCAAAAAAAAAAAAAAAAACGCCAATTTTCAAAAGTGGGAATGCGAGGTCTCTTTCGAGCACCCTTCCGCTCTGGAGTCTCCTCCGCTCGGCCAGGGGCCGATGCTTTCCAACGTAAATTCCTCCTCTTCTTGCCCGTCTAGGGGCAATTTCCCTGTACATAGTTTTGTACATAGCAGTCCTATAAATAGTGGTTTAGATTCTAGTTTAGAGTCGGGTCTAGAGTCTAGTCTAGGGTCCGGTCTAGGAGTAGAAGAGTCTAGATCCTCTCAGCCATGTGTGCGCAAGGAGAAGGATAGGCAAGTTCCTACCCGTTTTGTCATGGCCTTGGCTGAGAGGTGTGCTATGTTAAGTCAAGTCCCAGAATTTCTGGAGGATCCCGCCCTCGTCGAGTCTGACTTTGAGGAAGGTGACTCTGTAGATGATGGTTTGGGAGTTTATCTGTTAGATTTTGATGAAGAGGGTGAGTTGGGAGATCTTGGGTCGGGAGAAGAGGACCCAGTGAGCTCCTATGTGGATGGCACAAAGAGGTTCGACGAGCCAACCATGGCTGCAGACGAGCCCACGAAAGAGGTCAACCTTGGCACTGAAGAATCCTCGAAGATAGTTTTGATTAGTGCCAACTTGAGTGTTGAAGAAGAAGAAGCTCTGATAGCTATTCTCAAAGAATTCTCCGACGGATTTGCTTGGTCTTACGAGGACATGCCGGGACTCGACACCTCTTTGGTCGAACACCGGTTGGTCCTAAAAGCTGATGCGAAGGCCGTCAAACAAAAGCTGAGAAGGCTACATCCTAAGCTTGCACTCAAGATCAAGGAGGAGGTTGACAAGTTACACAAATCCAAATTTATTAGGGTTGTGCTATATCCACAATGGGTAGCTAATATCGTCCCTGTAATGAAGAAGGACGGTAAGGTTAGGATCTATATAGATTTCCGAGACCTTAATCGTGCTTGCCCAAAGGACGATTTCCCTCTCCCACATATATATGTCCTAGTGGACAATACTGCCGGCTTCGAGTTGTTGTCATTTATGGATGGTTTCTCTGGGTACAACCAGATCCGTCTGGCGGAGGAAGACTAGGAGAAAACCTCTTTCACAACGCCCTGGGAAACTTACTGTTATGTCGTCATGCCCTTTGGATTGAAGAATGCGGGAGCAACCTATCAAAGGGCAATGATGGCAATTTTTCATGACATGATGCATGTGCATATGGAGGTCTATGTGGACGATGTCTTGGTTAAATCAAAGACCCGACATGGCCATGCTGAAGTCCTCCGGGCGGTTCTCTAACGATCTAGAGAACATAATCTTAAAATGAACCCCAAGAAGTGTGTCTTTGGTGTCTCTTCGAGGAAGTTGCTTGGGTTCATAGTAAGTAAGCGGGGAATTGAGATAGATCCCAACAAGGCCAAAGCAATAATTGACATGCCTCCTCCTAAGAATATCAGAGAAGTCAGAGGGCTAATTGGTAGACTCCAGTTTATTAGAAGATTCATCTCCCAGCATTCAATCCGTTGTAAGCCCTTCTATGAGATGCTTAAAGGAGATGCTAAGTTTGATTGGAACGATAAATGTCAAAAGGCCATTGATGAGTTGAAGAGCTATCTGCTCAATCCCCCTGTTCTCGCTCCTCCGGTCTCGGGTCGGCCTTTACTGCTCTATGTGTCAACCACTGAGGACTCAACTGGAGCGGTTTTGGTCCAATATGACGACGAGAAGAAGGAGAGAGCAGTGTACTATTTGTCCAAGTTGTTTAATGAGGCTGAAAAGAAGTACACCGCCATGGAAAGAACGTGTGCGGCCGTCGTCTGGGTTGCCCAGAAGTTGAAGCACTATTTCTCGGCTCATGAAGTGAAACTTCTGGTGCGTATGGACCCTATTCGGTACTTGCTTGAGAAGCCTGTCCTGACTGACCGGTTGATGAGGTGGCAGAGTTTCCTCAATCAATTTGATATCACCTATGTCAAGTAGAAGTCGATCAAGGGGCACGCTATAGCTGAGCATTTGGCCCACCACCCCTTACCTTCTTACTCTCATGTTGATGAAAGCTTTCCCGATGAAGAGTTAGGAGCCATTATTGATGGTGAACCTTCGTGGGTGCTTTACTTCAACGGGGCTCTCAATTCTAAAGGGAGTGGGATAGGGGTAGTCCTCCTCTCACCGGAAGGGGTAGTCATTCCGCACGCCTACCAATTAACCTTCCGAGCCACGAACAATGTGGCCGAGTACGAGGCGCTCTTAGTTGGGCTGAAAATGGCATTGTTGCTCGGAGTTAAAGAGTTAAGGATAATTGGAGATTCGTAATTGATACTCCAGCAATCACTTAGTAAGTACCAGACCCGGGACCCCAAGTTGAAACCATACCAAGAGTTGGTAGGAAAAGTAGTCCGGAAGTTTAGGAAGCTCACCTTAGTTCACACTCCTAGGGCCCAAAATATCCTAGCAGATTCACTCGCTTCCCTCGCATCTTCCATTCCCATTCCTTTGGGAAAATCTTCTGAAACCGTCTCTGTCCAGAGGTTAAGAGTCCCCTCCCATGTCGATCCGTGGTTTTCTCAGCTCGCACATCCTTCTCCATCCCTTCGGGTCCATGCACTCTCAAAAGAGCCAGAAATTGACCTCGAAGATGGCCATCCCTGGTTTTTTTGACATCGAAAACTTTCTCAAAGATGGATCCTTCCCTGATTATGCCACTTCTGCCCATAGACGGGCAATTCGCCGCGTCTCGGAGCGTTACAAGATCATAGGTGGCATTCTGTACAAAAAATCTCTCAGTGGGATCTATCTTCGTTGCCTCGATGAATTCGAGTCTCAAAATGTTGTTGAAGCCGCTCACTCTAGCGAATGTGGTGGTCATGTTAATGGTAGAGCAATTGCCCAAAAGTTGCTAAGACACTATTACTGGCCTACCATGGAAGAGGATTGTCATCATTTTGTTCGTCACTGTGCTAAATGTCAATTGCACGGCGACAAAATTCATGCTCCTTCCTCTTCTCTTCACCCTCTCATCGCTCCATGGCCTTTCGCCATGTGGGCATTTGACGTGGTCGGTCCACTCGCGGACAGAACCGGAGAAATCTGTAAGAAGTCCTTTATTCTGACCGCCACAGAGTACTTCACGAAATGGGCTGAAGCGGAAGCGTTCATAGAGGTCAAAGCTTCGACAGTGGTCAAGTTCATCAAGCACAACATCCTTGCAAGATTCGGCGTGCCTCGAGACATCGTCACCGACAACGGACCACAATTCACTTCACAGGATCTTCACGACATGTGTGGTAAATATGGCATTAACTTGCATCATTCATCCCCATATTATCCAAAAGGTAATGGACAAGCTGAAGCTACTAACAAAACTCTCATCAAAATCATAAAGAAAACATGCAAATCTCATAACAATGCTGACTGGCCAGATCGCTTAGTTGAAGCTCTTTAGGCTTATCGCACCTCGGTCCGAACTCCTACGGGGCAAACCCCCTATGCTTTGACATACGGATCGGATGCAATACTCCCATATGAAATCTTCGTCCCTTCACTTAGAGTTCAATTGGATTCCAAACTTGACCCCGATCAACGTCGGGAAGCCTTGTTGGCACAACTTGAACTCTTGGATGAAAGGCGAATGATAGCGGCTGACCATGCTCAAGTCTATCGTCAGAGAATTGCACGTTTTTATGCCAAAAGAGTCCTTGAGAGAAAATTCGAAGTGGGCGAGATGGTCCTAAAGCGTAAAATCTTGAAGGCACCAGGTCCCAGGAGCAAATTGCAAGAAAATTGGGAAGGTCCGTTCGTTGTCAAGGAAGTTTATTCAGGGAACGCTTATAGGTTGGTAGATGCCGAAGGAGTCGAGTTGTCACACCCGTGGAATGCGGTCTACCTAAAGAAATTCTACCCCTAGTCAGTCAGTCACGTCTGTCATTCATCACTTGTCAACGGTTTGGGTTTAAGTCTCTACTTTTCCTCTTGGTCATTAGTGAGGTAGGGCTTATTCACACACCTCACGATGTTAAGATATTGCCCTCCGGATGAAAAATCACAAGTACGCTCGGGCGGTCTCATCCGGTCAATGAGTTTCCCCTATTCTTTTCCCACTCGGTCGCGTCTGGAAATGGAACAAACTACGAGTAGGGGACCACCCACTCTCATCTAAAGGACAAAGTCACCACAAAACAGGGGTAACTAATAAAAGCAAGGGGCAGAATGTCAAATCAAGCCTCAAATGGGGAAAAGAAAAGCCAAAAGGTCAAAAAGGGTAGCAAAAAGTACGTACCCAGAAAAGGCTGACCAACTCAAGGAGGTAGCAAAAAGTACGTGCCTCCACCCCAGAAATCAGGAATCAAATAAAATGAAAAATCCCCCCTGAAAACAATGGTTGACCAAGTCTGTTTATTATGAGATGTCGGTTCGGAAACATAAAGTAGTCTGAACCAAATCCTTGCATGGCTTCCTACTTATTTCTTCCAAATTCCTCTCTCTAGGGGCAAATTTGACTGTATAAGACCTTCCGTGGTGGAAAACATCAAGAAGACTAAGGGCAATGCCTAACATTAAAGATTTCATGCACGCCCCTCCTTATTCATGACCTCTGTGGTCAAGTAGATCAAGTAGACTCTATGCCACGACAAGTGATGAATATGTGTCTTAGAGTCAGTCAAAAAAAAAAAGTGCAAAAATGCAGAAAGAACAAAAAGAGTCTCTTGATGTATATTTTTTCACCATGTACATATTTTACTCTTATTTTTCAAAATGCCAAAAAAAAATAGAAAATTCAAAAATTCAAAAAAAAATAGTAGTAGCATGTATATATACTAACATTCTCCTTATTTTCTTATCAAAAACAACAAAAAAATCAAGAAAACAACAAAAAATACATGTGCATATTTCCCTTTCAGTTATTATTATTATGTTTCTATCTTTGATTAGAAATTAGCCCCTTGACCAGATCTCAAGAAAGGTACATCACTTAGGCAAGGGGCTAAAGACAGATCTACACTAACCCTTTTCCTTTAAGTGTTGTGGATACAGGATGCAGGAACCAAAGAACACAAGCAAACCGTTCACGTGCACAAAAGCTCACAAAGGTCCACAAAATCCACTATAATAATCAAGTTCTGTACATATCATAACAGGGGCATACCCCTGGTGGTACAAAAGATCACTCCTCTCTCCTCTCACCCTCGCTAGGCCTCGGCCTACGCGAGCTGCTGACCTCCTCCTCCTACCGCTCCCGACGCCTGTCTGGGACGGGAGGTCTCATCGCAGTGGAGACCTCTTGTCGTGCTCCCGCTCCTCGTCCGACGGACGGGTCTCCCAATGACACGATGTCATCAAGAGACCCAAACACGGACCCCATCCTCCCGGCCACCTCCTGTTGAGTCTGTCGCTGCTGCTCCCGGTGCTTCTTCAGCACCCGGTTCTTCAAGAACTCCAAATCCGCGACAGCCTGCACCCGGGCCTCGATGGCCCGTATCTTCTCCGCCTCCGCATCCCTCGCGCTGTCCCGAAACGCGGTCATGCGACCCTCCATCCTCGACAAATCCAGTTGCAGGGCCTCCACCTGCGCCTGGAGGGTCGCCACTCCTCCTGCCTGTCGCTGCACATAAAAGAGCAAAAACGTCAATCAAATCAAATCAAATAGTGAGTGAGAAGGCTAGGTTCAATGTCTTACCTTGGCCTCGAGCTCCTGGATCCGCTCATTGGCCCGATCCAGGGCCTCCTTCAGGCGGACCGCCAGGTCCCCTCCGGCTGGTTGGGCGGACGAGCTCGCCCCCGTATCGCGGCTCGCCCACGGTCTCGCCTGCTCTCCCCTCTGCATTCACACGTCTTGGTAAGTCATCAATTCAATTCCAAATCAAATCAAGTTCTGAGAAATGTCACTTACTAGTGTCCGCACCTCTGCTCGGAGCCTCTCGAGCTCCATCTCTTGCTCCGCCAGGCGCCCCTCTAGGAGGTGGATCGCCTGTGACTCCGACAGCTGTCATTCACACTTCAAGTTTAGAATCAAATAAGGCAATCCAACCAACCAAGGCTTAAGGTTAGAAGTTTCACTTACCGCTCGCCGGTCTAGCCGGAGTCGTCCGACGTAGCATCTCCTATAGTCCTCCAGGTAAGCTGAGCTATCTTGGAGGTCCGTCTGCCGTGCCACCTGCTCACCGCCCCCACGCCAGTAGCCGACGGTGCTGCCATGATCTGCTCCCCAGTCGCGGTCCTCAGCAAAGAACCGCCGGCGCGAGTGTCCCTCTCTCCCGAGGGAAAGCACCTCGATGGCCGGCTGGTGCCAGCCCAAGGTCTGCACCACGAGCTCCAAGTACAACACCTCGCACGTCCCGAGGCACAGCAAGAGGAGGTGGCGGTCGAAAAGCGGTCGACCTGCTGCCACCGCCGGGTGGGAAGCATCCACCTCCCCCCGGTAGGGAGTCCACACCACCTGCATTAGAGAACACTGGTCAGTCACAACTATTCAAAAGCAGCAATTGGAAGAGTAGAATGCAAGAGTTAGTGGAAAATTCATACCTGCTTGTGGGGGTAGTGGTCTAGTGCAAGACGCACGTCCTCTGCACGTCGATCTGCTACTTCACCTCCCACCTCGCCATGAGGGGCACCAAGGCCTGGCTCCCCTCTCTCAGTGACCCGCGCCCCATGGGGAAGCAGGTGTACCCCCAAATCTGCAATGCAACCAAAAGAATGTCAGTCAGGCAATTTAATCAATTTGAAATTCAATGATGAGCATTAAGAGTAAAGTTGCGTACCTGAAGAAAGGGGGTGAAGCCCTCGGTGCTCTGAGAACGTCGCGAACTGCTGGGGAGGAGTGAGAAGAGGTGTCCCGGCATTGCAGCGCCCCATGCATACCTGCCTGCCTACACTAAGTCTCGCAGCAATAGCACAAACTTGCAGTTCATCTGCGATGACTGCGTCGCGAACAGCAGGCGCTGAACAAGTAGGAGACAAAAATCCTGACCGAGCGCTCCTCGCTCCGATCCCCCAAGTCTAGGGCTCCCCTCACCCCCATGAAAAACTCCTTTAGTGTCTCCAGAGGCCCTCTCCTCCTGCCTCTCAGGCCCACCGCCTCCGAAAGTGATCCGAGCAGGATGCTCCGGATCGGCCTCCTCCTCCTCGCAACAAACTCCGGGCCCAACAACTCCACTATGTCATCATAATAGTCACTCCTCTCCTGTCCCACTACCGGCTCTCCATGAACCGGCAGTCCTGTCAGATACGCTACATCCTCCAATGTAGGTATCATGTGACCCCAAGGCATGATGAATGCCTTGCAATCCTCCTCCCACCGCTCCCTCAACGCCTCAAGGTATGGTACGTCCACGTGGAATGGACGCACCGACAGCAGATGCCCAAATCCCATCCTAGCCACCCTGGTCTGTTGGGCCTCTGGCAGTGCCCTGTACCACGCCCAGCAAAGGTCCCAGGTAACCCTGCTCCTCATCCGACCTTTGCCCTACAGAAAACACAGAAAATTTGACGTCAGCATCGATTGCCGTTAACCATTCATTGGCGGCAGGGGTCTTCCGTTAACTCACAGTCAGCGTCCAGGGTAAGCCATCTAGTTCCTGTGTAGGCGTCCAACCCATTTCCGTCAAGTTCACTTGGACGGCAAGAGGTTGGATGTTTACAGGAACCAGACATCCACCGATGTGGACGTCAAGTTCCTGTGAAACCCGACAGAACCTCCCCTGTTTTCCCTCCTTTCCACAAATTACACACACACACACCACAGAGTTTTGAGAGTCTGGGGACCTACCTTGGGTCATCGAGGCATCTCCGCCTCCGTCTCGTCCCCTCCACCGTCATCTCCGGCGGTATCCTCCCCCTCCAGTGCGTCAACCGCCGCCGCCTCCTCTTCCTCTTCCTCCTCCACTATGTCCCTCGCCGCATCAACCTCCTCCTCCTCCTCCGGTTGGTGGCGAGTCCGGAGAACAGTCCGCTTCCCTCTTGTCCTCATTGAGGGGTCAAGGGGGGTCAAAGCAATTGGGAGAAGAAGAAGAAAGGAGATCAGGAGTTGAGAAGAGTGGAAGAAAGGAAGTGGAAAGGGCCACCGGCGCTTGGAAGTTGAAATGGCGCCGGGAGAAGGCGTCGGTTCAAAAAAGGCAGTTTTCTGGTTTAACGTCAATGTTTGGCCGTTTAACTTTTCCTGGCGTCAAGCTGTGGCCGCTGACGTACTCTTAACGGCCATCCTATGGACGCCAATGTCTCTTCAGTGTCAGACCTCGGAGTATGATCAACGGCATGTATGGACGTCAAGTTTGAATTCGACGGCCATCTATGTGGACGTTTACCCCCTGGAAATTTCAAAGTTTTATATTCATTTGGCCATTATCCTTTATCTTGTGCTTCAAGTTGTTTTGCAGATCTCCAAGTACAAGCTGCGCTTCAAGTTCGGAACGCTCATGCAACCTTGAGCGTTACAGGTATGTCTAACATAGGACCCCACCAGAGGCGAATAACTTGGCGACCGTGAACCCTGAGTTCCCCTTTAACAAAAATCATGATGGGTTTGCGATCTCTCAGTTATTCGTATGGCCTTTAGATTTTTCCTCTGGTGCTAACTTGCATTTTAGATAGGTAACCCACACTAGCACACATCTTCGCTGCTAACATTCTCTTCAAAAAAAAAAAAAAATGGTGATTTTCCTCGATCATCTGATTGCTCCATGGCTCCCCCAGCTTAGGTAGCCTGTCGGGTCCACCCTTCATGACTATCCAAGATGATATCGGGTTTTGTTGCCCATGATTTAGGCTGTCCCACCGTGTTTTCAACAAATAATCATTCTATCCTTATTGAGTTCACTTGAGCCTTCGCCAGTCGCGAGCTTAATTCCGGACTTCAGGCTTTCCAAACATGTGATTTCAGTTAGAATCTTTTGATAATCTTTTGAGAGATCAACCAACTCCTTGTCTCCACGACCTCCTAAATTCGGGACCGACGTCCTGATTAGGCCAGCGAGCCCACGAGCTCCGGTTATGAGACACTCCTGGTTCAACCGTCATATTACAACTCCTTTGACTCAGACACGCCGTAAACTAGTCAAAGTCCAACACGGCCATGCTAGGGACCCTGCCATTGGGTCGCAGTTGTAGTTACACGGGTAGATCACCCTTTTCTTACCCCTATTTGTCTCTCAGACGATGCGTCATCTGTTTCTAGCCTGACTCTTTCGTTTGGTTCGCTAGAATTCCTATCCTCGGAGATGATCCCTCATCAAATCTCTGCGTCCTTTGTTTACCGAGACACCAACCTTTCAGTCCGCTCTGCTCCCCTACAAGATCGGACATCTCGGAGGGGCATTTGTACACGCGCGATTTGGCCCATTTCCCGCAAGGCTCTTTTGGCCCATTAAGCCTCGTTTGACCGTTTGTTGACTTGCCTCGGATGCCATGTAGACGGCAGCATCGATGGCCGCCGACTACTGGTTGACGGCAAGCAGTCTTGACGTTGACCCATCTAGACGTCCACATCCCTGGACGTCTGCATGAGGTTGGCGGCATGATCGCTGGACGTTAACACGGTTTACCTGGTCTGCGCAACTACCCCGAGAATATAGCCCACTAGCGCCTTTCCCTCGCCCATGCACCGCATGGGACCATTCCCAATGGGCATATGGGCCACCTTGGCACTCCCTTGACCCAGTAAAAATCCCATGTGGCCTCTCCCCATTGGTTGGAGCCTTTAGACTTGGATTGCCATGTGTACAAGTGTGTTTCTTCACACTTGAGCATCCAAGGCAGCTGAACTCGAGCCCACTGTCTATATAACTCCCCCTTGAGCCCTCTAAGCGGAGGAGGAGAGGCTGGACGTCCACATGCTGACCCTTTGAAGGAGGAGAGAGAAAATTGTACCCAAGGTTCATCAAGTCATCCTCTTCTTCCTCTCACGAGTTGGGACGTCTAGGAGGGCTGCTTTGAAGCTGGAGGAGCTCTTGCAAGGAGCTACAACATCAACAACGAGGATCTACACCTCCCTCCCTCTCTTTTTCTTAACTCTCTTCTCTTAGTTACATGCATATCACACACACTCTCCCACTCACTCTAGGCACGTAGGTCCTCTCCCTACACACCTAGAAAGGGGTTTCCCAACAAAAAACGGAGGGAAGAAGGGTGGTCATAGCATTTGGCCACCCCTCTTCTCAAGTCCGCAATGGGTACGGGACTCACCTTTTGGGCTGTCTCTTCACGTTTTGGGCATTTACTACTCTGTCATTAGTCTTATAGAGTGTCTTTTTATGGCAGGAACAACACGCAGGAGACCGCGGAACTCTTCTCCTTTGGCCGGCTGAAGGAGGAGAAGTTGAAGCCCTCGTCTCCATCGGCTGTGGGAGGCGACCACACCGGCGCGATTCTAATACTCCTTGGGCACAGGTAAGGCCCTGGCGATCACGTACTCCCCTTCATTCAGCTTGTTTTCTTTGTTTTCCCTCTAGTCAACTCAGTCAACCGGAGGGTCAACGAGGTCAATCGGCAACCCCATCATCATCATCGCCAACGAGAGTTCGGTGGCGTCCGCGAGTGTCCGGGAGATCTAGAGGTCGGCCGGGGACGGCGCGGAAACGAGACGTCTACAGGCGTCATTCGGTGTGGATCCCCGGCGCAGAGAGTGGCGGCCTACGCTGCAAGACCCTTGCCGCGCGCAGCGCGTGGGTTGCACGGGCTCAGGCCTACGCAGCGTCCCACCGCGACTGCGTGTGGGTGGCGCGGGCCAGGCCTGCGCAGCCCCCCTCCACCACGGCGGCCTTCCTACCGCGCCCCTTCCAGGCGCGGGCCACGCGGATGGGTAGATCCGCTCCCTCTGCCATCGCCAGCGCATCGCTGGCCCGCCTGCCAACTGCACCCTGCATGGGGACGCCAGTACAGAGGCAGCCACAGGGCCAACCTGCCCCTCCCCTGTGAGTGACAGGCAGAGCCCCTGTGAGGCCTGAGGACCCAGCACCCAGTGCGAGCACGCTCTGCGCGCGGGAGGGCCACCGTGGTTGCCAGCCCTTCGCGCCGCACCCTGTGCGGCAGAACCGTACAGTGGCGGGCCAGCCCTCTCCCCTCCGCGTCCAATGCGGTAGAAGATAGTACGTCGGCCGGACTGCACTCCGTGCATGGTGATGAGCATCACCTCCTTCGACCAGTAAGGGAAGAAACCATGAACGAAGATCATAGCTCGGAGAATCTGACGCAGGCTCTAATACCACATGTTGGAGCATGTGCGCATACCTGTAGCGGAAGCGGATTCCATGGCGGTGCAACCACGAGGAGGAAGACGACGCGAACACCAAGTGCTGGAGGAGACGAGTGTAACTCCATGAGAGTCTCCCTAGTTTCCTCTCTCTATGTCACTGGATGCCTTATCTGTCTATGGGGAAGACTGACCATATATAGAGAGGAGGGACTAGTCTAGGAAATGCCTTATTAGGCTCCCACCCATAATAGGAACCCATGGGCCACATATGGGTTAGGCCCATAAAATATCCATTTGACTAGATCGGAAGCGTGCATCTTTTATGTGTAGCCCAAACTTGATAAGTGGACCATTTTAGTTGGGTCCGAACCCAACATGGTCTGCTCTGGGTGGTCCTGGCAATGATGGCAAACTCTAGTGGGTTGCAGGACGTCCTGATCTCTTCTAGTGAGAAGAAGACGACGGGTTCCCCAGAGTCGGTGGTCACAGGGCCATGTATCACCAGTGGCAGAGTCGGCGGTGAAATGGGCTGGAGGACTACTTGCGCAAATGAGGGGGAAGCAGTGGCATTAGAGGAAGTAGGAGGCACCCCAGGGGGTGCTGGAGCTTTGCATGCATGCGCTAGGGCTCCAGTATGGGCGTTGGACCCCAGGCTAGGGCTAGTGCCAAGAGTAGCATGAGAGGGAGGGGCCCCTTGGCTGGTGCCTAGAGAGGGCCAATGCACCGCAGCAGCAGAGACACTAGCACAAGGGAAGGGCGACCAAGGGGCTCTAGGGTAAGGAGCAGATGTCGAAGAAGGAGCTTCAAGCAGTGAAGAGGGAGGGGGAGGCGCAGTGCCACCCCCCCCAGCCATAGCACCTGGAAATAAGGGCAAGAGGTACCGAAGATAGCAGCAGCAACAGCTCCTCTAGCTAGTTCTCTGCCTTGTCTTGGTCAAGAGATCTAGAGAAACGAGGGGGGTTAAGACTATGGAAATTACAGTGCATTATTTGTGTACATTTTTACCTATCTTGTGGTGTTGGGTATATGTCTCACTGTGACGATACATTTTATATCGACTGGATTGATACAATTGTACTGGTACAAAGAGGACCATTACAGAGATTAGTATGAGAGCTACAGGTTGAAATTGTATATAAATAAACCATCACCCATGCTATATTTCAAAGCCTTTATAGAAAACAGTCCATGTACATGATGAATAGAAGCAACTAATAATAAACTAAAGATAGATGAAAAAATGATAGGCTTAATTAAATTTAAATTGAGTTACTTTTTTTTGTCGGCAATGGCCAATCGTGGTAGGCGTGGTGCCCAAGCTCACGAGGAGCAGAGACGTGAGGAGAGGGGCGAGCAGGTCCCAGCGTAGCAGGATCTTCTGCCCCACCACCACCGCAACTCGTGAACTTTTCATGCAAGGCCTAGTGCAGGTGATGCAGACTCAAGCGGCGCTATAGGCACGGCGCTATAGGCATAATATACAGGCTCAGGTCGGTGTTGTTTGAGTCAGAGTAGTCTATTTTGTTGTTGGGTGCTTGCTTATTGTTGCATGTTATTCCAAACTCAGGCTCCAACTCTAGTCCCTCAGGAGTTTGGACATGGTGGTCTGTCCATCATGGAGTGTTTCAAGAGGATGGTTCCACCTTCCTTTAAAGGAGAGAGTCAACCTTCGTTAGCTGAGAGTTGGCTGAGGGAAATGGAGAAGATCTTTCATGCTATCAGGTGTGCGGAAGAGGACAAAGTGAGCTTAGAGACCTACATGCTACATGTACTTAGAGGATATATGCTTGTATGTGTGTTGCTTTTGGTTAGTTTGTGCTTATGGGTTATATTTTGTAAGAGAGAGCTGACCTCTGATGGCCATCTGTGCTACATACTAGGTACGATGACGGGGCGATAGACGTGACTTTGGATGAGTTCACCAGACTTTTAAAGGCCAAGTTCATTCTCGAGCACATCCAGGACAAGATGGAACAAGAGTTCCTTACTCTTACTCAGGGTTCCATGATTGTCTTTGAGTACAAGGTGAGGTTTGCTACGCTCCCCACATTATCGCAGACAAGCGTAGTAAGGTTACTAAGTTCATGAGGGGCTCAGACCATCACTTAGGACCAGAATCTTGCCCTTTGATCACCAGACCATGGCGGAGGCTGTCAGCTCAGTGTGCAGGAAAGGGAGTGAGATGGACCAGTACCTCAAGGAGAAGAAGTCAACTCAGAAGAGGTCTGCGGTACAGTTCTAAGGGTAGGATAGAAAGAGGGTAGCTGTGTTCCAGCAGCAGCCATAACATGCAGCAGTTCCTAACTAGTTAGTGGCTCAGACAACCAACTTCAGACCCAGTGACAAGGAGTGTCCTCACTACAAAAGGACACATGGCGGTTCAGAGTGTTGGAAGCTAGCAGGGTCATGTCTGAATTGTGGCAGTACCGAGCATCAGATCAGAGACTATCTGAGACTACAACAGTTCACAATGAGAGGAGATCCAGCACCAGTAGCAACGATGCTAGTGACTTGGAAGCTAGGAAGTCCTCAGGCCCAAGCCTGAGTGTACGCGCTAGCAAGTGAGGACACAGAGCTTGCTGAGAACATCATGGAAGGTACTATCTTGATCATGGGTGTAAAGACTTGGGTGTTGCTTGATACGAGTTCTACACACTTTTTTGTTTCCGAGCGGTTTGCCAAGCAACTGTCTGTAGAGTGGGGTGTGGAGGTAGAGGACTTGGAGGTTCCCTTGTCGGTACATACCCCTACAGGTACTGTAGCAACCAAGAAGTGCTTCCCGTCTATGCCTGTGTGCATTGAGGAGTGGAATTTGTTTAGGTGCTTCTACTTGCTCAAGATGAAGGACTATGATGCTATACTTGGTCTAGATTGGCTTGAGGAGCACTATGCTTTGGTGGATTGCAGAAGGAAGAGGATTACTTTCCGCATTCCTGGAAATGAGGAGTTCTCACATCCTTTACCTAGGAATCTAGCAGGAAGGTTTGTGATCTCCGTTATGAAGGCTGTGAAGCTTGTTAAGAAGGGTGGTGTTATGACGCTTTTTTTGCTAGTGTGGTCTTAGTTCCTAAGACCGATCGTCACCCACCTTTAGGGAGATCGAGGTTATGTGGGAGTTTCCAGATGTGTTTCCTGATGATTTGTCTGGATTACCACAACGAGAGAGGTAGAGTTCACTATCAAGTTGCTGTCAGGCACCTCACCTATCTCTAAGGCTCCCTACCGGATGGCACCTACAGAGTTAGCAGATCTGAGGAAGCTGCTGCAAGAGTTTCTTAATAAGGGATTTATATGCCCAGTGTTTCACCGTGGGGCACACCTGTTCTATTCATGAAGAAGAAGGATGATTCACTCAAGCTGTACATCGACTATAGGAAGCTCAACCAGGTGACAGTGAAGAACAAATACCCCTTGCCGCGCATTAATGAATTGTTTAATCAACTCCAGACCATGTCTATGATCTCCAAGAGGTTACCATCAGTTGAGGATCATGGAGGAGGATACTTCCAAGACAGTGCTCAGAACCCGTTATGGACACTACGAGTTCCTTGTGCTTCCTTTTGGTCTGACTAACGCACCTGCAGTGTTCATGGATCTCATGAATCGGGTGTTCAGGCCATACATGGTTAGTTTTGTGGTAGTGTTCATGGATGATGTGTTGATCTACTCCCCTGATGAGGCTACAAACCATGAGCACCTGAGGATAGTTCTAGAGGTTCTCCGTGAGCACAAGCTGTATGCTAAGTTCAGCAAGTGCGACTTCTAGATGCACAAGGTTCACTTCCTTGGGCATGTCACCTCAGGCGTTGGAGTTGCTGTTGATCGAACGAAGGTTCAAGCTGTGTTAAAGTGGGAGACTCCAAGGAAACCTTCCAAGATCAGGAGGTTTCTTGGTTTGGCTGGTTACTATAGATGGTTCATAGAAGGCTTTGCATCCATAGCAGTGCCCTTGACCAAGCTAACTAGGAAAAGAGTCGAATATGTGTGGTCCGAGTAGTGTAAGAGTAGTTTTCAGAGGCTGAAGACAAGGCTAACATCTGCGCCCATGTTGATCTTACCAAGTGGTGCAGATGGTTTTACGATCTACTCAGATGCTTCACAGATAGGCCTTGGTTGTGTTCTGATGCAGCATGGTAAGGTGGTTGCCTATGCTTCTCGCTAGCTAAAGGAGCATGAGTGCAACTACTCGACCCATTACTTGGAGCTTGTGGCTATGGTCTGTGAACTAAAGATTTGGAGGCATTATCTCTATGGTGTCAAATTCAAGATGTTCACGGACCACAAGAGTCTGAAGTACTTATTCTCCTAGTAGGAGTTGAACCTGCGGCAGAGGAGATGGATTGAGTTTTTGAAGGACTACGACTTCGAGCTTCAGTACCATCTAGGGAAGGCGAACATCATAGCAGATGCTCATAGTAGGAAGAGATCTATGCTTCAGTAGGATTGAAGAATGTTGGAGGATGCAGCATACGCCATGAGTGAGTTAGAGCCTCAGCATTGCCAGGCTTTTGTGGCACAGTTGTCCATCAGGTCCACTATTTTTGACAGTGTTGTGGAGCGGCATAGTTCAAATCCTAGATTTTAGGAGTTGGTGGGAAGGCAGGCATTACTCGAGATAAGGATAACATTGTCAAATTCCAACATAGAGTTTGTGTACCAGATATTGCAGAGGTCAAGGAGCAAGTGCTTGCAGAAGCTCATAGGTCGAGGTTCTCCATTAATCCTGGCAACACCAACATGTACCAAAACTTGAAACGATCCTTCTAGTGGTCATGCATGAAGAAGGATGTGGCAGAGTTTGTGTCTTGGTGTTTACTATGCCAAAATGTGAAGGCCAAACGTCAGATACCATCAGGCCTTATGTTGAAGATGGAGATACAGGTGTGGAAGTGTGAAGCGATCACCATGGAGTTCGTGATGCCTAGATCAGCTAGGGGCAATGACTCTGTGTGGGTAGTTGTAGACCGATTCTCTAAGACTACTCACTTCTTACCCATCAGGAAGAAGCAGTCTGTGGAGAGTTTGGCGGGGCTGTATGTGGACAACATTGTGAGGTTGCATGGTGTGCCAAAGTCCATCATCTAAGATAGAAACCTGTAGTTTACTTCGAGGTTGTGGCAGGATGTTTAGGAGGTGTTAGGTTCTCAGATGAAGCTCAGTTCAGCTTTTCACCCTCAGACAGATGGGCAGTCCAAGAGGACGATTCAGACTCTCGAGAACATGTTGAGAGCGTGCATACTTGACTGGAAGGGCGACTGGGAGCATCACCTACCTCTTGTGGAGTTTGCCTATAACAACAGGTTCCACGCTAGTATAGGCATGGTTCCATTCGAGGTGTTGTACGGTCGGCCCTATAGATATCCCTTGTGCTGAGAGGAGACTGGAGACATGCATCTAGTTGGACCTGAGCTGGTTCAAGAGATGTCAGACAAGATCTGGCTCATCTGTAACGACCTAGGGTCCGATTTACCTGTTATCCACTAGTAAATCGAACCCTGAACTGCCACCCACGAGCCGAAGCTCAGAAGGGTTTAAAAGAAATGTCTGAGGAGAGCATATAAGAAAGTGCACAAACCACAAGAACTAATATAAACAACTAAATATATATAAATAACATCATGGTACAACTCAGAGCAAATCCAACAAAAGAAAAGAGTACAACAAGTATGTACACAATAGAGTACTACTCCCAACAACTAAGCAGGTCCAGCACCAGAGTGACTTGGCTCCTTAGCCCCTGGAGCCAATGACGAACCACCTGAAAGGGAAGGGAGTGAGTCTTAAGAAGAGACCCGGTAGGGACACTAATCCCCACTGGTAAATAGTATAAATGGTGCAAGAAAGTAAACTACACTAAAGTAACACTGCACTAAAACACAAGGAAACCGGTGATGTGACACCCAACTCCTTACAGGAGCGTGTCAAAAGACTGGAACCTTGCTGGCTCAATAGTACACAACACAACACAACACAACACAACACACACACAACAACAGTCACACTCACAAAAGAAAGTAGGACTAGCTAGGGCTTGTGGCTTGGCGCCTCGACACCACAGAGTCCTCAAACCCTAGCCACATGTGCACAATCAGACGCTCTCCCTCGCGTCTGGTCCATGATTGTTTTCCCCTATGCCAGACTCAAACGATGGAGAAGGGACCCCACAGAAACTGACTCGTAACCACCATAAGGGGCACGCATTGGATAGAGTCGTACTCTACGCCCAAGCTCACTGGCGGAACAACTCAACGCCAGTCATCCAGATGGAGCCTAGCTTAAAGCCCGGGAGGAACACAACACAAGCACAAGCACAGAAAGCAAAACACATGCACAAATGGAGACACTCTCAACGTCTGGCACACTGTGCCAGGAGGCAGACAACGTGTTCCCAAGCCTCGCACACGGAAGGGGCTCAGACTGCTAGGACCTACCTATGGGGTGACGACAATCCCGATTGCTATTAACCAGTGGTAGACGGCTCAGTCCACTGCCGTCTACTAGAGTAGATGGCAATGTTGGCTGCCGTTAACCATACCTTGACGGCAAGGGATCTTGCCACCAAGTTCATGCTGAAGAACTTGACCGCAGCAACCCATGCCGTCATGTTCATCAGCTTCCAGCAGCTAATACGGCCCTAGGCCGCTCCCAGGGTTTTCCAGACCCAGAAAAACATGACCTGATGATGGGAAACACTTTCCCCCATAAAATAACACCAATATGACGCCAAAAAACACCAATCCAACACTTGGATCGAGCAATACACCCTAAAAACGACATGGAAAAACCCTCCCCAAAACTCAATTTACCACAAATCTCATGCATTACATTTTCATAGAAGGATCAAGGGGGTTTAGGGGTAGGATCCCTACCTCAAAATGCCAAAAACTCTAGGAAAAACCTCAAAATTGTTGTTTGTCCAAGCACACCTCGTGAGGTCGATCTCCCAAATCCACCATCTCCTTGCCTGATCCAAGGCCACCACGAGCACCGCGACCTCCCCACAAACTCTCGTCGGCCGCTGGAAGTGGTGGAGTAGGAAAGATGTGACGACCCTCATTATACCGGTACGGTTATACCAACCCACGTCGGTATAGTGAACGTTATCACAGTAGGACATTTACCCAAACGCTATCACATGATTGAGATATATACAAATATAGGTACAAAGTAGCGGAAGAAAAGAACTACTAGTTTTCATTTCATCATCCACATTAAACATACATGATTCAAATGACAAATTTAAGAGAAATAAAGTACACAAAATGAAATACTAAACTCAATTACATAGTTTGTCCACAAATTCCTTAATAGTTCTATTACAATGTCTCATTACATACTATGCAAGCAAAAGTCACAACGTCGACTCCACCAAGCTACTCACCACGCTCGGAGTCACTCTCCACAGTCTCTTCTAAAGGTGTCGGGTCACCAACTAAACCTGTACGCCGAAGCAATGAGTGAGTCTAAAAGACTCAGCAAATAACTTCATACACATCATGCATGCATACATCACAGTAGGTTCTACATTCTAATTCACGAAGCAAAACATATAGCATGTTTGAACATTGGTAAGAGACAACCTATCATGGTATTTCTACAAAATTTAAAACATATGGTACATGATTTAAGACCTTCCAAAATAAGTATCATATCACATACTTACTACTCATTCAATCGCATTAAGCTACAACATGATAGCAACTAACATGAAATTGTTCACACATATGCAAGAAATGCTCCTAGCATGGATTCTACGCATTTTTACACATATAAAACATTCTTATAAACACCTTTAGGTTGCTGTTATAACATAATTTCACATTAACATATCGTGGACAACAATTTCACAATTTAACATAATGGTTTCACATGTTTACACAATTACTCATTCGCATAGTTCTCTTTTTACACATTGCACATTTGCACGTATTCACACTACACAATTTACACATAATCACATTCACATTTCACAATTTAGTTCCGTGACACATAGTCCAAACCACCATTAGAAGGACACATCACATAACACATAACACATAGACGCCACCTAGGCAACACAGTGACGACTTTTGGACTGCGCAGACAGGGAGAACAAGTCTCCACCCTAACCAGTGGTACTTGTCCACCTCCAGGATTTCATCCTAATGCCATTAGGAACTTAACACATTGAACCTTCCTATGGGGACTTTTCCATGGTACGGTTCCACGTCCCTATATGGAAGCAGTGTCACACATGGCACATTCTTACACATTACACATTCCGATTTTTTTTACACACATATTACACATGTCTTCACATTCTCTCGCTTATTCACATGGCTCTGTTTTCCTATTCATGATACTACTGTCGACAGAATCAAACATTCAGTACCTTACACTAATCAGGTTGAAACATACATAATCAACCATGTTCATATTAGCATGCGTCGAACACCCATTTTCGCATGGAAATCTCATGGAGCACTCTACAGTTATCCAAATAACATGAGAATTTAACCACAGACTAATTTCAGTTTATGATCAGACATGCAAATTTTCACATTTTTCTGAGTCATATTTGCATTTACAGAAATTAAAACATTCAATCTCATGCCATTCATAATTCAGTTTATCATGGAACATAACATGAATCTCATATTTGACATTTCACAGATCCGAATCTATAATACACATTGTTATATAAATTTTCCCCAAATTTATTGCACAACATATAATTTACTGTGAATTTTTTAGAATCCTACACATGCCTTCTATTTCCATTGCAAAAATTACAGTAAATCACACGAACATGAACAAATTCTCAAATTTTCAAGGTTTGAACTGACGCATATACACACGGTATAGAAAAATCTAGGGCATTTAATTCCTCATGAATCATGTAGACAGTAGGTGAACATGAATAATCCATTTTCCCAACATGTATTTCAATATATCTAATAATTTATGCCATCCACAGAAAAAAACAGAAACTTCCACACACATCACATTACCTATTTTACATAACATATAAAATTACACTATATCATCATGCGTCAAATTCCAAAAAATACTTATTTAAGGTAGAACAATTTACTGTTCTGCACTGAAGAACTTAGCGGCAGTGTCTGGCCGTTCAAGGAGTTGGACGGCAAGATCGCTGGACGTAGACTGGAGATCTTGGCGGCAAGAGACCTTGACGCCAAGTTCCTGTCTGTGCAAGAACACAGACCGAGCTCCAAATGAAGGAGAATTGTGAGGATCCAGGACACGAGGAAAATCTGTAAAAATGGTAAAACCCTACTAGACACCTACATGGACGAAGCGAATGGGTTACTTGCCTCTCAATAAACCTCCAAAGGGATCAAAGTTGTTGTTGAAGCTCTCCTTGGGCAGTCCCAAGAAGCCTCCAAACTCCTCTTGCTCCGGGTTCTTGGTCGATGTAGACACCAAACCAACGTCGGGGAAGCCTTCCCCTATGTCCCAGCTATCCTCCAGTCGGTGTAGATCACCGGGAGAAGCCTTCAGTCGTCGGATTCGAGCTTGCCAAGTTCAGGTTTCCTTCAGTCCAGAGCTAGGGTTTCTCTTCTCTCTTCAAAGAGTCAAGAGAGCTCTTCTGGTGCAGAAGGGGTTTGGTTTATAGGAGAATTGGTTTGGGATATCCCGGAGGGGTGATGTGAAAGCCTGATAGCCGTTGGGGACATCTCCCCAATGGTTGGGCTTGCTTGCCCCTGGAGTTTCGGGTCTGCTTTGCATGCATGTCAGAGAAGTAGACGTCCATATCGCTGGACGTTTATATAAGCATTGGCGTCCATCGAGGTGGATGCTGACTTATCATGGACGTCCATCCATGTTGACGCCAATTGGCCCTTCGGCCAGAACTTAAAATCATGCAGAAAACCATGCTTAACATATATATACATATACATGAAACCTGGGTAGTATAATGTATACACTATTACACCATGCATTCAAATAATATTTACCAACTAATTATACATATGCACATATAAGTATAACTAGCTAATATGTACATAGCAATTCACATATGCATAAACATGGTCACACATAACATGACTCAACGCAAAATAAATAAAATGGCAACAAATTCGAGGCCCTTACACCCTCTCCCCCTTAAAGAAACTTCATCCCCGAAGTTTAAACAAAGCTACTCAAACAAACGGGGATACTTCTTCTTCATCGCGTCCTCAAGATCCCAAGTAGCCTCCTCTCGCGAGAAGTTCTGCCATAGAACTTTCACCGACGCAATACTCTTGTTCCGGAGATGCTGAACCTTCTGGTCAAGAATAGATACTGGTTGCTCCACATACGACAGATCTGGCTAGATTTCCACTAGCTCGTGGCTAATAATATGAGATGGATCTCAGACATACCTCCTAAGCATGGAAACGTAGAAAACAGGATGAACACTAGCTAAAGTTGGGGTAAAGCTAGCTCATATGCCACGTCGCCCAATCGTCTGAGAATCTCATACGGGCCAATGAATCTAGGGTTTAACTTAGTATGCCTGCCAAATCTAACGACACCACGAGTAGGTGATATCTTCAAGAAGACATGATCACCCACCTCGAACTCCAAATCCTTCCTCTTGTTGTCGGCATAGCTCTTCTGCCTACCCTGTGTCGCAACAAGCCTCTTCTTGATAAGCTGGATCTTATCCGAAGTCTCCTGGACTAACTCCGGACCGATCAACTGCCTATCGCCGGCCTCCTCCCAACATAAAGGAGATCTACAGGGCCTACCATACAACGCCTCAAATGGAGCCATACCAATGCTCGCATGAAAGCTGTTGTTGTATGCGAACTCCACTAGAGGTAAATGACGCTCCAAATCATCCTTCCAATCCAGCACACACGCCCTCAACATATCCTCGAGGGTCTGGATAGTCTGCTCAGACTGTCCATCTGTCTGGGGATGAAACGCCGAACTGAGCTTCAGCTCCGAACCTAAAGCATCCTGAAGACCCTTCCACAACCTCAAAGTGAATCTCGGATCTCGATCCGAAATGATCGACTTCGGCACACCATGCAATCTAATGACGCTACTGACATACAATCTAGCCAAGCTCTTTACTGACTGCTTCTTCTTCATAGGCAAGAAATGTGCAGTCTTCGAGAATTTATCTATGACTACCCAAATCGAGTCATTGCCCCGTCTAGACCGAGGCAAACCCGAAACAAAATCCATAGTGACAGCTTCCCACTTCCATACTGGGATCTCCATCTTCTGCATAGGGCCAGATGGTCGCTGCCGCTCGGCTTTCACTTGCTGGCATACTAAACACCGGGATACATAATCTGCTACATCCCTCTTCATGCCAGACCACCAAAAGGACCTCTTCAAATCCTAGTACATCTTGGTGTTACCCGGATGAATAGAGAATCTCGACCTATGAGCCTCTGCTAACACATGCTCACGGACCTCTACCAAATCAGGGACACAGACGCGGTGATGAAACCTAATCATACCATCCTCATCACAAGCAATGCCCACCTTGCCCACTAACTCTTGGAGTCTAGGGTCGGCTTTCTGTTGCTCGATCACCTCATCTAACACCGAAGACCTAAGAGACAAGTCTAGGGTCGGCTTTCTGTTGCTCGATCACCTCATCTAACACCGAAGACCTAAGAGACAACTGAGCTATAAAAGCCTGGCATAACGATGGCTCTAACTCAGTCAACGCGCAAGCCGCATCCTCCAACATCTTCCAGTCCTGCTGGAGAGATGGTCTCTTCCTACTCAGGGCATTAGCTACAACATTCGCCTTCCCAGGGTGATACTAAAGGTCGAAGTCATAGTCCTTCAAGAACTCAATCCATCTTCTCTGCCTCAGGTTTAATTCCTTTTGGGAGAAAAGATACTTCAAGCTCTTGTGGTCGGTGAACACCTCAAATCTGACACCATAAAGATAGTGCCTCTAGATCTTTAGTGCATGAACCACTGCTGCAAGCTCCAAATCATGGGTCAGATAGTTCTTCTCATGCTCCTTTAACTGACGAGAAGTATAAGCCACTACCCTTCTTAGCTGTATCAAAACGCAACCAAGGCCAATCCGAGACGCATCCGTGTAGATAGCAAAACCCTCTACACCGCTCGGCAAGACTAATACCGGAGCTGACGTGAGCTTAGTCTTCAACAATTGAAAACTACTCTCACACTTCTCGGACCAGTCAAACTTCACTCCCTTTCTGGTCAGCTGTGTCAATGGGGCGGCGATGGACGAAAATCCCTCAATAAATCGCCGATCGTAACCAGCCAAACCAATAAAACTACGAATCTTTGAAGGGGTCTTGGGAGTCTCCCAATCCATAACTGCCTGGACCTTTGCTGGATCAACTGCTACACTAGCACCGGAGATGACATGCCCGAGGAAATGAACCTCGCGCAACCAGAAATCGCACATGCTGAATTTAGCATACAGCCAGTGCTCACAAAGGACCTCTAACACTACCCTCAAATGCTGACGGTGTGTGGCCTCATCCGGAGAGTAGACCAACACATCATCGATAAACACCACAACGAAGCTATCTAAGTACGGCCTAAACACCCTGTTCATGAGATCCATGAACGCTGCAGGGGCGTTGGTCAATCCGAAAGGAAGGACCAAAAACTCATAATGTCCATAACGGGTTCTAAACGCTGTCTTGGACACATCCTCACTCCTAATCCTCAACTGATGATAACCAGATCGCAAATCAATCTTAGAAAAGACTGATGCATCCTACAACTGGTCAAACAAATCATCAATTCGAGGTAAGGGATACCTGTTCTTCACAGTCACTTGGTTTAGCTTCCTATAATCAATGCATAACTTAAGTGACCCATCTTTCTTCCTTACGAACAATACAGGTGCGCCCCAAGGGGAAACACTAAGGCAAATAAATCCCTTATCTAGCAACTCTTGCAACTGCCTCCTTAACTCGGCTAACTCCGCAGGTGCCATCCGATATGGAGCCTTCGAGATAGGAGAGGTGCCCGGAAGCAACTCTATGGTGAACTCTATCTCTCTATCCGGTGGCAATCCAGACAAATCATCGGGAAAAACGTCTGGAAAGTTCTGTACTACCTCGATCTCTACAAGAGTAGGTGGCTCATCAGCCTCTGGTACTAATACCACGCTGGCAAGAAAAGCGTCACAACCCTTGTTCACCATGCGCATCGCCTTCATGGCAGAGATGACCAACTTTCCCGCCAAGTTCCTTGGCAAGGGATGAGAGAACTCGTCCTCACTAGGAATGCGGAAAACAATCCTCTTCTGATGACAATCTACTAACTCATAGTGCTCCTCTAGCCAATCCAGACCAAGAATAGCATCAAAGTCCTTCATCTTTAGCAAGAAGAAACACCCATCTAGGACTCTATCTTCAATGCACACAGGTAACGACGGAATGCACTTCCTAGTCGATACCGTACCCGCAGGTGTGTGTACAGACAAAGGGACTTCTAAATCCTCAGACTCTACGCTTGACTCTAGAGCTAACTGCCTAGCGAACTGCTCGAAAATGAACGAGTGAGTGGCACCCGTATCAAACAAAACCTGAGCGTGCACACCTAGAAGTAAAACCGTACCTTCGGTGACATGCTCCGCATGCTCGGCATCCTCTCGTGCTAGGGCAAACACTCGAGCTGGGGTTCGAGGCCTTCCTGGTCTTCCTGTAGCTGGCGCTGCTACTGCTACTGTTGCTGGGGCTGGCGCTCCGCGCTGGACTCCCTGCTGAAGTCGCAGACAATCCTTGATGTTGTGGTTGCTACTTCCGCACTTTAAGCATTTCCCCGCAATCATCCAACACTCGGAACCACTGTGTGTCTTCCTGCAATGGGGACACTCCTTCTTCACACCAGGGGAACATTGAGAAGGTACCTGTGCACTGCTGGTTGTGACTAGATGCTACGGTGCCTGGTATACTGCTTTCTTCTTGTCCTGCCGCTGGAACGTAGCTGCAGGCCTCTTCTGCGAAGCCTTCTTCTCCTCAAGATACTGTTGCATCTCGCCCTCCTGCCTACAAGCAGCGCTAAGGGACTCGTCCAAGGTACGATGGTCAAATGCCACTAGCCTTGTCCTCAGTGATGGCTTCAGGCTCATCACGAACTTCTTTGCTTTCCTGCGCTCATCTGCCACGATATGAGGGGCATATTTAGATAATTCTGCAAACCTGGCCTCATACTCGAGCATAGTCATGAAGCCCTGGGTCAAGGAAAGGAACTCCTGCTCCATCCTATCCTAGATATGCTCGGGGATGAATTTGGCCCAAAAGAGCCTCACGAACTCGTCCCAAGCCACGTCAATAGCTCCGTCCTCGAATCGTGTACGCAGTAAGGAAGCCCACCACACATCATCTCTCTCCTGCAACATAACCTTCATAAGCACCAACTAGACGACTTCAACTTAACAGGGGATATAAACAATTAAACTAGCACATACCTGCAACATATTGGTGGATAAAGTAACCTTATCATCGTCCGCACACCTAATAGCTCGGAAGATTTTCTCGATCTCCCTCATCCAGCTTTCGGCTAACAACGGATCGCTCCCCCTTAAAAGAGGGTGGCAGCATCCTCTTGAATCTTTCCATGATGGAGGGTCCACCATGGTCCTGAGCTGGAACTTGAGCCTGCTACCATAAACAACAAGCAATACACAGTAAACATAACATCATGCAATTAAATAAAACAGGCTACTAGTTGTTTCATTATTCTAACCTGAGCCTCCAACTGAGCCTGGAGTGCAGCCTGGGTGTGGGCCTGCGTCTTCATGGCCTACACTAGACCCTGCATGAACACTCAATAATCCACAGGCGGCGGTGGGGGAAGTACCGGACCCTGAGGTGCCAAGGCCCGCTGCTCAGCCTGCTCCTCACGTCTCTGCTCGTCCTCACGAGCAGGAGCACCACCACGCCTACCACGCGAAGCCATAGCTGCAATAAATTTCAGCCATTAATAGAGCTACGTTAATTTATTGCCTAACTATTTTCTTACCTATTTTCCGTTCATTATTAATCATTTCTACACATGTGGACAATTCTATAAGGATTTAGCATGTAATGAAGATGATGATTCATGTATATTTATGTACAATCTCAATCGGTCTCTCTGATACCAATCTCTGTGATGACCCTCATTATACCGGCACGGTTATACCAACTCACGTCGGTATAGTGAACGTTATCACAGTGGGACATTTACCCAAACGCTATCACATGATTGAGATATACACAAATATAGGTACAGAGTAGCGGAAGAAAAGAACTACTAGTTTTCATTTCATCATCCACATTAAACATACATGATTCAAATGACAAATTTAAGAGAAATAAAGTCCACATAATGAAATACTAAACTCAATTACATAGTTTGTCCACAAATTCCTCAATAGTTCTATTACAATGTCTCATTACATACTATGCAAGCAAAAGTCACAACGTCGACTCCACCAAGCTACTCGCCACGCTCGGAGTCACTCTCCATTGTCTCTTACAAAGGTGTTGGGTCACCAACTAAACCTGTACGCCGAAGCAAGGAGTGAGTCTAAAAGACTCAGCAAATAACTCCATACACATCATGCATGCATACATCACAGTAGGTTCTACATTCTAATTCACGAAGCAAAACATATAGCATGTTTGAACATTGGTAAGAGACAACCTATCATGGTATTTCTACAAAATTTAAAACATATGGTACATGATTTAAGATCTTCCAAAATAAGTATCCTATCACATGCTTACTACTCATTCAATCGCATTAAGCTACAACATGATAGCAACTAACATAAAATTGTTCACACATATGCAAGAAATGCTCCTAGCATGGATTCTACGCATATAAAACATTCTTACAAACACCGTTAGGTTGCTGTTATAATATAATTTCACATTAACATATCGTGGACCACAATTTCACAATTTAACATAATGGTTTCACATGTTTACACAATTACTCATTCACATAGTTCTCTTTTTACACATTGCACATTCGCACGTATTCACACTACACAATTTACACATAATCACATTCAAATTTCACAATTTAGTGCCGTGACACATAGTCCAAACCACCATTAGAAGGACACATCACATAACACATAACACATAGACGCCACCTAGGCAACACAGTAACGACTCTTGGACTACGCAGACCGGGAGAACAAGTCTCCACCCTAACCAGTGGTACTTGTCCACCTCCAGGATTTCATCCTAATGCCCTTAGGATCTTAACACAATGAACCTTCCCATGGGGACTTTTCCATGGTACGGTTCCACGGCCCTCTATGGAAGCAGTGTCACACATGGCACATTCTTTCACATTAGACATTCCGATTTTTTTTACACACATATTACACATGTCTTCACATTCTCTCGCTTATTCACATGGCTCTATTTTCCTATTCATGATACTACTGTTGACAGAATCAAACATTCAGTACCTTACACTAATCAGGTTGAAACATACATAATCAACCATGTTCATATTAGCATGCGTCGAACACCCATTTTCGCATGGAAATCTCATGGAGCACTCTACAGTTATCCAAATAACATGAGAATTTAACCACAGACTAATTTCAGGTTTATGATCACACATGCAAATTTTCACATTTTTCTAAGTCATATTTACATTTACAGAAATTAAAACATTCAATCTCATGCCATTCATAATTCAGTTTATCATGGAACATAACATGAATCTCAGATTTGACATTTCACACATTGTTATAGAAAATTTCCCCGAATTTATTGCACAACATACAATTTACTGTGGATTTTTTAGAATCCTACACATGCCTTCTATTTCCATTGCAAAAATTACAGTAAATCACACGAACATGAACAAATTCTCAAATTTTCAAGGTATGAACTGACGCATATACACATAGTATAGAAAAATCTAGGGCATTTAATTCCTCAGGAATGATGTAGGCAGTAGGTGAACATGCATAATCTATTTTCCCAACATGTATTTCAATAAATCTAATAATTTATGCCATCCACAGAAAAACGCAGAAACTTCCACACACATCACATTACCTATTTTACATAACATATAAAAATTACACTTTATCCTCATGCGTCAAAGTCTGAAAAATACTTATTTAAGGCAGAACAGTTTACTGTTCTGCACTGAAGAACTTAGCGGCAGTGTCTGGCCGTTCAAGGAGTTGGATGGCAAGATCGCTGGACGCAGACTGGAGATCTTGGTGGCAAGAGACCTTGACGCCAAGTTCCTGTCTGTGCAAGAACATAGACCGAGCTCCAAATGAAGGAGAATTGTGAGGATCCAGGAGACGAGGAAAATCTGTAAAAATGGTAAAACCCTACTAGACACCTACATGGACGAAGTGAATGGGTTACTTGCCTCTCAATAAACCTCCAAAGGGATCAAAGTTGTTGTTGAAGCTCTCCTTGGGCAGTCCCAAGAAGCCTCCAAACTCCTCTTGCTCCGGGTTCTTGGTCGATGTAGACACCAAACCAACGTCGGGGAAGCCTTCCCCTATGTCCCAGATATCCTCCAGTCGGTGTAGATCACTTGGAGAAGCCTTCAGTCGCCGGATTCGAGCTTGCCAAGTTCAGGTTTCCTTCAGTCCAGAGCTAGGGTTTCTCTTCTCTCTTCAAAGAGTCAAGAGAGCTTTTCTGGTGCATAAGGGGTTTGGTTTATAGGAGAATTGGTTTAGGATATCCTGGAGGGGTGATGTGAAAGCCTGATAGCCGTTGGGGACATCTCCCCAATGGTTGGGCTTGCTTGCCCCCGGAGTATCGGGTCTGCTGCGCATGCATGTCAGAGAAGTAGACGTCCATATCGCTGGACGTTTATATAAGCATTGGCGTCCATCGAGGTGGACGCTGACTTATCATGGACGTCCATCCATGTTGACGCCAATTGGCCCTTCGGCCAGAACTTAAAATCATGCAGAAAACCATGCTTAACCTATATATATATATACATGAAACCTAGGTAGTATAATGTATACACTATTACACCATGCATTCAAATAATATTTACCAACTAATTATACATATGAACATATAAGTATAACTAGCTAATATGTACATAGCAATTCACATATGCATAAACATGGTCACACATAACATGACTCAACACAAAATAAATAAAATGGCAACAAATTCGAGGGCCTTACAAAAGAGGTGAAGGTGATGGTGTGGAAGGGAAGAAGTGGTGGGTTGCCTTATAAAAATAGGCCTAGCCAACATCGATTGTCGTCTAGTTCAAAGCTCAAAAATTTCTAGAAATCTGGGTAAACGGCAACATCTATTGCCGCCAAGACCAAGTTGACGACACACAATACTGCCGTCAACACAATGTTGACGTCAATCATCCTTGACGTCAACCAACACTATTTCAGAAAGGGCCATTATGGGTCCAAGAAGACCCAAGGCCTTACATCATCAGATAGAGGTTGAGTGCTGAACAGGATAGGCAGAAGAGCTACGCCGACAATAGAAGAAAGGATCTAGAGTTCGGGGTTGGCGAGCATGTGTTTCTCAAGGTGTCTCCTACCCAAGGTGTTGTGAGGTTTGGCAGGCATGGCAAGTTGAGTTTGAGGTTCATTGGTCCGTTTGAGATCCTTAGTTGAGTTGGCAATGTGGCATACGAGTTGGCGCTATTCCCAACTTTGGTGGTGTGCACCCCGTGTTCCACATATCTATGCTCAAGCGATAAGTGCGAGACCCAATACATGCCATCAGCCATGAGCCAGTAGAGTTGCAACTAGACTTGACGTACGTGGAGCATCTTTTTGCTATTTTTGATTGCAAGGTACATCATCTCAGAAACAAGCCTTTAACTTCTATGAAGGTGCTGTGGAGGAATGTCTCACATGAGGAGGCTACGTGGAAGCTTGAGGATGCTATGAAGAAGTAATATCTACATCTATTTGGTTAGTACCCTTAGTCTAACTTCGGGGATGAAGTTTCTTTAAGGAGGAGAGGTTGTAAGCCCTAGGTTTTGTGCATTGATATTTACTGTGTATGTATTCTTTTCTTCTGGTCGAAACACATCTTGACATCAACAAAAAGTGCCTCCAAGTGTGGTTAACGACATACTTCAGTGTCGTTAATCGGTGGTTAACGACATTGTATGTTGTCGTTTGTTTGTTTGTTTGTTTTTTTGTTTGTTTTTTTTTTCAGATTTTAGGCATTTTCTTCTCTTGGGAAGTCAACAAAAACATTGATTGTTGCCAACTTACTGCTGACGACAATTACCTTGTCATCCACTCCCCTGTGCATTTTCTAGTTTCCTAATCCGATTCCATCTTCATTTTTTCATGATTTGTTTGGGGAAAGTCTAATTAGGTTTGGGGACTCTTTCCTACCTTGATCATGACCCGAAGGCCTATAAAAATAGATCGTCCTCGTAATTAGAGGACATTTACTTGGGTTTGGATTTCTAGGGTTCGGAGAGAGAAACATGAGAGAGCTTCGAGGTGCTTGATCTAGTGAAAGCAAGGCTACCTCGACGCTCTTCTACGTGGGGAAGGATCTCCAGACTATGGGGAGGCTTCCTATTCGTGGGTTTGCCATCATTGAAGGCCGTGAAGATCAAATCAAGTCATGAAGGGCTTCATCATCTTAATTCAATCTTTAGGGAGTTTTTCAGAGGCAAATAACTTAGGGATTCTTTCATGTGCCTATCGCTTAGGGTTTTGTGATTTTCTCAGGTTTTTGTTTCGTGTCCTAGATCCCCAAATTTCTTTCTTTTTGTTTTCAGTCAGCACTTTCTACAGACAGACGGTTGGTGATAGTGAACACTACCGCCAAGTTCTTGGGTCGACAGCAGTCGATGCTGCCACCAACCACCCTTAATGGCAGACACATGGCTGTTAAGTTCTTATTTTTCTAGAAAAACTCTATTTTAATGTATGTGATGCATTTTTGTAGATTCTCAGTGTAAAGTGGAGTTTTATGGTTCTGCCAGGGTATGTTACATACTATTGAGGTTTTTGTGAAACATTGGTCATTTCTTAATAACCCTGCTAATTTCTGTAATTTCTATTAGGGGTTAATAATGCATGCTATGATAGACTTAATTCGTGAAAAATGGTTATATCATGATTCTATGGTTCAATATTTTCTCTTGGATTTAGGGTTCCTATGAGTATGTTTCTAGATTAAAAGATTCATTAGTTTCCTATTTACACTATTTTTAAAGTGCTATTATGTTAATTGATTGAAATCTACATTAAATGTCAAAAATAGCTATATTGTTCCAAAGTTTTTTTAAAAATTAGACATATGATATGCTCCATGTATATGACCCGAGATAGAAATTTAAACATGTTCTGATATCTGAAGTTACTGTTTTCAGTTATGAGGCCATAATGACCATGTTAAGCATGATTAAGTGAAATTAATGATTTTTTGATGATTAGTACCATGTTGAAGATCTATTAAGTGTGCTTTACCACTTTTAGATAGCAAAGAATATTTTTGTAACCTAAAGTATGTGTTTATGTCATAAGCATGCGAATATGTCATTAAGTGCATGAAAGATATGTGTTAATTAAGTGGTTAATGTGATAAAGTGATTAATGTGCCAATTATGACACTGCTACCTGTAGACACCAGATTTTGGCCTACAAGTTAAACCACATTTCTTGTTATCTTATTGAGCCCCAAGTTGGTCATTCACCTTGAGCCCACCATTAGCCTTGCTTTGAACCCATTAAAAGCCCAAAATCCCGTCCATTATCCTTTTAAAAGAGTCCATGTGCTTCAAGTCCCCATTATTCTCCCATTTTATTGATTCATTTTTTAGAATATTCGATTTTTCTTAACACGACGGGTTGGGGCGCCGCGTTAGCCTTATCGCGCCCCCCATGGCCATCGCGACAGCCCATGCATATCCATGCACGCGGCTTTATAATCGCGACCTGCAGGCCATCGCGTTCATCCTGTCGCGACAACAGCCGAGTGCGCTGGCCTCCGCAACCACCTCCTCTCTATCCTCTATTGGCCTTATCCTCATCCCATGCAACCTCCCAACCCACCTGAGTGCGGTTTGGGGTTGTGGGCCGCTTTGGGAACCTCTTTAGGACTCTCACCCACGGATTTAGATGGATTTATCCTCTCATTTGGGTAATTACCACTTAAAAATGGGATTTTCTCTCTCATTGTCTATATAAGCAAGCCCTCTCCTTCAAAAGGGGAAGGAGCCCCATTTTCCACCACGAAGTGATGCCGAAATTTCCTCTGAACCCACACTTAGCTCGCAGCCCTCTCTTCACCTCCCATTTTCTCATAACCTCCACTTCAAGCCTTATCCATTTTATCATCTATGGATCTTGGTGCGTGAGGAGGGCGACTGCCACATTGTCGACAGCCTCTGCATGGTCCAAGAACAATGCACAACGCCATGGAGTCACCCCTTTGGGGCTCTTTCTTTCTTCCTTCCTCTCCTTCTCTCTTTCATGCATTGGTTATTTCTTTTAGATAGGATTGCATTCCCTTTCCCTCCTACGTTTTCCATACACCCAAGGGGTTGAAAAACCACCCCAGGTTCATTCCCACCATGCTCCCTTTATTCGCTTCGTTTGTGGATAGTTACTACACATAAACTTGGTCTAACAGGGTTATTTTCGTTATTTTCCTTGTTTGGCAGGCACACAAGCAAACATCAACGAGCGGCTCTTGTTCTCTGGCCGGCCGGAGGACAAGAAGAAGGTCCGCCTACATTTCTCCCGCACTGCAGAGAACGCGGCAGGCAGGGAGGTCGCGACAAAGTTAACGTGCCTTGGTCAGGCGTCACGATATCAAACCCATCGCGACGGGATACCCCGTCGCAAAAAAGGTCAGTGCCTCATCCTCTTTCCTTTTCCTTGCGTAGTTAGCCTATTTAATTCTTATTAGTGGCAGCTACCTAGGTGGCGATCACATTCCTCATTCCATACCATTAGATTGAATATCTTGTTGCGTGTTTTGGGGGTGCACATTCCCCGTGATTACACCTTTTGGCGATCACGGTTGGACCTTTAGTGCTAGCCTCGTGAGTTTTGCCTATTTGCCTGCCATGTTGTGTTGTTTAAATGCATTCCTAGAACCTTGTTAGGTGTATTTTTGTGTTGTTTTGGCATTTCTATTCTCTGTCAGGGATGCAACGTATCGCGTCGCCACGATAGGGTCACGTCCCGGATAGCGGACACGACAAGAGGTACGTGTTTCTCCTCTGCTGTTCACCCTGTTTTTGTTCAGAGTATTCATTCATGTCTTCTCCATGCTGTTCTACCATGTATATTCGTGTTTGTGTATGTTAGAATCCTGCTAGGGTCCGGATTTTCTGTTTGTTTTGACTGTTTGATTTCGGGTCCTGTCGCGGCAGATCAGTAGGTCGCGACAGTGTCACGTCTGAGGCGGAGGTCACTACGACAGGTACACATTACTGGTTACTGCTTTAACCCATGCCTCGGTTCCTGTGTATTTAGTTAGCTTGGATGTGTTGTTCAGTTGACTCCATCAGTGTATTGTTTTTTTTTAGGTTAGTCTGTTTTCTTACTGTTTGCTTGTGACTGCAGGTCTTTGCCTTCTGTTGTTGTCGCGGCCTGCTTCCCAGGCGTGACAAGGTCGCGGTGGATCTAGTCGTCGTGACTTTAGCCGAGGCTTGCATGTCACTGTTTACTAGCATAGGTTAGAGATTGCATACACTTTTGGGCACCTAGGCCTGTGCATACATATCCGATCCATACTAATTAGGTTATCCTCCTTGGTTGAGTGAGTCCTCTCACCTGCGAGCACTCGTGGGCTGACCAGGGCCACCTTCCGAGGGCCTCCGTAAGTCCCCGTGGCCGTACGCATATTGCGGTTCACCGGGCTGGTTGTACCCGTTGTACCCCTAGTTCAGCCATCCTACGCGTGAGTTGTGAGTTCCCTTAGTCATCCCGGAGTACTTGAGTTCATACCCATTAGGGTCCTTTAGCCGAGTGTAATTCAATTAAATTAATCCATTAAAAGGCTAAGTGATAACCCTAAAACCCTGACGCATATCATGATAATTTGGGTGTTTACTTGAGAACTCCTTTTCTCATCCCCTTCTTGTGTGTTTGTACCTATTATTGTACCCCTATTTGTATTTTAGTGTATCCTTTTAATCCTTCCATTTCTCACCCTCTCATGGCTCCTTTCCATTTCACCTATCCTCCAACCTCTCCTTCTTATGTAGACCCCTTGTCTTATGAGTGTATTCTGAATTCAGCTCAGTCCAGGGCCCATAGGGCCGACGAAAGCGCGCGTTCTCAATTTGTTCTGTCACCATCCTCTTCCAATGAGGTTGCTGAATTGGAGCGCCTCCTGCTGGAAATGGGCCCTGACCAGGCCCGGGAATTGTTGTCCTCTTTTGCTCCACAATCTTCTTCCAGGTTAGGCCCAATAGGTCCACATTATCCTGCTTGTTCTAGATCCACTCACATTGTCACTTGTGGATCAGGCCATCCTTTTGTTCATCCCACATCATCACGACTGGCCCATTATACTCAATCTGGTCCAGACCTTGACTCTCGACTACACTCTCATTCCCAAGCTGGCCCTCGCCATCCACAATCCACCTTGACTCAGGACTTCCAATCCGAGTTCGAGTCCATGAAGCGAGATCTTAGTGACTTGCGGAGGCAGTTAAATCCCAAACCCTCTTTCAATAATGCACTCCCTGATTTCCATGGTCTCCGGATCCCTTCTCTTTCTCAGCTCCCTATTTATCAGAAATATAGTGGAATTGGAGACCCCTACATCCATCTGAAGGAGTTCCTCTATGACTCAGTGTCCTACCAACATGATCGTCGCTTATTGGCTTACCTTTTTAGGCAGTCATTGGATGGGCCCGCTGTAGAGTGGTTTTATTCCTTGCCTCCCGATGAAGTTTAGAATTTTGAAGTGGTCAAGGTCAGATTCATACAGCAATATCAAGGCTGGGCAGGGCCCGTGTATTCAATGGCCGATCTGATGACTGTGCAGATGAAGCCTGATGAAGAATTTGCAACTTATGCTGACCGATGGCGTCAAATGTCCACACATGTTCAGATGTGCATCCCAGAAAGAGGAGAAGATCAAGCTTATTATTGCCAATGCAACACCCATGTACCGCCACATCCTGGCTATAGACAACATCACATCCATGCAACAATTATACAGCCGTGCTCGCTTTGTTAAAACCCAGCTCAGCGACTCTCCCATGCCATCTTTGTTTGAGGCCCAGCAACCCTGTTGCACATTCCAAGGGCCCATTTATGAGGGAGTCCAAAACCATGCTCAAGTTGATGCCCTCCACCACACCATGTCTACCCACTCCGCTAATCGCTATACACCTCTTCTCCCATGTAGCCAACTCGCTCCACTTCCAAAAGAACAACCACCTCGCCCGTGCCACCGCACCACACCATCCACTACTCATCCTTCCCAACATCCACTTGGCCCAAAGCGAGCCCTATATCATCCCTTGTCTGAATCTCTCTCTGATATCTTCACAGCCCTGATGTCCATCAATGCATTTCAACTCCCTCTAGAAAAGCCAAGCTGGGACATGACAGTGGACCAATCAGAATACTGTCTATATCATCGCCATCCAGGGCATACAGCCGCGAACTGCTGTGAATTTTGAGATGTGAGCTATAATCTGGAGCACAAGATAGATTGGGCTGAAATGCACATGCTCATCCTACATTGTCAAGCGCAAGGCCAAGGACGGACACCCTCTCCATCACAATCAGAGGAACAGCCACCCGAACAGCCTTAGGCAGATCAGTTGTAGTCACAGCCAAGATAGCCTACACCCATTCAGAGGCAGAGGCATTTCTTTACTTACCCCCCAAGTGCGTCATCCGCTCCGTCGCCACCTCAACAGCCTCCTCCACCAACCCCTGCTCAGGCTATCACCACCATGCCTACCCCTGATGCCACATTGTGCCGTTGGCCGTCTTCCTTGATTCCACAAACCACTGATCCCTCAGCTCCTACAAACCCTCCATCTTTACCCCTTGCTACCATCTCCACCCCATTACCACTTACACCTGAGCAGGCCTCCATCATAGCACCAAGGCTCGGGCAAGCTACGCTCACCTCTGAGCTGGAGCAAGAGTTTCCTACTCCCGAGCTTAAGGCTGACTCAGCCTTTGAGTTGGAAGAAGATCTCTCTCAACGCGAGCCTGTCCTTTCCATCCAACCACCTCACACAAAACCCTTCGCATCCGACGAAGCCACCATAGCTACCACACATCCCATCACCACCACATCCCAATGAAGCGAGTGCGCACTATCGGCAGCATGTCTTGAGTCTACTTCCCGAGGGCAAGATAGTACAAGCAAAGGTAGCACAGTCCCGGTCATGCGCTTTGACCCTTATAGTTACATCAGCTGCATGTCGGTCTATGTCCTTATCTCAGGCTCATTTGGGAAGGATAAGCCTCCATCTCCTTAGAAAATGGCTATCGAGAAGAATTCTCAAGTACTAGTACCAGACAATTCCAAAGCGAGGATGGTAGCCATTACATTGCTTATTGGAAGGGATAACATTGATGCCCTCATCACTTCTCGCTCAGTTATGTTGCATATGGCTGGTCAAAAGAAGGGGTTATCTGCAAATATTATGCTATCTCACACTGCTGCCAGGGCCATCTTGAAATCAATGCTTAAAGGTCAGGCACGACGACCTCTAGTTGAAGCTCTCAACAGTACAAACTCCACATCTTTACTAGAGTCTTCACTCAAGGGGCAAGAGACCAAGATGCCCAAAATAAGTGCACACATGGCAGTCATGACAATTGATGAGAGAGCCCTATGGCAGCGGAGGAGAGCAAGGCCATCTGCCGCTTGGTCTCATTATTTGAGAAGGCATGTCAAGATGAAGTGGTCATATCTATCTACAAGAGCAAAGAGGCCATAGCACCACAAGAAGACGTCCGCCAAGAAGCAGAGGAGGCTGAACTTGAGATCAAAGCTCCAGAATATTCATTCCAATACCTTGACACCATCTGATCCTAAGCAATTCCCTCTATGCATTCTAGCCAATCTAGTTCCTAGAGGAGGCATCCGATCTCTCAATCCTGGGTTGGTGCCATGTCCTTCTCCTCCTACTCCCCCAGGGTCTTTGGTCCTTTGCATATCTCCTCCACCTGAGCCGCCCGATCATCCTCTGGGTACTCAGAGTATCTTTTCTTCCCCTCCACCTGAGCCTCCCAATCACTTTCTGGGTATTTAGGGTTTCCCTCTTCCTCTTCCTCCTGAACCTTCTAATCACTTTCTGGGTACTTAGGGTTTCCGTCTTCCTCTTCCTCCTGAGCCTCCTGATCATCCTCTAGGTACTCAGGGTATCTTTTCTTCGCTTCCTCCTGAGCCACCCGATCACCCTATGGATTCTCAGGGTTTCTTTCCACATCTACCAGGGTCACTTGACCTTCTTCCCGGTGCTCAGGATTCCTCTCTTTCTCTTCCACCGGAGCCTCCTGATTGTAGGTCAGGTCCACCTCCTCCAGGAACGTCTGATCTTCATTTCGATTCCCTTCCTTCCACTTCACCTTCCGATCCCCCAGATCCTCCACCCTCCATTCTACAGTTCATTCCTTTAACCCCTCCTGATCTTGGGTTTGACCCGATTCCTCCTTCACTACCTATTCGGGGTTTTGACCCCTTTTCTCACTGTGCCCGGGGTTTCAGTCCTCACTAACATTCTTCTCCTCCTTTGTAAATCCTTTTGTTAGAGGGTTCTTATCCCTCATATTCTTGTAGAATTTTGTCTCCCTCTTGTTTGTGATTGAGTTGACTCCAATTCTTGCCATTCTTACCTTTTCCTACAAATGAGCTAATTAAAATCCACCAAAGTCAAAGTTCAAAGACTAATGCAGGTCGTTCTTTCAATAAATGGGTCGCATTGTGCACCACATAACCATCAAAGAAGAGTCATCTCAGGTCACAGCTAAAGGGGGCGAGTCAGCCTTTCATTTATTTTGCTTCTGCAACACTCAGGCTAGAGATTGCTCCGCGCTAGGGGACCGACGTTCATTCCTGATAACTACAAAATATTTTGTGTTAAACTTCATGCATATAATGAATTTTAGATATTCTTTGTCTACAAATAATGTGTATTTGATTTTAATTATCATTTCATCCATAAATAAGTTTTTGAACATATTAGTTAAATTTTTTGGTAGAACATATAGCTAGATTTTCCTTTAATAAGGTAAATATTTTTTTGAATAGTCTGACTAATAAAAATATTTTCTTTTTTAGGTATATTGTACATAAATAATTTTTGATCTTATATTTTCATTAAACATCTTCTAATCATTCTTGTAAATAATTCACATTTTAAATGAATAAAACTCACCCAATATCATCCTTTTAAATCATATCATGCCACATACCTCTTTTCTCTCATCTCACCGGATCAAGCCACATACCCCACTCAATTTCATTAAAAAAAATAATAAATAAAAAATTTCTTTAAATATCCCACCCAATCCCATTCTCCCATCTCACTACTTTTTAATTCTTTTCCATCGTGCAGGGGAGAAGCTGCTAGAAGCAGCTGGTGTGGTGCTCTGCAGAAGGCGATGGTGCTCTGGGCTTCTGGTGACGTAGGCGATGGAGAGCGGTGCGGCGCAGGCGATGGAGCTTGGAGATGGCGGTGCGCAGCAGGTGAGCAGCGGCCGTGTTGGGTGCGCTGGCGATGAGGAAGCATGAAGGTGCCGTGCAATGACTGGGCGTATGGAGCCGGTGCTATGCGACGCTGAGGCGGCAACCAATGGAGCGCAGGCGATGTGCACGGCAGGAGGAGCTCCGGTGCGGAGCGAGGGTGTGTGTGCGCGGAGGCTGCTGGGTGTGAGGTGTGTGAAGCTGACGCACCGGATCTGAGGCCTAGGTGCGCTACAGAGATGGATGTCGAGTTGGGCGCGGCGGAGATGTGTACAAGGCGCCTGATCGGCCAGCGCCCAGGTATGCAGGCTGGATGGCGTGGCCGATCTGGGAAGATGGGCGGCCATATTTCAGACCTGCTGAGGCTGGCTGGTGCGATGGCGGAGCCCTGGTGCGATGCAGGGGCCAGATCTGGGCGGGAAGCTGATGTGGCTGAGATGTGTGCAAGGCCTGGAAGGCCAGGGAGCTTATTTAAGAACCTCAGGTCCTCAGAACTAGAGGATTGGCGAGGAGAGATTTTAGAGATTTTAGTTTGCCATTTATTTCTTCTGTATTTTTCCTTTTCGCAGAGCAGTGAGGGAGAAGGATTGGCCAGTTCAAGTTTTTATGGAGTGTTATTTGCCATATTTCTTCTTTAGCTTTTCTGTTCTTCCAGTATTGTTGGGGGCTTCGCCATTGAGGCTTTTGGGGAATTTTCTTGTCACTTTGTTCTATAATCTTCTTTTCTTCTGATTCAAATGGTTCTGCAGGGGAGGGTTGGCTGGTTGAAATTTTTTGTTGGTTTTCCTAGCTGTTCTTTCAGAGTTCTTAGGGTTTTCGGAGTTTAGATTTGGAGGGGAGAGGTTCTTAGTTTTCTAGTTCTATTTCTTCTTCTCTGCTGTGGATTGGAGTCTGTGAGGAATGCGACTGCATCTTATGGAATTTTGTTCTTCCATTTTCTATGTTCAACATTAGTTCGATACTCTGGATTATTCTGTTCTTGGCTATTCTACTGCTGTGAAGAAGACGATTGTTAGGTGATTTTATTCATTTCTTCTGTGCTGGGAAGAGGATCGGATTCGAGGGAGCTCTTTCCCATTTCTTCTGCTCTAGCTTTTCATTTCTTGTGTGCTGTAGCATCCGAACCAGTGGAGTTTGTCATATGCATTTCGTGCTCTTTGAGAGTTGTGAGGTTTTTGAATTCAGAATTTCGAGTGCTTCCTTTTTCTGTGTATTGCAAGCCGATATGAGAGATCAATCCAATGGCGTTTACTTCAGTTCTTCTGATTTCTTTTCTTCAGTGTTTGATGCGATTGATCCAATGATCTATTCTATTTCTTCTGTGCTCCAGAGGTGAGAGGGCAATTGTTTCGTTTGCTTCCTCCTTTTTGTGAGGGATTCCAGAGGGATGAGAGTTGATCGTTCTTCTCTTCTTCTGTGGAGTTTGCTGGAAGATTGGTACTGTCCGACGTCTGGGAGCATGACCATCTGAGGTCTGTGCATTGTGGAGTTTCCGGAGGTAGCAGTGAGAGCAACCAGAAATTGAGAGATCAGACAGTTTAGCTTATTTTCCTATTTTCTTTATTTTGTTTGAGATTTTATTTCATAGTCTTCTTATTCTTTTCTTAGTATAGGGCACTGCAGGGTACAAACCCTCTGCGGGTTATATTACATAGAAGTATGAAAGTTTGTGTCTGCTCAAACAACAATGAGCTAACACAGAAATTCAGAAAGAGAAACAAATGAAAGTGGAGCACAAGTTCTTTCTGAAAAAGAGGTGGACTGAAGAGAATCTGAAATGCAGTAATCTATTGTAACACCCTATATAAGAATATGTTAAATGAACTAAATCAGCAAACTACCAACAACTTGGATAGTCATTTTTAGAGCTCGAGTAGGAAAAGAACTCTGAAGTTAAGCGTGCTCAATTGGGATTAGTCTCGAGATGGGTGACCTTCTTGGGAAGTCTACCAACTAGTATGCTTGTTGGGTCAGTTTGTTGGTTGGGTCGTCACAAATAATTATCTGTCATGTCCTAATAAATATCCATTTATTGAAAATGACAGAAAAATAGTCTTAAGAAATAAAAATTTTATTTTTATATATCTAACATTGTCATAGTGCAAGCTTTAATTACATAATACTCCTCAGTACTCTTTATAAGAGGAGTAAGAAAAAAAAACTTAATTACATTCCATTTCTATAGTACTAAAGGAAAGTAATGTTATTGGACTTTTGAGGACTAGTTGTTCTGCTCAGCACACCCCCCTTAAGCATTATGCTCATCTTGATCACCTGAAAAAAGTAGGATTTGATGAGCTAACTAGCCCAGTAGGATTCATTCTTCTAATCAAAAGAATTAAGATAATCAAAGATTAGAGCAAGAAACTTAACTGATTGCAATGATGAACATCAAAGATGATTGGATAACCATGTCAATATATAACAATTGTAGAACAGGAGTACTAAACAAGATTGCGCGGTCAAGAATTCATGACAACAATTCACGTTCTGGTTCATATACATATCTAACTCATGATAAAATAACATGATGACTAATCAAGCTAGTATGATGCAATGCCAAACATCCACAGATCCTTTATCGTTCCGTACAGCACTAAACGAATTTGGGTGCTCCTCCCGGGACTGGACCAGTCCCATTTGCACAGGCATATAACTCAATTGAGTTCAAAGACCCAAAAATTGTCATCATAATTCATTGTCGAAAAAGATTCAAGTGGGGGTACACAAGTACTCAAGATCTCTCATAGCTCAAAGGTTCATGATTCAATGCCAAGATTTACAGAAGGTTGTAGACATGTAGGAATCAAATATACTTGAGGTGTTCAAAGACTATCCATAGTGGAATATGGATGACATTTGAATGATCTTTCTCAAAGATACAGTAGTTGGAATCCAAGGAAATAAGGGAAACAACTAGTTGGGTTAATACCAAAGTGTACACCTTTGGTTAGACATGAAACATATCAAGTTAAACACCTCAGACAGGTGTATGTCGACAGCCACTGTCCTTCCAGAACCAAATTTCTAGAACCTGAACACTATCTGTCGATAGGCCAATGGTGGCTGTCGACAAATGAAGACCATCTATCAATAGATAAGAGCTATCTGTCGACAACTACTGGTGGTTCTGTATTTCTGGGTTCTAGAAGCATGAACCCTGTCGATAGATGGGTTCTAACTGTCGACAGGCGCATACTAAACTCCTAGAAAAGGGTGGAATACTACCTTAGAAAACTCTACCAAGTGTTCCTATCATTACTAACATAGTTCACACCATCCAAAGGGTCTTTTTGCACCTTTAAACACCACTTACATGAAGGAAACAAATAGCACAATAGGAGTATGTTGTGGCATGGAAACTTATGATAGGATGATACTGGAAATACAACTCTTCCAAACAACATTTCCTTGGATCTAATAAGAAGATTTTCACAAGTATGCTTGGACATATCATGAACATTAGCTAAAACATGATTACACTGGATAGGAAAACATTTCCAAGGATGTTTACAGATCTCAAGTCTAAGTGTGAATGTAGTAAACACTTAAACATAAAGTTCTTAGCACAAGAGAAGAAGACAAGAGGAAAGAATCCTACCTGGTTTAAGAAAGATGAAGTCCTTCTCCTTTCCTCCCAACAAAGGGAACTAGCAGTAGGAAGAAGGAAGCAGAATGACTTGTGGAAACAATGCTACGACAGGTGCAACAAAGATAGCTACAGACGAAGTAGCAGTAGCAACCACGGCAAAGTAGCACCAGCACCTCCTCAAAGCAATGGCACCAACAGCAGCTTCAGCAGTAAGAAGACTGGGCAAGAGGTGGAAAGGATTACACGAAGGGTGAAGGGAAGGCTTATATAAGTTCCCTGGTTTCATGCATGTATGGCACGTAGCCATACATGTGTTGCGGTAAAAAGCCATTTCTCCCCTCCTAAGCCACGTTTACCATGTAATCCTCATAGCTTAGCCACGTTAACCATGGGGTTTTACCCCACTCACACGTATTAGGATACGTGTAAGCCACTTACCCAAGGTGCAATGAGGCTTACGTAGCCCATGATACATAAGCAAAATTAATCAAGAAAATAGGTTACATAAATAGGTGAAAATTCAGTTGGTCCTTTTATCCCTATATTTTTATACCCAAATGGTGTCCATTCAAGTTGAAATTTCAAACATAAGATATTAGGAAGGTTTTACAAATTATGGTGATTTTAGTTTAATTTTTAGAATTAATTTTTCACCCAGCAAAAATTGCCCGGAAAATCATTGCGTCGACTTAATCCTGAAATCCGTGCGTCAATAATTCCGGATATTTACATTTCTAGTATCAGCACATTTTTTCTAGAAATTATGATGTTTTCGGATTTCAATTCCGTTACAGAATTCCGGTGTCACCTTGTCGGAGTGCGCACCTTTAAGTACAACACTGGAATTCCGTTGTCGCCATGTCCGAGATTCATTGGCCCGTTTGAGATTCTCAGGAAGATGCGCAGCGTGGCATATGAGCTAGTTTTACACCCAGCGCTAGCTAGTGTTCACCCAATCTTCCACGTGTCTATGCTCAGGAGATACATGAGAGATCTGTCTCATGTTATTAGTCACGAGCCAGTGGAGATTCAGCCAAACTTGTCGTATGTATAGCAACCAGTAGCTATCCTAGAATGGAAGGTTCAGCACCTCAGGAACAAGAGTATTGCATCTTTAAAGGTGTTATGGAGGAATTTCTCGCAAAAGGAGGCTACATGGGAGCTAGAGGACGCCATGAAGAAGAAGTATCCCCATTTGTTTGGTTAGTATTTTCGTTCTAACTTCGAGGATGAAGTTTTCTTTTAGGGGGAGAGGGTGTAAGGCCCTCGAATTCTGTTCATATTATGTTTATTTAATTTTGTGCATATTATAAGTATTTATTTACTTATGTGCATATGTATATACATGTTTATTTCTATGCATATAATATATTTATTTAAATGTGTATATAGTATTTTATTATTGATGTGCATATTATATGTATTTATTCTGTGTATGTATGTTTATTGGATATTTCTGTGTTCTGCCCGAAATCCTAGTTAACGTCAACATCCTTTGACATTAAGGGCAGGTTGACGGCAACATGTGTGCCGTTGACAGCATGGTCGGGGGATATAAACGTCCAGATCGATTGACGTTTACTTCCTGTTAATGGCAGCAAAGTGGCCGTTTACTTCTCCGTCTGCGTTTGGGATTTCAGATCTGAAACGGTTGCGTTTTCTTTAGAACCCGTTTAGGAAACCCAGTCCCAACGGTAGGAAATGTAATCCTAAGCGCACCCCGACTCTTAACCCTATAAAACCTAGTGATTTCGGCCAGATTAAGTCCTTTGGTTCGAAGGGAAAAACTAGGGTTTGTTGAGAGAAAACTAGAATTTCTTAAGGCTTGATTCGGCGTTTGAGTTCTTCTTTCGGTGATCTTCTCCGACTGGAAGGTGCTTCTAGTGTTGGAGAATCATCCCTGACTCCAAGAGACCTTCTGTGCAGGCGTGAAGACCAGATTTGGGGTTGCAAATCTCACCTTCTTGGCTTGTTCAAGGAGGGCTTCTTCGACAAATTGAAACCTTTAGAGGTTTTATTCCAGGCAAGTAACTGAGGGGTATCATCCCTAGACATGTCCCCTAGGTTCTATGTATTTTTCGGGATTTTATTTCGTGTCCTGGAACCCCCAATTCTCTCTTTTATTTGAGTTGGGTCTGCACTTTTTGCAGATAGATGGTTGCCGGTAACCTTGTTGCCACCATGTTCCTGAGTTGACGGCAGCATCCTGTGCCGTTAACCCACCTTGACGGCAAGGCCCTTGCTGCCAAGTTCTTATGTTTTTCATAGAACTATTTTTCTCATGTCTGTGTTATGATTCCAAATTCTTTGGAGGTCTGTGCATGCTGTCAAAATTATGGTTGGTCAAGTATGGTCTTTAGGTCATATCATGAGAGTCTGTCAAATTTCTAAGCATGAAATTATTTAATATAATTTCTGTTATGAGAGTATATGCATGTTTGGAATGTATTTAATTCTGAATAATTAGTTTTACTGCAAGTTATGGTTATAGAGAATTTTCATGATCTTAGGGTTATTGTTTTCATGTTTTAAACATGTTAGAATAGATTGTTTTACTGTATACCATGTTAAAGTGAATATCTTGTTAAATTTGCATGAAATCTATTTAAAATTTTAAAAATAGTTCTACAGTTTCAAAAATTCTGAAAAATTAGACATATGACATATTACATGTATAGAGTCTGTGGTTAAAATTTGATATTGTGATAATAATCGTGGGTGCTATTTGCTTTTAACAAGGGTAATTAGGCCATGTTAAGCATCTTTAATTTGGGATAATGTAAATTTCAGTGTTTAGCAGCATGTTTAGGTACTGATATGATCAATTTGTCATTGTGAAACAGTAGTGTTAAGTTTTGTAACCTGAGATATGTATGTTTATTTAAAGTGCATGTGAAAGGGGTTAAATTGTACATAAAAGTGAATGAAACCATGTGATTAAGTGAGATAATGTGTAATATGTGCCGAAATTGACACTGCTACCATAGAAGGTTGTGGAGCCATATTGTAGTAAAGTCCCTATGGGAAGGCTCATTATGTATGTGATATCCTATGGGCATCAGGATGAAATCCTAGAGGCGGGGAAGTACCACTGGTTAGGGTGGAGATGGTTTCTCCCGGTTCTACGTAGTTATCAAGATTCGTACTATGTGTGACAGCAATTAAGTGTAAAAGTGTGAAAAATGTGAATATGTGCAATGTGAACATGTGATAGTGTTATGTGAATGTGTTAGCATGTGAAAAGATGTGAAACCATGTAAATATGATTTATTTATGTTAAAACAGCAAGCAAAATATGTGAATATCTGTTATAAAAGCATGAGAAAAATGTTAGATATCATGCTAGGATTGTTAGTTACTATGTGCATAATTCCATGATCAAATTGTTTAGATTTATGACATGATATGAATGGAATTTGGCATAATGAATCAAGTTAGTTATCATGTGTAGAAAGCATGTGTAGGTTATTTATGCTTAGTCGTCATGAAGCATGTGCCATGTATTTCTCTTATTGCATAAAAGATTAGCATGTATGTGATATGTGCAAGGATGTGCCTTTAGGTTACTTGCTGGGTCTTTTTGAAAGACTCATACTTGCTTTAACATACAGGTGAGACAAGAGTCCCCGTGCTAGAGGAGGACTTAGTGAGGAGCGACTCCGAGCGCGAGGAGTAGCTGCACTTGTGGAGATTATTGCGTAGTTTACACTTTCTTTTCATTAGTATGTGAACAATGACAATGTTATTCATATGGACTTGTATAATTATGGACATTGTTATTTTCTTTATTGCTATATAGATTGTGGAATATGTGAATGATGATGGAATAAGATTTATCTTTTATTTTTGTTGTACTCTCTTTTGTTATTTATGTACATCTCGATCTATTGTGTTGTGTTGGGTAAATGTCCCACTATGACGGCACCCTTTGTATCGATGTGGATTGGTATAATCGTACCGGTATAAAGAGGGTCGTTACGGATACTAACCTGTAAACAATTCTGGATACTTGGTTTTGATAGCATCTTCCAATTTCCATGTTGCTTCTTCTTGTCCTCTCTTATTCCATTGGATCTCTAATAGCAGAACTTCCTTATTCCGTAGTTGCTTGATTTTTCGATCGAGAATTTGCATAGGTCTTTCTTCATATGCCAAGTTTCCATTCCTTGACTTGCAGATGAAATATTTTAACCATGGGATTCCTACTGAGAGCATCAGCTACAGTATTGCCTTTTCCAGGATGGTACTCGATCTTAAAATTATAATCCTTGATATATTCCATCCATCTTCTTTGTCTCATGTTCAGTTCCTTCGGAGAAAATAGATACTTTAGACTTTTATGATCAGAGTACACTATGAATTGATTATCATACAAGTAGTTCCTCCAGAGCTTTAGAGCAAAAACTACCACTGCTAATTCCAAATCATGTACTGGGCAGTTTTTCTCATGATTCGTTAATTGTCTAGATGCATAGGCAATAACTTTTCCTTCTTGCATCAATACACATCCTAATCCAATATTTGATGCATCAGTGTAAACTTCAAATGTTTTTCCTTCTACTGGCATGGATAAAACTGGTGCGGATGACAAACATTCCTTCAATCTCTAAAATGCTTGCTCACATCTCTCATTTCATTCAAATGTAGTTCCCTTCCGAGTTAATTGTGCAAGAGGTGAAGCAATCCTGGAAAAATCTTTAACAAACGCCGGTAATAGCTAGCCATACCCAGAAAACTTCTAATTTCAGTAATGTTCTTAGGTTGTTCATACTTCTGAAGAGCTTCAACTTTAGAGGAATCTACTGACAATCCTTCTCTAGAAATAACATGTCCTAAGAATGTTACTTGTTCCAACCAAAATTTACATTTACTAAATTTTGCAGATAACTTATGATCTCGTAGCAATTGTAAAGTAACCCGTAAATGTGCATTATGTTCCTCCACACTCTTAGAGTAAATCAATATGTCATCAAAGAATACAACCACAAATTGATTCAAATATGACCTGAATACATCATTCATCAAATGCGTAAAAGTAGCAGGTGCATTGGTTAATCCAAACGGCATCACAACAAATTCATAATGTCCATATCTACTTCAAAAAGCTATCTTGTGAATATCCTCTTCTTGAATTCTCAATTGATGATAACCGGATCTAAGATCAATCTTTGAAAAATACTGGGCTCTAGACAATTGATGAAATAGATCATCAATTGTAGGAAGTTGATATTTATTTTTTATTGTTAACTGGTTCAATTGTCTATAATCTATGCATAATCGCATAGTCCCATCCTTCTTCTTAACAAACAGTACTAGAGCACCCCAAGGAGATGTACTGGGTCTAATGAATCCTTTCTCCATTAGTTCCATCAATTGCCTTTTTAATTCTTTCAACTCTTCCATTGACATTCGATAAGGCATTCTTGAAATTGGTGTGGCTTATGGAACTAATTCAATTGAAAAGTTTACTTCTCTACTAGGTAGTAAACCAAGTAATTCTCCAAGAAATACATCAAGAAATTATTTTACTACCGGAATATTCTTCAACCCCGTAGTATTCTGATTTATTAATGTCACAGAAGCCAAATATCCCTGACACCCTTTTTGTACCAACTTGCACGCTTTAACTGCCGAAATTATGGGTATACTTCTTACATGCCGAAATTATGGGTATACTTCTTACATGAGGTTTATCAAAAGTCATGGAGTAAACCTCCTTACCCAGAAAGGTTACTTGCTTTAAATGACAATCCAGATTTGCATGATATTTTGATAACCAATCTGCCCTAAGGATTGTATCATAATCCCACATCTCAAGGCATATCAAGTCACCCAGAAAATTATGTTCTTGAAATAGAATTTGACTGGCAGGGTAATATTCCTTAAGTTTCTTACCCTCACTTAGAGGAGTAGCAACCTCTAACTGTATAGGTAGTGGAACTGATTGCATTCCTAAGGATTTAGTAAACTCACAACTAATGAAAGAATGTGTAGTTCCTGAATCAAATAATACATACGAAGGTTTAGAGTTTACTAAAAGTGTACCTTCAATAAGTCTGCCCTCTTATGGAGATCCAGGTTCCACTTCCTGAATAGCTTGTAAACGTCCTTGTTTGGCTTGGGGATTCTGTGATGCTGGTGCATTCTTTATCATAAGGCAATCTGGAATCTGATGTTGATTGCTTCCAAATCAGAGGCAAGCACCCAATCTACGCCAACATTTCTCAGTCTTATGTCCACTGATATGGCAATGTCGACAAACGTCCTTATTTCCAACTGGAGCTTTTCTTGCCTTCTTGGTGGATTGTTGTACTTTAGGGGCATTCTCCGACTCAAACTTCCTTTTACGGTCAGAAGAACTTTCATCGGACTTCCCTCTAATCTTTTCCACAGTATCATTGACAGCTTCTCATGCCAGGGATCTTTTAACCATTTCAGAATATGTGGTAATTAAATGAGGCGTTAACTGAGTAATGAAGTTTCGACGCAATCCATTCATAAACATTTTTCCCTTCAACTTCTTTGTAGCTACTAGATGAGGAGCATACTTAGATAGTCGGGCAAACTGTGCCTCGTACTCTGACACCGTCATTCTGTGTTGCTTTAAACTAGCAAACTTGTTAGCTTTCCTCTCCTAAACTACCTCAAAAAAATACTGGTCATTGAACAATTCCACAAATTCCTCCCAACCAACCTGATTTGGGTCCTCTAGAGTAGATTCCACCGTTTCCGACCACGCTATGGCATCACGATCCAATTGAAACGTTGCTAAACGTATCTTATCCTCTTCTATACATTGGATCACCTTAAAAATTCTCTCAATATCCTTTAACTAATTTTTGGCCTCATCCGGATCCATGCTACCAGAAAATCTTGGAGGATCTAGACTTCGGAAATTCTTAAACAGATTTGTTCCATTGTGGGTGTTGTTCTTAGCCACTGTCCTCATCACTTGTGTCAGGTCATGCATTGAGCTCTCCATTTTCTTTCAATTTGCATCACTTCCATCCATGATTAATTTGAGAAAATATCTGAGACATCCAACAATGCATACATTAATATCATTCTCCAAACCATGCTCACATTCATCATATACAAATTTTCTGTTATCACATGACATACAACTTTTCATTAACCAACCAAATACTTACATTACCATCAACATTCTTGTTCTAATAAGTCGAAAAATATTTACAACATCCCCAATAAGCCGAAGAATATTTACAACCTTGTCACCACCTTTAACCTTTTACTACACATTTATATGAGAGTTATATATACAACCACTACTAACAAAAAGAGAGGTTACACAAGTAAGTTCCTAATTTCCTAGCTTGCTTCAAGTTTGTGTAGCAGACTCCACAGACGGCTACTGATCACCCCCAGGCCCATGATACAGCTCCCTTGCCGCTTCAAAAGGACCTCCCAATATCCCTCAACCTGATGGAGCAACATGTCTTGTCCTAACTTCAGACTATCTAGATTGCACTTTATCTGGGTCATAGTCTCCAAAGAGGCACGGGGATTTCCCACCACAAATGCTCCCGCAGTAAGCTTCAACACTTCCTCCTTAATTTTCACATGTGCTTCCCTTAGGGCTTGAGCATATAACTTCACAACCTGAGAGAGCAATTCCATTGCTGACACTAGCCATTCCTAAGCATTCATATCCATTATGTAGAAAACAACAAATTAAGTATATACACATACATAAAATCACTATTACTTTCATAACTAATCTCAGGTTTCTACCCCAACTCACTGGTCAATCCCTAGGTTTATAGAACCTAAGGCTTTGATACCAAATTATCTGTCACGTCCTAATAAATATCCATTTATTGGAAATGACAAAAAAATAGTCTTAAGAAATAAAACTTATATTTTTATATATCTAACATTGTCATAGCGGAAGCTTTAATTACATGATACACCTCAGTAATGTTTATAAGAGGAGTAAGAAAAAGAAAACTTAATTACATTCCATTTCTACAAGACTAAAGGAAAGTAAAGTTATTGGACTTCTAAGGACTGGTTGTCCTGCTCAGCACACCCCCCCCCCCCCCCCCCTAAGCATTATGCTCATCTTGATCACCTGAAAAACTAGGATTTGATGAGATAACTAGCCCAGTAGGATTCATTCTTCTAATCAAAAGAATTAAGATAATCAAAGATTAGAGCAAGAAACTTAACTGATTGCAATGCTGAACATCAAAGATGATTGGATAACCATGTCAATAGATAACAATTGTAGAACAGGAGTACTGAACAAGATTGCACGATCAAGAATTCAGGACAACAATTCACGTTCTGGTTCAAATACATATCCAACTCATGATAAAATAACATGATGACTAATCAAGCTAGTATGATGCAGTGCCAAACATCCACAGATCCTTTATCGTTTTGTACGACCACTAAATGAATTTGGGTGCTCCTCTTGGGACTGGACCAGCCCCATTTGCACAAGCATATAACTCAATTGAGTCCAAAGACCCAAAAATTGTCATCATAATTCATTCTTGTAAAAGATTCAAGTGGTGGTACACAAGTACTCAAGATCTCTCATAGCACAAAGGTTCAAGATTGAATGCCAAAATTACAGAAGGTTGTAGACATGCAGGAATCAAATATACTTGAGGTGTTTAAAGACAATCCATAGTGGAATATGGATGACATTTGAATGATCTTTCTCAGAGATATAGTAGTTGGAATCCAAGGAAATAAAGGAAACAACTAGTTGGGTTAATACCATAGTGTGTCACCTTTGGTTAGACATGAAACAGATCAAGTTAAACACCACAGACAGGTGTATGTCGACAGCCAATGTCCTTCCAGAACAAAATTTCTGGAACCTGAACACTATCTGTCGACAGGCCAAGGGTGGTTGTCGACAGATGAAGACCATTTGTCAACAGATAAGAGCTATCTGTCAACAACTACTGGTGGTTATGCATTTCTGGGTTATGGAAGCATGAACCCTGTCGACAGATGGGTTCTAATTGTCGACAGGCGCAGACTAAACTTCCAGAAAAGGGTGGAATACTAACTTAGAAAACTCTACCGAGTGTTCCTATCATTACTAAAATGGTTAACAACATCTAAAGAGTCTTTTTACACCTCTAAAAACCACTTACATGAAGGAAACAAATAGCACAATAGGCGTATGTTGTGGCATGGAAACTTATGACAGGATGATACTGGAAATACAACTCTTCCAAACAACATTTCCTTGCATCTAATAGGAAGATTTTCACAAGTATGCGAAGACATAACATGAACATTAGCTAAAACATGATTACACTGGATAGGAAAACATTTCCAAGGATGTTCACAGATCTCAAGTCTAAGTATGAACGTAGTAAACACTTAAACATGAAGTTCTTAGTACAAGAGAAGAAGACAAGAGGAAAGAATCCTACCTGGCTTAAGAAAGATGAAGTCCTTCTCCTTTCCTCCAAACAAAGTGAACTAGCAGTAGGAAGAAAGAAGCAAAAAGACTTGTGGAAACAATGGCCACGACAGGTGCAACAAAGACAGCTACAGAAGAAGCAGCAATAGCAGCCACGGCAAAGCAGCAGCAACAGCTCCTCAAAGCAATGGCACCAACAGTAGCTTCAGTAGTAGAAAGATTTGGCAAAAGGTGGAAAGGCTCACACGAAGGGTGAAGGGAAGGCTTATATAAGCTCCCTGGTTTCATGCATGTATGGCACGTAGCAATACATGTGTTGCGGTAAAAAGCCATTTCTCCCCTCCCAAGCCATGTTTACCATGCAATCCCCATAGCTTAGCCACGTCAACTATGGGGTTTTACCCCACTCACACGTATTAGGATATGTGTAGGCCACTTACCCAAGGTGCAATGAGGCTTACGTAGCCCATGATGCGTAAGCAAAATTAATCAAGAAAACGTGTTACGTAAATAGGTGAAAATCCAGTTGGTCTTTTTATCTCTATATTTTTATACCCAAATGGTGTCCATTCAAGTTGAAATTTTAAGCATAAGCTATTAGGAAGGTTTTACAATTTATGGTGATTTTAGTTTAATTTTTTGAATTAATTTTTCACCCAGCAAAAATTGCCCGAAAAATCATTGCGTCGAATTAATCCTGAAATCTGTGCGATGTTTTCAGATTTACATTTCTATTCAGCACATTTTTTCATGATGTTTTCAGAGTCAATTCCTCTAAGTACGACATTGGAATTATATTAATTAATACAAATTAATCTTAAATTAAAGATAATTACATATCATGAAAATAATTATGTTTAACAATTAAAATCCTCACATTTTTTTTCTAAAATTTCAAATTTCTAGTAAATAAAATTTTTTAGGGTGTTACATCCACCAAGCAAAGAAGACTTCTAAATGCCAATGGAGAGCATGAAATCTAAGATGGAGGGGTGGCTCTCTTTCTCTTTGAGTGGCTCTTCTAGCTTTCAGATGGGAGTGAAGTGTGAGCTTCTAAGTCTTCTGTGCATGTGAATCTTTATGTCTCTTTTCTATATGTGTATGTGTGTATCTTGAGACTTCAAGCGTCGGCTTCATATATATATACTTCAAATTTGCCCGTTTGAGTTTTGGCTGTTGGAAGCTAGCCGTTTGAAGGAGATAGCCATTTGAACTTTTGACATCTTGAGACTGCTTGAGATGACCTTCAGTCATCAGTTCAGAGAGTCTCAAAGCCTTTAAGATAGATATCTTCATTAGGGTTCTGTAGACTCCATACTTATGACTGAATGCTTGAGCAAGCATTTTAGTTGGCAGCTGCGCATCTGAAATCAATATAAAATGACATAGATACCTCCATACCTTGGAGGTTGGTGAGATAAAAATAAAATAGTTCTGTCAGACAAGTTAAAGGCATTTAAGGTTTGGGTAGATAGTTGTATGGGGAATATACAATCTCTCCTTGAAAGTCATGGTGTTTCTGACAGAGTTAGGTGAGCTTCTGACAAATAGCCCATGCTGCTTATACATACCATCGCATTAAAACATTAGAACTTCTGGCAAACAGGAATGTATCTTAAATAACTGACAGTGAGAAGTCATTTACATATCTTTCAGATTTTAAAGATATTTTAAATGGGAGGATAATTCTTTTTCCAGCCAAAAAGATATTTAAATATTTTATGATAGCAGAAGAATAACTATTAGACTCATGCAAGTCATTTATATGTGAAAGATATTATATTCAGAATGCTAAGAACTGATAAAGAAATCAAGAACATGAAATATCTGAGTTCTGTGCTAAAGAACAGAAGATTTATCTAAGTGCAAGTATATAGACGTGATATGAGATACTTCGAATTCAAAGAAGTCGGAGTCAAGAGACAGAATGCAACTGTAACAATAATGAACTTCGACTTTAGAGGAAAAACAACTACTTTGACTTAATCAAAGTCAAAGTAAGGAAACAACGACTTCGACTTCATGAGAAGTCGGAGTGAAGATTGAGAAACATTCGACTTTTAAAGAAGTCTGAGTACCAGCTAAAAAGATAGTAGACTTCGACTTATCTGAAGTCAGAGTAAGTCCAACTTCAACTTTCAAGGAGTCGGAGTACGACTCAATAGATAAGCAATCGGTACAAAGACTTCAACTTTTCAAGAGTCAAAGTACTGTCAGACTTCGACTTTTCAGGAGTCGGAGTACTGTCAGACTTCGACTTCTTAGGAGTCGGAGTGTTACCAGTTTGTTCACCAATCGAAGCATTACTTCGACTTTACAAGAGTCAGAGTTAGTATGATACATAGTGTACATTGTGAACTTAGAGAAATTTCAATGTGATGATACTTGGATTGTGTAAGCATGAATTTGGCTAAAATATATTTGTATAAGTAAGAGCCTTTTGAATTATTGATTTTTATCACTAGTAATAACGAAGTTATTAAAAGGTTTTTGTCATAGAAAAAATATCATGATAAATGTTTAGGAATAAATTAGAAAAATAGATAGGAATAATTGCTCAACAATTCTCCCCCTTTTTGTTAATGACAAAAACTTTTACATGGTCAGTGAAAATAAATTTGATTTTGCTTAATAGTTGATCTCTATCTTATTTGTTTCTTATTTTCTTTCAAAAAATAGGTCAATGCAAAAACTCCAAAAATAGTTGACCTCTGTCTTATTTGTTTCTTATTTTCTTTCAAAAAACAGGTCAATGCAAAAACTGCAAAAATTGGTAAATGTAAAAACAATTGTTTTCTTTCTCCCCCTTTGTGACATTAACAAAAAGGTTAAGATAGACAGCAAATGGAGAAACAAGCTTATATTGATTGTTGTAATGTGTACATTATGGGGTGAAGGTGGAGCCAGGGAGATACAGAGAAGGAGGGATGCGAGCCAGAAAAGGTTGAAGAAGATCCCATAGTTTCTTCTCATTGTCAAGGAAGAAATTTTCAAACTTAAAAGGGTCTATTCTGTAGGAGGGTCCTATGGAAGGGATTTTCCTATAAGACTTAACATGCCGACGATGATACCAGCTGAGTCTCTTATGGTACTGATGATCATCTAACAAAGTGCTCCTAAGAGGGACAAACTTCTTCTTAGCAGCTAAAGAAAGGAAGTCATGAACAGTTACATTCTAGTGAAGACCCTGAGAGTGAGCTGCATCCTTAGCTTGATAGTAGATGATATACCTCTAAATCCATTTGTCAAAAGCAGACTTCCTAAGATTACAATATCCTTTGAGGAGAAAAACAGCAGGAGATAGCTTAAGTTTTCGACATTCTGCACTTAGTTCAGGATATGTTGCTGCCCATTCATCTTCATTTAGTCTCTCAGACTCTGCAAAGCAATGCTGAAATTCCTTCATATGCTAAGAACTCTTGGGAGCATACATGACTGCAAATTTATGGAAGGATAGCTTAATATTGTATTTGACTTTAAATTTGGTAGCTATCCTGATGTGCCTGCTGAAGACTGAATGTGCAAACTGTTTCCTAGAGGAGATGGCACCTACTATACTAGGATGCAGTTCAGAGGGTAAACCAATTGTCATGGAAGGAGTAATAAGTCTGTTACCTTGAAGTATCATCCTCCATTGCCCTTTATTGACATCCAGTAGACCAAGCTTAAACCTTTCTTCATTAAAAGTCTTCATCCTAGTAAAATCAGTCTGGAGTTCTCTCAGAATAGTACCAAACAGGTCAAAGAACCTAAGATTAAGATGATGGTAGACAGTTAAAAGAGGTTTCGAGACTTGGCTGATATGAATTTTTCTGCCTTAGAGGGGTAGATATTGACAAATTCTGAAGGGGAAAGACTGTGGCTTTTCTATGTAATTAAATTTACATCAGCCACAAGAACTTTAGAAGTTCTAAGTAGAAGAGGGAGCCAGTCTTCAAATTTGTATTCTGGCATACCATGGACTTCAAGAAAGACTTTTATATAGAGAAATTCTCTGAACAGATTCATGTGATGTTCCGAGTGATGGGTGAAGGCATACCAGAAAGGTGGAAGGAGGGAGCTATGACTCTGAGAGCTTACACCAGATGATAGTCCTGGTGTAGAACTGAGTGTAGATGAAATAAATGGTAAAGGAAGAGAGGCAAAGAAGTGTGGAGGTTGAGTGTGAAGGTTGGGAATATTTACCTTAAGAGTTTTAAAATGATACCTCAGTGGAAATAAGGAAATGGAAGTATTTACTGGGGGGTCTATTTTTGGTTGTGAAGTGGAAGGAGAAGGTGAAGTGGAGATAGAAGGAATAGGTTGAGGTGGAGGTGGAGGAGGTTGTTCAGCAACTGGGGGAGGTGTAGGATCAGAAGCAAGAAGAGGAGTTTGATCAGTGGAAGGAGGAGGAATAGTCAAGGGTTGAGAAGGAAATACTAGTTTACCAGATTTCATAAGCTTCCTCCTAACCCTTCCCTTAAAGATCTTGACCTGAGGGTCTAACTCCTGATCACTCCGCTCCAACTGCTGCTCAAAAGGTTGAACTTAAGTGCTGGCTATTGCTGCTCTAATTCTACTGCTTGATCTTTATCAAGCTGAACTGAACTACTCTCTGGTTGTGCACCTACTGCCTCAAGTTGTTGTTGGTTCTGCTGCTTAGGTTGAGCAGGAGGAACTTGAGAATTAGTTGTGCCCTGCTGGCACACCAACTGTAGTAAAAGGTCCTTCATCTGCTGGACCTCTTCAGACATAGAATTGAATTTGATATCAATCTGCTGAATTTGCATCTGCAGAGCTGTCATTATTTCTTGCTGCTTCACAATTAACTGAACCACATCATTCAGATTCTTGCTAGTCTCCCCCTAAGACCTAGGCTGGGTCTCAACATGTGGTGGAGACATATGGTGGTACTCCTCAAGAGAAGGATCTACTAGAGTGCTGCTAGGGAAATCTTCTTCCTGAGCCACTCCTTTGCCTCTTAAGTCCCTTATCACTTGATTGATTGTATCATCAGGAGCATTCTGTTCTTGAGAGGGGACAAAGGTCTGGATCTCTGCTTATTCTGCTACTGGTGCTTCTTCTTCTCTAGCTTCTTCTTGTGTGGGAATAGAAGAGGAACTCTGTGCCTCATCTGAAAATATTTTGTGAGTGCACTTGGGGACAGAGTTCTTAATCCAAACATTTTGAGATTTGTCCTATAAGACATAATGGCTTCTTCTCAAGGTGGAGAGCCCAATCTTCTCTTTACATAAGTGGACACCTCATCGGTTAAGTCCACCAAAAATCTCTTGAACACAAGGGTTAGCAGGGGCCCATAGGGAAGGGACTCCTGCATGTTCTTGGAACATGCCATCCTTTCCAATATAATGGAAGGCAAGTTAACCATGTGCCTCTGAATAGCCCAAAATAACAAACTGTCATCTCTGGCAGTGATGGAAGAATGTGTACCTGCTCTAGGAGTGATGATGTTGGTGATGATCGAGTGGAGTAATATCTTCTCTGTAGAGAGCTCGTTGACAAGGAGCCTTTTCTTTGTGATGGAACCTAAACTTCCAATAACTCCCAATTCCTGCTTCCCCATGGACACAACTTCACTGATCTTGTGTCCAGAGTTCGGGCAATCCAGAAGTTCTACTAGAAGTTCTACTGAAACAGTGATCATGGTACCCTTTATTGAGCCTGTAACCGAACCGAACCTTCTGCTATGATTTGGGAGGATAGGTAGAAAGCTTTCAGAGCGCCCTCAAAAGTTGTTTCAGAAAACTGATAGAGCCTCGACCAACCTATGGCTGCTAGGGTTTCCTCTACCCATCTTAGTCTACCCGCCAATTGACTAAAATCCACTATTTTCCTTGGGCAAATAGAAGCTTTGGTCGAAGACAGTTGTTGGAACTGCTCTGGGGTGAACATGGTACCTTCAGCAGCCATAGATGAAGCCATCTAGACAAACGACGAAAAGAGGTCTGACATAGGTAACAGAGAAGATGTAGAGATAGTCCACTGAGATTAAAGATCTTACCTTTCTTCAAAAAAGGAGGTGAAAATCTACAGAGGCTTCGAGCTTCGTTCCGTCGAGGTGAAGAGTGAACACGAGAACCAAGAGGAAGATGACAGAGGAGTCGGAGAGACTTCACACAGGTGATTTTTCGAAGGAAGGGAAAGGGTCTTAATAAAGAAAGAGGAATGTGTAACGGGCCGTAGATGAGGAGATGAAGGGTTGAGATTTAATGAGTGAACGGTTACAATTTATTGCTCGTTAAATTAAATAAATTTATATATTTTTTTAATTAAATTGAGATATAGGCTCTGACTTCTTGAGAATCGCAGTACCGAACTCCGACATCTTAAAAGTCGCAGTATCCATAACTCCGACTTCTAAAGAGTCGAAGTCTCAGGACTTGGAAAAGTTTTTACAATGAAAGAAGCATGCAGTATAGTGAATTTTAATCAGGATTGAACATACCTATTTCTCTTCTGATAGATGTAAATCTATCTTCACAAAGAGGTTTGGTGAATATATCTGCTAATTGATTATATGTAGAAACAAATTCAACTAAAATATCTCCATTATTTACATGGTCCCTGATGAAATGATGTCTGACCTCAATGTACTTGGTTCTTGAGTGCTGGATTGGATTTTTGGTTAAGTTGATTGCACTTGTGTTGTCACAATGCATTGGAATTCCGTGAAGAGTATGACCATAGTCTTCTAGTTGATGCTGAATCCACAGTAGTTGAGTGCAGCAGCTTCTAGCTGCAATATATTCTGCTTCTATTGTGGACAAGGTGTCTGAGTTCTGTTTTTTGGAGGACCAAGAAATCAAACATCCTGCAAGAATTTGACAAGTACCACTGGTGTTTTTTCTATCTATCTTGCATCCAGCATAGTCAGCATTACTATACCCAAGCAATTTAAATTCAGAACATCCGGGATACCATAAACTCAATTTACTTGTGTTTATAAGATATCTAAAAATTCTTTTAATAGCATTGACATGCGATTCTTTAGGATCAGCTTGAAATCTGGCACACAAACATACACTGAACATTATGTCTAGTCTACTGGCAGTAAGATAGAGTAGTGACCCAATCATACCTCTATAGATCTTCTGATCTGCCTTCTTGCCAAGTGGATCACTATCTAACTTAATGTCTGAGCTCATGGGTGTTCCTAAGGGCTTACACTTATCAAAGCCATATTTAGATAGTAAATCTAAAATGTATTTGGTTTGACAAATGTGAGTACCCTCTTTGGTCAGCTTGATTTGCAAGCCAAGAAAGTAGTTATGCTCACCCATCATGCTCATCTGAAATTCACTTTGCATAAGATTTTCAAAGAGTTTGCAGAGTGATTCATTAGTAGAACCAATGATAATATCATCAACATATATTTGGACAATTAAGATTCCTTCTGAAAATTTCTTAATAAATAATGTGCTATCCACTTTACCTCTTGAAAAATCATGTGATATAAGATAAGCGCTTAGTCTTTCATACCAAGCTCTTGGAGCTTGTTTCAGACCATATAATACTTTCTTTAAATGGAAAACATGATTTGGATACTTAGTATCTTTAAAGCGTGGTGGTTGCTCAACATAGACTTCTTCTTTTATAAAACCATTTAGAAATGCACTCTTGACATCCATCTGAAATAAGTTGATATTGAGGGAGCATGCATAAGCTAATAGAATTCTAATTACCTCTAATCTAGCAACTGGGGCATATGTTTCATCGAAATCAATGCCTTCCTCTTGGGAGTATCCTTGTGCTATCAGTCTAGCTTTGTTCCTTGTGATCACTCTTGATTCATCCATTTTGTTTCTGAAGTCTCATCTGGTCCCAATAACTGGATGGTCAGAAGGTCTAAGGACAAGTGTCCAGACTTGGCTGCGTTGGAACTGGTTAAGTTCCTCTTGCATAGGTAGGATCTAAGATTCATCTGCCAGTGCATCATTGATTGTCCTAGGCTCTATTTGAGAAATAAAAGCAGTAAAGTCACAGAGAATGGTCATACCTCATGTTCTTCCCGTGTCTTGAGGATCACCTATAATATTTTCTTTTGGATGATCTTTGTGATATCTCAATTTTCTAGGTAGTCACTCCTGTGTTTCATCTGGTTGTTGCAATTCTTCTAGTGGTGGATCATCTTTGTCTTCTTCTTTTTCATCAATAGAAACTTGTTCCAGATCCCTACACAATTCTTCAACAATATCTTCTTCTATTTTTTTAATAGAAGGGTTAGTTTCATCAAATAAAATGTGAATAGATTGTTCTATGGTTAAAGTTCTTTTATTAAACACTTTATAACCTCTAGGTTTTGAAGTGTATCCTAACAGGAAACCTTCATCGCTTTTAAAATCTAATTTACCTAGATTATCTTTTCCATTATTTAAAATAAAACACTTACAACCAAAGGGTCAAAGATGACTGATGTTTGACTTCTTTTCCTTGTAGAGTTCACAAGGTGTCTTCTTCAAGATAGGCCTGATCATACATCGGTTGGCAATGTAGTAGGCTGTGTTTACTGCTTTTGCCTATAAGTACTTTGGTAGATTATATCCTATAAGCATTGTCTTGGCCATGTCCAGCAGTGTTCTGTTCTTTCTTTCTGTTACTCCATTCTGTTGAGGTGTTCTAGATGCAGAGAAGTTGTGTTCTATACCATTTTCTTCATAGAATCTGATGAATTCTTCATTCTTGAATTCTCCACCATGATCAGATCTAATGCTAATTATCTAAAATTTCTGATTCTTCTGTACTAATTTACTGAACTTCAGAATAGTTGAGAATGTTTTTTGATTTGGCTTCCAAAAATGATACCCAAATGAATCTTGAATAATCATCTACGATTACATAGCCATAAACTTTTCCTTGAAGACTAACTGTTCTCATTGGTCCAAACAAGTCCATATGAATGAGTTCCAAAGGTTTGGAGGTTGTTACCAATATTTTGGACTGAAATGAAGTCTTAGTCTGTTTTCCTTTTGCACATGCTGTACAGATTCCAAATTTCTTTAGTTTTAGTTTCGGAGGACCTTCAACTAGATCATGCTTGATTAGTTTCTTGATCACTGAAGTACTAGCATGTCCTAATCTTCTGTGCCATAGATCAGTTTCCTCACTCTTTGTGGTTGCAAGACATAGATTGACTTCTTTTAATTCTGCTAACTGTAGAGTGTACAGATTTTTGACTCTCTGAGCATCAAACACTGTTTTTCCGTCCTTTTATATTATACACTTATCATTCTGAAATTTAACTAAGTGACCTTTGTCACAAAGTTGACTGATGCTAATCATATTATGCTTTAGACCTTCTACATACATAAAATCTTCTATCAAATCTTTTTCCTTTGATCCTATGGTTTCATATCCTAGAACTTTTCTTTTTCCATTATCTCCATAGGTAACTTGACCAATTTTATCTCTAAAGCTTGCAAATAGTTTTCTGTCACATGTCATATGCCTTGAGCTCCCACTATCCAAATACCATTTGGATGCTCTTAGGCGACCCTAGTCTAGTCCTGCCATGAGGGCTAGATTTACTTGTTCCTCTTCTTCTGATTCTGAACTTGAGGAGTCTGAAGTTGTAGCTTCTTCATTATCCCAAGCTGCGACCATAGCTTTCTTCTTGTATTTTCTGAATCTTCTTTCTTTTCCTTTCTTCTTATCAAATTTTTTAGCAGGTTCTTTCTTCTTGAGTTTTGGACATTCTGACGTGTAATGTCCAGGCTGATTGCATTCATAATAGGTCGGCTCCTTCTTCTTTTCTCTTTTGAAATATCTCTTTGAGCCAAACTTCTTTTTCTTTGCAAGAATTCGTTGGAGCTTTCTTGACAGCATGGCTTCATCATCACTGTCATCTATTTTCTCTTTTGAATCTTCAGATGAAGAAGAATCTATAGCTTTCAAAGCATTTGGCATTTTCTATTTGGATGTACTTTCAGAGAATCATTCCATATTTATTTCATGGGCCATAAGAGAACCAATAATTTATCAATGGAAAGTTTTGTTAGATCATGAGCTTCCTCTATGACAATGACCTTAGAAGTCCATGAAAGAGTTAAGGATCTAAGTATTTTTCTGACATCAGAAAGAGTTTTTCCAAGAGAGCTTAGACCAACTGCTATGTTTGAGAATCTATTGTATATTTGAGTAACATTTTTATTTGGAAGCATTTTAAATTGCTCATATTGTGAAACAAGAATATCTATTCTAGTTTGTTTCACTTTATCTCTTCCTTCATATGTTACTTGCAATTTATCCCACATTTCTTTAGCTGATTTACATGATGATAGTCTACTAAATTCTCTTTTTGATAAAGCACAACATAGATAATTTCTTGCTTTAAAGTTTAGAGACAGTTTAACTTTATCAGATGTTGTAATTGCAGTAGTACCTTCAGAAGGAACAATAATGAAGTCACCTTGTTCTATTACCTGCCACAGATCAAAGTCTGTGCCTCTGATGAAGCATTCCATTCGCATCTTCCAGTATTGATAGTCCTCACCATTGAAGAATGGTGGTCTGGTAACTGACAGACCTTCATAATTGTGAGCTTCAGCTGCCATTTCTTCTCAAATCTTTCGATGCTTCTGAGAAGACCCGCTCTGATATCACTTGTTGGATCGAGATGGCACGATTGTTGTCCTAGAGGGGGGGGGGTGAATAGGTCTTTTGCACTTTAAAAATTGTCTGAAAAGATAAACACACTAAATAACGTTGTTAGAGCTTAGTGTGGTGTGTGTGAAACAAGTGTAAACTAGGGGGAGATAATCACACAAAGTGCACAAGGATTTTATCCTGGTTCGGCCCTTCCCACATGAAAGTTCTAGGTCCAGTCCCCAAGTAACCACTTGGGGTTTCACTAACTGCCAAGAATGCTTGGCCTTCTCTCAAACTTGAGAGGTATTACAAGCCCACTTTCTTCTAAGCAAGTCTTCCCTTAACCAAGGGTTACAAAGACTACCTATACCAATAGGTCTTCCCTTCACAAGAGGGGCACTGTAGGGTACAAACCCCCTGCGGGTTATATTACACAGAAGTATGAATGCTTGTGTGTCTGCTCAAACAACAATGAGCTAACACAGAAATTCAGAAAGAGAAACAAATGAAAGTAGAGCACAAGTTCTTTCTAAAAAAGAAGTGGAATGAAGAGAATCTGAAATGCAGTAATCCACCAAGAGAAGAAGACTTCTAAATGCCAATGGAGAGCATGAAATCTAAGACTGAGGAGTGGCTCTCTTTCTCTTTCAGTGGCTCTTCTAGGTTTCAGATGGGAGTGAAGTGTGAGCTTCTAAGTCTTCTGTGTATGTGTATCTCTATGTCTCTTTTCTATATGTGTATGTGTGTATCTTGAGACTTCAAGCTTCGACTTCATATATATATGCTTCAAATTTGCCCGTTTGAGTTTTGGTCGTTGGAAGCTAGCCATTTGAAGGAGATAGCCGTTAGAACATTTGACATCTTGAGACTGCTTGAGATGACCTTCACTCTTCAGTTCAGAGAGTCTCAAAGCCTTCAAGATAGATATCTTCATTAGGGTTCTACAGACTCCAAACTCATTACTGAAAGCTTGAGCAAGCATTTTAGTTGGCAGCTGCGCATCTGAAAAAATTATAAAACGACATAGATACCTCCATACCTTGGAGGTTGGTGAGATAAAAATTGTATGACCTAGCCCTCTTGGGGCCCTTAGTCCTGTCCTCTTAGTCGCGATGCACCTGGCCATCGCGTTCTGGTCGCAACGGGGGTGGGCGTCACGTTCTTGTCACCGCGTCTGAAGGTGTCGCGACTGCTTTTCTGACCAATCTAATCGTTGTCCTTTCTGTCCAAATGGCCTTGTCGGGTGTCAGGTGTGTACAGTGTTGACGCGACTTGGCAGACCGTCACGTTTTGATTTCACAGACTTCGAGGTTTCACTGCCTTTTGGTGTCGCACCGGGGCTGGCTGTCACGACATGCTTGCTATCGCGTCGGCCTGACCCGTTGTGTCTCGCGGCCCATCAGTTCAAAACCGAGGCCGGCGGCCCCTTTCTCCTTCCCTTCCTCTTCTTTCTTCTCCTTCCGTCTTCTTCCCCCTCTCAACCCCTTTGGCTTCTCCAGTAATTCTTGGTGTTTTGAGCGAGGAGGTGACGCCCCGTTCGTGTAGGCAACGTGTTCGTGGTGCTTGGAGCAAGGAGGAGGTGGCCATTCCAGGGTGAAGGCCCCAACTGGTCGACTCTACTCCTTGAGGTAGGGACCCTTCTCTCCCACTCGTCCTAGCATGCTCCCATCCCCTTGAGATTCTTGGTTTCTCTGTGGTTTTGGGGTTGTGGGGTGAGTGAGGTCTATGCTCGTGGTGAGTGAGGTTTTCCTCGAGCGTAGATTTCCTTGAAATGTATGTTTGTTGGGGTTTAAGGGTGGTTTGGATTGATTAGAAGTCTTTATAGTGTTTCACATGCTCCCCTCCCCCTATTGGAGTGGTTTGTACCGGATTTGGGGTGGTCCTCAGGAGGGTTGTTCCGGGACCCCTCTCGACTGAGGTCGCGACCGGCTTAGGGGTCTCGACCATGTCGCAACCGGCATGGCCGCCACGACATGGTCACGACACCCTAAGGCGTCACGACATGGTCGCGGCCAACCCTGGCGTCATGATAGTGTAGCGATGGCCCTAGGCGTCACGACAGTGTCGCGACGGCCCTGGGCGTCGTGACAGTAGCAGAGACAGGTAAGTCTTGCGATGTTCCATTTCTCATGGAGTCTTCGCCGCTTTCGGTTCTTTCTTAACATGTGGCACTAGTGCTAGTTCCTAGTATGGTCCTACACTAGTCGTTCGCCCGGTGCTCGGCACCTGAGGGCTTGTCCCGTGAGAGAGGTTGTTACCGTTTACCTAGGACCCCCATCCTCGTGTGCCTTAGAGGGAGCGTTCGGGGCGACGAGCATACTCGAGTCACAAACTTTGGAGTAGATGGGAAAACGGTGGTTACGACAGTGGCGTCGAGTCATTTGCTGAGCTCTCTTGGTTGGTCTGGGACACCGAGGATGGCTGGAGTTCTACTCGGTGCAAGCTAGCCAGTCCTTTTTCTCACTGCCTCGCTCTTTGTGGCCCCGGAACCACTTAAAGAGGCCAGGCGTGGGACCGTAGTTCGGCCAGACTATGGCGGTTACTGTTGTGTACTTTGTGCTCCTGCCCCCACTATGACGAGACGTGGAGGTTTGGACCTGGTTTAAGGACAAGACATTAGTGGACGCACCTGACCGGTTGACTAGTGGTAGTGTTTTCTGTAGCTAGTGTCTCTTGTCTAAGCAGGGTTCTCTCTATCTGCGTTGCCAGCCATATGGTGGTCACAATGTGCAGGTTCTACGGAGTTTTCGACCGCGGTGTCTCTTCCGTACTGTCGCTATTTAGTAGCTTTGCTTTCACACTTTCCTGTATAGAGTAGAATATATAACTGTTGTTATTTAATTTGTTATATATTTTCCTTTCCACCTATTAGAGCAAGTAGGAGATTGGTTGTAAGGCCCTCGAACTTTGTCTCATTTGCGAACTTTGTCATATGATGTTTATTTACTTTTGTGTATATTATTTATGTGCATATGTGAAAATGTAGATATGTGTTTATTTCTGTACATATTATGTTTAAATGATGTTGTGTATATGTAAATATGTATATACATGTCTAATTATGTACATATTGTTTTTATTTAAGTTGTACATATTGTATTTAAATAATAAGATGTATAGAGTATGTAATTTACAAGGTGAAAACATGTTTATCTAATTTCTATGTTCTGGCCGAAATGCCAATTAACGTCAACATGTATTGATGTTTAAGAGAAGGTCGACGTCCAGATCGATGGACGCTGACTCCCAATAAATGGCAAAAATATGGCCGTTTATTTCCTAGAAAATGTGCGGTTTCAGATCATGAAACGGCCGCGTTGTCTCCGGTTCTGGTTTTTGAAACTACCTCCCAACGGTAGGATTTCCACCTTAATGCGTACCCCGATCCCCTTAGCTCATAAAAATACTAGATTAGGGTGAAGTTAGGTCTTTTGGCTTCTTGAGAAACCCTAGAGCTCTGTGCGAAAAAACCTGAACTTTCAAGGCTTTGATCTGGCGTTTGTGTGCGTCTTCCGGCGATCTGCATCAACTGGGAGATACTCTGAACATTGGTGAGGCTTCCCCGACTCCAGTGTGCGACCTACATAGACATAGAGACTGATTCGGGAGGAGATTTGGGCGCCTTCTTGGCTTGGCCAAGGAGGGCACCTTCAGCTAATTAATCCCATTCTTAAAATTTTTTTATAGGCAAGTGATCTAGGGATTTCATCCCTATACATATTCCTTAGGTCTCAGGTTTTTATTGGATTTTTCCTCGTGTCCTGGAACCCCCAATTCGTCAACTTTTGTGCGTTCAGTCTACGTTTCTGCAGATAGGAACTTGACGGCAAGCTTGCTGCTATCAAGATCATGAGTTAGAGGCAACATCGTGTGTCGTTAACCCCGGTTGGCGACAACCCCTTTGCCGCCAAGTTCTTTAGGTTTTCTAGAAATATGTATTTGAGCTATGTGTAGTGAATTTCAGACCTGTTGTTGTCTGTACATGCTGTAAATTTTATGGTTGGTCAAGCATGGTCAGTAGGTCTTATCATGAGGTTCAGTCAAATTTCTGTGCATAGTGCTATTTAATATAATTTCTGTATTAGAGAAATGAGCATGATCTGACCATGATAAATCTTGAATAAATGAATCTGTTGAATGATAGGGTTTCATAAAATTTTCATAATCATGTGATGTCTTTTTTCAAGTTTTGGAACTGTCAGACATGACTGTTTTACTGTCGATCATGTTTAATGAATTTCTTGTTAATTATGCATGAGATCTGTTTTAAATTGTGAATCTGTTTTAAATTGTGAAAATTTGTCTACTATTTCAAAAAAATCTGAAAAGTTGGGTATATGATATATAACCTGTGTACAACCTGTGGTAAAAATTTTGTTCTATTTTGATAACAATAAGCACTGTTATTAGTTTAATAAGTCATATGACCATGATAAATATGTTTAAGTTAATTATGTGGATTTCAGTAATTAGCAGCATGATTAGGATGTTATGAGTTAATTGTCACTGCAAATAGTAATATTGTGTTATATAAACTAAAGAATGTGTAATGAATTGGAAGTGTATGTAAATGTGCTAAATAGTGAATGTGTATAATCTGAATATGTGATTAAGTGGAATGTGTAAATTATGCCGACATTGACACTGCTACCATAGAGGGCTACAGAGCCGTACTGTAGTAAAGTCCCTACGAGAAGGCTCAATATGTGTGATATCCTATGGGCATTAGGATGAAATCCTGGAGGTGGACAAGTACCACTGGTTAGGGTGGAGAGGGCTTCTCCCGGTTCTGTGCAGTTAACCAAGATCCATCACTGTGTTGCCTAGGTGATGGGTATATGTATGTGTATGTGTGTCATTCTAGTGGTGGTTTGGACTATGTGTCACGGCAACTAAGTGTAAAAAGAGTAAATATGTGACATGTGAATTGTGCAAATGTGAAATATGAGCATGTGATAGTGAACCATGAAGGTGTTAACATGTGAAAATGTGATACCATGTGTATTTGTGATTTATTTACACTAAACAGCAAGTTATATGTGTAGATAAGTGTTATATTTGTATAAGAAAATGATTAGATATCATGCTAGGTATGTTATTCACCATGTACATAATTGTATGCTTTAATTGTACACAATTGAGAAATGAATTGAATGAGATGTGAACCTTTAAATCATGTTACATATTATGTGTAGAGAGCATGTGTAGGATGATTATGTTATATTGTCAATTGTTATAAGCATGGACCAAGTGTTTCTTATTGCTATAGGTTTTCATGCATAGTAATTTAATTTATATGAAGCATGCAACATGTGTTCTCCTTATTGCTAAAAGATAGCATATGTATAATATATGTGTAAGGGTGCGATTCTTGGATTGCTTGTTGGGTCTTTTTAGAAGACTCATCCATGCTTCGGCGTACAGGTGTGGCAAGTGTCTCCACTCCTGAGGAAGACTTAGTGAGGAGCGACTCCGAGCGCGAGGAGTAGCTACCTTTGTGGAAACGTCTACTACTTTTCTTGCATTAGTGTAATCAATGAAATTATGTAATTCATATGAACATGTGGACATTGGTATGTAATCAATGAAATTATGTAATTCATATGAACTATTTGAAGTTGTAATAATGTGGACATTGGTATTTCTTTTATTGCTATATAGACTATGGATATGTGATGATGATGGAATAAGAATGAGATTAATTGTTTATTTCCGCTGTTCACTTATGATATTTATGTATATCTCAATCTAACGTTTAGTGTTGGGTAAATGTCCCACTGTGACGGTGTTCTTTGTATCGACGTGGATTGGTATAATCGTACCGGTATAAGGAGGGTCGTTACAGAGATTGGTATCACAGCTACACAGGTTGAGATTGTACATGAATATACCATCATCTTCACAATATGCTAAGTCTTTATAGAATTTGTCCATGTATGTAGAAAATGTCTAATAATGAATGAAAGATAGTTAAGGAAATGGTTAGGACTAAATAACTTAGTTTCTAACTAGATTAAACTATTTTACAGGCTATGGCTACTCATTGTAGGCGTGGTGCCCAGGCTCAAGATGACGAGCAGAGATGTGAGGACAGGGGTGAACAGCAGGCCCCATCACCACAGGGTCCTACAGTTCTTCCTCCACCACCGCCTGTGGATTATGGTGTGTTCATGCAAGGCCTAGTGCAAGCTATGCAGACTCAGGCACACAGTCAGGCTGCACTTCAGGCTCAGCTGGAGGCTCAGGTTAGAATTGTTAGATAGAAGTAGCTTGTTTTTAATAAATGTATGATTGTTATATATGTTGTTTATATTGCTTGTTGTTCCAGGCATAGGCTCCTGCTCCAGTTCCTCAGGAGCAAGGCCATGGTGGTCCTTCCATCATGGAGAGATTTAAAAGGATGGCTCTGCCCTCTTTTAAGGGGGAGAGTTAGCCCCTATTAGCGGAGAGCTAGATGAGGGAGATTGAGAAGATCTTCCGAGCTATTAGGTGTGCCACGGAGGACAAAGTTAGCTTGGCCACTTATATGCTATAGGTATTTAAATTATATGCATGTATTTGTGTTAAGTTTAGATTTTATCTAGTATGGTGCTTATGGGTTGTATCTTGCAGGAGAGAGCCGATGTGTGGTGGTCCTCTTTGCTTCGCACCAGATTCGAGGATGGTGATATCGAAGTGTCGTGGTATGAGTTTAAGAGGATTTTCTGAGCCAAGTTCATCCCAGAGCATATCTAGGACAAGATGGAGCAGGAGTTCCTTTCTCTTACTCAGGGCTCCATAACGGTGCTAGAATATGAGGCCAGATTTGCTGAATTGTCCAAGCATGCTCCTCACATAGTTGCTGATGAGCACAGGAAGGTGAAGAGTTCGTGATGAGCCTTAAGCCATCACTGAGGTCGAGGCTTCTGGCATTTGACCACCGTACCCTTGATGAGGCTCTCAGTGCTGCGTGCAAGAAGGAGAGCGAGATGGAGCAGTATCTGGAAGAGAAGAAGGCATCGCAGAAGAGGTCTGCGCCCCCTTTCCAGCGACAGGACAGGAAGAAGGCAGCGTACCAGTCTCCACAGCATCCAGTAGCGGCATCCAGTCAACAGGCAGTTAATCCGCGGTCCCTGACGTCAGGCACAGCGACAAGAAGATGTGCCCTCACTGAGGAAGAGCACATGGCGGTACCGAGTGCTGGAAGTTAGCGAGGAAGTGTCTCAAGTGTGGTAGCTCCGAGCATCAGATCAGAGACTGTCCCAGACTGCAGCAGGGTGTTCAGCGTGGAGCACCAGCCCCAGCAGCAGTAGCACCACCACCACTAGCGACAGGGAGACCAAGAAGGCCTCGAGCCCAAGCTCGAGTGTTTGCTTTAGCGCGAGAGGATGCAGAGCAGACGGAAAACGTCACTAAAGGTACGGTTCTATTCATGGGTGTGCACACTCGAGTTTTGTTTCATACGGGTGCCACTCACTCGTTCATTTCCGAGCGGTTTGTGAAGCAGTTAGCTATAGAGTCAGGATTAGAGGCTGAGGAGTTAGAGGTTCCTTTGTCTGTGCACACACCAGTAGGAACGGTATCGACTAGGAAGTGTATTCCATCTTTACAGGTGTGCATTGAGGACCGAGGTTTAGTAGGGTGCTTCTTTTTACTTAAGATGAAGGACTACGATGCAATTCTAGGTCTGGATTTGCTAGAGGAGCACTATGCTTTAGTAGATTGTCATGGGAAGAAGATTACTTTCCGTATTCCTAGTGAGGATGAGTTTTCACATCCGTTGCCAAGGAACTTTGCGGGATGGTTTGTGATCTCAGCCATGAAGGCGATGAGGATGGTGAACAAGGGATGTGACGCTTTTCTTGACAGCGTGGTCTGAGTACCGTAGGCTGATCAGTCACTGACCCTTGAGGAGATTGAAGTAGTGCAGGAGTTTCCAAATGTATTTCCTGATGATTTGTCTAGATTGCCACCGGCTAGGGAAATAGAGTTTACTATAGAGTTGCTTCTAGGCACCTCTCCTATCTCGAAGGCTTCTTATCAGATGGCACTTGCGGAATTAGCTGAGCTAAGGAAGCAGTTGCAGGATTTGCTGGACAAGGGATTTATTCGCCCTAGTGTGTCAACATGGGGCGCACCTATATTATCGTGAAGAAGAAGGATGGTTCCGTTAGGTTGTGCATTGATTATAGAAAGCTCAATTAGGTGACTGTGAAGAATAGGTATCCCTTGCCGCGGATTGATGATCTATTCGATCAGTTGTAGAATGCATCGATGTTTTCTAAGATTGATCTGTGGTCCGGCTATCATCAATTGAGAATTAGGAGTGAAGATGTATCCAAGATGGCCTTTAGGACTCGTTATGGACATTATGAGTTTTTAGTGCTTCCATTTGGTCTGACCAATGCCCCTGCAGTGTTCATGGATCTCATGAACAGGGTGTTTAGACCTTATTTGGATAGATTTGTAGTGGTGTTTATCGATGATGTGCTAGTCTATTCTCCCGATGAGGCTACACACTGTGATCATTTGAGGATTGTTCTAGAGGTTCTCCGAGAGCACAAGCTGTATGCAAAGTTCAGAAAGTGCGATTTCTGGATGCGTGAAGTTCATTTCCTTGGGCATGTTATTTCAGGCGCTGGAGTAGCAGTTGATCGGGTGAAGGTCCAGGCTATGTTAGATTGGGAGATTCCAAGGACCCCATCAGAGATTTGGAGTTTCCTTGGCTTAGTAGGATATTATAGGCAATTTATTGAGGGATTTACATCTATCGCCGCACCTTTGACTAAGCTAACCAGGAAGGGTGTGAAGTTTGCATGGTCTGAGGATTGCGAGAGTAGCTTTCAGTTGCTGAAGGCGAAGCTTACTTCTGCACCCGTATTGATATTGCCGAGTGGTGTAGAGGGTTTTTCCATGTATTCAGATGCGTCTCGAATCGGTCTTGGCTATGTGTTAATGCAGCATGGTAGGGTAGTGGCATATGCTTCTCGCCAATTGAAGGAGCACGAGCGTAACTATCCGACTCATGATTTGGAGCTTGCAATAGTGGTTCATGCACTGAAGATCTGGATACACTATCTTTATGGTGTCCAGTTCGAGGTGTTCACTGACCACAAGAGTCTGAGGTGTCTCTTCTCTCAGAAAGAGTTGAACCTGCGGCAGAGGAGATGGATTGAGTTCCTCAAGGACTACGACTTCGAGCTTCAGTATCATCCAGGAAAGGCGAATGTCCTAGCGGATGCTCTTAACATGAAGAGATTTTTGCTCCAGCAAGATTGGAAGATGTTGGAGGATACACCCTGTGCGATGACTGAGTTAGAGCCATTGATGTGTCAGGCTTTCGTGGCTCAGTTATCTATTCGGTCCATTGTTTTGGATGAGGTGATCGAGCAGCAAAAGGCCGACCCTAGACTCCAAGAGTTGGCGGGCAAGGTAGACATTGCTCACGATGAGGACGGTGTCATTAGATTTCAGCACCGAGTTTGTGTTCCCGATGTTGTGGATGTTCGTGAGTATGTCCTAGCGAAAGATCACAGGTCGAGATTCTCTATTCATCCAGGCAACACTAAGATGTACTAGGATTTGAAGAGATTCTTCTGGTGGTCTGGCATGAAGAAGGATGTAGCTGATTTCGTATCCAGGTGTTTAGTGTGCCAACAAGTGAAGGCCGAGCATCAGCAACCATCTAGTCTTATGCAGAAGATGGAGATCCCAGTATGGAAGTGGGAGGCTATCACTATGGATTTTGTGACGGGTTTGCCCAGATCTGTGAAGGGAAATCACTCGATTTGAGTGATTGTAGACCGTTTCTCCAAGACGGCGCATTTCTTGCCGATGAAGAAGAAGCAGTCCGTGGAGAGTTTGGCTATGCTATATGTTAGTAGCATTGTAAGGTTGCATGGTGTGCCGAAGTCCATTATTTCGGATTGAGACCCGAGGTTTACTTCGAGGTTATGGCAGGGTCTTCAAGATGCTTTAGGTTCCCAATTGAAGGTTAGTTCGGCGTTCCATCCCCAGACTGATGGACAGTTTGAGAGGACTATCCAGACGCTAGAGGATATGTTGAGAGCGTGTGTGCTTGATTGGAAAGGTGATTGGGAGCGTTATTTGCCTCTTGTAGAGTTCGCCTACAACAACAATTTTCATGCGAGCATTGGTATGGCTCCGTTTCAGGCTTTGCACGGGCGACCCTGTAGATCTCCTTTGTGCTGGGAGGAGACATGCGATAGGTAGCTAATTGGTCAGGAGTTAGTGCAGGAGACTTTGGATAAGATTCAGCTTGTTAGGCAGAGGCTTACTGCAGCGCAGGATAGGCAGAAGAGTTACACCGACAACAGAATGAATGATTTAGAGTTTGAGGTTGGCGAGCATGTTTTTCTGATGGTTTCACCTACCCGAGGTGTTGTTAGGTTTGGCAGGCATAGAAAGTTAAATCCTAGATTCATTGGTCCGTTTGAGATTCTTAGGTGGATGGACAACGTGGCATATGAGCTAGCTTTACCCCCAGCGTTAGCTAGTGTTCATCCTGTTTTCCACGTATCTATGCTCAGAAGGTATGTGCGAGATCCATCTCATGTGATTAGTCACGAGCCAGTGGAGATTCAGCCAGATCTGTCGTATGTTGAGCAACCAGTAGCTATCCTTGATCGAACGGTTCAGTGTAAGGTCCTCGAATTTTGCCCTCTTATTTAGATGTTTGGTTGTGTAATGTTTATATGCTTGTGAGTATATATATATATATATATGTATGTATTTCTATACATATTATAATTACATTAAGTTGTACATGTACGTATGCTTGTTTAATTATGTACATATGGTGTTTATGTAATACATTGTACATTATATGTATGTATGTACATAGTGTAAGCTTGGTGTTTTGCATTTTTGTGTTCTGGCCGAAGGACCATTTAACATCAACATGCATGGACGTTAGGGGTTGAGTCGACGTCCAGATCGATGGACGCCAACTCCAAGTTGGCGGCAACCAAGGTGGACGTCTACTTGCCAGAACATGTGCGATTTCAGATCAAAAAATGTTCACGATTTCTTCGCCCTCTGTTTAGGAAACCTCCGTCCAACGATAGGATCCACTACCTAAATGCGTACCCGACTGCCCTAGCTTATAAAAACACCTTCTCTGGCCGAATTAGATCCTTTTTGGATATTGTCCAAAACCCTAGAAAACCTGTGCGAACCTGAAACTTTGAGGCTCTGGATTTGGCGACTTGGTGCGATTCCGGGCGATCTACATCAACTGGAAAGAGCTTTGAACATCAAGGAAGGCTTCCCCGACTTCGGCGTGCTTCATCCATCAACACAGAAGCCGGATTGAGGGGAGATTGGAGGGCTTCTTGGCTTGGCCGAAAAGAGCTTCTCCGGCAAACTAATTGCATTTAGTAATTTTTAAGAGGCAAGTAGTTCTTGTACATTAACCCTACACATGTCAGCTAGGTCCTAGGAAATTTTTGAAAATTTTTCTCGTGTCCTGGAACCCCCCATTCACCATTATTTCGGTGTTTAGTTTGTGTTTGCACAGACAGGAACTTAATGGCAACATCTGATGCCGTTAAGATCTAAGGTTAGTGGCCACCTAGGGTGTCGTTAACCTATGTTGGCGGCAACACCTGTGCCGCCAAGTTCAACAGATTTTGACAGCATGCATACTTGATCCTTAAGACCTATTTTCCAGATTTTTGGACATGATTACTTGCTATAAAAATTTTATATAGTCAAGTATATTCAGTAGATCATAGCATGTGATTAGGTCGAATTTTTGTCAACTGTGCTATTTATTAGAATTTCTGTAACATGATATTGAGCATGATTTAGCATTGATAAATTTCGGTTAATTAGATCCATGTTAAATTAGGGTTTCAGAATTTTATTGTGATTATATGATGACTGTGTTTAGGTGTTAACAGTGCTAGATGTAACTTTGTTATTGTGAAATCTGTTGAAGTAAAATTTGTGATAAAATGCCTGAAATGTTGTTTCAATTACTGAAATTAGTTTACTGATCCGAAAAATATGAGAAATTAAGCATGTGATGTATTTACTGTTTGGATCCTGTTATAAAATTTTCATGATGTTTGGAGAATAGTAAGCACTGTTATGGATTTAAAGAGAGAAATGACCATATTAAACATGCCTTGTTAATTACGTGTAATTCAGTTGCTAGCAGCATGCTTAGGTCTGTGTTAAGAGTAAATTTTCATTTTGAATAGTAATGATATGATCTGAAAACTGATTCATGTATATGTGTTAAATGTGAATGCATGTGAATCTAATTACATGTGAATACTATGACAACGTGATAATGTGAAAAGTGTATAAATTGTGACGTGTGTGACAATACTACCATAGAGGGCTGTGGAACTGCACCATAGTAAAGTCCCTACGGAAAGGTTCAATGTGTGTGAAATCCTATGGGAAATTAGGATGAAATCTTGGAGGTGGACTGAAAGGTTGCGGAATTACACTATATGGTAATCTAGAAGGGGGGTTGAATAGATTACTATCAATTAAAATTTACTACCACCTTCTTTTGATGAAAAACACAAACTTTTGAGACTTGCAACAGAGTGTAAACTAAACTTAGATGTGTTAGTTATAGATAGATAGAGTAGCAATTTATCTAGCGTGTGTGAAAACAACGTGCCTACCAAATATCTAACGTAAAGACGTGCAAACCACAGGACACGAGGTTTTAAGGTGGTTCAGAGTACACAACTTGTGTATCCTACGTCCACCGTCCACACACACACGCAGAAACACTGCTTATGAGCTAGTTCAATACTACAACTCACACACACGAGTTGTCTGATGTGAAACCACGATCAGATCAACACAGACCACGTAGATCAAGTACAAGAATCACTTGATCCACAACCACACACATAGAAGTAGAAACAGAGACTTAGAAGGGTTCTGAATTGGAGAATCAAATCCTTATGTAGAACTCTTCTACAGGTCGTCTGGATGATCTTCAAACTTCATCTTGACAGGTTCAAGTTGATGTAGAAGCTTGAGTCACCGACGAACTGACTTCACCTACGCTTGGAAGACGGATCTTCTTGTTTTCTGGGCGGCAGGTCGAAGCAGAGCAACAGAGAGACTTCTTCTTTTGGATTTTCTTAGGGTATTGGATGGTGGCTGCTTCTATGCGAAATTAACTCCAAAGAGTTCCTTTTATATGGGTGTTCAAGTATAGAGAGTCGTAGAACAAGGAAACACCCACATAGGAAACATATAGAGATCTCGTATTTGGATTTTGTTTACGTCTGTCGACAGGCCTTAGATCACCTGTCGACAGCTAGAAACAGATTTGCATTTGCCAGATCTCTGAACTTCCGGGAAGGGTTTCTTGTAGGTAGCTGTCGACAGTCGACTGGGATCTATCGACAGATGGCTATGTACAGAACCTGGTGTTTTTTGTCTGCAGTTTTCTGTCGACAGGTAGCTGAGGAGCTGTCGACAGGTGCTTTTCTTTTGAACTTTTCTTGATCTTTTTGCTCTTGTTTTAACACACTGTCTTTTGTGCAATCTCACCTACATGTAAGACCATTGTTAATGAGATAACGTGAACATTTAAATGATCAAGTTGAACATGTGTTTGCATGGTTCAAGAAGTGTTCATCAAGTACTCATGTATTGCTTATCAATTGTTCATCATAAAAAACAATCATAAAATATAAATTCATGTAAACCCAGCATTCTCCCCCTTTTTGATGATGACAAAAATTTTCAATTAATACACAATTGAGTTGTAATTGAGTTCTCCCCCTTTTGACAACATCCAAAAATATACGTCATACATACAGGAAGAGAGTAAGTACCTGTGAATTTCATTGAGGTGTCAATCATTACACACAGTTACAACAATAGAAATAACGTAACATGAGGAATTGCAAAAGAAGAAAACAACATCACAACCAAGACAAACGAGTGCATCAACACTATGACCATGACCCACAACAAAAGACACTTAGACTCTCTAAGCAGCATCATTGCCAGGCGGTGCAGAGGCCTGACGGGTGGCACGAAGCTCAGTAGACAGCCTAGTGAAGCGGAGCTGGACTTGAGTATCCGCGAATGTGTCAATGCTTGTATCCACGGTGTCCAAACGTGCATGGAGCTTATCAAAACCAGTGGACATCTGAAGCTGTAATTGTGCTAGAAGATCACGCACGGAAGGCTCAGCAGCAGAATCACTAGCGGCAACACTAACATCATCTCCTGGAGCATCGAGAGGCTCAGACTGGGAGTCTTCATCAGCTTCGTCATCATGAGCATCATCATCTTCATCATCCTCCCGATCTTCATCCATGGCAGTAGCTAGTGCCTTACCTTTGAGTTCTCGTGTGACAACCCCATCAATGAGCTTATACCCCATCCTATGTGCAGTAGTGAGATCAAAACTACTGTGAGAATTGAGCTGGACACATTCACTGTCAGGAATGTTGATGCCAATGAACCTAAGAAGGGAAGTGATTGGGCAGGCATATGGCATTGATCTCCTGGGGTTGTAGAAGCAGTGATGGATTAAGCCAAGCATGAGTGCAGGGAGGTTAATCTGCTTGCACTTGAAGAAGAAGGTAAAAAGAGATTTATGAACCTCAGTGACGAGTTCCCGACTGCCATGCTTTAGAGCAATCAGGGTGGTGAAGATATGGTGAATCATCCTGTTCAGTGGGGAAAAGAGTTGGCATTGAGTTTGGCAATTTTCTTGGTGCCATCATATGGTTGGAGGTTGATGAGGTGATAGTACTCAGAGGCAGATGGGTGATGGGTGAGTATATCAGCCCCAGAGTTAGGGATTTGAAGTGTTGTGCTAAAGAGATTAGCAGTGAGTTTGAAAGGAGTTCCCTTGACAGAGGTGTAGAACTCATTGTATTGTTGAAAATTTCACTGACGGCAGTAGAAGAATAGACCGTATGGGAATAGAGAAATACCGTCTAGCCCAGGGTGTCAAAGAGGGGTTGGAGGTTCGGAAATAGGTCTGCTAAGGACGTGAAATCAACAAACCTAGGCTGTACAAACTTGGTAAAGGAGCCCTTAGCCCGTGTGAGATTCAGACGAGGAGGAACCATGAGTTCGGGCAACCGATCATCCCGATGCTTCGTCCGGCACTCAGAGGGAGCCTGGGAGCCTTCGCCTGCTTCGGAGGAAGCGGGACGACGACGGGAGACCAGCTTCTTCGCCTTGGAATCCATGTGGATGGAAAGAACGAAGTACAGAGGAGCGATGAAGGGAAGAGAGAAAGCAGGAGGGTGACAGGGTAGGGTTTGCTCTCTGGAGAAGGAGGGTTTTGGGTTGGGGATGGTTTTGGTAGAGAAGGAAGAAGGGGCATGGGTGCCTTTTTAAGGAGTTGGGATGGGATTTGAAAAGGCAAGTGATTTGAAAAGACTTCTTCTCTTGATTTTCTTAGGGTATTGGATGGTGGCTGCTTCTGTGCGAAATTAACTCCAAAGAGTTCCTTTTATATGGGTGTTCAAGTATAGAGAGTCGTGGAACAAGGAAACACCCACATAGGAAACATATGGAGATCTCGTATTGAGATTTTGTTTACGTCTGTCGACAGGCCTTAGATCATCTGTCGACAGCTAGAGACAGATTTGCATTTGCCAGATCTCTGAACTTCCAAGAAGGGTTTTCCTGTAGGTAGCTGTCGACAGTCGACTGGGATCTGTCGATAGATGGCTATGTACAGAACCTGGTGTTTTCTGTCTGCAGTTTTCTATCGACAGGCAGCTGAGGAGCTGTCGACAAGTGCTTTTCTTTTGAACTTTTCTTGATCTTTTTGCTCTTGTTTTAACACACTGTCTTTTGTGCAATCTCACCTACATGTAAGACCATTGTTAATGAGATAACGTGAACATTTAAATGATCAAGTTGAACATGTGTTTGCATGGTTCAAGAAGTGTTCATCAAGTACTCATGTATTGCTTATCAATTGTTCATCATCAAAAACAATCATCAAATATAAATTCATGTAAACCCAGCATGGACAAGTACCATTGGTTAGGGTGGAGAGTGCTTCTCCCAGTTCTGCGTAGTTAACCAAGGTCTATCACTGTGTTGCCTAGGTGATGGATATGTGAATGTGAATGTGTGTCCTTCTAGTGGTGGTTTGGACTATGTGTCACGACAATTAGTGTAAAAATGTGAATATGTGTAAGTGAATTGTGAAATGTGCAATGTGTAAATGAGCATGTAAAAGTGTAAAGTGGATGTGTTAACATGTGAACAAGTGTAAACCATTGTGAATATGTTTAACTTATGTTAAAACAGCATGTAAAATGTGTGTATAGTTGTGTTAAATTCATAAGAATTCAAATAGAATCCATGCTAGGTGTGATGCTTACCTTATGAGTAGTTCCATGCCTAAATTGTGTACATTATAATATGAATTGAATGAGATTTGAATAGTTTAAGCATGTTAATTAAAAAGTGTAGAAAGCATGTTATGAGTTTTATTCTTAATTGTTATAAGTGAGATAAAGCATGTATCATGTGTTTCTAATGCTATAAGTTCCATGTTTAGTAAATTTAAATTGTATGAACCATACCACATGTGATAATTACTTCCATTGAATGTTAGCATGTGTATATGATGCGTGTAAGGATGATGTATATGGATTGCTTGCTGGGTCTATTTAGACTCATTCTTGCTTCGGCGTACAGGTGCAGGTGTCTCCACTTCTTCCGAGGAGATATTTAGAAGCGACTCCGAGCGAGAGGAGTAGCATATATTGTGGAGATCCCTACGTTGTGTCCTTTATTTCATTGTATGTAATTTGGAGTTATGTAATTGAGAATGGATAATGTAATTCATTTGAAAGTTGTATTAATGTGGACTTTATTATTTTCTTTCATTTATCGTTATATAGACCGTTGATATTAATGATGATGATGGAATGAAATAAATTGTTACTTTCTTTCCGCTGTACTCTTTGCTATTCATGTACATATGAACCTACTATTTAGTGTTGGGTCAATGTCCCACTGTGACGACGTTCATTATACCGACGTGGATTGGTATAATTGTACCGGTATAAAGAGGGTCGTTACAAGGATTGGTATCAGAGTAAGAGGTTGAGATTGTACATGATATATGCCATCATCTTCATAATATGCGTAGAAATGATTAATAATGGATGAAAGATAGATAATAATTTAGCAACCTAAATTTTTGAACAAAAAAAATACATAATATTAAAATTCTGATTTATTAGGAAATCAAATAAAAGAAAATAAATTAAATAGAAAATTAATGGAAAGAGAATTTGATAAAACCCATCAAATGAAAGGAAGTAATGGGCTTTATTAAAGTGACCCAATAGAATTTAGTGGGCCAAATAGGAATTTTTAAAAGGGGAATAATAGAAAAATATCCAAAATTCGTAACTAAAATATTACTTAAATAAAAAGAGGGTATTTAATGCATTAAAATAAGAGATTTGAGTTGGATTTGGAATCCTAAACCTACCCCAATTGCTTGGCCATGAAATCCCCTCTCTCTCAACCCAATTAGGAAATCTCTTGCTTAAAAAGGGGAGAGGAAAATAGAAAACTGGGAATTAAAGGGGAATTAGACTTAAACTAGGAAAGGGAATGGGGAGAAGCTTAAATACTTCTCTAAAACCCTCATGGCTGGCCCTAGCTCGTGCCAAGAGGTTGCTGGATCAGGAAGAGAGGCCTAGAGGAGGAGAAATCGTGGGAGAAAAGAGTTCTCAAGCCCTCGACCCGAGTTCTTCAAGTCTTAACCCTAGAAGAGGAAAACGATCAATGGTAGGCATTCTCACGAGCATAAATCCTAAAATTTTGTTTTTAGATTGTGCCAATCATCAGGAACAATACCCTCAAGTTTCATGATTTATCATCAAGTCAATATTTACTTCTTGATTTTTGAAGTTCTGCACTTATCTTGACCCCGAACCCCCTTATTAAATCTTGTTCTCCTTCTACACTTGATCTCATGCCATGAAATTTTTACTGGAGATTCTGATGGATGTTAGGTTTCTTTTGCCCCTAAATGCCCTAATTTCCATCCATCCTATAATGCGAATTAAATCGTTGATCCCAACTGTACCTTATTCTATGTTTGTCATGAATGCTTTTTATTAAACCATGTTGAAACTTTCGTTGATTCCAGATTTTGATTTACTGGAAGTATCCTTATATGTCTGGATCTGTTTAAAACTAGTTTCATGATTTTTCATGAACTATAATATTTGTTCTTAATTTTAGAAGAACTCTGTCTCAAGAAGGGCAACTCTTGGACCGCAATCCAAGACATGTCTGACCCCCTACCGGACTCAGACGCCGGCCCTGTGAACGCGACGGCCCGATAGGCCGCGTTCAGGGGTCTTGTCGCAACAGCATCAACCGTCGCGATCTGAACGCGACGGGCACCGCCGTCGCGATCCGTGCACTGGTCCTGACCGAACCGTCGCGATCCTTGCAAGACCCCGTCACGATTTTAGCACCTGTTCTGAACAATCTGTCGCGTTCAGTGCAAGCCCATGTCGCGATCTGTCCTGACCCCGTCGCTACCCTCACGGGGGTGCGTCGCGATCTGGGTCTTTTACAGAAAAACCCCTAAATTGCACTGCTCTAATTTCCTATTGTGCTTATACACTTTAATCCTAGCTATAACCGCAGTAATTGCACTTAATATAAATTGAACATTTATATGTGATTTAAAATACATACACACGACTAATTCCATCTATGATTTCATGACACATGCACACACTTTGAACCATCCAAATATGACTTAATCGGCATGAACATGTTACATAATTTATCTGGTAACTTGTGTACGTTTTCTCGCGATGTTTTGGAACACCGATACTGACGCTCCACTGTTCTAGAATTCCTCTAGAACGTCGAGCACTTCTTTCTATAATTACCCTCTTTTTTGACTTGGACGAACTCTCCGTCGGATATTCCTTTTGCCGGACTAGTGAGTCTTTGCTCAAGGCCTCCGTAAGTCTCCTCTATCCATGGATTCCCACATGGTAGACGAGCCGGTTGTACCCTAACACCTATGATACCCTTTAGGGATCAACATGATCCAAACGACTATTAGAAGTTCGCTCTTATCTAGAATCACACCGGACCTCTGGACCTGTGCTTAACATGGCCAGTGGAAGGGTCATGAGTCCCACCTGACTGCCAACACCAAGTGCGCGTGTTGTGCAACTGTTACTATCGCCTGTTTACTCGACGTGTTACGTGCAATGTCCGCTAGCTCTCATTTATACTCTATTCGCTCATCTATTCACGTTCTCTCTACTAACCCATCTTTTCATCTAGTGCTTTCATCTGTTTCTTGGTACTCTATATTGGCCATTGACTGATTGTCTAAAGATAAACAATATAACCAATGCCCGGCAATATATAAAGGGCCCTATCTGGTCCTAGGATGTGCGCCCGAAAATGCTAGTGCCCATGGGAGTTAAATGATCAGAGTGATTGGCATTACACTCGAGTGCTATCTATCTCGACTATCTAAATGACAATCAAAAGTGCTATATTCTCTCGTGTCTATTGACAATAAAGTGCTATGCTATACTCGTTGTGCTGTTGCTATACTTTGTGCTATTGTGCTATGGCCATCCAGCTATTTTTATACTATTCCCGACACATGTGCTATTTTTGGAAAGTCTATATTTGGAAAGTCTTGCTATTTCGATAATGCGCTATCCTGCTATCTTTTACCATACTTGACTTTCTCATTCTATCATTAGTTACTCTGCCTTTAATGCATTAATTATTTAAAGCCTGCTTGAGCCTGAGATTTAAGTCCTACTAGTTGTTGTCGCTCACCCTGCGTTATTTGTCATTGTGTTCTCAGGTGAGACCGAGGATGAACCATACACTCAAGAGGATGGGAACGACCTGGAGTGATGTCATGAGTACCCTAGCGTCCTAGCACTCTGTTTAGCATTGTAGTCATTAAATTTGAGTTTAGTCTTTTGCTTTATTTCAATGTAATTGGGCCCTATAGAATGGCTCTGATATTAGTGGTTGTAACGGGACATTCGAAATTATTAATGAGAAATGTTTGCTTTAGTATTATTCATTGTGCAATGGTTTGATGTCTAGTACATGATCTATACCTTTTCTTGCAACTACCTCGCGTTTTGATATTCCACGTCTGGGCATGACAGTTTTGTGGTATCAGAGCCTAGGTTATTCTTAAGTATAGGATGATCTAGGTTAACCTGCTTCGACTAGAGTCAATTACCCTACCTATGTGAGTTGTGGTTATAGCCAAGGGTAAGTAGCTAAAATGAACTCACACACGCACGAATTAAATTCCACATTGATATCATGACAATAAGTTATTTTGTAGGAACTAAGAAATCAAGATGACTGCTGAACGTGCTCAAATGAGGGGCATGCAACAAACCATCCAAGAACTGACGCACGTCATTGTGCAAGCTACCCAAGTAGGTGGCAATCATGGTGCAGGCGACCTGCATCGCAACTTTAGAAGTCTGAACCTGCCAAGGTTTAGTGGATCCACAGATCCGGATGAAGCCGAGCACTGACTGAAGGAAACAGAAAGGATCTTCCATGTTATGCAATGTGCAGCGGGGGATAAGCTGCTACTAGCTACATTCCAACTAGAGAAGGACACCCGTGCTTGGTGGGAGTCAGTGGAAGCTACTAGGGAGAACGGGAAATTTACCTGGAACGAATTCAAAGAAGCTTTCAACTCCAAGTACTTCTCCGAGCGTGTCTAAGAAAGGAAGGCTGTGGAATTTGCTGCTCTGAAACAACAAAGCTTGACTGTGGCTGAGTATGAAGCCCAGTTCTCTAGACTGGCAAGGTATGCTGAACACCTGGTGAACACGGAGAGAATGAAGGCTAAGCGCTTCCTCAACGGCCTTAAGCCTCAATACATTACCCAACTCGCACCTCTCAACATTCTGACTTATGCTGAGATGGTAAAGAAGGCTCAGCTGCTGGAAGATGCTACGCACTTCACCGATCGTATAAAAGGGAAGTTCATGAAAAAGGAAATGACCTCTGGCCAGTCATCTGCTAAGCCAAACAACGGCAAGAAACGTCCCTTCAACATCACGGAGGGACCTAGCCAAGTAAAGAAACCTAAAGATGTCGTCCCCAACACTCAAACAAAACGTAACTGCAAGCACTGTGACAAGCCCGGTCACACCGCTGATGAGTGCTGGAGGAAGGCTGGCGCATGTTTGCATTGTGGAAGTCGCGAGCACCGCATCCCCGAGTGCCTGCTACTGAAAGAGAATGAACGACACCCTAATGCGCCTAAGAAACAGGGAAGACTGCAAGCCCTACATGATGAGGAACCCGCTACGGACGGTGGCGTGGTAGAAGGTACCCTTCAAGTTTTCTCTCTATCCGTATTCATCTTATTTGATACTGGAGCAACTCATTCATTTACATCTCAAAATTTTGCGGATAGCTTGAATACCAAACCTACATCCATGGGATGTGAATTCTCTGTCACTACACCACTAGGAGAGAAGGAAAAACTAAACAAATACTTTCCATCTGCAGATGTAATGATTGAAGACCAAAACTTAAAGGCTGACCTGGTATGTATGCCCATGGAAGGCTATGATGTAATCCTAGGAGCCGACTGGTTGTCCGCTTATAGGGCAAGTGTCGACTGTAAGAAAGAGAAGGTTACCTTTAGGGACTTTCCTAAATTGGCATTCTCTGGGATTAGACATAAGAGACAGATGTCTCTAATCTCCGCCATAAAAGCTCATAACATGATATGGAAAGGCTGCATTGCTTTCCTTGCGGCTGTAGTTATGGAAAAGAAGGGTTCTAAGATAGAAGACATCCACATAGTCCAAGATTTCCCCGATGTATTCCTCAAGACCTGCCCGAGATTCTCCCTGAATGAGATGTCAACTTCGCCATTGAGTTGATTCCTGGAGCCTGGAGCCGTATGACGGTATGACAGTACCAGATGTCGGATGTCACCTTCCGAGCTAAAGGATTGAAGGCGCAACTGATGGAGCTACTAAAAGGGGTTAATCAGACCAAGTACTTCCCCATGGGGAGCGCCTGTGCTGTTCGTCAAGAAAAGATGGATCGATGAGGCTCTGCATCGACTATCGACAACTCAATCAACTCACCATGAGAACAAGTACCCTTTGCCCTGAGTCGATGAACTGTTCGACCAAATATTTGGAGCTCAATATTTCTCTAAGATCGATCTTCGATCTGGCTATCACCAAATGAGGATCAAGGATGATGATATCTTCAAAACGGCTTTCAGGAGCAGGTATGGACATTATGAATTCGTCGTTATGCCCTTTGGTCTAACCAATGCTCCTGCAGCCTTTATGCAACTCATGAACATTATATATCGGCCATACCTTGACAAGTTCGTGGTCGTCTTCATCGACGATATCCTCATATACTCTAAGACCAAGGAAGAGCATGGAGAATACCTAAAGATTGCACTGCAAGTCTTGCGAGACAACAAACTATATGCAAAACTTAGCAAGTGTGAATTTTGGCTTGAAGAAGTGTCCTTCTTGGGACATGTCATCTCAAAGGACGTCATCTCAGTTGATCCCTCCAAAGTCGAAGCTGTACTCAACTGGGAGAGACCAACCAATGTCACCGAAATTAGAAGTTTCCTAAGACTAGCTGGCTACTAGAGAAAGTTCATCAAGGACTTCTCAAAGATCGCTGTTCCTCTCATGCGTCTAACACGAAAGGAAAATCCCTATTCCTGGAGTAAAGAGTGTGAGAAAAGTTTCCAAACTCTTAAAGATTGCCTGACCTCAGCACCTGTTCTCGCTCTGCCAATAGAGGGAGAAGGTTTCTCTGTCTACACCGATGCCTCGGGAATTGGTCTAGGTTGTGTACTAATGCAAAAGGAGAAAGTCATCGCCTACTCTTCTCGACAACTGAAGACTCATGAAGTCAACTACCCCGTGCATGATCTGGAGTTGGCAGCCGTGGTCTTTGCCTTGAAGATCTGGAGACACTATTTGTATGGTGAGAAATTCACTGTCTACTCAGATCATAAAAGTCTGAAGTACTTATTCTCCCGAAGGAACTCAACATGAGACAGAGAAGATGGCTAGAATATTTAAAAGATTTCGACTTCAACATTCAATACCATCCTGGAAAAGGTAATGTCGTGGCTGACGCTCTTAGTAGAAAGCCGATGGCATCTGTTTCAAGTCTACTCCTTGGCGAGATGCAACTACTAGAACAATTCCCAAGGTTAGACTTAAATATTGAACATACGGATGACCGAGTCTTGATTGCCAATATCAAGATTCAATCCGACTTGCCGGAAGAGATTAAAGCTCAACAAGATAATGATCCATTCTTAGTTCGTGTCAAGGAAACTCTAGCCGAAAGGCCGAACTTTGCCATGACTGAGGATGGAAGGCTAGTATTTCAAGGGAGGACATGCGTCCCCGACAATGAAGAACTGAAGAGGAAGCTAATGGATGAAGCTCACAATACAAAGTACACTATTCATCTAGGAGATACCAAAATTTATAAAGATATGAAGATAACGTTTTGGTGGTCGAACATGAAGAGAGAGGTAGCCAAACATGCCGCTCACTGCCTTACTTGTCAACAAGTAAAAGCGGAACACCTGCGCCATGTCCGTGTACTTAGACCGCTAGATATTCCGGAATGGAAGTGGGAAAGCATTGGCATGGACTTCATCATGGGTTTACCCAAGACTTGTGGTGGAGTCGATGTCATATGGGTCATTGTTGACCGGCTAACCAAATCCGCTCACTTCCTTGCTATAAAGAGTAAGTGGTCGGTAGAAGTACTAGTTGCCTTATATGTCAAGGAGATTGCAAGACTACATGGAGTTCCATCATCCATAGTCTCGGATCAAGATCCGAGATTCACATCTCACTTTTGAAAATGGACTACAAGGTGCACTTGGTACTAAACTCAACTTTAGTACCGCGTTCCATCCACAAACCGATGGGCAAACTGAAAGAACCAACCAAATAGTTGAAGACATGTTGAGAGCTTGCACAATAGATTTCCAAGGTTATTGGAACGAGCACCTACCTCTAATTGAGTTCGCCTATAATAGCAGTTATTAGGCAAGCATCAAGATGGCACCATTCGAAGCACTGTACGGAAGGAACTGTAGATCACCCGCATGCTGGAATGAGGTAGGAAAACAACAATGGCTAGGCCCAGAGATGGTGCAGAATACCACAAGAGACATTCAGGTAATCAGAGACCGGCTCAAGATTGCTCAATCCAGACAAAAGAGCTACGCCGACAAAAGAAGGCGAGATCTGGAATTTCAAGTAGGTGATCATGTATTCCTAAAGGTGTTACCTACGCGTGGCATCCAAAGATTTTGGGTGAAAGGAAAGCTCAGTCCTAGATTCATTGGTCCCTTCGAAGTACTCGAAAGGATTGGTGAGGTTGTATACCGACTGGCATTGCCACCAGATCTGGCATGTGTACACAATGTGTTCCATGTCTCCATGCTCAGAAAATGTGTCTATGACCCTACACACATCATCCGCCATGAGAAGTTGGTGCTAAACAAGGATGTGACATACGAAGAGAAGCCAATCAAGATACTGGAACGAAAGGTACAACAGCTCAAGAACCGTCCCATCCACGTGGTGAAGGTCTTATGGAATAACCGCGGAGTGGAAGAAGCCACATGGGAACCAGAAGGAATCATCAGACGTAACTATCCCGATCTTTTCGGTAAGACCTTTCCTCCCTTATGATCATATGAATTTAGGGACCAAATTCTTTTAAGAGGGGGAGGATGTAGCAACTAGAATTTTTGAAATTTTTTTTTTACATAATATTAAAATTTGATTTATTAGGAAATCAAATAAAAGAAAATAATTAAATAGGAAATTAATGGAAAGAGAATTAGATAAAACCCGTTAAATAAAAAGAAGTAATGGGCTTTATTAAAGTGACCCAATAGAATTTAGTGGGCCAAAATAGGAATTTTTAAAAGGAGAATAATAGAAAAATATCCAAAATTTGTAACTAAAATATTACTTAAATAAAAAGAGGGTATTTAATGCATTAAAATAAGAGATTTGAGTTGGATTTGGAATCTTAAACTTACCCCAATTGCTTGGCCACGAAATCCCCTATCTCTCAACCCAATTAGGACATCTCTTGCTTAAAAAGGGGAGAGGAAAATAGGAAACTCGGAATTAAAGGGGAATTAGACTTAAACTAGGAAAGGGAATGGGGAGAAGCTTAAATACTTCTCTAAAACCCTCATGGACGGCCCTAGCTCGTGCCAAGAGGTTGCTAGATCAGGAAGAAAGGCCAAGAGGAGGAGAAATTGTGGGAGAAAGGAGTTCTCAAGCCCTCAACCCGAGTTCTTCAAGTCTTAACCCTAGAAGAGGAAAATGATCAAATGTAGGCATTCTCACGAGCATAAATTTTAAAATTTTGTCTGTAGGTTGTCCCGATCATCAGGAAGAATACCCTCAAGTTTCATGATTTATCATCAAGTCAATATTTACTTCTTGATTTTTGAAGTTCTGCACTTATCTTGACCCCGAACCCCCTTATTAAATCTTGTTCTCCTTCTACACTTGATCTCAAGCCATGAAATTTTTATTGGAGATTCTGATGGATGTTAGGTTTCTTTTTCCCCTAAAAGCCCTAATTTCCATCCATCCTATCATGCGAATTAAATCGTTGATCCCAACTATACCTTGTTCTATGTTCGTCATGAATACTTTTTATTAAACCATGCTGAAACTTTCGTTGATTCCAGATACTGATATATTGGAAGTACCCATATATGTTTGGATCTGTTTAAAACTAGTTTCATGATTTTTCATGAACTGTACTATTTGTTCTTAATTTTAGAACAACTCTGTGTCAAGAAGGGCAACTCCTGGACCGCAATCCAAGACATGTCTGACCCCCTATCGGACTCAGGCGCAAGCCTTGTGAACGCGACGGCTCGATAGGCCTTTTCAGGGGTCTTGTCGTGACAACATCAACCATCGTGATCTGAACGCGACGGGCACTGTCGTCGCGATCCGTGAGATTGTCCTGACCGAACCGTCGCAATCCTTGCAAGACCCCATCGCGATTTCAATGCCGATTCTGAACAACCTGTCCTGTTCAGTGCAAGCCCTTGTCGCGATCTGCCCTGACCCCGTCACTACCCTCACGGGGGTGCGTCGTGATCTAGGTCTTTTACAGAAAAACCCCTAAATTGCACTGTTCTAATTGCCTATTGTGCTTATACCCTTTAATCCCAGCTATAACCGCAGTAATTGCACTTAATATAAATTGAACATTTATATGTGATTTAAAATACATACACACGACTAATTTCCATCTATGATTTCATGACACATGCACACACTTTGAACCACCCAAATATGGCTTAATTGGCATGAGCATGTTACATAATTTATCTGGTAATTTATGTAATTAAAATTTCCTCATGCTTAAATATACTTGTGCATGTTTTCTCGCGATATTTTGGAACACCGATACCGACGCTCCACTGTTCTAGAATTCCTCTAGAACGTCGAGCACTTGTTTCTATAATTACCCTCTTTCTTGACTTGGACGAACTCTCCGTCAGATATTCCTTCTGCCAAACTAGTGAGTCTTTGCTCAAGGCCTCCGTAAGTCTCCTCTGTCCATGGATTCCCACATGGTCGACGAGCCGGTTGTACCCTAACACCTATGACACCCTTTAGAGATCAACATGATCCAAACGGCTATTAGAAGTTCGATCTTATCTTGAATCACGTCGGACCTCTAGACCTGTGCTTAACATGGCCAGTGGAAGGGTCGTGAGTCCCACCTAACTGCCAACACCAAGTGCGCGTGTTGTGCAACTGTTACTATCGCCTGTTTACTCGACGTGTTACGTGCAATGGCCACTAGCTCTCATCTATACTCTATTCGCTCATCTATTCACGTTCTCTCTACTATCTCATCTTTTCATCTAGTGCTCTCATCTATTTCTTGGTACTCTATATTGGCCATTGATTGATTGTCTAAAGATAAATAATATAACCAATGCCTGACAATATATAAAGGGCCCGATCTGGTACTGGGATGTGCGCCGAAAAGTGCTAGTGCCCATGGGAGTTAAATGATCAGAGTGTTTGGCATTACACTCGAGTGCTATCTATCTTGACTATCTAAATGAAAATAAAAAAGTGCTATATTCTCTCGTGTCTATTGACAATAAAGTGCTATGCTATACTCGTTGTGCTATTGCTATACTTTGTGCTGTTGTGCTATGGCCATCTGCTATTTTATACTATTCCCGACACTTGTGCTATTTTTGAAAAGTCTATATTTGGAAAGTCTTGCTATTTCGATCATGGGCTATCCTGCTATCTTTTACCATACTGACTTTCTTGTTCTATCATTAGTTACTCTGCCTTTAATGCATTAATTATTTAAAGCCTACTTGAGCCTGAGATTTAAGTCCTACTGGGCGTTGTCGCTCACCCTGCATTATTTGTCATTGTGTTCTTAGGTGAGACCAAGGATGAACCATACACTTAAGAGGACGGGAACGACCTGGAGTGATGTCATGAGTACCCTAGCATCCTAGCACTTGTTTAGGGTTGTAGTCGTTAAATTTGAGTTTAGTCTTTTGCTTTATTTCAATGTAATTGGGCCCTATAGAATGACTCTGATATTTGTGGTTGTAACGGGACATTGGAAATTATTAATGAGAAAGGTTGCTTCAGTATTATTCATAGTGCAATGGTTTGATGTCTAGTACATGCTCTATACCTATTCTTACAACTGGCTCACGTTCTGATATTCCGTGTCGGGGCGTGACAAAGAAAGTGGTTTGGAATTAATTAACTTAGTTCTAAATGTGATTAAATTATCTTGCAAGCCATGGCTTCACGTGGTAGGTGAGGTATTCCTACTCGTGAGGATGAGCAGAGGAGAGAGGAGAGGGGTGAGCAGCAGGCCCCAGCACCACAGGGACCTACTGTACTTCCTCCACCACCACCAGTAGATTATGGAGTATTCATGCAAGGTCTGGTGCAGGCCATGCAGACCCAGGTGCATACTCAGGCGGCACTCCAGGCTCAGCTGGAGGCTCAGGTTAGAACTATTGGATAGACGTTGTCTGTTTTTCCTGAATTGTATGATTGTTATGTTGCTTATGAGTTATATATGTTATTCATGTTGATTATTGTAGCGGGCTCAGGCTCCAGCTCCAGTTCCCCAATAGCATGGCCATGGTGGTCCTTCCATCATGGAGCAGTTCAAGAGGATGGCTCCACCCTCTTTTAGGGGGGAGAGTGCTTTTAGCGGAGAGCTGGATGAGGGAGATCAAGAAGATCTTCTGAGCGATTAGGTGTGCTGAGGAGGACAAGGTTAGCTTAGCCACCTATATGCTATAGGTATGTGTTAGTTGTATATGAATTTATTAGTATTAAGTTTAGATTGCCTAGATTTGGTGCTTATGGATGGCTTGATGCTGGATAGAGCCGATGTGTGGTGGGCTTCGTTACTGCGTACCCGGTTTAAGGACGGTGCTGTTGAGGTAGTATGGGACGAGTTCATGAGGCTCTTTCAGGCCAAGTTCGTTCCAGAGCATATCTAGGACAAGATGGAGCAGGATTTCCTTACTTTTACTCAAGGCTCCATGACCGTACTTGAGTACGAGGCCAGGTTTGCGGAATTATCAAAGTATGCACCTCACATTGTGGCTGATGAGCGTAGGAAAGCGAAGAAGTTTGTGATGGGCCTTAAGCCATCACTTAGGTTGAGGCTGGTGGCGTTTGACCATCGTACCCTGAATGAGGCCCTTAGCGCTGCATGTAGGTAGGAGGGCGAGATGGAGCAGTACCTCGAGGAGAAGAAGGCATCGCATAAGAGATCTGCACCTCCTTTCCAGCGGTAGGATAGGAAGAAGGCGGCGTACCAGTCACCGCAACGTCCTGTGGCAGCGAGTAGTCAGCAGGTAGCTTCTTAGTGGTACCCCGGTAGTAGGCCTAACGGTAAGAAGGAGTGCCCTCACTGTGGAAGGGCACATGTCGGTACCGAGTGCTGGAAGATGGCGGGAAAGTACCTAAAGTGCGGGAGCAGTGAGCATCAGATCCGGGACTACCCTAGACTTCAGTAGGGAGTCTAGCGTGGAGCGCCAGCCCCAGCAATGGCAGCAGCAGCAGTGCCAGCTATAGGAAGTGTAACACCCCATATAAGAATATGTTAAATGGACTAAATCAGTTGACTACCAACAACTCGGACTAGTCATTTTCAGAGCTCGAATAGGAAAAGAACTCTGAAGTTAAGCGTGCTCAGTTGGGAGTAGTCCCAGGATGGGTGACCTTCCTGGGAAGTCTACCAACTACTATGGTTGTTGGGCCAGTTTGCTGGTTGGGTCATCACAAATGGTATCAAAGCCATGCCCAGCCGGAAGTGCAGGAACTAAGTGCCACGTAGGGCAAAGTGCTACGCTATGGGAGCCACCTCTTGAGGCCATAATGGCGCAAAGTGCTACATAGTGGGAGCCACCTCTTGAGCCTATGGGGGCCACCTCTAGAATCCTACCTACCTGGGGTTTGATTGTGTGCTATATGTGAGCAGCGACGAGGACGTCGCTTATATAAGAGGGGTAGATTGTAACACCCCATATAAGAATATGTTAAATGGACTAAATCAGTTGACTACCAACAACTCGGACTAGTCATTTTCAGAGCTCGAACAGGAAAAGAACTCTGAAGTTAAGCGTGCTCAGTTGGGAGTAGTCCCAAGATGGGTGACCTTCCTGTGAAGTCTACCAACTAGTATGGTTGTTGGGCCAGTTTGCTGGTTGGGTCATCACAGGAAGACTAGGAAGGCCTCGAGCCCAAGCTCGAGTGTTTGCCGTAGCACGAGAGGATGCCGAGCATGCGGATAATGTCACCGAAGTTACAGTTCTTTTCATGGGTGTGCACGCTCGAGTTTTGTTTTATATGGGTGCCACTCACTCGTTCATTTCCGAGCGGTTTGCTAGGCAGTTAGTTATAGAGTCAAGATTAGAGGCTGAGGAGTCCGAGGTTCCGTTGTCTGTGCACACACCTGCGGGAACTGTATCGACTAGAAAGTGTATTCCGTCGTTACCTGTGTGCATTGAGGATCGAGTCTTAGATGGGTGTTTCTTCTTGATAAATATGGGCCTCGAGCCCAAGCTCGAGTGTTTGCCCTAGCACGAGAGGATGCCGAGCATGCGGATAATGTCACCGAAGTTACAGTTCTTTTCATGGGTGTGCACGCTTGGGTTTTGTTTTATATGGGTGCCACTCACTCATTCATTTCCGAGAGGTTTGCTAGGCAGTTAGTTATAGAGTCAAGATTAGAGGCTGAGGAGTTCGAGGTTCTATTGTCTGTGCACACACCTGCGGGAACGGTATCGACTAGAAAGTGTATTCCGTCGTTACCTGTGTGCATTGATGATCGAGTCTTAGATAGGTGTTTCTTCTTACTAAAGATGAAGGGCTATGATGCCATTCTAGGTCTGGATTGGCTAGAGGAGCACTATGTTTTAGTTGATTATCGTGGGAAGAAGATCACTTTCCGTATTCTTGGTGAGGATGAGTTTTCATATCCCTTGCCAAGGAACTTAGCGGAAAGGTTTGTTATCTCCACCATGAAGGTGATGAGGATGGTTAACAAGGGTTGTGACGCTTTTCTTGCCAGCGTGGTATTAGTACCGAAGGCTGATCAGTCACTTACTCTTGCGGAGATTGATGTAGTGCAGGAGTTTCCAGACATTTTTTCCCGATGATGTGTCTAGATTTCACCGTTAGTGGGATAGAGTTTATCATAGAGTTGCTTCCAGGCACCTCTCCTATCTCAAAGGCTCCATATCGGATGACACCTGCGAAGTTAGCCGAGTTAAGGAAGCAGTTGCAGGATTTGCTAGATAAGGGATTTATTCGCCCTACTGTATCTCCTTGGGGCGCACCTATTTTATTTGTAAAGAAGAAGGATGGGTCACTTAGGTTATGCATTGATTATAGGAAGTTTAACCAAGTAACTGTAAAGAACATGTATCCCTTACCGTGGATTTATGATCTATTTGACCAGTTGTAGAATGCATCAGTATTTTCTAAGATTGATCTGTGGTTTGGCTATCATCAGTTAAGGATTATGTGTGAGGATGTGTCTAAGACGGCCTTTAGGACTCGTTATGGACATTATGAGTTTTAGTTCTTCCTTTTGGTCTAACCAACGCCCCTGCAGCCTTCATGGATTTCATGAATAGGGTGTTTAGACCTTATCTAAATAGTTTTGTCGTAGTGTTCATCGATGATGTGTTGGTCTATTCTCCGGATGAGGCCACACACCGTCAGCATTTGAGGGTAGTGCTTGAAGTTCTCCGAGAGCACAAACTATATGTTAAGTTCAACAAGTGCGATTTCTGGATGCGTGAGGTTCATTTCCTTGGGCATGTTATCTCTGGCACTGGTGTTGCAGTTGATCCATCGAAGGTCCAGGCAGTATTAGATTGGGAAATTCCCAGGACCTCATCGGAGATTCGTAGTTTCCTTGGTTTAGCAGGCTATTATCGGCGATTTATTGAGGGATTTGCATCTATCGCCGCACCTTCGACTAAGCTAACCAGGAAGGGTGTGAAGTTTGTCTGGTCCGAGAAGTGTGAGTGTAGCTTTCAATTATTGAAGGCTAAGCTTACTTCTGCACTGGTATTGATTTTACCGAGTGCTGTAGAGGGTTTTGCCATTTACTCGGATGCATCTCGGATTGGTTTAGGCTGTGTGTTAATGCAGCGGGGAAGGGTAGTGGCGTATGCCTCTCGTCAAGTGAAGGAGCATGAGCGTAACTATCCGACTCATGATTTGGAGCTTGCGGCAGTGGTTCATGCACTAAAGGTCTGGAGACACTATCGTTATGGTGTCAGATTTGAGGTGTTCACTGACCATAAGAACTTGAGGTATCTCTTCTCACAAAAGGAATTAAACCTACGGCAGAGGAGATGGATTTAGTTCCTCAAGGACTACGACTTCGATCTTCAGTATCATTCTGGAAAGGTGAATGTCATAACAGATGCTCTCAGTAGGAAGAGGTCATTACTCTAGCAGGATTGGAAGATGTTGGAGGATGCTGCTTGTGCGATGAATGAGTTAGAGCCATTATTGTGTCAGGCTTTTGTAGCTCAATTGTCCATTCGGTCCACTGTGATGGATGAGGTGATCGAGCAGTAGAAAGCCGACCCTAGACTGCATGAGTTAGTGGGCAAGGCAGACATTGCTCGTGATGAGGATGGTGTGATTAGGTTCCATCACCGAGTCTGTGTTCCCGATATTGTGGATGTTCGTGAGCATGTATTAGCAGAATCTCATAGGTCGAAATTCTCTATTCATCCAGGTAACATTAAGATGTACCAGGATTTGAAGAGATCATTTTGGTGGTCTCACATGAAGAAGGATGTAGCGGATTTTGTATCCAGGTGTTTAGTATGCTAGCAAGTGAAGGCCGAGCGGCAGCGACCATCTGGTCTTATGCAAAAGATGGAAATACCAGTATGGAAGTGGGAGGCCATCACTATGGATTTTGTAACGGGTTTGCCTAGATCAGTTAGAGGCAATGACTCGATTTGGGTAGTTGTAGATAGATTCTCTAAGACTGCGCATTTCTTGCCTATGATGAAGAAGCAGTCAGTGGAGAGTTTAGCTAGATTGTATGTTAGTAGCATTGTTAGGTTGCATGGTGTGCCGAAGTCGATCATTTCGGATCGAGATCCGAGATTTACTTCGAGGTTGCGGAAGGGTCTTCAGGAGGCATTAGGTTCTGAGTTAAAGGTTAGCTTGACGTTCCATCTCCAGACAGATGGACAGTCCAAGAGGACTATCCAGACACTCGACTACATGTTGAGAGTGTGTGTGCTGGATTGGAAGGGTGATTGCGAACGTCATTTACCTCTTGTGGAGTTCGCATATAACAACAATTTTCATGCGAGTATTGTTATGGCTCCATTCAAGGCATTGTATGGAAGGCCTTATAGATCTCCTTTATGTTGGGAGGAGACCGATGATAGGCAGTTGATCGGTCCGGAGTTAGTTCAGGAGACTTCGGATAAGATCCAGCTTATTAGGAAGAGGCTTGTTGCGGCGCAGGATAGGTAGAAGAGTTACGCCGACAATAGAAGGAAGGATTTTGAATTTGAAGTTGGCGAGCATGTCTTTTTGAAGATATCGCCTACTCGATGTGTTGTCAGATTTGGCTGGCATTGTAAGCTAAGTCCTAGATTCATTGGCCCGTATGAGATTCTCAAACGTTTGGGCATCGTGGCGTATGAGCTAGCTTTACCCCCGGCATTAGCTAGTGTTCATCCTGTATTCCACGTATCTATGCTTAGAAGATATGTCCGAGATCCATCTCATGTTATTAGTCACGAGCCAGTGGAGATCCAACTAGATCTGTCATATGTTGAGCAACCAGTAGCTATTATTGACCGGAAGGTTCAGCATCTTCGGAACAAGAGTATTGCGTCCGTGAAGGTGCTATGGCGGAACTTCTCGCGAGAGGAGGCTACTTCGAACTTTGTCTCATTCCGCGAACTTTGTCATATGATGTTTATTTACTTTTGTGTATATTATTTATGTGCATATGTGAATATGTAGATATGTGTTTATTTCTGTACATATTATGTTTAAATGATGTTGTGTATATGTACATATGTATATACATGTCTAATTATGTACTAATTATGTACATATTATTTTTATTTAAGTTGTACATATTGTATTTAAATAATAAGATGTATAAAGTATGTAATTTACAAGGTGAAAGCATGTTTATCTGATTTCTGTGTTCTAGCCGAAATGCCAATTAACGTGAACATGTATTGACGTTTAAGGGAATGTTGACATCCAGATCGATGGACGCTGACTCCTAGTAAACGGCAACAAATTGGCCATTTATTTCTTAGAAATTGTGCGGTTTCAGATCGGGAAACGGCCGCGTTTTCTCCAGTTCTGGTTTTGGAAACTACCTCTCAACGGTAGGATTTCCACCTTAATGCGTACCCCGATCCCCTTAGCTTATAAAAACACTAGATTAGGGCGAAGTTAGGTCTTTTGGCTTTTTGAGAAACCCTGCTCCTGTCCTCACCTTGCCCACTGAAGAGGGAGGATATGAAATTTATTCAGATGCTTCTGGAACAGGTCTAAGATGCATCTTAATGCAACAAGGGAAAGTAATAGCTTATGCCTCAAGACAGTTGAAGACCCACGAAGTGAACTACCCGATTCATGACCTGGAGTTAGCAGCTGTAGTATTCGCCTTGAAGATTTGGAGGCATTATATTTATGGTGAGCAATTTAAAGTCTTTTCTGACCACAAGAGTTTGAAATACTTGTTCTCACAGAAGGAGCTTAACATGAGACAAAGAAGGTGGTTAGAGTACCTTAAGGACTTTGACTTTCCCATTCAATATCACCCTGGGAAAGCCAATGTAGTGGTAGACGCTTTAAGTAGACAACCAGGAGCTATGCTAGCTAGTATGATGCGGGGCGAATGGAAGTTACTAGAGCAATTTGCAAGTTTGAATATAGACGTGGGAAAGAAGGAAAAACAAGTAATGATTTCAAATCTCCAGATACAATCCGATCTACTGACCGAAATCAAGGAGAAACAGGGAGAGGATCCATTCTTAGTTGAGATCAGGGAGAAGCTAGAGCAAAGACCTGACATTACTCTATCAGCTGAAGGGAGATTATTATTCCGAGGTAGAACATATGTCCCTGATCATGGAGAACTCAAGAAGAGGTTACTAAATGAAGCTCACCAGTCCAAGTACACAATTCATCCAGGATCAACAAAGATGTACCAAGACTTTAAAAGGTCATACTGGTGGCCAAACATGAAGAGGGATGTGGCCGATCATGTGTCATACTGTTTAACATGCATGAAAGTCAAGGCCGAGCATTTCCGTACAGCTGGTGGACTGCTACCACTGGAAATCCCGGAATGGAAGTGGGATAGCATCGGTATGGACTTTATCATGGGATTGCACAAGACTAGGGGTGGTATGGATGCAATTTGGGTAATAGTGGATCGATTGACTAAGTCGGCTCACTTCTTTCCGATCAAGAGTACATGGTCAGTAGATGTATTGGCTGCACTATATGTTAAGGAAGTAGTCAGATTGCATGGGGTTCCATCTAACATAATATCGGATCGGGACCCTAGATTTACTTCACATTTCTGGAAGGGTTTACAAGCAGCAATGGGTACTAAACTAAACTTTAGTACTGCCTTCCATCCTCAGACTGATGGACAAACCGAAAGGACCAATCAAATTGTGGAAGACATGCTTCGTGCTCTGGTGCTAGATTTTAAAGGTCGATGGGATGATCAGTTGTACCTGATAGAGTTTGCATATAACAACAGCTATCAGGCAAGTATCAAGATGGCTCCGTTTGAAGCCTTATATGGCAGAAGTTGCAGATCACCCCTTTGCTGGGAAGAGGTTGGGGAGAACCAATGGGTTGGACCCGACTTAATTGAGGCGACTGTCAAAAAGGTTCAAATTGTCCGGGAACGTCTAAAGATAGCACAATCTAGGCAGAAGAGTTATGCAGACAAGAGAAGGAGAGAACTGTAATTTCAGGTTGGCGAACATGTTTTTTTGAAGGTCTCACCTTCAAGGGGAATACAAAGATTTGGGATCAAAGGGAAGTTGAGTCCCACATTCATAGGGCCATTTGAAATTATGGAAAGGATTGGTCAGGTGGCGTATAGACTTGCACTACCTCCACAGCTTGCGAATGTGCATAATGTGTTCCACATATCCATGCTGAGGAAGTACTTATTCAATGCCGACCATGTAATCAACCATGAGGACTTGGAGATTCGAGAGGACCTGACTTATGAAGAGAAGTCGATCAAACTGTTGGATCGGAAGATTCAACGACTCAGGAATCGTACCATACCTACGGTGAAGGTCCAATGGAGTCGAGACGGAGTTACTAATGCCACTTGGGAAACAGAGGAAAGAATGAAGAAAAACCACCCAGAACTTTTCTCAGGTACGAACTACACCATTATGTGTAAATTTGGGGACCAAATTCTCTTAAGTGGGGGAGGATGTAACACCCCGGAAATTTAGTGATTTAGAATTAAAGGAGAATAAAGAAATTCTGTGATTATTGGAACGATAAAACTTACGTACCATTATCGTACAAGAGAAAACACATCAGGGAAAATTGTAACACAGAAGAATAACCCAACCATAAATTAAATAAACATGTTGGAGAGACTCACAACATTATGTATTAATAACCCATTAACAAGATTTGGCCAATGGAGTACATTTGGTCCAAGAATAAAAATTGGGACAAGGAAATACCCAGAAATTTGTGTATGTAATTATGTAGTAATTAGGGAGGGAAATTTAGGGTTAAAATATGAGTGATTAGTCATGTAAGGTAAGCCAAAATCGAACCCAACTCTAAGAGGTGGTTTCCTAAACCTTTGCTACCTCCTTTGGGTGAGAGAATCCCAGATTTCTTGGAATCTAGGAAACAGAATTCGCAGCCCTTTCCTAGTCCCGTTAGGAATTGTTGGTACACCCTAAATCTATAAGAACTCATCCTTAAACTATTGGGGAAGGTTTAGCAACAAGTTGGGGTCGTGAGCAACGATTTGAAGTGCTGGAGGAGTGGAGAACGGCTTGGGAAAACGTTGTCTTTCCCATCCTCGCTCTGCATCAACCCAGAAATCTGCAGAGAGTTCTTAGCATTCAAAGGTAGGTGTTCTCGGGCCAAGATTAAAGAAAACCAACACCATCATGTAGATCTTTGAGTCTAGGTTCATTTGCACTTGGTTTGACTAATTTTCATGGAGTACACATTGTGTATTCGTAGTTTTCCCTAAGTCGTGGCCAATTAGGGATTTTCCCGTTCTTCTTATTATGCATGTGATTCGAGACCGAATTAGACTAAACATTCTTCATGAACGTTCTTCTACTTGTATTCATGATCATCTTTTATGTTGGACGTTTTATCCAAAAGTCTTTTGTTAGAGAGTTATAAGCTTCGTAAGAGAGTTGCTGCATGATACTGCGATTTCGGGCTACATTAGCTTTATATTTTTCACATGTTTTCTCGGGTTTTGAGATAGACTTGGATCAAATCTCCAACATCAAAGTTCTTCTACTAGTTTCCCTCGTCATCTTTTGTGTTGAACGTTTTATCTAAATGTCATTTGTTAGAGAGTTATAAGAGATGTAAGTGAATTTCTGCATGAGACGTGTTTTCTGGTTACACTTGACATATAAGTTTTTCTAGGAGGGCCACTAGTGTCGACACTACCTGAACTAGTGTCGACACACTATCCCAAAACAGCTCAAAATGTGTTCTGGGAAAGTCTCTAGTGTCGACACTAGTTGATCTAGTGTCGACACACTGTCCCGAATTGGCCCAGAAGTTTTCTGGGAGGGTCTCTAGTGTCGACACTACCTGATCTAGTGTCGACACATTGTCCCATATTAGCCAGAAGGTTTTCTGGAAGCTGTCTCTAGTGTCGACACTACTTGATCTAGTGTCGACACTACTTGACCAGTTTTGCATTATTTTGTCTTGTGTTTGAAGCATTGTGTCGACACCAGTAAGGGGTGTGTCGACAATACCCTTACAAAAAAATTGCATATTTTGGGTCTGATCATTTCATGATGTCTACTAGCATGTGCATGATGTTATATAGTGTGTATGGACCTAAAATAAATCAACCCATTGAAAAATAGTAATGATATGAATACGATTCTAATGTGTAGTTGTGATTGATCTTATGTCCATTGAGTTATCTTGTGATCTTGCTCATTGTCAATTGATAAGATAAGAATATGATATGAATGTGGGGATGAATACATGTTAGTATGGACTTGTTAGTGGTGTTAAATCATGATTTGCATATGAGTTTCAATAGTTACATGCTTTCCGGTGTTCAATTAATTATTTGTCAATTGCATACCTGTTAGGAAAAATTTGTGACTCGTCACTTACACTTTTGCATGAATAGGCACACCCTCCTTGGGGAAAATTGAGAGCACATGTTCTGCATATGATCTGTCTTTAGAAACATCCTCATGTCAAGACATTAATGAATTATGAAACATAAGATACGTCGTTATCCTGCCTTGTTCTCTTGAGCTATTTGTCATACCTTGACTCTATGAATGATCATGTTCCTTTTACTATGAGCTTGCCATTGAAACTCTGTGGCCATAATATGAATTTGTTTGTTCGGCACAACGTGGGACTCCGGTCAAAATTTGATCCAATGCCTGTGCAAAAAAAGGGGCCTGGTCCAGTCCTGGGGAGGAGCGCCCCAATGTACTTATTAAGCGCGGGAGTATGGACTTCTGGTGCTTGGCATAGCACAAACAAATAAGCAAGATTTGTGGGAATGTGCCTTCGTTTGATATGATAAGTTTGATTTGATCTGATATGATAAGATTTGATATGATACGTCTGTTCACGTGAATACGTGATATCTATGAATATGGCCAATCTTTTTTTCTTGATATGATTCTACTCTTGAAATATCTATCCTTGTATATGCAACTCGACATTTGATCTAATCTGATATCCATTCTACTCTGCTATTCAACTTGTTAGAAAAGCATGCATTGTCATCATATTCATGTGCATATCTGCCTATTAAAATGTTAATCATGTATATTAGTGCCTGCACAATATTGAGATGTAAATCCTACTGAGCTAGTTCGCTCACCCCTATCATCCTGCCCTTTTCAGGTAGTGATGAGGAACCAGAGGAGTCGGATGGGACAAGGCAAGAGTGATGAGCACCCGCCACATGAGTAGTCGACAGTTTAGGAATAGATATTTGAGTAGTCTATGTAATAGTGAAACTTTTCTTGAAGTTTTATTTGAATAATGGACCCTTTAGCTGGTTCTTTCTATGTAAGGTTGTAACTAGATGAATGGAATGGAATAAAGTATACTTTTGGTGACCATATTATAGTCTCGAATGTGGTCTTCTGTTTAATTGTGACTCTGCGTTATTTAACTGTGATACGTTTATTTGTATCGATCACGTCCCCCGGTATTTATTCCGCTGCTAAATATCGGGGCGTAACAGATTGGCCTTCATAGTTGTGAGCTTCAGATGCCATTTCTTCTCAAATCTTTTTGGGATTCTTCTAAGAAGACCTCGCTCTGATACCACTTGTTGGATCGAATTGGCAAGCTAAGCAGTCCTAGAGGGGGGTGAATAGGACTTTTGATCTTTTAAAAATTCTTCTGAAAATCACAGCACTAAATAAATAGGTTAGTACTCAAAGTGATGTGTGTGATTCAAGTGTAGATTTGGCGGAAACAATCACACAAGAAATTTGAACACAGATTTTATCCTGGTTCGGCCCTTCCCACATGGAAGTCCTACATCCAGTCCTCAAGCCAACCACTTGAGATTTCAGTAAGCTACCAATAAATTTGGCCTTCTCTCACCCTTGAGAGGAATTACAACACCCACTTGCTCCCTAGCAAGTCTTCCCTATACAGAGGTACAACAAAGCCTTTTCACCAAGGCCTTCCCTACACAAGAGGGGCATAGTGCAGATAAAGACTTTTGCATAAATACAAGGAAATTTGACAGAGGTGTGTTTACCTCAAAATTGAGCACAAACACACAGACTTCAGATGGATATAACAGATATAGAATTGGCTCTAAATCCTATCTGAAGTAAAAAGGGGGTGGACTAAACAAGAATTGAAACTGAGTACAATTGCCACCCACAAATAGAACTTCTCTTGTCTAAGCACAAGGAAACTCTCAAAGGAAATCAAGCATGAAGGCTTCAGAGAGCTTGAGGAAGTCGAATGACTCTTGTAGGAGAATGAGACTTGAAACACTTGTGGATTCTATGTATCATTGTATGTATCTCTCAGTATGTTGTGTGTATATTCTCTTCCTCTTGAGCTCCTTCTATAGTCTTCAAATTATGACCGTTGAAGCTTATGGCCATTGAAGCTTGTGGCCGTTTGTAATATAGCCGTTTGAGGAGGAATTCTGGATTTCTTTGTGTCCTGAAGATATTGCCCAGCAGGTCTTCAAAATAGCTTCTTCCCGAGGTTTTTATTTTGTTAACATCTAGAAGATAAGCTCTTGTAGCAAATAGCTGAGGGAGAGGCATGCTAGACATATGCTCAATAAATGCCTGCTGTAAGGACAAGACAAAAGAAAAACGTATCTCCATACCCTTAAGGTAGGTGGGTCAGAAAAGTTCAGTACAAAGTATGGAACCTCGTATCCCACTAGTATTACAGATAGCAGACAGACAGAAAAAAAGTTAAAGTATGGGTCTGTCAGTGGTAGGTGAGATGGTCAGATGCCATGCGTCTGAGTCTTACATAAATGCTATGTGTCTTTGTGAAGCTAACAATAAGGCAAAGTGGGACATCAGTACTGAGAAATTTAAGGAGACACTTTTCAGAACATGTTTAGTACAGGATAATTAATTTGAGAGCTTTCATGTCAAGATCCTGTCAGAAATATAATAATAATTTTTTGAAGTTATTAAGATAATATGCATACAGCAATCTTGTTGTTGAAAATACACAAACTAGATTTGATGATGTTCATATAGAACTGACAGAGTGTGAAATAAGCACAAAGTACAGAATTTGTCAGTATAGTCGAATACAGACTAAAGATATTCGATTGTATGAGTCGAATGCAGAATAAAGGTATTCGACTATATGAGTCGAATGCAGAACAAAGGTATTCGACTGTATGAGTCGAATGCAAAACAAAGGTATTCGACTGTATGAGTCGAATGCTGAAGAAAGGTATTCGACTGTATGAGTTGAATACTATGTAAACAATGTGGGCTTTGATTTCTGACTGCTATTTCTGAAGGAGTTGAATATGGTAGTCGAATTTAGTATGTTGAGAGATAGTTGTGGCCTTAGAAAATTTTAGGATACTCTTTTCTGAAAAGATTAAATATTTTTGTGGTATAAAACATATATTTAAAATTTGTCATGGCAAAAACATAATTTTATAAAATCTACGAAAGTCATTAGATTTCTTAGAGGTAGTTGCTCAATAATGTGAAATTAGTTTTGTTGGATATTCAGATGCTGACTATGCTGGATGCAAGGTAGATAGAAAAAGCACCAGTGGTAGTTGTCAATTTCTTGCAGGATGCTTGATTTCATGGTCTTCAAAGAAGCAAAATTCAGTAGCACTATCAACAGCTGAAGCTGAGTACGTAGCTGCTGGGAGCTGTTGTACTCAACTCTTATGGATAAAACAACAACTAGAGGACTATGGATTGCACATCAAGAACATCCCATTGCTGTGTGACAACACCAGTGCGATAAATCTCACCAAATATCCAGTTCAGCACTCCAAGACGAAACATATAGAGGTTAGATATCATTTCATTAGAGATCATATAGCTAATGGAAATATAAATATTTCTTTTATAGATATGATAAATCAGTTAGCAGATATCTTTACAAAAGTCTTACCTGAAGAGAGATTTACGTCTCTTAGAAGGGAACTAGGCATGTGTAATGTGTAAAAGATATGATTGCATGTAACTGAAATAAAAAAAACTTCAGAATAATATTTATCCTTCCCGTTGGATTTAAGCAAATCCTCTATTGCTTGCGTCATAAATTGCTATGACGTTTCGAAATGAATTCTTTATTGTATGTGCTATCTTCTCCTCTTTTGTCGTTATCTGCATTTATTGCTCTGGCATTTCAAAAGCGCCTTTATGTCCTGCCGTTAAATTCGTAAGTCATGCCTTATCGATTTCATCTTTCTCTCTCTTCTCTTTCGACTTGCCTGGAGCGATAAAACCCTATCGATTCCAGACTCCTCTCTGTGTGATTTCGAAAAGAACTCTTTGTTCCCGCCAAGATTTCTTGAGGGCTTCTGTTCCATTCCGACCCACGATCCTCCAGAAACTCTCACTGTTCAATTCCATGGCTGCTTCTAGGAGTTTCGGCACCGTAGGTGGTTACAGCGTCGCCTTTCTCACAGCGGAGTAGCAGAAAAGGTTTGCACCAGTCAAGATCAAGTTGTGCAGTAACAAGGTAGTAGATATTGCTGATTTAGAGAAGAATGGGATGCACAGTATCGTGGAAGCCATAGAAAGGATGAAATGGACGAGAATGGTCACAGTTTCTGAAGCTAGCTACCCGGACCTAGCCAAGGCGTTCTACACCTGCCTGAAGATGGAAGAAGATGGGTCCCTTTCCTCCACAGTTAAAGGTACCCACATTCTCATCACCTATGATCTATTGGAGAGGCTATTTTGTGTGTCTACCGCCGGTCGCAGTGGGGTAGACAGTGTGGATATTCATGCTAAGGGTTTAGGCATCATCGGAACAGAGTACAAGCTAAAAGATGGTAAAATAGACATCAACAAACTGAACGCATTCAACAGGATTCTCCACTTTATTGTGTGCCAGATTCTAGTGTCAAGAAGTGCCACCTTCTCAACTTGCCCTAAAGTCGATTCTGACATGATGTTTTGGGCAATCTAGAATCAGGATATTAATATGGCTCAAGTAATCATTGAGAAAATGAGATTTGCTGCAGATATGATATGGGACAGAAAGAACAAGCTGAATGTATCACTTCCATATGCACACTTGCTGACCAGGATATTCAAGCATTTTAATATTGATTTGAAAGGAGAAGTGATGGAGAAGATGGGCTAGCCTATTCAGTCGAGGAATCTGAAGAAGAGTTGTTTTTCTCTAGTAGGAAGTGTTTGGACCAAGACCTCTATGGCAGAAGGAGAGGCAATTATTAGAGAGGTCCCAGAAATTCCAGTGGTCCAAAAAGAGGAAGAAGCAGTCAGAATAGAAGTACTCGTGGCAAGTGCAAGAAGAATAGAAGAAATTGCTTATGAGCATATTGAGCCCATTGGGCAACCATCTGTAATTGAAGAAGTTTTGGAGACTATTGCTCACTTTGCGGGGGAGCAAGAAGATACCATCATAGAAAACATCTCTAATATTCCTGCTGAAGTTGCTAGTGCGGATGTTAGCCAGGAAGTAGCTATTTCAGAAGATGTGGCACCAGGCCACACAAAAGAAAGTCTTAAGGAAGATATTCCTATTGATCCTACTGCAAATATTACTGTTGAATCCAGTGTAACTATAGCTGTTCAGGGGGAGCATGAGATTCAGGGGGAGCCCACAACTAGTGCCCCTGCTGATCCATTCCAGGAAGGTGTTGTGGCAAGCACCTCTGATGGTGTTGAGGATATTAACATGGAGCCAGCCATCGGCTCAAGCAGTAGAAGTAAGAGTGTTGCCACAGAAATTCCATTGCTAACCAGGAAGGCTCACCGAAGATCCAAGAAGAAGAAGAAAACTCTTGTGCACCTAATGCCTGTAATTGAAAGATTAAATGCACATAAGGAGATCTTATGCTCTGTACAGTCTGACATTTCCTCTATTTTCATTAGTCAGAGCACTGGAGCCAAGGAAATGGGAGGAGTCAAAGCTGTGCTCTAAGGAATGAGAAACGAGTTGGGAAGCCTGAAGCAATTAGTAGCAGAACATTCAGATTTTGTGAAGGCACAGTTGTCCACTCCAGCCCCTTCTGCTCCCACTCAACCAATAGTAGAGGAACCTGCAGTTGTGCCATCAGGGCCCATTGGTGAAGAATCTGGGCCGTCAGGGCCATTTGTTGAAGAGTCAGGGCCGCCAGGACCATCAGTTGAAGATTCAAGGCCATCAGCGCCAGTGGTTCAACATGTTGGAAGTAGGCCATCAGGGCTAGTGCAGTCAGAGGCAGAGCAAGTCAGGATTCAAGAGCTTGTAGTAGAAGCTACTGTGCCCCCAGAAGCTCCTGTTCCTTCTCCTCTTCAAACTTCAGCTCCTTTCACTCCACCTTCATCTTCCACTGCCTCAACACCTGAAACCTTCAAACAACCTCTTCCAAAACATATCTCATCACCTGCACCTTTTCCTTCTACCCCATCTTCTTCACCTATTTCTTCTCCTATTATTCCTCCTCCTCCCACTTTTGAGGAACCTCTAGCATCATCTTCTTCAGCTGGACCCTCCTCCTCTGGTCCATCAACTACTGAACCATCTGCACCACCTCCTCCTACTTCTTTTTATTCTCTTCATCCACCCACTTCTCCATCTTTCATAACTATCATTCCAGAGGGTGCTCGTATTCAGGGTGAGGTCATTCAAGACAACAAAGATGAGTTTGAAGAAGTAATTCTTCACTCAGTCTTGTCTGTTTCATCTCATATTCACAGGACAAGCTCTTCTAGTCCTACCCCTAAAAAGAGGAAAGTCTCAAAGGACCTTGCACTCTCCTCTGAACCTTGTTTTCCCCCTCTTTGGTTCTCTTTTTCTGTTGAAAATCGAAGAAGATCCCTATACTGTGAATTCTTACAAAAATATACATTTGCTATAATTTTTGGCCTCTGAAGCGCGGCATTGTTGACTGTATATTTCCGTTGTCTATAGTTCCGTACACACTTCAATATGCTCACCTTCTCTAAACTGTCTCACAGATTTAAAATCACAAAGAGGAACTAATATAGTGGAGAGAACAGGTCATATCCACAGAGAGGCTGAATAGAATTTGACTTAAGAAACTACTTTTTGAAACACTCTATTGACACTTTTCACCAAAGTAATAATGCTTTAAACATGAACATGTAAACTGAACCAACCAAATCCCTCACAACTCGACAGGTCAAACAAACAGAAAGAGATCTGAATTAGACATTCTTAAATGGCTGGACAAACAACTTTGAATAAAAGATAGACAAAAATACTGCGCTCAGAATGAATTTCTACACACTTTCACCTCTCTAATTGCTCAATCCACAACAAAAAATTACACGCAGATGCAACTTCTAACTCTGAAACAATTTGGATCTCAAAAGAGAATAAAAAGATAACAGAACAAGATTCTCAAAAGAAAATTCAAACCATTGTACCCCTCAGCTTAGGGGATGAACAATTAACAAAATCAGCTCTCCACAAACATCATATCATTACCTCACAGCTCAAGGATCAGACAAAAATTAAGAAACAGGAATTTACTGATGCAAACAGAAATTTACTGTTGCTAAATTGAAATTCTCAGGCTATGAAGAACAGAAATGAGAACAAAATTAAGAATACTAAGAAGCTCCGGAATCCCTCATGAATTCAGAACTATCTCTGCTGCAACAAGAACTGAACTCATGACTCATCTATAAATTGGAACTACGTAAACTTCTGGAACCCTTCTAGAAGCCGTTGAACCAAGAAAGAAGCAATCACTGGATCGATCTCCCTCAGCACAACCAGTCCATTCTCACAAAAGACAGAAGAAATAAAAAACTCCAATTCCACTGTATCGCTCTCTAGCACAGACGAAATGGCAAAAGTTCACACAGAAGAAGAAATTGGAAAACTCCAAACAGAAGAAATGAGAAATTAAACTGGATCGAAATCTCTCATAGCCCTCAAACTCTCACAAATTTCACAGAAGAAGAGAAAATAAATAAATCTACCTCCCTGCATCCGAACTCTCCAATCTGAGTCCTTGCTGCTGCAGATCTCCCAGATGCCAAGCAGAAGAAATGTAGAAATCGACACAAAAGAAATGAAAAATTAGATGGATAGAACTCTACAACAGCCCTCAATCTCTCACAGCTCCCACAACTGTCACAGCTTTCACATTCACATAGAAGAAAGAAAATTTAGATGAACTAAAATAAACGCCATTGGATTGCGGAAGAACAGAAGAAATTGAAATAAACTACTCAGAATTAAACTCTTTTAGCACAGAGGAAATGAATGAGCACAAAGAAATGGAAATAACATCCTTCTGGTTTGACTTCTGGAATAGAAAAAAAAACAAATGAAAAATAACATATGTCCCTGGATTGATCTCACAATAGCTCTCAATCTCTCAACAATTTCCTCCCGAAGAAAGGAAGAACCCTCCAAAGAACAGAAGAAACCCTCTATCTCTGAACCCCTTGCAGAAGAAAAAAGAAACCCAAAAAAATTGCAGGAACCCTGAATACTGAAAATGTCACAAAAATTGTCGAACTCGCCAAGCTTCCTGAGCTGAGGACCGTGGGGGTCCTTTTATAGGCTCCATCGCCAGGACTCCATCTTCCCGCCTCCAAATTGCCAGCGCAGCAACGCCTTGCACGAGCTCCGCCAGATCTGCATGCCATCTGTGCCAGCAGAGCTCCTTTGCATCGCACAGCAGCCCAGCTGCACTGTCACGCCCCTCCAATTTAGCAGCGGAATAAATCGAAGGGAGACGCGAACAACGAGTATGGTAACGACAATTGCGCATACTTTCGCAAACATCATAGCATCTAATAAACAATAATTGGAATAAACTCTTTATTTCATTATAAAATCACTAAGACTAGTACAACCACTAATTCGGAGCCAATACATAGGGCTCAATGACATCATTACATTGAAAAGAAATCTAAAGCAACAACTACTAGACTCTAATTGTGCTTCATCATTTGACTCCAGGTCACTCATCACTCTGGTCCTGTCCTATGGGTACGTATAACGTCATTGTCCGACATACCTGAGACACAATAACAAATAACGAAGGGTGAGCGATAACGCCTAGTAGGACTTAAATCTCAATAGTCAAGCATGCTTTAAATGCTTAATGCTTTAAATGGCAGAGTAACTAATGATAGAGAGAGTCATATAATGTCGAGAAAGTAATAGCACAAGTAACATGGTTCAAATAACAGATGAATCAAGTATAGCACGATGATTAAAGTCAAGTCACGATAGAAAACAACGATAGCAAGTAACGATATCGTCAAGAATAGCAAGCGACATGTATAGCAAGAAGAGATGATAGTAGATGGTCATATAAAGAGTAAATTGCACTTTGAATGTGATCAAGTCGCGATAGCACACAGTAACTCAAGATAGCGAGTATCAAGTAGAGCAAGTAGAGCGTATGATGAGATAGCGTGTAACAAGATAGCGTGTAACGAGATAGCATGTAACGAGATAGCGTGTATGGTTGCACAACGGTGCACTGGTAGAGTACGACAATAGTCACTTTGGGACAGTAGCCGTTTCACGATAGTACATTACGTCTGAACTCCTCAGACTAATGCATAACAGTTTGTGATAGCATAGTAATATCACAGTACGTCTGAACTCCTCAGACTAAAAGGATAGTATTCAGATGTCTAGCCAAGATAGTATAGTCAGAACTGGTGCAATGCAGAACACCGTCAATAGCCCCTGCAGGTATTTTCGGGTGGCTCTCTGCCCCCAGGACTAGATTGGAGCCCCTCGGACACTCTCTGTGCCCTGCACAGTATGCATTATAGCGCTAGACAGTCATGAAATAGTACACACGATAGGAGCCACAACAGCTCAACGAGTCTCAAGAGAGTACTAGATGCATAGACGAGAGAGACGAGATAGTAGAGTGAACGTGAATAGACGAGAGAGACGAGATAGTAGAGTGAATGTGAATAGACGAGCGAGCACAGTATAGATGAGATCTTATGGTCATTGCATATGAAACATCGAGTAACAAGAGATAGTAATAGTTGCACAACACATGCGTACGGTGTGGGCAGTCAGGTGGAATACACTACCTTTCCGCTGGCCATGTTATGCACAGGTCCAGGGGTTCGGCGTGATTCAAGATAAGAGCGAGAGAACAATCTAAGGCCGTTTGGATCCTACTGATCCCTAGAGGGTATCATAGGTGTTAGGGTACAACCGGCTCGTCGATCATGTGGGAAATCCATGATCAGAGGAGACTTACGGAGGCCTTGTGCAAGGGTTCACTAGTCCGGCGAAAGGAATATCTGACTGAGAGTTCACCACAAGCCAAGTAAAGTGTGTATATAAAAACAGGTGCTCGACGTTCTAGAAGAATTCTAGAACAGTGGAGCGTCGAGATCGGTGTTTCAAAACAACGCGAAAATCGAGGACAAGTTCATTTACAAGTAAGGTAATTTAATTACCAGATAAATCATGTCACAAGTTCATGCCAATTAAGCCATATCTGGATGGTTCCAAGTGTGTGCATGTGTCATGAAATTGTAGATAGAAAGATGTCATGAATATGTATTTTAAAACATTCAATATAGTTCCATGTAAAACAGGTGTTTCTACTGCGTGTATGACTGTTAAAAAGGCGTAAGGATATTTTAAAAAGTGAGAGAAATAAATATTATGGGTTTTTATGCAAAATCCTCTGAAGGCGACATAGGCATGTAAGGATTGCGACAGGGGTAGGGCAGGTAGAGACAGGACCTGCAAAGGGTTGCGACAGGGCTGCCAGGACAGAAGGCCAGAAAGCGACGTAGGTACTATCGCATTTAGAAAGCGACAAGGAAAGCGTCGCGACGGATTGAGAATGCGACAGGTGGGTGGTCGTAATCAAACACAGAAGGCGACATATCGGCCTGTCGCAATCTGGTGGTCTGCGCCTGGCTCTGACAGAAATCAGACCAGGTTTGGGATTGCGGGCCAACATTAATCAAATTGATACAGGGTGCTTTGAAAAATCATAACTAATTACATAGTCGATGAAAAATCACGAAACAAATTGCAATTTAAAGTAGACATGTAAGGGCACTTCCAGTAAATCGGAATCAGAGAGAGAGCATGGTTCATATAGGATTTGAACATGATCAAGAACGAGTTATTCAGAACATGCCACAGAGAGAAAGATTGATTAAATTTGATCAACATGCTCGATGAAATTTAGGGCTTTTAGGGGCAAAAGATGCCTAACATGCATCAGTTCCTACAACAAAAATTTCGTAGCATGGGATTGAGTATACAAGGAGATCAAGAGTTAAGAAGAGGGTTCAAGGTCATGTAAGTTGCAGAACATGAAAAATCAAGAACTAAAGATATGCTCGATGGAAAATTATGAAACTTGAGGGTCTCGTTCAAGAGGGTAGGAAGAACCTACATACAAGATTTCAGAATTTTAGTTTGTGAGAATGCCTACCTTGACTCGATTTCCTCTTCTAGGGCTAGAACTTGAAGAATGGGGTTGAGAACTTGAAAGGTTCTTCTCCCCACGAAATCTCCTCCTACTTGGCCTCTCCTCTTGGTCCAGCAATCCCTTGGCATGAGCTAGGACCAGCCATGAGAGTTTTAGGAGAGTATTTAAGCTTCTCCTCTTTCTATTTCCTAATAGGACTCTAACTCCTATTAAATTTCGAATTTCCTCCTTTCCTAACCTCCTCCCAAGCTTTCCACTTCCTATTTGGGTTAGGATGGGAGCTAAATTCGTGGCCAACCTATTAGGGTAGGTTTAGGAATCCAATTCTAACTTAAACTTCCTATTTAATGCATTAAATACCCCTTTTATATTTAGGTAATAATTTAGTTACGAATTTAGGGTATGTTCCCATTATTCTTATTTTTAAAATCCTTATTTTGGCCCACTAATTTCTAATGGGTCTATTTAACCAAGCCCATTATTTATTGAAATTTATCTTATAGATTTTCCCTTTTTAATTAGGGGATAATAGAGTTATGCTTTTTATTGCATTTTCTTATTTGAATTTATTTATGGAGTATGAGAGGTCCATTAGCCCAATCCCGATAATGGATAATCATTTCATGATGTTGGAAGTCTCTCCGACATGCTCATTTAATTTATGGGCGCGTTATCTTTCCGTGTTAGCAGTTTTCCGACTTAGTTTCCTAATTTGGATAATTCGTCACATTGTGACATACGCTTGGTCAATCGGATTTTTCGTTGCACGATTTCTACGTGGAACACTTAGAAATAATGTCTGGGATTGATTTATAATTTTTAAGAAATTTTCCGTTGTATTCTTGTACATATCATAATGGTACGTATGTTTCTATTATTTCGATTTTAAAGAAATTATTATTTAGAAAATTTAAGTATTAAATTTTCCGGGTTGCTACATGCACCACGCCCCGGTCTGCACTGCCTCAGGCGCTCTGCACCCAGGACCTCCAGATCAGCACACCCGGTCTCCAGATCAGATCCGCCTGGCCGCCGCTTCACCTCCTCCATCGCGCCTGTGCGCTGGCCGCCCCGCACCAGATCTGCATGACCCAGCCACACCAGCCTCCACAACACCGCGCCACACACCTAGCCAGCTGCGCACAAGCCCTTCACCAGCCGCACACGGGACTCCTCCGCCTGCTTCGCACCCAACAGCTCTGCTGCTTGCCCGCACGGCCAGCAGCTCCAACCGCCATCGCCACACGCGCGGCCTCCAGCACCCTCTGCATACGCATGCACCAGACCTTCTGGCTCTGCACCTGGGCGCCTTGCACAGCCCAGCCTCACACACCCAGCTCTGCTTGCGCCAACAGCACAGCCAGCCGCCCTGGAGCTCCATCGCAAGAGCTCCATCCAGATGCACAGCTTTGCTTCTGGATGCTTCCGTCAACCTGATGGGAAGAAGAAGAAGAAAAAAAATAGGTAAGGCAGTGGTGTATGTGGCCAAAAGAAGTTGGATGAGAGAAATGGTGATGGTGCAATGTGCCAATGGTGGTGAATGAAAGAATTCTAGTGCAATGGACTTAAGAGGGGGGTATGTGGCATGCTGGAATTGGGTATGGTAGGATATTTATTAAAAGTTTTTATTTATTCATTGGGATTAGGTGGGGTAAAAAGAAAATCTTATCTATTTACAAACTTATACCTATCTACTATTAGAAAGTAATTACAAGATATTATTGTGACAAGAATTATTTATATACAATATTTATTTACAAAAATTTCTTATGTACCTAATTTGTCAAAACAGTGACTTATTGAATCTAACATGTATTCTAACCCAAAAATTTAACTAAAATGCTCGAAAACTTATCCATGGATGAAATGAAAATTAAACTAAAAATATACATTATTTACGGAAAATGGATGTCTAAACTCAACTACATGTATGAGATTTAATGCTAAAAAATTGGTAGTTATCAGCCTCCCTCACCTTAACCTCACTGTCCACCTCCATATTGTTCTTCCTCTCTCCCACATATCAAAATCAGATCAGTCCAAAATCTTTTCCTTGCTGAGTTTAAGACTGAAGACCAGTGGGCTAGGGGCCATCAGTCTCTCTACAAACAGTTTCTACTTGCAAGATCTAAACAGTTTCCCCCTTCAGACCATCCTCTCACACTGTCAGAGTTGTTTGTCATCCACCACAGAAAGTCTTGGGGCCCTTTCATCCAAAGGGAGATCAAATTGGTCCGACACTTCCAGATGTTCCAAGACTACAGATTTGTCAACAAATTGCTAGAAGTTCAGATTGGTCAGTTCAGGGGAGCCATCGCACAGTTGAGAACTGAAAACCCTGTTAATACCTCCCTTCAGGTAGATTTTGCTACCCTCAAGCTCCCAGAAGTTGTCTTCCTCCCCAAGCTTCATTCCTTGCTCATGGGCTCTGTTGTTGGAACCTTTATCTTTGAGAGATTTGCTAAAGTCATGGCCAGAATCACAGTCTGTCAGGGTGCTCCTCTTGCCTTCCACAGATTCATATTCCGTGAATATCACAGAGGAAACATCAAGTCTGAAGTTCTAGCTCCTCTTCTGTCTGAATGTGAAAGGCTCTCTCCATCTAATTGGGAGAAGCACTATCATCATGCTGCTCAGCAATTGGATGCCTTGAACTCCTCTTTGTTCAATTCAGGCAAACCCCTTTTGTCTACTGATGAATTTCTGGATCTCAATTCCATCCATTTGGCTCAAGATCCTTTTGCCATTTGGGTTGAAAGGTACAAGGTTTATGTACCCTGATGAAGGATCTGCAGCAGCAGCAGATCTTCTACCCCATCTCCATTGATCAGTTTTTATAGCATGCTAGCTTTGGAACCACCAGTTCTTACAAGATATCTCTTGGAAAGGATGAGTATGCCAATTTCCTAGAAGCTCAGAGGAAGCTCCACATCCAGATAATGGCTCCTATTATGGGGCCTTCATACGCTATAGCTTGGGGTGCATTCCAAAACTATTTTGAAGAGCAGGAATGCAAGACTTGGCCGATCATCACTCGCCATGCCTCTCTCTTGTCACCTGTTTTCTACATCTTTGTACCCCTCAGTAATCAAATATAGTGGCTCTTTTGTCTCCCATTTATCTTTCTTCTCTTCTTTCTTTGAATCCTTACATTTCTTTTCGCTTAATGACAAAAAGAGGGAGAAATTAAAATATTTTGAAATACATTACTTAAAATTTCAAATTTATTTAAATTTATCTAGCAAATTTATTTAAAGTTATTTCAGCACTTTATAAGTTCTTGTGATGTTTTGTCATCACCAAAAAGGGAGAGATTAATGATCAGTCCATCCCCATATAATTTTATTTATTATATACAATTTTAGATGATTAACAAAACTTTAACAAATATTTTCTAATAATCTTTTCTAAAGTTCATCCACAGGAAATTAGTCAAGCAAAATTTGTAAGTTATCCTCACACACTGTTATTATAGTTCAAAGGATTCATTCTAAGTACACATCGATTTCCTTGATAGAACATTGATTTTATAAGTGAAACAACGATTCGATAAGTTAAAACAATGATTTAATCGTTGTAACGATTCGATAAGCTAAAACAATGATTTGATCATTGTAACGATTCGATAAATTAAACAATGATTTGATCGCTATAACGATTCGATAAGTTAAAACAACAATTTGATCGTTGTAACGATTTGATAAGTTAAACGGCGATTTGATCGCTGTAACGATTCGATAAGTTAAATAGCGATTTGATCGCTGTAACGATTCGATAAGTTAAACAATGATTTGATCCCTATAACGATTCAGTAAGTTACACAACGATTTGATAGATGTAACGATTCGCTATCACTTCAACAACGATTTGGTCGAAACAACGATTCGCCTTAAGTTAAACAACGATTTGATAGCAAATAACGATTTGATAGCAATCAACGATTTGCTTCTACTTGAACAACGATTTGCTTTCACTCCAACAATGATTTTATCAGACAACGATTTGCTTTTAGTCAAAAAATGATTTGCTCAAACAACGATTTGCTCTTAGTCAAGAAATGATTTGCTTAAATAACAATTTAATGATTGAATTTAGTAAAACAATGATTTCATATGCTCATCGATTTCTGTTTAAGTAATAACTTTGTACAAAACATCAATTTCATTATATTTATACATGGACTATATTCACATCGACTTGGTTCCAACATGGATTACATTTTCATATGATTATATCATCTTTATACAGAATGCTCTGTATATATCTCTTGTATAGTCTTACTTTATCTTCTTAGATTATTTAAATATGCATATGCTTAAAATTTTGTGGATTTTAAATATCTTCCTGCGTTCACTAAGATCTTGATCATTCCACAAGAAATCTTCTTGCTTACTTGATGTATTCCATAGAGTCTTGATTTGTGTGATGTCATAATAACCTTTCTAGCTTAAGCATATATCCATACTGCACGACTACCAGGGTTGACTGACAACGTAGGCAAAAAGGAGTAGTCTAGGTATCTATGTTTATTGCTTGTAGGGCTTTTGTAGTAAAGCACGTCAAAGGTGGATCTATCAACTTGTCGAAAGGATAAAAGATTCAGAAATTTTTTCCTGAGGATGCAAGGATCAATCCAAGTGCTTATAGCTACAGGCTCACCTCTCCATGCCTAGGACCAGTCTCCCTAACGTGCATGAAGCTGTGAGACAACAGTCATCTGAACGGCTACTACAACGGTCAAAATAATTTGTAGAAGATAAATAGAAGACTGATGACTCCATGAAGGATACACATAGACATTCATATACACTAAGAGATAGACACATCCACGAACATCTAGAAATCATCAGAAAAAAGAGCTTATTCACTTCAGTCACCATTTTTTAGCTCTTAGCTCTCAGCCTTCACTTGCTTAGTCTTTTGAGAGCTCTTGTTGTTCTGAGAAATTTTCTTATTGCAAATCTTTGTCTCTCAGACATTGCCTCAGATCAAGCAAATTCCTATAAGCTTGGTCTAGGGGCCATTCGCCTTTTTACTCACATTCTTTGTGTGATCCTCTTCAGTTGTGAAGAGAAGACCTGTAGTTGAACAGGCGGTAGTTATTCCTTTCATTGAAGAAGGAAGACCTGTTGTGTCGGGTGTTGTATTGTACCTCTTCAGGGTTAGAAGAGAAGGCCAGCTGCTGCTAGATGTGTAAGAGTCCTTAAGGGGGACAGTATCCTTGGTTAGTGAAATCCCAAGTTGTGCTTGGGGACTGGACGTAGGACTCCTTGGGATAGGAGATCTGAACCAAGATAATTCCCTGTGTCTTTGTGTGATTGCTTATCTTTCTTTATTCTACCTTAGCTGTCCAACGTAGTAGTTGTTGTCAAGTGTTTTTATTTACAAGTATTTTTCAAAGATGATTTTATAGCAATCCATTCACCCCCCCTCTAGGCTTGCTATATGGGCAACAAGTTATACGCGTTACAACATCGTGACTTTGATGCCATCCTTATCATGGACTAGTTGGAGGCTCACTTAGTTATGATGGATTGTCAGCGGATGACCGTGTGGTTTGAGATACCAGGAGCGCCTGTTCTCTGCTTCCGAGGTATCCAGTCTACCCGTCGACCTTTTATTTCTTTCTGTATAGCTCGCCGTTTGATCCATGATGGTTGTTTAGCATATCTTGCTTCTGTTTGTTCTTTGGAGCCTAGCGGGTCGTCGGTTTTTGATGTGCCTGTTGTTTGTGAGTTCCCTGATGTTTTTCCGGAGGATCTACCTGGGTTGCCACCTGAGCGGGAGGTAGAGTTCTCCATTAAGCTTTTGCCTAGTACTATGCCTTTGTCTAAGGTACCATACCGAATGGCTCCGGCTAAGTTGCACGAGCTAAAGCACCAGTTGCAAGAGTTACTTGAGTTGGGTTTTATCTGTCCAAGCCGTTTGTTGTGGGGAGCACCAGTACTGTTCGTGAGGAAGAAGGATGACAGCTTGAGATTGTGCATCGATTACAGGTAGTTGAACCAGGTCACAGTGAAGAACAAGTATCCATTGCCCAGGATTGATGACTTGTTTAATCAATTGCAGTCAGCCAAGGTGTTTTTGAAGATTGACTTGAGATCACGGTACTACTAGTTGAGGATCAGAGAGTCAGATATTGGCATGACGACTTTCCGTTCGAGGTATGGTCACTTTGAGTTTGCCGTGATGCCATTTGGGCTCACGAATGCGCCAGCAGCTTTTATGGATTTGATGCACAGGGTGTTCAGCGAGTACCTAGACAGGTTTGTGGTCATCTTTGTAGATGACATTTTGGTCTACTCAGCTTCTGAGGAGGGGCGCGAGGAGCATCTGAGGATCGTGCTAGAGACATTGCTGAGTCACCAACTTTATGCCAAGTTCGACAAGTGCGAGTTTTGGCTGAGGGAGGTGCACTTTCTCAGGCATGTGATCTCAGATTCTGGTGTGGCAATGGACCCTGCCAAGGTTGAGGCAGTGTTGTCATGGGAGTAGCCCACTTCAGTGTCAGAGGTTCACAGTTTTCTGGGTTTGGCAGGCTAATATAGGAGGTTTATCCAGGATTTCTCCATGATTGCAAAGTAGTTGACCAGATTGACCAGACATGGGGCCAGATTTGTTTGGACTAAGGACTGCGAGAGGAGTTTTCAAGAGCTGGAGACGAGGTTGACTTTTGCACCAGTGTTAGTCTTGCCGTCAGGTAGCGGAGGTTTCGTGGTCTACTTTGACGCTTCGAGATCAGGTTTAGGTGTAGTGCTGATGCATCATGGTGGGGTCATTGCCTATACTTCTCGGCAGTTGAAGAAGCATGAGGAGAACTACCCTACCCACGACATAAAGTTGGCAGCAGTGGTGTTTGCTCTGAAGTTGTGGAGGCACTATTTGTACGGCGAGGCGTTCGACATCTTCACCGACCATCAGAGTTTGCAGTACATCTTCACTCAGAAGGATTTGAACTTGAGGCAGTGCATATGGATAGAGTACCTGAAAGACTACGACCTTACCCTCTCCTATCACCCGGGAAGGGCTAATGTCATAGCAGATGCTTTAAGCAGGCGTGTTCACTTGAGTTCGTTGATGGTCAAAGAGTGGAGGTTGTTTGAAGACTTGTCTCAGGGAGTTTTCTATCCTTCGAGGTACAAAAACCATGCAGTGATGACCAGTTTGTCAGTTCTCCTATCAGTGTACCGTTAGGTGCTGGAGGCACAGCAAGCAGATTCAAAGTCGGCAAACATTTTGTAGATGCCAGATGTTGAGCTAGACGAGGACAATGAGGTTAGGTTTAGAGGCAGATTGTATGTTCCCTATGATACGTGACAGGCGCTATTGTCAGAGGCACACCAGTCGAGTTATGTTGTCCATCCTGGCTCCACCAAGATGTATCATAAGCTGAAGAGGTTCTTCTGGTGGCCAGAGATGAAGAGGGGCGTGGCAGAGTTTGTCACTCATTGCCTTACCTGTCAATAGGTGAAGGATAAGCATCAGCATCTGGGTGATGAGCTGCAGTCGTTGCCCATTCCCGAGTGGAAGTGGGATGACATCACCATGGACTTTGTGGTTGGTTTGCCCCGTACTCTACAGAGGCATGATGGTATTTGGGTGATTGTAGACAGGTTGACCAAGCCAGCGCACTTCCTTCTAGTCAGGATGTCTTGGTCAGTGGACAGGCTTGCCAAACTATACGTGGACCGAGTTGTTCCATTGCACAGAACCCCAATTTCAGTTGTTTTTGATAGAGATCTGAGGTTCACTTCAGGGTTTTGGCGCAGTTTGTAGAGAGCTCTTGGTACAGAGTTGAGGCTGAGTTCAGCATATCACCCGCAGTCAGATGGTCTGTCAGAGAGGACGATAGAAACCTTGGAGGATATGTTGAGAGCTTGATGCTTGGACTGGGGTGGCACTTGGGAGTCTCACCTTCCAATGGTAGAGTTCGCGTACAACAACAGTTATCACTCAAGCATTGGAATGGCATCGTACAAGGCTTTGTATGGTCGACCATGCCGGACACCACTTCACTGGTTCGAGGTGGGTGAGAGGCAGCTTTTGGGACCAGAGATGGTGCAACAGTGTGCAGATATAGTCAGTTTAGTCAAGCAGAGGCTTCAAGCAGCACAGAGTAAACAAAAGAGCTATGTAGACGTTCGCAGGAGGCCGTTGCAATTTAGCGTGGGTGACCTTGTGTTTTTACGGGTCTCGCCGACCAAGGGCGTTATGACATTTGGTAAGAAAGGGAAGCTCAGTCCGAGGTATAATGGGCCTTTCCCTATTATAGAGAGGATCGGCGAGGTCGCGTACAGATTGCGTCTTCCAGCATAGTTAGCAGGTGTGCACAAGGTTTTTCACGTTTCGTAGCTCAGGAGGTACGTTGCAGATCCGTCACATGTGTTGGACTACTCGCAGCTTGAGGTAGCGCCAGATTTGTTAGTGCCAAACTACCCGGTCAGAGTTGTGGACCGCAGAGTGCAGTAGTTGCGCAGGAGGCCGATTCCTCTCGTCAAGGTTGTTTGGGAGAACCGCGTTGGTGGCGAGGCCACTTGGGAGCGTGAGGACGAGATAAGAGAGCAGTTCCCGTATTTGTTTGATTGATCGGTATGTTGTTCTTCTTTATGTTGCTTCCTGTTGAAACTGAGTTTCTTTCAATTTCGAGGACGAAATTTCTTTAAGGGGGGTAGGATGTAAGACCTGGCCTTCCTGGGGCCCTTAGCCTTGTCCTCTTGGTCGCGAGGCACCTGGCCGTCATGTTCTGGTCCCAACGGGGGTGGGCGTCGCATTCTTGTCGACTGCTTTTCTGACTGATCTGATTGTTGTCCTTTCTGTCAGAACGGCCTTGTCGGGTGTTAGGTGTTGTCACGCCTCGACATTTAGCTGTGGAAAATAAATGTCGAGAGTGTGAGCGATACAAGTGTACGTATCACAGTCACATAATTCAGGGTAACAACAAAATATAATACAAGATATAAGACAATAATATTGTCAGCCAAATAACTTGATTTCATTCCATCAACTAGTTTAAACACCTTACATCATCAGAGCCAGACATAGGGCCCAATATTGTATCTCAACTACATATGACATTAAATGAAATAATCTATCTTCTACAGACTCTATGAACTCTAACTTCATTGGCAGATGTGCTAAGTAGATTGGTACGCCTGAATAGCTCATCACTCGTCCCCAGTCCCATCATTCTCTAGCTCCTCATATTCATCAGCTGAAAGTATTAAGGAAATCTGGTGTCAGCGCACTAGCGCCCAGTAGGATTTACATCTCATGGTGCGGGCATGCTTAACGTAATTAACATGTTAACATTGGCAATACTATCATGCAATGCTTATGACAATAACGATAGTGACAAATCCAAACTATAACATGTACGAGTATGACGATTCTCATGTAGGATGGAACGATTATCAATGAGTAAAATGACAGTACGATCATTTATCAATGGACAGAATTCAATAACATGTAGCATGTACAATAGATATCTCAACTTGAATTATGTAGAACTCCAATGCGTTGGATAGAAATGGCAGACACACAGTCCTAGAGGGGGGGTGAATAGGACTTTTTATATTTTAAAATTTCTTCTGAAAAGCACAGCACTAAATAGATATGTTAGTACTAAGTGTGATGTGTGTGATTCAAGTGTAAACTTGGCGGAAACAATCACACAATTAAATGCACAAGGGATTTATCCTGGTTCGGCCCTTCCCACATGGAAGTCCTACATCCAGTCCTCAAGCCAACCACTTGAGATTTCACTAAACTGCCAACAACTTGGCCTTCTCTCACCCTCGAGAGGAATTACAAAACCACTTGCTCCCATGCAAGTCTTCCCTAAACAGGGGTACAACACTGCCTTTCACAAGGCCTTCCCTTCACAGGAGGAGTAAAGCAGAACAGAACTTTTGCAAGAATTACAACAGAAATAGAGAATTAAACACTTGTGTGTTTGCCTCAAAGCTGAGCACAAAACACACACAAACTCCAACAGGATTGAAGGATCAAGAAATTGAGCAAAATCCTAATTGAAGCAACTTGGGTGGACTTGAAGACAGTAGCAAATTACAACTGCCACCCAAGTGCTTGCATGACCAAGTCTTCCGTGCCACAAATTAGACTCTTCACTTTTGGTAGTAGCCAAACATAGGTTTACTTCTTTTAATTCTACTAGTTGCAATGTATACAAATTCTTCACTCTTTGTGCTTCAAAAACTGTCTTGTTATCCTTCAGAATTATACACTTATCGTTCTGAAAACTTACTAAATGCCCATTATCACATAGCTGACTAATACTTATCAGATTGTGCTTGAGACCTTCTACATTCATGACATCTTCAATTAAGTTCTTTTCCTTAGTACCAATTGTACCACTTCCTAGAACTTTTCCTTTTCCATTATCACCATAAGTAACTTGACCAGATTCTTCTCTAAAACTTGTGAATAGCTTCCTATCTCCTGTCATGTGCCTTGAGCATCCACTATCCAAATACCATTTGGATGCCCTCAGCTGACCCTGCAAACAAAGCTAAACTGTAACTTTTGGTACCCAAATTTTCTTGGGTCCTTGATGGTTAGTTTTAGGAATCCATCTCAAGTGTCTAGTAGTTCATGTGCTAACAGTGTGTCCTAGTTGGTTACAATGAGTACAACACAAATCAAAAGTATTTTTCTTGTGTGTATTGTTACCGAATTTCTGTTTTTGTCTGTAGACATGTTGATTTACCTTTTTGGTATTTTTTATGTCTTTTTCTGCTACAAATTTAGGAGTTGGATATACTTTAGGATGAATAATGTGTTCCTCATTTTGTAGGGGTGTGTATCCTACTCCATATTTCTTTTTCCCTTTTCTAGCACCTTTGAGATTTACAAATAAAGAGGTTTTGCATGTAGAAATCTTTTCCAAGGTAGCTCTTAGATAACCATTTTCCTCTTGTAATTTTTCTTAATTCTTAAGTTCTTTCAAGTTTGATTCTAATTCTAATATTTTGCTGTTTTTATTTTTTAAATCTTCATACAGCAATTCATTAGCTCTTTTGGTTTCATTTAAACTTTTGCTTATCCTTTCTGCCTCATTTTTAAGAAAGGTATTACTCTTTTCTTGGTTTAATAGGTTTAGTCTAACTATTTTTATTTGTCTTACTATAGATTTATATTTTTCATAAAGTTCATTAAAAGTATCCTCAAGACTATCTGAATCGGATTCTGAACAGGAAGTAAAAGAGGTTTCTGAATTTACCTATTCTAGTCTTGCCATGAGGGCTAGATTAGCCTTCTCTTCTTCTTCTTCGGATTCTAAGTTGGAGGAGTCTGAGCTGGTAGCATCTTCATTGTCCCAAGTTGCTGCCATAGCCTTCTTTTTGAACTTTCTAAACTTCTTTTCTTTGCCCTTCTTCTTATCTGATTTTTCTGCTTGAGTCTAGGACATTCAGACTTGTAATGTCCTGGATGATTGTACTCATAACAAGTTGGCTCCTTCTTCTTATCTTTCTTGAAGAATTTCCTTGAACCAAACTTTTTCTTCTTGGCCAAAATTCTCTGTAATTTTCTTGAGAGCATAGCCTCATCATCACTGTCATCTGATTTCTCTTTGGAGTCTTCAGATGAAGAAGAATCTGCAATCTTTAAAGCATTTGAAATTTTCTTTTTCGAAGAGCTTTCAGAAAATCTTTCCATGTTTATTTCATGTGCCATGAGGGATCCTATTAACTTGTCAATGGTTAATTGTGTTAAATCATGGGCTTCCTCTATGGCTGTAACTTTAGGAGTCCAGACATTTGTTAGAGATCTTAAGATTTTTCTTACTATTTCTTCATTGGTTAGGACTTTCCCTAAAGCACTTAATCCTACAATTATATTTGAAAATCTATTGTACATTTGAGTTATATTTTCATTGGGGAGCATTTTAAACTGTTCATATTAAGATATAAGTATGTCTATTCTTGTTTGTTTAACCCTATCTGTACCATCATATGTTATTTGTAATTTATCCCACATTTCTTTTGTTGTTTTATAGGCTGAAAGTCTATTAAACTCTCTTTTAGATAAAGAACAGCAAAGATATTTTTTTGCTTTGTAATTTAAGGACATATTTCTTTTGTCTGCAATTGAAAGAGCACCAGAAGAGGATTCTGCAAGGACTTGAAAATCACCTTGTTCAATTACCTGCCATAGGTCAAAGTCAGTACCTCTGATGAAGCATTCCATCCGCATCTTCCAATATTGGTAATCTTCACCATCAAAGAATGGTGGCCTTGTGACTGATTGGCCTTCATAGTTGTGTGCTTCGGATGCCATTTCTTCTCAAATCTTTAGATTCTCCTGAGAAGACCTCGCTCTGATACCACTTGTTGGATCGAAATGGCAGACACACAGTCCTAGGGGGGGGGTGAATAGGACTTTTTATCTTTTAAAATTTCTTATGAAAAGCACATCACTAAATAGATATGTTAGTACTAAGTGTGATGTGTGTGATTCAAGTGTAAACTTGGCGGAAACAATCACACAGATAAATGCACAAGGGATTTATCCTGGTTCGGCCCTTCCCACATGGAAATCCTACATCCAGTCCTCAAGCCAACCACATGAGATTTCACTAAACTGCCAACAACTTGGCCTTCTCTCACCCTCAAGAGGAATTACAAAACCCACTTGCTCCAACGCAAGTCTTCCCTAAACAGGGGTACAACAATGCCTTTCAGAAGGTCTTCCCTTCACAGGAGGGGTAAAGCAGAACATACCTTCTGCAAGAATTACAACAGAAATAAAGAATTAAACACTTGTGTGTTTGCCTCAAAGCTGAGCACAAAACACACACAAACTCCAACAGGATTGAAGGATCAAGAAATTGAGCAAAATCCTAATTGAAGCAACTTGGGTGGACTTGAAGACAGTAGCAAATTACAACTGCCACCCAATACAGAACTTCAGAGGAAGACTTTCTCAAGTGAGGCTCTCAGACTGTAGCTTAGCAGGAAGGCTTTTGAGAGAGAGAGAGCTTGAAGGATTCGGATGAAGCTTTCAAGAGAATTCCCTTGAATGTATGTGGTCTCTTGTGTACTTCTTGTTATCTGTTGTTCTCTCTTCTTCTTCTTTTATAATCTTTAAAAATATAGCCGTTTGAAGGAGATAGCCGTTGCAGCTTGGTGGCTGTTTGTAAATTAGCCGTTGGAAGAGAGTTTCTGGGATCCTTTGGATCTTGAAGGCTTTGTCCAGAAGGTCTTGAAATTTGCATCTTTCCAAGGTCTTCAGAATAGGAGCAGTTGTTACAGCTAGAAGATAAGCTCTTGTAGACTGAGCTGGGAACAACCCATGCTAACCATGTGCTCCAATTAATGCCTGTTGCAAAGACAAGACAAAGCAAGCATATCTCCATACCTTTGTGGTAGGTGGGTCAGTTTGAGTACAACAGACAGTATGGAACCTAGTATTCTCAACCATTTCAGAAAATAGAGCAGACAGACAAAAAAGTTAAAGTATGGGTCTGTCAGTGGTAGGTGAGATGGTCAGATGCCATGCGTCTGAGATTTTCATAAATGTTTTGTGTCTCATGAAGGATATAAACTGAAGACTGTAAGTCATTAAAAGATATTTCAGAGAAATGCTTTGCAGAGATGAATAATTTGAATATACTATGTTCTGTCAGAGAAATATATTAAAATAATAATCTTCTAAGATTTTAGTAAGATATGTTAGGCAATAGGCAATTTGCCAATAAATTATGTCAAAGATGTTTAAGAATCAGAAAAGGATTTTATAAACTTAAAGACAGATATATTCCAAGACAGATAGAACTAACAAAGTAAAAAGTACAAGTACAAAACTGACTGTCAAGTCGAATGCAATATAGCAGGCAATTCGACTGAAGAAATAAGCTTGATTCGATTTCAAGAAGAATAAGGTAATCCGACTATAGTAGTGAAGACATCAATTGAATGTAGTGTAAGGCAACATTTGACTGTATGAGTCGAAGTCGTGAGTCGAATACAGTGTGAAGGACATTCGACTGTGTGAGTCAAAGTCATGAGTCGAATACAGTGTAAAGGACATTCGACTGTGTGAGTCGAAGTCATGAGTTGAATACAATGTAAAGGACATTCGACTGTGTGAGTCGAAGTCATGAGTTGAATACAATGTAAAGGACATTCGACTGTGTGAGTCGAAGTCATGAGTCGAATACAGTGTAAAGGACATTCGACTGTGTGAGTCGAAGTCATGAGTCGAATACAGTGTAAAGTTTTGGACTTAGAAAAAATTCGCAAGACTTGTGACTGAGTTTCTGAAGGAGTCAGATTTTGCAGTCGAATATATCAGTCAGATACAGTGGTCTATAGAGATAGTTCTGTGGCCTTTGAAAATTTTGAGTATTCAAGATATTGACATATATATTTGGAAAAATACATATTTAAAGATTTGTCATAGCAAAAACATTATTCAAAAGTATTTAAAAGAAACTTTGGATTTCTTAGGGGCAGTTGCTCAACACAATGGACAATAACATGTAGGATTCAATAACGATGACGTGTTCAATAGAATTGGCCATTTAACATACAACAGTCAATCAATCAATCATTCATTAACAATGTGGAGATTACCCAGATCAATCTTGCATTCAATTAGGTGATTGCCAGACACCATATTGGGTTATATATTCTCGCGATTAAGTATTTCGGGTGCTCCTCCCAGGACCAAATAGGGCCCTATTTGCACAGGCATGGTTGTGAACTGAAGTTTCAATAGTTTCAGGTAATTCCATTCATTCAATTATGGCCAACATGATTTTCCAAGTAATGGACAATGATGAACTAATGATCATGTCAATGATGATAGAGAACAATGCAAGGGGACATGATCTAGATTAATTTCGGCAGCATAACGACTTATTCTTATTAGTTCAATCTTTAAATTTAATGGCTTGGTTTCAATGTTATGAAATCACTCTCATGAGAAGTAGATAAGAAGAGAAGTGCATTCTATCTTTCTAGTACTTCATTGGTACAACCAACTCGGTCTTCATGAGGGAATCGATAAAGTATAGAGATTTACGGAGGTCTTATAGAAAAGGTCACTAGTCCATCGATACGGAATGACCGACAGAGAGTTTGCAATTCCCCAAGAAGAGGCTGCCTATATGTGCAATGTGACGTGTAGAGCGTGTCTCAATCCACAATCCACAATCCACCGGTTAAAACGACACGAAAAGCAATTAACAAACATGCATGACATGTATGCAATTCAATTCTATCACATGGGTGTAGTGCTTTTAGCATATAATCACTTCTCAATTTTTATGGACAAGACAGAATATAATCATTGACAATCACATGGATGCATTTAATCATTCACTTATACATAGAATAGGTGTTCATACTCTTAAGATTTTCATGTAGGTTAAACACGTTTAGGCCATTGCATAACTATATCACATGTTGTAACAGAAGAACATGCATAAACTAGACTGGACAGTACATTAAAATAGCCTCGGGTTGGCTGTTATATCGCGTCATACACAGTAGACACATTTCATAACACAGTGCACAATCGAACCATGACTAAACTATGAAGAATTAAAATCACGACGGCCTATGTGGTTGCCTTTATTATTGAATCACGACAGGATACCCCGTCGCGTTCATGAAAAGTGTTCAAAATAATAATATAAAAATTGGCGAAAAACTTGAGCGGGAAAACCGGCTAAATCGCGACGGCCAATGTGGTCGCGAATCAGACAAGCGCTGAAAACCATGCAGCGCACAGTTCCATGCAGACGGTTGACCGGTCTGACAAGAAATCGTGATGGAGTGGCCAGTAACCTTTCAGGTAATCATGACGGCTAAGGCCGACATGATACCAGGTGATTGAATCGCGTCGCCTGGAGCGGTCGTGATTCAAGCTTCAGACTGAAAACGCGAGAAACAGGGTGTGATCTTCATGCAACGCTTATAACTTTCTATCTAGGGAACATGGGAAAAATGGTAAACATGAAACTTGTAGATGACATCAAGAAGAAGAGATCTATGCCTTTGGACCGGATCAATTTGGTCTCGTTAGGCATGCAAACTAGCATGAACAAGATTCGGGACAAACTTGCGCGACTTAGGGAAAACGCTTATAACTCGACGAATACACCATGAAAATTTGGCAAATCACTTGCATATGAAACTAGACATGCAGCACTACAAGATGATATAGGTTTCGTTTAGTTTTGGCCCGAGATCACCTACCTTTGTGATGATCTAAGATAAGTCGTTGTTCTGGTCGCAACAGAGGATGGATGGGGAAGAAGCTCCGGTTCCTAGCCTTTCTCCTCCTCCTCTGGTGCCCTAGCTCGATCTCCCACGACCCCAACACGATGGTAAACCTTACCTAAGAGGCTCTTCACATTTATTTATACATCTAGGGTTTATTCAAGTCCTAATGGGTTTGGGAAGGAGGGGTTGCAGTTCATGCATGAGTAGTCGCCATATTTTGGGGATTCTCTTCCCAATAGAGGTAGGAATACCATTAGGAAGGTTCCTAGAATGGTTAGGTTCGAATTGGATTGCCATCCATGGCTAATCCCCCATGTTTTAACCCTAATTTACCCTTCCCAACTACATTTTATTCTTGGGTCAAAAGTGATCCATTGGCCCAATTTTGATAATGGGTCATCAATACATGATGTTGGAAGTCTCTCCAACATGTTTATTTAATTTATGATCGTGTTGTATTTCCGCGTTAATGATTTTCCGACTTAGTTTTCTAATTTGGGTAATTAGTCACATTGTGATGTACACTTGGCCAATCGGATTTTTCATTGCGTGAACTTATTCGTGGAACACTTAGGAATAGTGTTTGGAGTTGATTTATAATTTTTATGAAATTTTCTGATGTGTTCTTGCACGTACGATAGTGGTACGTATGCTCTACCATTCCGATGATATGGAAATTATTTATTTCCCTTTATTTACAATTTTTAAATCACTAAATTTTTCGGGGTGCTACATCGTACAGTGTTGACGCGACTTGGTAGACCGTCGCGTTCTAGTTTCCTGGTCTTCGAGGTTTGACCGCCTTTTGGTGTCGCGCCGGGGCTGGCTGTCGTGACATGTTCGCGACGCCCTGGGGTGTCGCAACATGCTTGCTGTCGCGCCGGCCCGACCCGTCGCATCTCAGGGCCCATCGGTTCAAAACTGAGGCCGGCGCCCCCTTTCGTCTTCCCTTCCCCTTCTTTCTTCTTCATCCTTCTTCTTCCCTCTCTGAACCCCCTTGGCTTCTCCGACGATTCTGGGTGTTTTGGGCAAGGAGGTGACGCCCCGTTCGTGTAGGCGACTTGTTCGTGGTGCTTGGAGCGAGGAGGAGGTTGCCATTCCGAGGTGAAGGCCCCAATGGGTCGGCTCTACTCCTCGAGTTAGGGACCCTTCTCTCCCACTCGTCCCAGCATGCTCCCCTACCCTTGAGATCCTTGGTTTCTCCGTGGTTTTGGGGTTGTGGGGTGAGTGAGGTCCATTCTCGTGATGAGTGAGGTTTTCCTCGAGCGTAGATTTCCTTGAAATGGATGTTTGTTGGGGTTTAAGGGTGGTTTGGCTTGATTGGAAGTCTTTATTGTGTTTCCCATGCTCCCCTCTCCCTATTGGTGTGGTTTGTACTAGATTTGGAGTGGTCCTCGGGAGGGTTGTTGTCACGCCCCGACGCGAAATATCGGAACACGAGGCAGTTGCAAGAAGAGGTATAGAGAAAATACTAGACATCAAACCATTGCACAATAAATAATACTAAAGTAAATCTTTCTCATTAATAATTTCCAATGTCTAGTTACAACCACTAATATTAGAGTCAATCTATAGGGCCCAAGTACATTGAAACAAAGCAAAAGACTAAACTTCAAACCTAACTACTACAACGCTAAACATAGTGATAGGACGCTAGGGTACTCATGACATCACTCCAGGTCGTTCCCGTCCTCTTGAGTGTATGGTTCATCCTCGGTCTCACCTGAGAACACAACGACAAATAACGCAGGGTGAGCGTTAACACCCAGTAGGACTTAAATCTCAGGCTCAAGCAGGTTTTAAATAATTAATGCATTAAAGGTAGAGTAACTAATGATAGAACGAGAGAGTCAAGTAATCGTGTGATAGCACGTGAACGAAATAGCATGACTTTCCAAAAATAGCACAAGTTTCGGGAATAGCACAAAAATAGCAGGATGGCCATAGCATAATAGCACAAAGTATAGCATTAGCATGACAAGTATAGCATAGCACTTTTTGTCAATAGACAACGAGAGAATATAGCACTTTTTGATTGTCATTTAGATAGTCGAGATAGATAGTACTCGAGTGTAATGCCAAACACTCTGATCATTTAACTCCCATAGGCACTAGCACTTTCGGGTGCACATCCCAGGACCAGATCGGGCCCTTTATATATTGTCAGGCATTGGTTATATTGTTTATCTTTAGACAATCACTCAATGGACAATATAGAGTAACAAGAAATAGATAAGAGCCTAGATGAACAGACGAGATAACAGAGTGAACGTGAATAGACGGGAGAGTAGAGTATAGATGAGAGCTAGGGGACATTGCGCGAAATACGTCGAGTAAATAGGCGATAGTAATAGTTGCACAACACGCGCACTTGGTGTTGGCACTCAGGTGGAATTCACAATCCTACCGCTAGCCATGTTAAGCACAAGTCCAGAGGTCCAGCGTGATTCAAGATAAGAGCGAACTTCTAATAGCCGTCTGGATCATATTGATCCCTAAAGGATATCATAGGTGTTAGGGTACAACCCGCTCGTCGACCATGTGGGAATCTATGGACAGAGGAGACTTACGGAGGCCTTGAACAAAGACTCACTAGTCTGGAAGAAGGAGTATCCATCGGAGAGTTCGTCTAAGTCAAGAAGGTGTGTATAGAAACAAGTGCTCGACGTTCTAGAGGAATTATAGAATAGTGGAGTGTCAAGATCGGTGTTTCAAAACAACACGGAAATCGAGAACAAGTTCATTTATAAATAAGGCAATTTAATTGCATAAATTACCAGATAAATTATGTAACATGTTCATGCCATTTAAGCCATATTTGGATGGTTCAAGTGTGAGCATGTGATATGAAATCATGTGATATGAAATCATAGATGGAAATTATATATTTTAAATCATAGATAAATATTCAATTTATATTAAGTGCAATTACTGTGGGTATAACTGAGATTAAAGTGTATAAGCACACTAGGAAATTAGAGCATTGCAATCAGGGTTTTTTCTGCAAAAATCCTGTGATCGCGACGGACACTTGTAAGGATCGCGACAGGTTCAGATCAGAATGCGACAGTGCCTTGTAAGGATCGCGATAGGCTTGTCTGATCAGGCACTGAGAACGCGACAGAGACCTGTAAGGAACGCGACAAGCCGTTCAGGCCAGGCACAGTAATCGCGACGGCGATGCCTGTCGCGTTTAGAACGTGACTGGCAGACTGTCGCAACCAAACCACAGAATGCGGTCTATCGGGCCGTCGTAGTCTGGTGGTCTGTGCCCGAGTCTGACAGGAATCAGACATGTCTTGGATTGCAGACCAGACTTTCCCTGTTTTGACACATGGTTGTTCTAAAACTAAGAACAAATTGTATAGTGCATGAAAAATCGCGAAACTAGTTTTAAACAGATCCAGACATGCATGGGTACTTCCAGTAAATCAGAATCGGAAAGCAACAAAGGTTTCAACATGGTTTAATAGACAGTATTCATGACGAACATAGAACTGTGTACAATTAGGATCAACGAATTAATTCACATGATCGGGTGGATGGAAATTACGGCTTTCAAGGGCAAATGAAACCTAACATCCATCAGAACCTTCAATAAAAATTTCGTGGTATGAGATTAAGTGTAGAAGGAGAACAAGATTTAATAAGGGGGTTTGGGGTCAAGATAAGTGCAGAACTTCGAAAATCAAGAAGTAAATATTGACTTGATGACAAATCATGAAACTTGAGGGTATTGTTCCTGATGGTTAGGACAACTTACAAACAAAATTTTAGGATTTATGCTAGAGAGAATACCTACCTTTGATCATTTTCCTCTTCTAGGGTTAAGACTTGATGAACTCGGGGAAGAACATGGGAGATCCCTCTTTTCCACAAATTCTCCTCCTCTTGGCCTCTCTTCCTAGTCCAACAACCCCTTGACATGAGCTAGGGCCGGCCATGAGGGTTTTAGGAGAGTATTTAAGCTTCTCCTCTTTCTATTTCCTAATTGCACTCTAATTCCCTTAAATTTTGAATTTCCTCTTTTCCTCTCCCCTTTTTAAGCAAGAGATCTCCTAATTGGGTTGAGAGAGAGAGGATTTCGTGGCCAAGCAATCGGGGTAGGTTTAGGATTCCAAATCCAACTCAAATCACTTATTTTAATGCATTAAATACCCTCTTATTATTTAAGTAATAATTAAGTTACGAATTTAATGTATTTCCCTACTATTCTTCTTTTAAAAATTCATATTTTGGCCCACTCAATTCTATTGGGTCAATTTAATAAAGCCCATCACTTATTTTCATTTAATGGGTTTTATTTAATTCTCTTTCCATTAGTTTATTTTCTTTTATTTACTCTTCTAATAAATCAAAAATTTAATATTATGTAAATTTTTATTTTGTTCAAAATTTCAGGTTGCTACATCCTCCCCCTCTTAAAAGGAATTTGGTCCCAAAATTCATATGATCATAAGGGAGGAAATGTCTTACCGAAAAGATCGGGGTAGTTTCGTCTGATGATTCCTTCCGGTTCCCATGTGGCTTCTTCCATTCCGTGGTTATTCCATAAGACATTCACCACGTGGATGGGACGGTTCCTGAGCTATTGTACTCTCCATTCCAGTATCTTGACTGGCTTCTCTTCGTATGTCACATCCTTGTTCAGCACCAACTTCACGTGGCGAATGATGTGTGTAGGGTCATAGACATATTTCCTGAGCATGGAGACATGGAACACATTGTGTACACATGCCAGGTCTGGTGGTAAAGCCAGTCGGTATGCAACCTCACCAATCCTTTCGAGTACTTCAAAAGGACCGATGAATCTAGGGCTGAGCTTTCCCTTTACACCGAATCTTTGAATGCCACGAGTAGGTGACACTTTTATAAATACATGATCTCCGACTTGAAATTCCAGATCTCGCCTTCTTTTGTCAACGTAGCTCTTCTGTCTGGATTGAGCAATCTTGAGCTGGTCTCTGATTACCTGAATGTCTCTTGTGGTATTTTGTACCATCTTTGAGCCTAGCCATTGTTGTTCTCCAACCTCATTCCAGCATGCAGGTGATCTACAGTTCCTTCCATAGAGTGCTTCGAACGGTGCCACCTTAATGCTTGCCTGATAACTGTTGTTATAAGCGAACTCTATTAGAGGTAGGTGCTCGTTCCAATAACCTTGGAAATCTATAGTGCAGGCTCTCAACATGTCTTCAACTATTTGGTTGGTTCTTTCAGTTTTTCCATCGGTTTGTGGATGGAACGCGGTAGTAAAGTTGAGTTTAGTACCAAGTGCACCTTGTAGTCCTTTCCAAAAATGAGATGTGAATCTCGGATCTCGATCCGAGACTATGGATGATGGAATTCCATGCAGTCTTACAATCTCCTTGACATATAAGGCAGCTAGTACTTCTACCGACCACTTACTCTTTATAGCAAGGAAGTGAGCAGATTTTGTTAGCCGGTCAACAATGACCCATATGGCATCGAGTCCACCACGAGTCTTGGGTAACCCCATGATGAAGTCCATGCCAATGCTTTCCCATTTCCATTCCAGAATGTCTAGTGGTCTGAGCACACCTGCAGGGCGCATATGCTCTGCTTTTACCTGTTGACAAGTAAGGCAGTGAGTGGCATGTTCGGCTACCTCTCTCTTCATGTTCGGCCACCAAAACGTTCTCTTCATATCTTGATACATTTTGGTACCTCCAGGATGAATAGTGTACTTTGTCTTGTGAGCTTCATCCATTAGCTTCCTCCTCAATTCTTCATTGTCGGGGACACATGTCCTCCCTTGAAATACTAGCCTTCCATCCTCAGTCATGGCAAAGTCCGGCTTTTCGGCTAGAGTTTCCTTGACGCGAACCAAGAACGGGTCATTATCTTGTTGGGCTTTGATTTCTTCCAGAAAGTCGGATTGAATCTTGATATTGGCAACCAAGACTCGATCATCCCTGTGTTCAATATTTAAATCTAACCTTGCAAATTGTTCTAGCAGTTGCATCTCGCCAGGGACTAGACTTGAAACAGATGCCATCGGCTTTCTACTAAGAGCATCAGCCATGGCGTTTCCCTTGCCTGGATGGCATTGAATGTTGAAGTCAAAATCTTTGAGGTATTCTAGCCATCTTCTCTGTCTCATGTTGAGTTCTTTCTGGGAGAATAAATACTTCAGACTTTTATGGTCTGAGTAGACAGTGAATTTCTCTCCATATAGATAGGGTCTCCAGATCTTCAAGGCGAAGACCACAGCAGTCAGCTTGAGATCATGTACAGGGTAGTTGACTTCATGTGTCTTCAGTTGTCTTGAAGAATAGGCAATGACCTTCTCCTTTTGCATTAGTACACAACCTAGCCCAATTCCTGAGGCATCGGTGTAGACAGAGAAACCTTCTCCCTCTACTGGCAGAGCGAGAACAGGTGCTAAGGTCAGGCAATCTTTGAGAGTTTGGAAACTCTTTTCACACTCCTTACTCCAGGAGTAGGGATTCTCCTTTCATGTCAGACGCGTGAGAGGAACGGCGATCTTGGAGAAGTCCTTGATGAACCGTCTGTAGTACCCAGCTAGTCCCAAGAAATTTCTGATTTCAGTGACATTGGTTGGTCTCTCCTAGTTGAGTACAGCTTCGACTTTGGAGGGAGCAACTGAGATGCCGTCCTTTGAGATGACATGGCCCAAGAAGGACACTTCTTCGAGCCAGAATTCACACTTGCTAAGTTTTTCATACAGTTTGTTGTCTCACAAGACTTGTAGTGCAATCTTCAGATGTTCTTCATGCCCTTCCTTGGTCTTGGAGTATATGAGGATATCGTCGATGAAGACGACCACGAACTTATCAAGGTATGGCCGATATATGCTATTCATGAGTTGCATAAAGGCTGCAGGAGCATTGGTTAGACCAAAATGTATAACGACGAATTCATAATGTCCATAACTACTCCTGATAGCCGTTTTGAAGATATCATCATCCTTGATCCTCATTTTGTGATAGCCAGATCGAAGATCGATCTTGGAGAAATATTGACCTCGAGATATTTGGTTGAACAGTTCATCGACTCTGGGCAAAGGGTACTTGTTCTTGATGGTGAGTTGATTGAGTTGTCGATAGTCGATGCAGAGCCTCATTGATCCATCCTTCTTCTTGATGAACAGCACAGGTGCTCCCCATGGGGAAGTACTTGGTCTGATGAACCCTTTTTCTAGTAGCTCCATCAGTTGCGCCTTCAATTCCTTTAGCTCGGCAGGTGACATTCGGTACGGTTGACGTGATACCGGTGCGGCTCCGGGAATCAACTCAATGGAGAAGTTGACATCTCGTTCGGGGGGAATCCCGGGCAGGTCTTTGGGGAATACATCGGGGAAATGTGACGGACCACATCGTTCAAACCCGTTATCCTGATAATGAGCCTGACGCGACTCCGCCTCCTGCGAACGAGCCGAAGCTTCGCAAGGGATATCATTCACACTTGTCCGTAGAAATATAAAGGAAACAACTGAACAGAAGTAAACTTTTCATTCCACAAATATTCACATGAGATTTACATAGCCATTTTCTCAACTAAAACCATAAACCAGTACAACAAAACCTGGGGCATACCCCGAGGTGCACAAAGAGAGAAAATTACACTACTGGTGGTGGCGTAGACCCTGCTCCGCTACGGTGCGGCCCGGAACTAGAAGACGGTTGGGAAGCCTCCTTCTCTCCCTCACCTGAAAGGAGTAGGGGGGTGAGCCTCGCTAGTCACTGGCTCAGTAGGGAAACTCCCCCAAAGAAAACGAGCAAACCACAACTCAAGTAACTAAGTAGGAAGCTACGCTATATAAATTTATAGAATTGTTTAAGCAGGATATTAAAGCTGTAACTTACTTACCGCTTGCTGTCCTCAAACGTAGTTTAAATAAATAAACGGAAAACCCAAACAGGTGTACGAGCTAAAGTAGGTAAATGCCAAACTCGGGTCGCACAGCCTGGCTCGTGACACCAGCAACCGACCCGGACAAACACACAGGTCTACCTCTTAGTCTCGCAGCCACTGACGAAAGGTTCAGCTGCCGCTCCACTAAACCAAACAAGAACTATGGAGACCAACCAAACCACCACACCTGCAGGTCACCCACCCCGAAGGTCCATGCCTGACACCTTTAGGGACTCTAGCCTAAACTCCCTTAAGTGAGGCACTGGAAACAGGACTAGCTGGGGTCCAGTACGTCTATTGCTGTCTGTCCCCCCAACTACGAGCACGCTACAAGCGACTAAACAACAAACTCTCACAAGTTGATGTCCCTGCCGTCTTTCCCTCAGTCGAACGACAACTCTCCTCGAGAGTGAGGGTGTCTAGGAAGACGATAAGACCCTGACGGTACCACTGTACCGGGACAAACCCCGAGCACACCCATGTGCTTGGCTCACCTCGGAACCTGGGGCTCCCAACTGAAAAGGTAACCACGGAAGGCGTAACACTACCTGCCACGCACACGGAAGCTCATGCACGCTACGCAAACCACATGAACACACACGGGTTACTGAAACCATCACACACTCATAACCATGTGAGCCTACCGCTCACCATATGAACCTCACTCCCAAGGAGCACAACAAGTTCCAAAGCACTGCTTACCATTTCCATACACATCGGTTAACCATGCCATGCATTGGTTAAACAAAAATGAATACAAACATTAACGTTTTCATGCAAATATTAACCCTCAGCTGTGATTGCGACAAAGGCCTTGGTCGCCTTCATATCGCGATGCCCTGACAAGTCGCAACCACGAAGGTGAACGCAACGTGTCGTCCTATCGCGATCTAGTCGCGACAGGGGAGACCGTCGCCTTCACAGGCGAAAAACCCTAACCGGGTCCCCTTCGCCAGAAAACCCTAAAAACCCTGCCAAACATGGTTTCCAATCCATTTTTCATGCTCTTTGTGATGTCCTAGCATGATATCTATGGTTCTTAAAGCTGTAAACACAACACACACCACACACCCATGAAATCCACAGAGAAAAGGGTTGAATCTCCCTACTTTGACGAAGAATACGAAAATGGGCGATAACTCGGCATGTCTCACGCTCCACCCGCGATCCTCGCGGCGAGAGCATGACCAACCGAGACCCATAAGCTCAAATCGCCCAGAAACGCACGAGCAAAACCTCCCCTGGCCGAGCAGAGCTTGTGAAAGCTCTGTTCTCCCAGGGTTTCTTAAAAATGCAGCTCGATTGGGAACGCGACGTATCGCTACGTCGCGACCAGGTCGTGACGTGGCTGCCTGTCGCGACGTGGCTGCCTGTCTCGATCCGCCTGTCGACGTCAGCACGCCCACCCCGCGCACGACACGCAGCGCGCATGCAGACGACGATCCAAAACAGCGGCAACCAGAACGCGACGTCCCCGGGTGTCGCGATGAGAACGCGACACGCCCCTCTGTCGCGTTCAGGGACAGAGAACAAACCTGCGGGACAGAGAACAAACCTGCGCTTTGGGCCAACCAGCCGGCCCACAATGCTCTGGAAACCTGTGAAAGCAACTAGTACTCACAATGTGGGCCACACACTGGCCACCACAATGGATATAAGACTATCCGAACAGTCGATATGCTACATTACTATCACCTAAAAGAAATTTCGTCCTCGAAATTTAAAGCGAAACCCGACATCAAAAATTTTCTTTTAAAATTAATAGAGTACTATCACCTAAAAGAATTAAAAACTTACTCAAACAAATGTGGATACGTCTTCATCATTTCCTCTGCTAGTTCCCAAGTATCCTCACCGCCTTGCCTGTTTTCCCATATGAGTTTCACGAAATCAATGTTCTTATTTTTGAGCTTTTGGGTTCTGCAGCCTGTAATCTGTACTGGATATTCTGGCATTGTCATGTCTGGCTTCAATTCACTCCTCTATTAACTAATCATATGAGATGGATCTTCAATGTACTTTCTGAGCATGGAAACATGGAACACATTATGAACATCTGCAAAATTTGCTAGCAAATCTAACCTGTAAGCTATCTCGCCCAATCTTTCTATTATCTCGAACGGACCTACATATCTGGGGCTCAACTTGCTTCGCTTGCTGAATCTAAACACACCTTTAGTAGGAGAAACCTTCAAAAATACATAATCCCCCACTTTAAATTGCAATGGTCTGCGTCTGTTGTCAGCATAACTCTTCTGTCGACTTTGTGCTATTTGCAGCCTTTCTTTAATAAACTTAATTATTTCTGCACATTGTCTGATTAACTCCGGACCCAAAACCTGCCTCTCTCCTACCTCATGCCAATTCAGTGGTGTCCTGCATGGTCTGCCATATAATGCCTCATACGGTGCCATTCCGATACTTGCTTGATGACTGTTATTATATGCAAATTCAACCATACTCAAATGACATTCCCATATTCCTCCCCAAACCAAGCAATAGGCTCTCAACATGTCTTCTATTGTCTGGATGGTCCTTTCTGTTTGTCCATCTGTTTGCAGATGATATGCTGAACTGTATCTTAACTCAGTGCCAATGACCCTCTGCAAACTTCTCCAAAAACCTGAGGTGAATCTTGGATCTCGATCTGAAACAATGGTAACTGGAATTCCATGTAATGGTATTATTCTTTCTACATATAATTTGGCTAGCCTGTCCACTGACCATGACATATTAACTGGTAATAGTCTGCAAACTTTAGTCAATCTATCAACAAAAACCCAAATGCCATTGTGACCTGCTGAGCTGGGCAAACCCACTATAAAATCCATAGCTATATCATCCCATTTCCATTGTGGTATGGGCAAAGGTTGCAACAACCCTCCTAGTCGTTGATGTTCTGCTTTTATTTGCTGACAGATGGCACATCTTGCTATAAATACTGCAATTTCTATTTTCATGTTTGGCCACCAGAAAAGACCCTTCATACCCTGGTACATCTTAGTACTGCTTGGACGAATAGTATATCTTGACCTGTGGGCTTCCTCTAGCACTTTCTATCTGATTCCTGCATCAGCTGGAACATACATTCGGCCATTCAAACTGACTACATTATCATGGCCCAAAGTTACCTCCTCCATTCTTAAAATAGCTGCCAAGTTCTCATCTGCTTTCTGGGCTTCAATTATCTGTCTGTAAAGAGAAGGTTCAACTGCACTATTCGCCAATACTGCTCTCTGCTGACTATTTGGCACATACAAAGAATTATCTGCTATTTCTTCATATAGTTTCTATTCTCTGATCATAAGTTGATTCATAACAGCTTTTCTACTTAATGCATCTACCACAACATTTGCTTTACCCGGATGGTATCCCAAACTGAAGTCATAATCTTTCAAATATTTCATCCATCTGCGTTGCCTTAAATTCAAATCTTTCTGTGAGAATATATATTTCAAGCTTTTATGATCCGTAAATATTTCAAATCTTTCTCTATATTAAATAATGCCGCCAAATTTTCAAAGCAAATACTACCGCTGCCAACTTCAAGTCATGAGTCGGATAATTCTCTTCATGTTTCTTTAATTGCCTAGAAGTATAAGCAACCACTTTTCCATGCTGCATCAATACTGCCCCTAATCCTCTTCTGGATGCATCTGTATATAACACAAAACCACCACTACCTGAAGGAATTTCTAATATCGGTGTTGTAGTAAGCCTCTTTTTCAATTCAGCAAAGTTGCGCCTACACTCGGAAGACCACACAAAAGGAACTCATTTCCTGGTCAACTTGGTCATTGGGGTTGCTATTTTAGAGAAATCTTGAATAAATCTTCTATAATAACCTGCAAGACCTAAAAAACTTCTAATTTCTGGCACTGTTCTTGGCTCTGCCCACTTCAATACTGCTTCCACTTTCGCTAGATCCACTGCAACTCCTTCACCAGAAATCACATGACCTAAAAATTGTATCTCTTTCAGCCAGAATTCACACTTACTGAACTTAGCATATAATCGGTGCTCTCTCAATGCCTGCAACGTGATTCTTAAATAGGCTGCATGTTCCTCTTCTGATGCTGAATATATCAAGATATCATCGATAAAAGCTACTATAAACCGATCCAGATATGGATGAAATATTCTATTCATCAAGTTCATAAATGCTGCTGGCGCATTTGTCAACCCAAATGGCATTACTACAAATTCATAATGTTCATACCTGGTCCTGAAAGCTGACTTTTCAATGTCTTCCTCCTTAATTCTTAACTGATGATATCTTGATCTCAAATCAATCTTAGAGAACACCTTTGCTGACTGAAGCTGGTCAAACAAATCATCTATTCTTGGTAGCAGATACTTGTTCTTGATAGTAACTTTATTCAACTGTCGGTAATCTATACACATCCTCAAACTACCATCCTTCTTTCTAAAAAACAGCACTGGCACACCCCACGGTGAGTGAGTTGACCTGATGAAACCTTTCTCTAATAGCTCCTGCAACTGCTTCTTCAATTCTTTAATTTTAAATTTCTGCTGGTGCCATCCTGTACTGTCCCATCGATATCGGCATACTACCTGGCTCTAACTCAATAGTGAAATCTACCTCTCTGTGCGGCGCTAGCCTCAGTAAATCTTCTGAGAATATATCTATAAATTCTCTAACCACTGGCACATATTCTACAGATTTGACTCAACCAAACTCACGGACGCAAGATACGCTACACATCCTGCATTAATTAACCTTCTAGCCCTGAGCACAGAAATGATAAACTTAGAAGAACAGAAGGGCATACCTTGAAATTCAAAAGTTGTTCCATCAGGTCTACAAAACCTGACCCTCTTCTTTCTACAATCTACCAAAGCAGCATAAGCCTCTAACCAATCTATACCCAAATCAAATCATACTCCTTCAAAGACAAAGCATACAACTTTGCCAGCAACTGATTCCCATGAATCATAATTGAAACCTCATCTAAGTAACATGAAGTAAGCATAAAATCACCGGTAGGAACCTCAACCACCAATTCACACTGCCTTTCTTCTATGGGATGAGCCAAACTATCTAAGAAATCTTCAGAAATAAATGAATGAGAAGCACCCAGATCAATTAATATTCTAGTTGAGAAATCAAAGATCGGTAATATACCTTCAATGAGATTTGATGCTTCTGCCTGCGCCCTGGTGATTGCCATCACCCGACCTCGACCTCCTCTCTGATAAGGGGTTCCTCTGCCTCTCTCTGCTGATGGTGGATATGTCTGTTGCTGCTGCTGAGTCCCTCTGCCATAACTATATCCTCGAGACGGACAATCCCTGGCATAATGTCCTGGCTGACCACAAGCATAACATATGACCTCTCGAAAAGTTGTAGGCTGACCTGCGGTACTTTGCTGGGACTCCTCTAGAACCGGTGGCCTGTAGCCATGCCCCTGCTGAAAACCACCCTGCTGGAAACCTGGTTGCCTGCCTCTACCTCGTCCTCCTCCTTGGAAGAATTTCTTGATCTGTTTGCCCCACATTGCTATCCTAGACGATGATGCTCATCAGGCTGCATTTCCTTTGCTGATGCCCTGTGACTACTGGGAAGTCGGAAGCTCCCTGAACCTCCAGCCTGAGACTGACTCTGCCTAGCCTGTAAAGTCCTCTCCAACACGGCTGCCCGCTGTGCTGCCTCCTCTACTGTTCTGCACATTAGTGGAGCTACTGCATCCTGCAACTAGGACCTCAAACCCCTAATAAAATACTCCACCATTATTGCATGATCGGTCACCACATAAGGGTATCTACTCAATGCCATAAATCTCATCTGATACTCCAGCACAGACAATCTCCCTTGCTACAAAGTTCTAAACTACTCCCTCTTTGCTTGCTGGATCTGTAGTGGAAAGAACGTGTCATTGAAGACTGTCAGAAACTCTACCCAAGTAATCCCATCTTCTGTCCTTCCAGCAAAAACAGTCTGCAACTTGAGCCTCCACCATTCCTGAGCAAATCCCCTCAACTGATAAATAGCAAGAATGACTCTGTCCTTTTGCAGACACCTCATAGTCACAAATACCCACTCGATCTCATGTATACAATGCTCTGCAGTATCTGGGTTAGGGCCACCTGAGTAGGTAGGGGGCTGTAACCTCAGAAACGTCTCCACAAGTGCTATGGACTCCTCTGCCGTAGCTGGCCTCGCTGGTACTTTGGGGTGAATAGGTACTTCAGGAGGTACCTCAACTCCTACTGGGGGTAAAACTGGGGCTGCTGGCACTGCCTCCTCGACAACTGGTACCGCTGGTTGTGCGGATGCTGGCTGATGCATCCTCATACCGATCTCCGTAAGACTTTCCCATATCCACTCAATCATCCTCTGAGTAGGATCCTCTAGATCATCACCACCTCCTCCCCAATCTCTCTGATATGCCATTTCTGATCCTGCACAACAATTTCCAAACCACACAACACAATAGATATCAACACAAAAACCCAGGGTCAACTACCAGCAGTGGGTTTAAGTAAAGAATAGGCTATGTAAATTTCCTATTCCTTAACATTTATACGGACTATGCTCTGATACGAACTGTGACGGACCACATCGTTCAAACTCGTTATCCTGATGACGAGCCTGACGCGACTCTGCCTTCTGCAAACGAGCCGAAGCTTCACAAGGGATATCATTCACACATGTCCATAGAAATATAAAGGAAACAACTGAACAGAAGTAAACTTTTCATTCCACAAATATTCACATGAGATTTACATAACCAGTTTCTCAACTAAAACCATAAACCAGTACAACAAAACCTGGGGCATACCCCGAGGTGCACAAAGAGAGAAAATTACACTGCTGGTGGTGGCGCAGACCCTACTCCGCTACGGTGCGGCCCGGAACTAGAAGACAGTTGGGAAGCCTCCTGCTCTCCCTCACCTAAAAGGAGTAGGGGGGTGAGCCTCGCTAGTCACTGGCTCAGTAGGGAAACTCCCCTGAAGAAACCGAGCAAACCACAACTCAAGTAACTAAGTAGGAAGCTACGCTATAGCAATTTATATAATTGTTTAAGCCGGATATTAAAGTTGTAACTTACTTACCGCTTGCTATCCTCGAATGCAGTTTAAATAAATAAACAAAAAACCTAAACAGGTGTACGAGCTAAAGTAGGTAAACGCCAAACTCGGGTCGCACAGCCTGGCTCGCGACACACTACCTGCCACACATATGGAAACTTGTGCACGCTACGGAAACCACGTGAACACACACGGGTTACTGAAACCATCACACACTCATAACCACGTGAGCCTAGCGCTCACCATATGAACCTCACTCCCAAGGATCATAACAAGTGTCAAAGCATCGCTAACCATTTCCACACACATCGGTTAACCATGCCATGCATTTTTTAAACAAAAACAAATTCAAACATTAACAGTTTCATGCAAATAGTAACCCTCGACTGTGATCGCGACAGAGGCCCTGGTCGCGTTCATATCGCGACGCCCCGACAGGTCGCAACCATGAAGGTGAACGCGACGTGTCGTCCTGTCGCAATCTAGTCGCGACAGGGGAGACTGTCGCCTTCACAGGCAAAAAACCCTAACCGGGTCCCCTTCGCCAGAAAACCCTAAAAACCCTGTCAAACGTGGTTTCCAATCCATTTTTCATGATCTTTGTGATGTCCTAGCATGATATCTATGGTTCTTAAAGCTGTAAACACAACACACACCACAAACCCATGAAATCCATGGAGAAAGGGTAGAATCTCCCTACTTTGACGAAGAATATGAAAACGGGCGATAACCCGGCGTTTCTCCCACTCCACCCGTGATCGTCGCAGCGACAGCACAACCAACCGAGGCCCACGAGCTCAAATCGCCCAGAAACCCACGAGCAAAACCTCCCCTGGATGAGCAGAGCTTGTGAAAGCTCTGTTCTGCTAGGGTTTCTTAAAAATGCAGCTCGGTTGGGAATGCGACGTATCACTATGTCGTGACCAGGTTGTGATGCGGCTACCCGTCGCGATCCGCCTGTCGACGTCAGCACGCCCACCCCGCGCGCGACATATGGAGCGCATGCAGACGACGAGCCAAAACAGCGGTAACCAGAACGCGACATCCCCGGGTGTCGCGATGAGAACGCGATGCGCCCCTCTGTCCCGTTCAGGGACAGAGAACAAACCTACGCTTTGGGCCAACCAGCCGGCCCACAATGCTCCGGAAACCTGTGAAAGCACCTACTACTCACAATGTGGGCCACACACTGGCCACCACAACAGATATAAGACGATCCGAACAGTCGATATGCTACAGGAAATCCTGGACTATGTGGATGTCTTCTATCTTAGAACCCTTCTTTTACACAACTACAGCCGCAAGGAAAGTAATGCAGCCTTTCTTTATCATGTTATGAGCTTTTATGGCGGAGATTAGAGAGATTTGTCTCTTATGTCTAATCCCAGAGAATGCCAATTTAGGAAAGTCACTAAAGGTAACCTTCCCTTTTTTACAGTCAACACTTGCCCCATAAGCGGACAACCAGCCGGCTCCTAAGATTACATCATAGCCTTCCATGGGCATACATACCAGGTCGGCCTTTAAGTTTTGGTCTCCGATCATTATATCGGCAGATGGAACGTATTTGTTTAGTTTTTCCTTCTCTCCTAGTGGTGTAGTAACAGAGAATTCACATCCCATGGATGTAGGTTTGGTATTCAAGGTATCTGCAAAATTTTGAGAAATAAATGAATGAGTTTCTCCAGTATCAAATAAGACAAATGCGGATAGAGAGAAAACTTAAAGGGTACCATCCACCACACCTCCTTCCTCTGTGGTTTCTGCATTATGCAGGGCTTGAAGCTTTCCTTGTTTCGTAGGCGCATTAGGGCGCCTTTCATTCTCTTTCAGTAGCAGGCACTCGGGGATGCGGTGCTCGTGACTCCCACAGCGCAGACATGCGTCGGCTTTCCTCCAGCATTCGTCGGCAGTGTGACCTAGCTTGTCACAATTCTTGCAGTTGCTTTTGGCTGGAGTGTTGGGTACGAAAACCTTGGGTTTCCTTTCTTGGCTAGATCCTTCTGTGATATTGAAGGGACGCTTCTTGCCGTTGGTAGGCTTAGCAGATGACTGACCCAAGGTCACTTCCTTCTTAACTAACTTCCCTTTGATACGGTCGGTGAAGTCCGTAGCATCTTCCAGCAGTTGGGCTTCCTTTACCATCTCAGCATATGTCTGGATGTCGAGAGGTGCCAGTTGAGTGATGTAGTGGGGCTTAAGGCCGTTTAGAAAGTGCTTAGCCTTCATCCTTTCAGTGTTCACCAGATGTGCAGTATAGCGTGCCAGTCTTGAAAACTGGGCTTCATATTCGGCCACAGTCAAACTCCGCTGTTTAAGAGCAGCGAATTCCGCAGCATTCCTTTCTTGGACACGCTCGGAGAAGTATTTGGAGTTGAAAGCTTCTTTAAACTCGTTCCAGGTGAATTGTCCATTCTCTCCAGTAGCTTCCACTGACTCCCACCAAGCATGGGCGTCCTTTTCCAATTGGAACGTGGCCAGTAGCAGCTTGTTCCCTACTACACATTGCATGACACAGAAAATTCTTTCCGTCTCTTTGAGCCAGTGCTCAGCTTCCTTCGGATCCGTGGATCCGCTAAACCTAGGTGGGTTCAGACTTCTGAAGTTGCGATGCAGGTCGCCTGCACCACGATTGCCACCTCCTAGGGTAGCTTGCACAATGGCGCGCGTCAGTTCTTGGATGGTTTGTTGTATGCCCCTCATTTGAGCACGTTCAACAGTCATCTTGATTGTTTAGTTCCTACAAAATAACTTATTGTCATGATATCGATGTGGAATTTAATTCGTGCGTGTGTGAGTTCATTTTAGCTAGTTACCCTTGGCTCTAACCACAACTCAGATAGGTAGGGTAATTGACTCTAGTCAAGGCAAGTTAACCTAGATCATCCTATACTTAAGAACAACCTAGGCTCTGATACCACAAAACTGTCACGCCCTGACGCGGAATATCGGAATGCAAGGCAGTTGCAAGAAGAGGTATAGAGCAATTACTAGACATCAAACCATTGCACAATGAATAATACTAAAGCAAATCTTTCTCATTAATAATTTCCAATGTCTAGTTACAACCAATAATATCAGAGCCAATCTATAGGGCCCAAGTACATTGAAACAAAGCAAAAGACTAAACTTCAAACCTAACTACTACAATGCTAAACATAGTGATAGGATGCTAGGGTACTCATGACATCACTCCAGGTCGTTCCCGTCCTCTTGAGTGTATGGTTCATCCTCAGTCTCACCTAAGAACACAACGACAAATAACGCAGGGTGAGCGTTAACGCCCAGTAGGACTTAAATCTCAGGCTTAAGCAGGCTTTAAATAATTAATGCATTAAAGACAGAGTAACTAATGATAGAACGAGAGAGTCAAGTAATAGTGTGATAGCACGTGAATGAAATAGCATGACTTTCCAAAAATAGCATAAGTGTCGGGAATAGCACAAAAATAGCAAGATGGACATAGCATAATAGCACAAAGTATAGCAATAGCACGACGAATATAACATAGCACTTTTTGTCAACAGACAACGAGAGAATATAGCACTTTTTTATTGTCATTTAGATAGTCGAGATAGATAGTACTCGAGTGTAATGCCAAACACTCTGATCATTTAACTCCCATGGGCACTAGCACTTTCGAGCGCACATCCCAGGACCAGATCGGGCCCTTATATATTGCCAAGCATTGGTTATATTGTTTATCTTTAGACAATCACTCAATGGCCAATATAGAGTACCAAGAAATAGATAAGAGCACTAGATGAACAGACGAGATAATAGAGTGAACGTGAATAGACAGGAGAGTAGAGTATAGATGAGAGCTAGGGGACATTGCGCAAAATACGTCGAGTAAACAGGCGATAGTAACAGTTGCACAACATGCGCACTTGGTGTTGCCAGTCAGGTGGAATTCACAATCCTACCGCTGGCCATGTTAAGCACAGGTCCAGAGGTCCGGCGTGATTCAAGATAAGAGCGAACTTCTAATAGCCGTTTGGATCGTATTGATCCCTAAAGGGTATCATAGGTGTTAGGGTACAACCCGCTCGTCGACCATGTGGGAATCCATGGACAGAGGAGACTTACGGAGGCCTTGAACAATGACTCACTAGTCCGGCAGAAGGAGTATCCTTCGGAGAGTTCGTCTAAGTCAAGAAGGTGTGTATAGAAACAAGTGCTCGACGTTCTAGAGGAATTCTAGAATAGTGGAGTGTTGAGATCGGTGTTTCAAGACAATGCGGAAATCGAGAACAAGTTCATTTATAAATAAGGCAATTTAATTACATAAATTATCAGATAAATTATGTAACATGTTCATGCCATTTAAGCCATATTTGGATGGTTCAAGTGTGTGCATGTGACATGAAATTATAGATGGAAATTAGTTGTGTGTATGTATTTTAAATCACATATAAATATTCAATTTATATTAAGTGCAATTACTGCGGGTATAACTGAGATTAAAGGGTATAAGCACACTAGGCAATCATAGCATTGCAATCAGGGTTTTTTTTGCAAAAATTATGTGATCGCGACGAACACTTGTAAGGATCGCGTTGGGGTCCGATCAGAACGCGACAGTGACTTGTAAGGATCGCGACAGGCTTGTCTGATCATGCACTGAGAACGCGACAGAGACCCGTAAGGAATGCGACAAGCCGTTCAGGCCAGACACAGTGATCGCGACGGCGATGCCTGTCGCGTTCAGAACGTGACTGGCAAACTGTCACAACCAGACCATAGAATGCGGCCTATCGGGCCGTCACGTTCTGGTGGTCTGTGCCCGAGTCCGATAGGAATCAGACATGTCTTGGATTACGGACCAGACTTACCCTGTTTTGACACAAGGTTGTTCTAAAACTAAGAACAAATTGTATAGTGCATGAAAAATCATGAAACTAGTTTTAAACAGAACCAGACATGCATGGGTACTTCCAGTAAATCAGAATCGGAAAGCAACGAAGGTTTCAACATGGTTTAATAGAGAGCATTCATGACGAACATAGAAATGTGTACAGTTGGGATCAACGAATTAATTCGCATGATAGGGTGGATGAAATTAGGGCTTTCAGGGGCAAATGAAACCTAACATCCATCAGAATCTTCAATAAAAATTTCGTGGTATGAGATTAAGTGTAGAAGGAGAACAAGATTTAATAAGGGGGTTCGGGGTCAAGATAAGTGCAGAACTTCGAAAATCAAGAAGTAAATATTGACTTGATGACAAATCATGAAACTTGAGGGTATTGTTTCTGATGGTTAGGACAACCTACAGACAAAATTGTAGGATTTATGCTCGAGAGAATGCCTACCTTTGATTGTTTTCCTCTTCTAGGGTTAAGACTTGAAGAACTCGGGGAAGAACTTGGGAGATCCCTCTTTTCCATGAATTCTCTCCTCTTGGCCTCTCTTCCTAGTCCAACAACCCTTGACATGAGCTAGGGCCGGCCATGAGGGTTTTAAGAGAGTATTTAAGCTTCTCCTCTTTCTATTTCCTAATTGGACTCTAATTCCCTTAAATTTTGAATTTCCTCTTTTCCTCTCCCTTTTTAAGCAAGAGATCTCCTAATTGGGTTGAGAGAGAGAGAGGATTTCGTGGCCAAGCAATTGGGGTAGGTTTAGGATTCCAAATCCAACTCAAATCACTTATTTTAATGCATTAAATACCCTCTTTTTATTTAAGTAATAATTAAGTTGCGAATTTAGGGTATTTTCCTATTATTCTTCTTTTAAAAATTCCTATTTTGGCCCACTCAATTCTATTGGGTCAATTTAATAAAGCCCATCACTTATTTTCATTTAATGGATTTTATTTAATTCTCTTTCCATTAATTTATTTTCTTTTATTTACTCTTCTAATAAATCAAAATTTTAATTTTATGTAAATTTTTATTTTGTTCAAAATTTCCGGTTGCTACAGTTGTTCTGGGACCCCTCTCGACTGAGGTCGCGACCAGCTTAGGGGTCGCGATCATATGGCGACCGGCATGGCCGCCGCAACATGGTCACGACACCCTAAGGCATTGCGACATGGTCACGGCCGGCCCTGGCATCGCAACAGTGTCACGACGGCCCTGAGTGTCATGACAGCAGCAGAGACAGGTAAATCTTGCGAAGTTCTGTTTCTCGTGGAGTCTTCGCCGCTTCTGGTTCTTTTTGTACCCTTGGCACTAGTGCTAGTTCCTAGTACGGTCCTACACTAGTCGTTTTCTTGGTGCTCGACACCTTAGGGCTTGTCCCACGAGAGAGGTTGTTACCGTTTTCCTAGGACCCCCATCCTCGTGCGCCTTAGAGGGAGAGTTCGGGGCAACGAGCGTACTCGAGTCACGAACTCTGGAGTAGAGGGGAAAACGGTGGTTAGGACAGCGGCGTCGAGTCGTTTACAGAGCTCTCTTGGTTGGTCTGAGACACCGAGGACGGCCGGAGTTCTACCTAGTGCAGGCCAGCCAGTCCTTTTTCTCACTGCCTCACTCTTTGTGGCCCCGAAACCACATAGACAGGCCAGACGTAGGACTGTAGTCTGGCCAGACTACGGCGGTTACTGTTGTGTACTTTGTGCTCCTGCGCCCACTCTGACGAGACATGGAGGTTTGTACCTGGGTCGAGGATAAGATGTCAGTGGACGCACCTGACCGGTTGACTAGTGGTAGTGTTTTCCGTAGCTAGTGTCTCTTGTCAAGGCAGGGTTCTCTCTGTCTGCGTTGCCAGCCGTATGGTGGTCACGACGTGCAGGTTCTATGGAGTTTCCGACTACGGTGTCTCTTCCGTACTGTCGCTAGTTAGTAGCTTTGCTTTGCACTTTCCTGTAAAGAGTAGAATATATAACTGCTATTATTTAATTTTTTATATATTTTCCTTCCCGCCTATTAGAGCCAGTAGGAGATTGATAGTCCCTATTGAGCTTCTGTTGTGAAGCTCATCCCTTTTTCAGGTGAGACTTCTAAGCAGCGGCAGGGCGCGCGTCGGGTGTAGTAGGCAGGGCGGTAGGTATAGTCCCCGTAACTAGCAGTGGGTTTCCCCTTTTAGTTGTACTTCACCCTCGGGGTATGTCCCTAAGGGCTCTATCGTTCCCCTTTTTACTTGTACTAGTTGTGCGTGCGTTGGGACTGTACCTAGAGCATTATGCTGCGGTCTCGCTCCTCTTTCTGCTTCCACATCTGTGCTTCTAGTTCAGTAGTTGATGTTTATTTCTTTTACATATTCTGTTAGACTTGTGTTATAGCCCTTCTGGGTCTCCGGATCTGTGGGCGGCGACCGCGAAAATCGCATCCTCGGCTTGGGCCGAGGGTCGGGTTCTCGGGGTCGTTACAAAAATAAAATAGTTCTGTCAGACAAGTTCAGGGCATTTAAGGTTTGGACAGATAGCTGTATGGGGAATATACAATCTCTCCCTAAAAGTCATGGTGTTTTTGACAGAGGTGGGTGCGCTTCTGACAGATAGCCCATGCTGCTTATACATACCATCGCATTAAAACATTAGATCTTCTGACAAACATGAATGGATCTTAAATAACTGACAGTGAGAAGTCATACAGATATCTTTCAGATTTTAAACATATTTTAAATGGGAGGATAATTATTTTTCTCCCAAAAAGATATTTAAATATTTTATGATAGTAGAAGAATAATTATTAGGCTCATGCAAGTCATTTATATGTAAAAGATATTTTATTAAGAATGCTGAGAATTGATAAAGAAATCAAGAACATGAAATATCTTAGTTCTGTGCTAAAGAATAGAAGATTTATCTAAGTGCAAGTATATAGACGTGATATGAGATACTTCAACTTCAAAGAAGTCGGAGTCAAGAGACAACAATACAACTGTAACAATAATGAACTTCGACTTTAGAGGAAAAACAGCTACTTCGACTTAATCAAAGTCGGAGTAAGGAAACAACAACTTTGACTTCATGAGAAGTCGGAGTGAAGATTGAGCAACATTTGACTTTTAAGAAGTCAAAGTGCCAGCTAAAAAGATAGTAGACTTCGACTTATCTGAAGTCCGAGTTGATGATCAGTCCATCCCCATATAATTTTATTTATTATAATTTCTTTTGGTGATTAACAAAATCTTAACAAATATTTTCTAACAATCCTTTATGAAGTTTATCCACAGGAAATAAGTCAACCAAAATCTATAAGTTATTCTCTTACACTGATAGTGTAGCAACCTGAATTTTTGAAAAATTAAAAATTTTCATAATATTAAAATTTTGATTTATTAGAAAAGCAAATAAAAGAAAATAAATTAAATAGGAAATTAATGGAAAGAGAATTTATTAAAACCCATTAAAAGAAAAGAAGTGATGGGCTTTATTAAATTGACCCAATAGAATTTTATGGGCCAAAATAGGAATTTTTAAAAGGGGAATAATGGAAAAATAACTTAAATTCGTAACTAAAATAATGCTTAATTATAAAAGAGGCATTTAATGCATTAAAATAGCAAATTGAGTTGGATTGAGATTCCTAAACCTACCCTAATGGGTTGGCCACAAAATTAGCTCCCATCCTAATCCAATTAGGAGATCTCATGCCTAAAAAGGGGAGAGGGAAATAGGAAATTCGGAATAAATAGGAATTAGAGTCATAATATGAAATAGAATGGAGAGATGCTTAAATACTACTCTAAAACGCTCATGGCCGGCCCTAGCTCGTGCCAAGGGGTTGCTGGACGTGGGAAGGAGCCAAGGAAAAGGAGAATTCGTGGAGAAGGAGGAACCATCAAGTCTTCCCCGAGTTCTTCAAGTTCTTAACCCTAGAAGACAAAACGAGTCAACGATAGACATTCTCATGAGCATAAACCATGAAAATTTATCTATAGGATGTTTCCTCCATCAGGAACCAAAGCCCTTTGGTTTCATCTTTTTCCATCGAGCAAATCTTATGTTCTTAATTTTCAAAGTTTTGTGAACTTCATGACCCTGAACCCTCTTCTTAAATTCATATCTTCATGTATACTTGTCCTCATGCCATGAGATTTTTACTGTAAGAACTGATGGATGTTAGGCATCTTTTGCCCCTGAAAGTCCAAATTTCCATCCATCCTATCATGTGAATTAATTCGTTGATCTCATCTATGTACTGTTCTAAGTTCTTCATGAATACCATGACCAAAGTATGCTGAAACCCTGCTTGTTTTCAAATTCCTATTTACTGTAGGTGCCCATGCATGTCTAGAACAATTCACAACTAGTTTCATGATTTTTTATCGCTTGTACAATTAGTTATGATTTTCTGAAACACCCTATGTCAAATAGGGTAAGTCTAGCCTGCAATCCAATATATGGTTCTTGTCCCTGATGGACTCGAGCACAGACCCTGTGAACGCGACGGCCCGATAGGCCGTGTTTACAAGGGTCATCGTGACAGTGCCCTCTGTCGTGATCTGATCGCGACAGGGCTTGTCGTCGCGATCTGCTGCCCAGTCTGCTTGAGCCGTCGTGTTCTGTATAAGCCCCTGTCGCGATATCAATCCATCGCGACAACATCGCCCATCGCGATATGATCGCGACAGGATCTGTCGTCGCGACCTGCCTGCTTGAATTGACCAGTCCGTCGCGACCTGTACGAGAGCCTGTCGCGATCTACCCGAACCCCGTCGCGACCATTACAAGGGTGCGTCGCGTTCTGGCCTTTTTGCATAAAAACCCCATATTTTTATGATCTGACTCTCCATAATGCTTGTACTCTTGTTTAATAGTCATACACACAGAAGATTACACTTGTTATAAATTAAACATTTATGGTGATTAAAATACATGCACATGATCTTTTATATCTACAACTTCATGACACTTACACACTGTAACGACCCTCTTCATACCGGTATGATTATACCAATCCCCATCGGTATAAAGGGCGTCATTACAGTGGGATAAAACCCAACGCTAGCCGATAGGTTGAAACGTACGTGAATAGCAATTTACTACATCAGAGTTTAAAATAAACAATTCAACTTGGGCTCATCACCATCACATATTGCACAGTCTATATAGCAAAATAAATTGACAGCATCCCCATTGTTACATGATAATGAAATTACATTGTCCAAAATGATTGTCCATACAACATATTGTTCAAGCTGAGAAAGAAAAGCACAACTAAAACCTACTCCTCACGAGCTACTCCTCCAATAGATTGACCTTCGCTATGCCTTCCTCCAAAGTAGCAACTCCTGTCTCACCTGTACACCGGAGCAAGGGTGAGTCCAAAGACTCAGCAAGTAAAACAAAGACTTAAACTCAAACATGCCATCTTCACATTAAGCTATTAATCACTAAAGTATACACACTATCATTCATATTACAAGAATACACATGGAACACACATTCAACTATCAACACGATTTTGAATCATTTAACCATGCTTTGTTCTATCACATGTTTATTCTAAATTATGGATGCTAATGCTATACACTTGTACATACGTTCTATTTACATGTAACATGAGACATTCATTCACACAATTATCCATTTCATGATAAAATTTTGCAATTAGAACATGGAGGTTGACATAAGGAAATGAGCAACCTAACATGATGACTATTCACTTTTTCACATGTACCTTTCATATGGAATTTCACATTTCACTTGCTGGTTTTTAATGTAATTTATTCTCATATGCATGGTTTCATAGTTCATAGCATGAATTGTAAGGTCTAGAGTATCGTCAACTGATTGGCAAATCCAACCGATTTAAACATGAAACCCTATGCTAATTACTCATCACTCCTAACATGGAACCTAAACATTCTTACTTATGTTTATCACATTCCTAACCATACTTTACTTGCTGTTTTGACATGAATTGGATTTAATTGCATGGAATTAGATTTATTCACACACAATCTCATTCATTAGGTAGCTTCTCGTATTTATTGTTCGTATTACACGAATAACAGGGTCAATTGCATTTATTTACATGCGCTATCACATGAATAGAAATAATTTACATGACATGGTGCTAGACATGATATTGTAAGGATGTTAAACATGACATTGCAATGATGCTAAACATGATATGGTGATGTTGCAAAACATGATATTGCGACGAAGGTACCCAATACATGAACTTTCACGAGCATACCACATTAACATATTTGTTTTCTCATGCAAGCACATTCTTATTAGCACTAACTCTACTCTTCACATAATCCTAACATTACTTACTCTTTCATTTTCACATATCACATTTCATGTCATTATACTCATCACATGTCACTTTTGTATATCATTATGCACTTACTCATATTTCAATAATTTAAAGATGCCATGACACATAGTCCTAACTACCGATAGAGGACACGACGAACATCTCATACTCATGACTCATGTCACATAACTCATATCACATATCTTATGTCACATAGCCCATGTCACATAACTCATGTCACATACTCATGTCATATACTCATATCACATAACTTATGTCACATAGCCCATGTCACATAACTCATGTCACATAACTTATGTCACATAAATCATAACACATACTCATAACACATACTCATAGCACATACTCATAAAACATACTCATAACACATACTCACCACCTAGGCAATGTAGTGGTGAGTCTTGGTAACTGCGCAGACCGGGAGAAGCACTCTCCACCCTGTCTAGTGGTACTTGTCCACCTCCAGGTTTTCCCCAATGACCTTGGGACAAACTTATATCACATAGAGCCTTCCATAGGGACTTTTCTATGTACAGCTCTCGAGGCCCCTAGGGTAGCAGTGTCATTCTTGGCCCAATTATTATACATTTACTTATTCGCATTTTTCTCTCATTATGCACACACTTCTCATAAATCACTTAATCACTTTACATACACTAGTGATCAATTATACATAACTTTAGTTAACCAAATCATGATACTACCCACAGAGTTTAAGCATTCAGTAAATTTACACTAATCATGTGGGGAAAACACATTATCAATCAAAATCAAAATATCATGCTTTAAGGATTCATTTTCGCATGGAAATTTCATAACCTACTCTACGGTTATCTAAATCACCCGAAAATTTGTGCACACACTGATTATAGGGTTCATATTTCTCATGCGAATTCACACATTTTTTTTTTATTTACAAAATTTTAGCAAGAATTAAAATACTTATTTACATGCCACCCATAACTCAATTTATCATGGAGTTACAACATCAAGGTCAGATCTAACAGCCCACTAACCTGCATATAGCATTCACATCATCATGGAAATTTTCCCTGAATTTATCAGACATCATGCGATTTTTACTAGAATTTAAACACCCTCAAACATGATTCTAATTTCGATATAAAAATCATAAAGAAACAACATGGTCAAGGAAAATTTCCAAGTTTTACAGAACATGGACTGACAGGTACACACATGGTCTAGACAAAGTTGGGCATTAAATTTCCTCATGGATCATGTAGACAATATTTTAACACAAACAAAGTCTCATCCAAGATGCATTTTATACATGAAACCATTTATACTATTTGTTGAACCACTCCTTATTACCTTCATATTTTGGTGTTAACAAAACTTATGATTAGATTTGTTTTTGATTATTTTGGTACTAACAAAATTTATGATGTAACTTAAATTGAATATTTTGTTTCATCTGTGTCGCATCAATCTCATAACAAAATGCTAAGTCTCTCATTGATGCAATATGGCGCAATAAAATGATAAAATCGATGTTTAATCAATATACATCGATTTCAGTTTAAGTGCCAAATTAATAAGCGCTACATCGATTTGGTTTTAATTGATTTTATAAGCGCTATAACGATTTCTTTAGAAGCCATAACGATTCTTTAAGTAAATGCAACAATGTGCCAAGAAATCGGTCTCATAACGATTTCGTAAGTGACCGCAACGATTTGATAAGAAATCGATCTCATAACGATTTGATAAGTGAGTGCAACGATTTGCCCTCACATCGATTTGCCTTCGCAACGATTTGATAAGAAATTGATCTTAGAATGATTTCATAAGTGATCACATCAATTTCTTTATTGATCACAACGATTTCTTCAGGAGATCATAACTATTTGCTTGCATAACGATTTCATAAGTGATCACATCGATTTCTTTATTGATCACAACGATTTCTTCAGGAGATCACAACGACTCTTCACATAACGATTTCATAAGTCATGCTCATAACGATTTCTTCATGGATTCTGTTCAAATACAGATTGCCTTTATATTTCAAATATGCTTGGCGCTTAAATGAAAAGTCAAATATCTTCTGACAAAAAGCTGCATGCATATTTCAGAGTCTTGTCAAATAGATATGAACTATTATTTTCAGAATGTTAGCAGAAACACAGTAGCATGCACTGATATCTTAAAAACACTTTTTTATGCTAACACTCTTCTATGCTTACAGACCTCGAAGACCACCAGAGTCTGATTAAGACAAATGAAGAGAAAGATCAGCAACGACTAGAAGAGCTCCAACGGATCTCTTCAACGAATCTATTCTAAAGCTGCTCATATAAAAGATGGAGCATTGCTGAAGAACAGAAGGGCCTTCCTGAAAATCCTTCAAGGAGTGTACAACTGTGAGAAGAACCTTCACGGCACAAACACTCAGAGAAAGAGAGAAGAGCTCGAGCCAAAATCTACAGAAGCTTTCAAGCAGAAGTTTTCATCGCTTTCAAGCCTTCTTCTCTTCCATTCTCCCTATGCTCATTGTAATCATGAGGGAGAGTCTATGACTGTGAGCTAAGTCCATAGTGTTCATCTTGTATTAGCTCTCAGTGTTGTTCTTTCTTTTCTAAGAAAGACCCTTGTCCAGCTGTAGGATTGTATACAGTGTGTAACCTAGATAGAGGTTAGTGTCTAGCAGAACCTTGTTGGGGTTTGTACCAACAGGACCTAGTTGGGGGTTTAAGTCTAGCAGAACAGCACTGGGGTTTGTTCCAGGAGGTTTACCTCTGAACCTGTAAAAGAAGTAGGTTTGTTTCTGAGCCTAGAAAAGAAGTGGGCTGCCTTCTTGCCCGGGAAAGAGAAGAAGACCTGGTGGGGTATCCAGGGTGTTGTAGTGTCCTTGAGGGGGACTGTACCTTCGGTTAGTGAAATCCCAAGAGGTTGCTTGGGGACTAGATGTAGGACTTCCATGTGGGAAGGGCCGAACCAGGATAAATCTCCTGTGTCCTTTGTGTGATTGTTCTTTTGCTTCCGCACTGCCACTCTTCATCACACTAACACTAACCAAATTTTTAAGTATTCACGTTTTGATTTCAGATTGCAGAAAAACCTATTCACCCCCCCTCTAGGTTACCTTGCTGCCATACCAAACGGGCCAACAAGTGGTATCAAAGTTGGTCTCTGATCATTCAAAGAAGATCCAACGATCTTAGAGTAAAGATCCATGGCAGCTCAAGGATATGCTGAAGGTCAATCAGTCACCAGACCTCCATTCTTTGATGGAGAGGACTACCAATACTGGAAGATGAGAATGGAATGCTTCATTCGAGGCACAGACTTTGATCTGTGGCAGGTAATAGAGGTAGGTGATTTTGTTGTTATTCCTGCTGAAGGCACTATTGCCATTACACCTGCTGATAAAAGTAAACTATCTCTAAATTTTAAAGCAAAAAATTATTTATTTTGTGCTTTATCTAAAAAGAAATTTAGTAGAGTATCTGCATGCAAATCTGCTAAAGAAATTTGGGATAAATTGCAGATAACTTTTGAAGGAACGGATAAAGTGAAACAAACTAGAATAGATATCTTGTTTCACAATATGAACAATTTAAAATGCTTCCAAACGAAAATATTACTCAAATGTATAATAGATTTTCAAGCATAGTAGTTGGTTTAAGCTCTCTTGGTAAAACTCTTTCTAATGAGGAAACCGTTAGGAAGATACTTAGGTCTTTAACCATTTCATGGACACCTAAAGTAACTGCTATTGAAGAGGCCCATGATTTAAACAAATTGTCGATTGAAAATTTAATAGGTTCTCTCATGGCACATGAAATAAATATGGAGCGACTATCTGAAAGCTCATCTAAGAGGAAATGTACTAATGCTCTTAAAGTGGTAGCTGCTCCCTCCACTTCTTCTTCTTCTAGCTCACAAATTGCAGGATCTGAAGACAATGATGTTGATGAAGTACTGTCCAAACTTCAGAAGATTTTAAAGAAGAATAAAAATAGATCAAGAAGGATTCAAAAGAAAGAGAAAAAAGAAAGAACCAGTCTGCTACGAATGCAGAAAACCTGGACATCTGAGACCAGATTGTCCTAGACTGAAGAAAACTGGTCAACCAGAAAAGCCCAAGAAGCAGCCCAAGAAATTTAAAAGAAGAGCCATGTCGGCTGCTTGGGAAAATGATGAGGTCACAAGCTCAGAATCATCAAGCTCAGATTCCGAAAAGGAGCAGGTAAATCTAGCCCTCATGGTGGGACTAGATGAGGTACATTCTGACTCATTTTTTAATTCTTGCACAGATTCAGGGTCAGAATCAGAAGACTTAGAAGAAGTCTTTAATGAACTGTATGAAAAACATAAGGGAGTTGTAAAAGAACTAAAAAATCTTAAAAACAACTCTCCTTGCTTGGAAAACACCAATTCTGATCTTAAATCCGAATTGGAGCAACTAGAAGAACAATTAAAAGAATGTAAAGATCAAAATTATCTTTTAAATGAAGATTTGAAAAGCAAGAATAATGAGAAGTTAGTGTTAGAAGAAAAATTAAAAACTCTAACTGAAGAAAATATGTATTTAAAAGAATCAGTTAGAAAATTAACTGAAGGGAAAACATCTTTAGCCCTATGCTTAAAAGGATCAAAATCTGAAAATAACAAACAAGGGCTTAGATACATACCTCCCGAAAAAGGAAAACAAGCCATGATTCCAGAAAAATATCCACTACCAAAATTTGTAAAAGAAACCAAGATGCCCCAGAAAAAGGCCCCTGTAAAAGAAAAAGTTTACAGAAATCACGTTCTAAAACTCAGCACAAAGAAAATCAGAACAGCAAAACAATCTATATTCATTGTTGTTCTCATTGCAATAAACTAGGACACACTGTAAACACCTGCACAACAAGGCACCTAGTTTGGATTCCGAAAGGATACTTTTATGCACCTAACCATCAAGGACCCAAAAAGATTTGGGTACCTATTTCTGAATAGGTTGTTTGCAGGATAGCCTAAGAGCATCAGGATCAAGGATGCTCAAGGCAAAGATGACTGCAGACTCTTCACTCAAATCATATCTGAAGAAAAAGTAGTCACAAGGATTGAATGTGTTTATGTTGCTACTAACAATGTTTGCAAGTTTTTTTTAGTGGTATACAGGCAAAAATCCTGAAGACTTGACAAACAGGTCAAAAGTCAGGAGCATCAAGATCTGACTTGCCTCACATTAAGGGGGAGTCTAATGCTCAGGGGGAGCACAGATTAAGGGGGAGTTGTTCAATAAATGTCAATCATTGTTGAACCCCTCAATGGTAAGAATTTCTTTCACAAAGGGGAGAGAATACAATGGTAAGATCCTTCCTTTTTGGTTAGTGACAAAAAGGGGGAGAATTTATATGGTCTAGGAATTTTTTGCATTTTCTAAGTTTCATATACTTGTGTCAGAAAATTCTCATAAATTTTGTCATCACCAAAAAGGGGGAGATTGTTGAACCACAAATTGTTACCTTCATATTTTGGTGTTAACAAAACTTATGATTAGATTTGTTTTTAATTATTTTGGTACTAACAAAATTTATGATGTAACTTAAATTGAATATTTTGTTTCATCTGTGTCGCATCATTCTCATAACAAAATGATAAGTCTCTCATTGATTCAATATGGCGCACTAAAATGATAAAATCGATGTTTAATCAATATACATCGATTTAATTTAAGTGCCAAATTAATAAGCGCTACATCGATTTGGTTTTAATTGATTTTATAAGCGCTATAATGATTTCTTTAGAAGCCATAACGATTCTTTAAGTAAATGCAACAATGTGCCAAGAAATCAGTCTCATATTGATTTCGTAAGTGACCGCAACGATTTGATAAGAAATCGGTCTCATAACGATTTGATAAGTGAGTGCAATGATTTGCCCTCACATCGATTTGCCTTCGCAAGGATTTGATAAGAAATTGATCTCAGAACGATTTCATAAGTGATCACATCGATTTCTTTATTGATCACAACGATTTCTTCAGGAGATCATAACGATTTGCTTGCATAACGATTTCATAAGTGATCACATCGATTTCTTTATTGATTACAACGATTTCTTCAGGAGATCATAACGACTCTTCACATAATGATTTCATAAGTCATGCTCATAACGATTTCTTCATGGATTCTGTTCAAACACAGATTGCCTTTATATTTTAAATATGCTTGGCGCTTAAATGAAAAGTCAAATATCTTCTGACAAAAAGCTGCATGCATATTTCAGAGTCTTGTCAAATAGATATGAACTACTATTTTCAGAATGTTAGCAGAAACACAGTAGCATGCATTGATATCTTAAAAACACTTTTTTATGCTAACACTCTTCTATGCTTACAGACCTCGAAGACCACCAGAGTCTGATTAAGACAAATGAAGAGAAAGATCAGCAACGACTAGAAGAGCTCCAACGGATCTCTTCAACGAATCTATTCTAAAGTTGCTCATATAAAAGATGGAGCATTGCTGAAGAATAGAAGGGCCTTCCTGAAAATCCTTCAAGGAGTGTACAACTGTGAGAAGAACCTTCACGCCACAAACACTCAGAGAAAGAGAGAAGAGCTCGAGCCAAAATCTACAGAAGCTTTCAAGCAGAAGTTTTCATCGCCTTCAAGCCTTCTTCTCTTCCATTCTCCCTATGCTCATTGTAATCTTGAGGGAGAGTCTGTGACTGTGAGCTAAGTCCATAGTGTTCATCTTGTATTAGCTCTCAGTCTTGTTCTTTCTTTTCTAAGAAAGACCTTTGTCCAGCTATAGGACTGTATATAGTGTGTAACCTAGCTAGAGGTTAGTGTCTAGCAGAACCTTGTTGGGGTTTGTACCAACAGGACCTAGCGGGGGGTTTAAGTCTAGCAGAACCGCACTGGGGTTTGTTCCAGGAGGTTTACTTCTGAACTTGTAAAAGAATTAGGTTTGCTTCTGAGCCTAGAAAACATGGAAAGGCTTGGAGAGTCCTCCAGTAGGAAGAAGCACAACAACGCTCTCAAGGCCGTAGAAGACACATCTGGTAATGAATCAGATGATAATAAAAGCAATGGGAGTAGTGAAGATGAGGAAGCATTTCTCTCTAGAAGACTACAGAGAATACTTGCCAAGAAAAAGTATTAGTCAGGGAGAAGATATTTCAAGAAAGGAAAGGACTTCAAGAAATCTGAAGTCAAGGACACAAAGATATCTGAACCTGTATGTTATGAATGCAAGAAGCCTGGACACATTAAGGCTGAATGTCCGAAGCTGAAAAAGACAGAGTTCAAGAAGAAGGACCACTCAAAGAAATTCAGGAAATATAAGAAGAAAGCCATGGCAGTTGCATGGAGCAATGACAGCGACTCAGACAGTGAGTCAAGCTCCAGTGAAGAAGAAGAAGAAAAAGCCAACCTGGCCTTCATGGCAAACATAGATGAAAAGGTAACTTCTGACTCTTCTTTTAATTCATGCAATGATTCGGATTCAGATAGTCTAGAAGATGCATTCAACGAACTATACAGTAAGTTTAAAAATATTCGTAAAATATTAAAAACCACTAAGAAAAGTCTTACATGCTTGGAAATTACTAACTCAGATTAAAATCTGAAATTAAGCAACTAGAAAAACAAATGTCTGAATTAAAAAGAAGAAATGAACTGTTATGTGAAGATTTAAAAATTAAAAATGAACAGATAACAAACCTGGAAACCAGGAAACCTTAAGCAAACTTAAAAAGGAAGTTGACACACTAACAAAAGATAATGAATATTTAACTAATATAATTGAAAAACTCACGAACAGTAAATCATCTCTAAAACTAAAAGGAGCTAGAAGATCAGGTAGGAAAAAACATGGTTTAGGATATACTCCACCAGATAATGAAGAAACAATAATACATCCTAAAATCTATCCAACACCAAAATTTGTAGAAGAATAAAATATTGAATATAAATCTAACTTTAAGTACATCTCAACTGAAAAAGTAAGTCAAATATCTTGTTGTAGTCATTGTAATAAATTAGGACATACTAAAATAACTTGTACAACTAAACACCTAAATTAGGACATACTAAAACAACCTCTCAACTGATGTGTAGGTGGAGACTGACTCCCTAAACCTCCTGCACATTGTCACTGGGCAGCTCCTTCGCCCATGGGACTTTGCTTTTATTTTGCAAGAGATAGCAGTGATAGCTAATAAGGTGGAGGCTGCAATCACGTACGTACCTCGGGAAAGCAACAAAGTGGCAGACTGTCTAGCTGAATTTGCTTTTCCTGTGCACATCTCACCACTTGGGACTCTGAGGCCGATTTACCAAGTACTGTTAAGTAATCCTACCGTGTTGATAAGGAAGGATGTCCATCTATGAGGCCTAGTTCGCCTTCTTGTACTTCTCCCCAAGACATTCAACCTCAATCATATAATGGAAAATACTCTTAGCCGCATGGTGAAGGTAGTGGCACCCCTACACATGTAAGGGTGCCCCTACCATCTCCTTTTGGTAATTAGTCATACAAGGTAAGTCAAAACCGGACCCAACTCTAAAGGTGGTTTCCTAAACCCTTGCTACCTCCTTTGGGTGAGAGAAATCTCAGATTTTGGAAACTAGAATGCAGAAATTCGCAGCCCTCTTTCCTAGTCCCATTAGGACATGAAGTAGCACCCTAAAACTATAAGAACTCTTCACAAAACGTTTGGGGAAGGTTTAGCATCAAGTTGGGGTCGTGTGCAGCATGTTTGGGGTGCTGGAGGAGAGGAGAAGGCTGGGGAAAAACGTGGTCTTCTTCCACCTCGCCCTGTAGCGAACCAGGAACCTGCAAGGAGTTCTTTGCATTCAAAGGTAGGCATTCTTGGGTCAAGATTAAAGAAAAATAATATCATCTTGTAGAGCTTCGAGGCTAGCTTCATTTGCTTCTGATTTTATTAATTTTCATCAAGTATACTTTGTGTATTAGTCGTTCTCCCTAAGTCGCGCACAGTTAGGGCTTTTCCCGTTCTTCTTATTATGCACACGATTTGAGACCGAATTAGACTAAATCATCAACATAAAAGTTCTTCTACTTGTAGTCATGATCATCTTTTATGTTGAACATTTTGTCTAAAAGTATTTAGTTAGAGAGTTATGAACCTCGTAAGAGAGTCATGCATAATACTGTGTTTTCGGGTTTGCAGTTAGCCTTAGGTTCTTCCTGTTTTGCTTGAGATTTAAGACCGAATTAGGTCAAGCCTCCAACATGAAAGTTCTTGTCTTAATCGATACGGTCATCTTTTATGTTAAATGTTTTGCTTAAATATCATTAGTTAGAAAGTTATAAACTTCGTAATAGAGTCATGCAGAATACTGCGTTTTCAGGTTGCATTTAACTTTCACTTCTTCATGTTTTTTGCAAGGTTCAAGACCGAATTAGGTTAAAACCCCAACAACAAAGTTCTTACACTAGTTGTCCTTGTCATCTTTTATGTTAGACGTTTTATCCAAATGTCAGTAGATCTCATGTTACAAGTCTAACATGTAAGTCGCAACGAAGTCATGCATGTTTAGGGCTTTCCCACGTTCTTCCTGTATTTCATGCAGTTAGAGACCGATTCAGACCCAGCCCACAACACAAAAGTTCTTCCAATAGATGTCCTCGATATTTTCTATGTTGTGAGTTTTGTCTAAAGGTCAGCATATAGAGAGATATAGACGTTTCATGAATATCGCCCTGTGTCAAATCATGGTAGTCTGAACCAAGAGCATGTCAGATCCCGGTCGGACTCAGGCGCAGTGTGACGGCCCTCATTATACCGGTACGGTTATACCAACCCACGTCGGTATAGAGAGTGCTGCCAGCCACAGTGGGACATTTACCCACGATACAAACAGCTGAGATACACGCGAATATATATAACAGAGTAGCGGAAGTAAAAGAGAACTATCTCCATTCATTCATCATCCACATTAAACATACATGCAGTTTACAATTTGCAAAAAAGAACTAAAATTCACATGATTTAATTTGCTGAAATAGAGATACAAAATGTCCACATATTACATTCTTTCAATGATAATTCTAATACAATGTTCAAGTACATACTATGAAGTACACAATCACAAAGAACTCAAAAACTGGCTAGTCTCCACGCTCGGAGTCCGTCTCTGCTACCTCCTCCGAGGGTACTGAGTCACCAACTATACCTGTACGCCGAAGCAAGGAGTGAGTCCAGGGACTCAGCAAGTAACACTATGCATGATATACACGTACAAGTCCTAGTGGTTTCTACACGCACATTACACTTAGCAACACATAGCATGCTAGTCCATTTAAGTTTTCAACCTATCATGAAAGTTCTACAATTTTATACATAACGCATGCTTTCAGATTTCAAAAATAACATTCACCTATCACATGGTCTCTATTCAATTCACTCATGAGACTTTAATCAAAACGTGAGAGCTATTGACATGAACAATTTACATACATGAACTGGGAACATGATTAGCATGGATTCCACATATTCTTAAGTACATACATAACTTTTTCACATGCTTTAGGTTGCTGATTTCACATGGTTCAATGACTATAAACCTACACATGAAAGCTACAACGTTGCTTAAACATAACATATGAACAATCCATCATGCCATTCTGCTCACATACTCATTTGTTGTCCCTAACATGGATTCTAAACACTTTTACACACATAAACATGAGTATCATAACATACATTTTCTGAATTCACATGGTTTCAGATTTAGTCTCACATGGGTTTCAATGGCACATTTACATATCTAGGATTTCACATTTTTCTTTACACTAGTTTCCTCTTTTCACATGTTTACACTTTACACATACACATTCACATGTCACTTACACATTTACACATGGTCACATACACTTTACACATTACACTTTACACATATTTTAGGTGCCGTGACACATAGTCCAAACCACCAAAGAAGGACACAAACACACCACATCACATAGACACCATCTAGGCAATACAATGGCGACTCTTGGACTGCGCAGACCGGGAGAACAAGTCTCCACCCTAACCAGTGGTACTTGTCCACCTCCAGGATTTCCCCCTAATGCCCTTAGGGTCACTTAACACAATGAACTTTCTCAGGGGGACTTTTCCCTGATACGGCTCCACTGCCTTCTCGGAAGCAGTATCACATTGGCACAGTTTACACTTTTACACATTTACCGTTTTACACATGGTTTTACACTTGACACTCTTTATCTCATTCACTTTCTCACTCACATTAATATCTCTGCTTTTCCTAACATGATACTACAAATTTCAAGGTTTAACACACAGTAAACACATTAATCATGCTGGGTTTAAACAAAATCTAATCACATTTCGATCATATGCACGAATTATCACATTTCACATGAAAACACATAACTTTTTATTTACTGTTCCAATTGACCTGAAATTTTAACCACATGCTGTTTTCGGGTTCCAAAACATACCCTCAATTTTTAAGATTTTTATGAGCTAAATAGGATTTACAGAAAATCAAACACCTAATTAGCATATTATTCACAATTTAAGCTAACATGGGTCTAACACATTTTGCAATTTATCCACTTACTGTTTTGCACAGAGACTACTAATATATATGTATGATTTTAGAATACACATCACCTTAATTCATACATCTATAAATCAATTACCACAACCATTTTTACATGTTCTCATTTTTTTTATTATTTCCGAACCGAGCTCATTTACAACTTTCACAAGCATGTGTAATTTACTAAAATCTGCAAACACATATACTGACCCACTATTTTCCATGATGAAACTGAAACTAAGGCATTCACATTAATCTAAATCATAAATCATGGATTTTGCAAAACGGTCTACAAGTCATGCTCACAAGTTTACAAGACATCATTTCCCCACATACACCACATTCATCCACAACCACAATGCACAATATACGTAGAGTATAAGGTGTACAATATATCCTCATCACATAAAACATACCGAAATTAATGTACAAGAGGGACAGAATAGCTCACTGTTCTGTCCAGAAGAACTAGACGGCGGTCTCTGGCCGCTGACTCAGAGTCAGCGGCATGATCGATGGACGCCAAGGATGAACTGGGCATCCAGGGACCTTGCCGTCTACTCAGGTCTGTGCAGAAACACAGACCCGAGCTCTAAATCTTGGGTGAATTGGAGGGTCTAGGACTCGAGGAAAATTCCATAAAAATGTCAAAAACCACCTAGACTCATATGGGGACACCATAGATAGGTCACTTGCCTCTCTAAAATTCCTCCAAGAGATTTATGGCTCGAAGAAGACCTCCTTGGGCAGTTCCAAGAAGTTGCAGAAGTGCCTCCAAGATCGCCTTCCTCCGGGCTCCTGGGTGATCTCCACGCCGAGGGGATGATGTGGAATCCTTTCCCTTTGCTTCAGCTTCCTCCTTGTTGCAGAAGATCTCCAAATCTAGCTCTCAAGGGATCGGATTTGAGGGTTCTAAAATGGGGTTTTCTCACAGAATGCTCTAGGGTTTTTCTCTCTTCTTCTCTCCTCTTGCAAGGGTGAAATGAGAAGTGGGGAGAGGCCAACTCGGGTTCAGGGTGTAGGAGAGCCCCTCACCCACTCACCATGCCGATTAGACAGCCTGAGAGCCGTTGGGGGACATCCCCTCAATGGTTACCATGCCTTGCTTCAGAAGTTTGCAGCTCTGCTACCCATGCAGGCCAGAGAAGTTGACGTCTAGATCGCTGGACGCTGGAATTAGGGTTGGCGTCCAGGGCTGGACGCTAACACCACCTCAACGGCCAGGGGTTGACGTCAATAGGGCCTTCGGCCAGAACCCTAATTTATGCCGAAACCATGCATACCAAGCTTCTATATATGCAATATGAACGTGGTATTATATTCATACTATCACCATGCAATACATACATTATTTACGTTTAATATAAACACATGTACACGTAATTATACTATTTTAATACCTACGTAAATACGTACATACATACTCAAACACAATATACACACATAAATACAAAAAATACGACGGAAATTCGAGGGTCTTACACGCAGACCCTGTGAACGCGACGGCCCGATATGTCGCGTTCTGAGGTCGGGTCGCGACAGTACTTCTGTCGCGTTCTGGTCGCGACAGTACCCCTGTCGCGTTCTGCCTGCCTGATCTGACGACCCCATCGCGATCCTTGCAAGACCACGTCGCGATGTCAGTTTTTGGGCCAGAAAACCCATCTTGTGCAAGTCTCGCTGTACCACCGTAACTTCCATATCATGTTAACGGTCTTAATTACAGAAAAATGAAGTTGTAAGTATTAGTTGCATTTTAATATAATAAAAGTCAATCACTTGATCTTTCATATCCATGATTTCATGACACATGCACACACGTTGAACCATCCAAATATGGCTTAATTGGCATGAATATGATACATAACCTATCTTGTAATTAATGCAATTAATTACCTTATTTTAAGGAGTACTTGTTTACAATTCGTGCGATATTTTGGAACACCGATCCCGACGCTCCACTGTTCTAGAATTCCTCTAGAACGTCGAGTACTTGTTTCTATAATTACACACTCTCTTGACTTGGACGAACTCTCCATCTGATACTCCTTCTGCCGGACTAGTGACTCCTTGTTCAAGGCCTCCATAAGTCTCCTCTGATCATGGATTCCCACATGGTCGACGAGCCGGTTGTACCCTAACACCTATGATACACTCTAGGGATCAGTAAGATCCAAAGGGCCTTAGATTATTCTCTCGCTCTTATCTTGAATCACGTCGGACCTCTGGACCTATGTATAACATGGCCAGCGGGAAGATCGTAAGTTCCACCTGACTGCCAACACCGTACGCGCGTGTTGTGCAACAGTTACTATCGCTCGTTACTTGACGTTTCATGTGAAATGACCATAAGATCTCATCTATACTCTACTCGCTCGTCTATTCACATTCACATTCACTCTACTATCTCGTCTCTCTCGTCTAATCATCTAGTACTCTCTTGTTACCCTTTGAGCTATGTAGCTCCTATCGTTTGTACTATTTCATGACTGTCTAGCGCTATAATGCATACTGTGCAGGGCACGGAGAGTGTCCGAGGGGCTCCAATCTAGTCCTGGGGGTAGAGAGCCACCCGAAAATACCTGCAGGGGCTATTGACGGTGTTCTGCATTGCACCGGTTCTGACTATACTATCTTGGCTAGACAATCTGAATACTATCCTTTTAGTCTGAGGAGTTCAGACGTACTGTGATATTACTGTGCTATCACAAACTATTATGCATTAGTCTGAGGAGTTCAGACATAATGTACTATCGTGAAACGGCTACTGTCCCAAAGTGACTATTGTCGTACTCTACCAGTGCACCGTTGTGCAACCATACACGCTATCTTGTTACACGCTATCTCGTTACACGCTATCTTGTCATACGCTCTACTTGATACTTGCTATCTTGAGTTATTGCGTTCTATCGTGACTTGATCACATTCAAAGTGCCATTACTATTTCGATTGACAAAAGTTAATCAAAAGTGCTATACTATTCCGATTGATGAGAATCAATCAAAGTGCAATTTACCCTTTACATGACCATCTACTATCATCTCTTCTTGCTATACATGTCGCTTGCTATTCTTGACAATATCGTACTTGCTATTGTTGTTATCGTTTTCTATCGTAACTTGACTTTAGTCATCGTGCTATACTTGATTCATCTGCTATTGAACCATGTTACTTGTGCTAATACTTTCTTGACTTTACATGACTCGCTCCCTCATTAGTTACTCTGCCATTTAATGCATTAATTATTTAAAGCCTGCTTGAGCCTGAGAATTAAGTCCTACTGGGTGTTATCGCTCACCCTTCGTTATTTGCTATTGTGTCTCAGGTAAGTCGGACGATGATGTTATACGTACCAATGGGACAGGACCAGAGTGATGAGTGACCTAGAGTCAAATGACGAAGTTACCCTAGCGCAATGGAGTCTAGTAGTTATTGCTTTAGATTTCATTCCAATGTAATGATGTCATTGAGCCCTATGTGTGGCTCTGAATTAGTGGTTGTAATAGTCTTAGTGATTTTATAATGAAATAAAGAGTTATTCCAATTATTGTTTATTAGATGCTCTGATGTTTGCGAAAGTATGCGCAATTGTCGTTACCATACTCGTTGTTCGCATCTCCCTCCGATTTATTCCGCTGCTAAATTGGAGGGGCGTGACAATGCTGAGCTATGACACAAAAGATTTGGTCACTGCAGCCTAGATGGAATAAGGAAGCTGATCAAACATGATTTAGTGGAAGGTCTGCCCAAAATTAGTTCAAGAACTGATGGCGTCTGTAAACCCTGTGCAAAAGGAAAGCACACAAAGTCATCTTTCAAGTCAAAAATAGTTGTAACCACCTCCAAACCTTTAGAACTGTTGCATATGGATTTATTTGGGCCAATGAGAACCACCAGCCTTGAAGGAAAGAATTTTGGTTTCGTAATAGTTGATGATTATTCAAGATACACATGGGTATCATTTTTGGAGCATAAAAATGACACATTTGACAGGTTCGTTAAGTTCAGTAAGTTAGTTCAGAAGGACAAGAAGTTTAATATAATAAGCATTCGTTCAGATCATAAAGGAGAATTCCAAAATGAAAAATTTGTAGAATTTTGTGATGATCAAGGAATTGAGCACAATTTCTCAGCACCAAGGACACCACAACAAAATGGAGTAGCTGAGAGGAAGAATAGAACATTACTGGATATGGCCAGAACTATGTTATCTGAATATAATCTTCTAAGATATTTTTGGTCTAAAGCGATCAACACAACATGCTACATTTTAAATAGAGTGATGATCAGGCCAATTCTAAAGAAGACTGCGTATGACCTTTACAAGCAGAAGAAGCCCAAGATTAGTCATTTCAGAACATTCGGTTGTCCATGCTTCATCCACAACAATGGTAAAAGAGACATAGGTAAGTTAAATTCCAAATCTGATGAAGGAATCTTTATGGGGTATGCTTCTAAACCTATAGGTTATAGAGTTTTTAACGAACAAAGTTTATTAATTGAACAAACTGTTCATGTAATCTTTGATGAATCTAACCCTTCCTTGAGAAAGGAAGTCGATAGTGATGATGAAAATGCAGAAACCCTATCCAAGAAACTGAAAGAAACCTCCATCAAAGATTCTGAAGATCCACCATTGGAAGAACTGCAACAGAAAGAAATATCTCATAATGATCTTCCAATGGAATGGAGATACAAGAAGAATCATCCCATAGACAACATCATTGGAGATCCATCGGCTGGGGTAAGAACTAGAGGTAATGATATCTCGTGTGATTACTTAGCATTTGTATCTGAAATTGAGCCTAAAATAGTCAACGAAGCACTGTCTGATGAATCTTGGTTTCTAGCTATGCAAGATGAACTTAATCAGTTCAAGAGAAATCAAGTTTAGTCCCTTGTTCCGAGACGATCAGATCATCCTGTGATTGGCACCAAATGGGTGTTTAGGAACAAATTGGATGAAGTTGGTGTTATCGCTAGAAACAAGGCTAGACTGGTTGCTCAAGGCTATTCCCAAGAGGAAGGCATAGATTTCGATGAAACCTATGCACTAGTAGTTAGACTAGAAGCAATTCAGATTTTACTTGCTTATGCATCGGCATTAGATTTAAAAATTTTTTCAAATGGATGTAAAATCTATATTTTTAAATGGATATATAAAGGAGGAAGTCTATGTAGAACAACCTCCTGGATTTGATGATGTAGATTTTTCAAATCATGTTTTTAAACTGCATAAAGCACTATATGGTTTAAAGCAAGAACCTAGAGCATGATATGAAAGGCTTAGTGCATTTTTATTAAACCATGGTTTCATCAGAGGACATGTAGATAGTACATTGTTTATTAAGTCAAAAGTCAAAAATATATTGCTTGTGCAAATTTATATAGATGATATATTATTCGGATCTACTAATGAATCCTTGTGCAAGTACTTTGAAAAGATTATGCAAGGAGAATTCGAAATGAGCATGATGGGGGAGCTCAACTATTTCCTTGGATTACAAATCAAAGGCAAGGAAGGAACACATATCTGTCAAGCAAAGTATAGCAAGGAATTATTGAAGAAGTTCGGGTTTGAAAATGCAAAACCACTATCAACACCAATGAGCACATCTACAAGGTTAGACAGTGATGAAGATGGTAAGAAAGTAGATCAAAAAATTTATAGAGGTATGATAGGATCATTGCTTTATTTAACTGCTAGTCGACCTGATATTCTATTTAGTGTATGCATGTGTGCAAGGTATCAAGCTGATCCTAAAGAGTCTCATTTAATTTCTGTTAAAAAATCTTTAGATATCTAGCTAAAACTCATGATCTAGGTCTGTGGTATCCAAAATCATGCCAAATTAGTTTAGTAGGATATTTTGATGCTAACTATGCTTGATGCAAGGTAGCTAGAAAAAGCACCAGTGGTAGTTCTCAATTTCTTGCAAGATGTTTGATTTCATGGTCCTCAAAGAAGAAGAATTCAGTAGCACTGTCAACAGCTGAAGCTGAGTACGTGGCTGCTGGAAGTTGTTGCACTCAACTACTATGGATAAAACAATAGCTTGAGGATTATGGATTGCACATCAAGACCATCCCATTGTTGTGCGACAACACCAATGTAATAAATCTCACCAAAAATCCAGTCCAACACTCCAGGACAAAGCATATAGAGGTTAGATATCATTTCATTAGAGATTATGTTGCAAATGGTAATATAAACATTTCTTTTAGAAATACTTTAAATCAGTTGGCAGATATCTTTACAAAGGCCTTACCTGAAGAGAGATTTAAGTCTCTTAGAAGGGAATTAGGCATGTGCAATTTGTAATAGATTTTTTCTGCATATAACTGAAATAATAAAAACTCCAGAATAAGGTTTTCTCTCTCCTAAAATCAAGAAAATCCTTTATTGCTTGCGTCATAAAATGCTATGACTTTTCGGGATGAATTCTTTATTATTTCCATTATCTTATCCTCTTTTATCTTTATCCGCATTTAATTCTCAGTCATTTCAAAAAGCACCTTTATGTCCTGCCAAAGCGTGAAATCCATGTCATATCGATTTCATCTTTCTCTCTCCTCTTTTTCGACTTGCCTGGAGCGATAAATCATATCGATTCCAGACCTCTCTCTCTCTCTCTCTGTGATTTCATAGAATCCCTCTGTTCCCACCAAGATTTCTTGAGGGCTTCTGTTTCATTCCTCCCCACAATCCTCCAGAACCCCTCCTTGTTCAATTCCATGGCAGCTTCTAGGGTTTCCGGCACGATTGGTGGCTATAGCGTTGCTTTCCTCACAGCAGAGCAGCAGGAAAGATTTATAGTGGTGAGGACAAAGCTGTGCGGCCACAAGGTAGTGGATGTTGTGGATTTAGAGAAAAATGGAATGCACAGTGTGGTAGCACCGATGCAGAGGATGAAATAGACAAGGATGGTGACTTTCTCAGAGGCAAGCTATCTAGACCTGGTAATGGCTTTCTATACCTGCCTGAAATCCGAAGAGGACAGGTCCCTTACCTCCACAGTGAAAGGTACCCCCATCCACATCACATATGATCTTTTGGAGTGTTTGTTTGGAGTGTCTACCATTGGTCACAGTGGGGTAGACAGCATCGACATCCATGTCAAGGGTTTGGGGATAATCGGAACTGAGTACAAGTTGAAGGATGGCAATATTGACATCAACCAGTTAAATGCTTTCAATCAGATTCTGCATTTCATAGTTTGCCAGATCCTATTACCATGAAGCGCAACTTTCTCCACTTGCCCTAAGGTAGATTCGGATATGATGTTTTGGGCTATTCAGAATCAGGATATTAATATGGCAGAAGTGATTATTAAGTGGATGAAGTTTGCAATTGCAATAATTTGGGACAAGAAGAACAAAATGAACGTCTCTCTACCATATGCTCACATGCTGACAAGGATTTTCCAGTATTACAACATAAATTTGAATGGTTAAGTGTCAGAGAAGATGGGCCAAGCTATCAGGTCCAGAAACTTGAAGAAGAGCGGCTTTTCTCTAGTAGCCAGTGATTGGACAAAAACTTCAGTTGCAGAAGGAGAGACCATTATCAGGGAAGCTCATGAAATTCCTCTAATTCCAGAGGCAGAGGGAGAGGCAGAAGTGAGGGTTGAAGACCCTATCGTAGAGGTTCCAACTATCCCAATAGTCCAAGAAGTGGCAGCAGAAATCAGAACAGAAGAACCAGTGGCAAGTGCTAGCAGAATTGAAGCAATTCCTCCTGAGCACATTGAGCCCGTAGGGCAGCTATTAGAGGTTGAGTCCCCTTCGACAGTTGTTGCATCAATAATTCAAGAAGTGTTGGAAACTGTCGTCAGTATTCAGGGGGAGCAAGAAGAAATTGTTCCAGAAGTTGTAGCACCAGGCCACAGTGAAGTTCAGATGGAAGATGCTCCTACTCAGGGAGAGCCTGAAATTGAGAAGTGATAATTATGTTGTTATTGATGATAATCATGTTATTTTATTATCTTATGGTTCTTAATTTTACACAAACTCATTGTCACTTTATTACAAAAATGATAATTGATTAAATCTATTTTTATGTTGTGTTTGCAGGATTAATGGGCCAAGAAATGAAGGTTAAATGGGCCAATAGATTTGATTGGATCAAGAGAGAATAATGAGAGATTCTATTAAAATATTCCTCCTCTATCTTTCTTTTCAAATTTTAAAACACTTTCTCATTTTTTAAAATCCTCTCTCTTATTTTCCAAAAATTTCTTTCCTTTAAACTCTCCTCCTTTCTCTCTTTTCTTTAACACTTTAAAAACCCCCTTCCCCTCTCTCTCATGCTATCTTTCACTACTTCTCTCTTCTCCCTCTCTCCTGCGCACCCCCTTCCTCCTCCTCTTCTTCCTCTCCTCTGCTTCTTTCTCTTCTTCTTCCTCTCCTCTTCTTCTTTCTCTTCTTTCCCCTTCTCTTCCTCTGCCCCTGGCCCGCCTGCCTGGGACCCGCCGCCTGCCTGGGCGCCCGCGCACGCCCGCCCGCCCCGCCCACGCGTGTGTGCCCGCCTGCTGGACCCCGCCTTCGCCAGCGCTGCACCCGTGCACCCCTGCAGCGTGCCGCCTCCGCCTTCGCCCGCGTGACATGCATGCTTTTGCAGAGCCACCTTCATGCTAACATTTTCTTTCCTTTTGTAGGTATCAAATAAAAAGTGAAAAATCCTGAAAATTGCAAAATTGAAGAATCTGTCAGAAAACTGTCACTGAAAGCCGAATCTGTAGGTAAAAAGTTCTACTTTGGGAAGAAAAATCCGAAAAATGCAGGAAAAATCAGAAAAAAAGGGTGAGTGAGGTGAGTTTCCTTCTCTCACTCTTTCCATTTGTTTTCATTTCCAAAAGAACGAGGGATTGCATTGGAGGTAATTACCATTAAAACCCTCTTGATTTAGTTTCCTTTTCTTAGTTGCCATGTTTAGGTAATTAATTAAAAAAAACCAATCACTTGAATCCAATAAAAGATGTCATGTCAAGATTAGAAACTTTCCATCTTTAGGACATGCATCATTTAGACTTTCATCTTTAGGTAAGTTTCTTTTTTGAAAAGTTTTCTTTCTTTTCGAAGATTGCGAGAGGCAAGGTGAGAATCTCAACTTTCTTAAAATCATGATCATGCATTTCCATGCTTGCATAGACCCCTTGCTTGATGTTGTGGTGTGCAGATCATTTCTAAAAATATTTAAGGGCAGTTTCCTTAACAAGATAAGGTGGAGATTTGATCACCCTTCCTTAGCCCACAAACCACAACTTCATGCATCTTAATTTGCATTCCCAAGCCCAATAAAAGAAAGCAAAAACTTGACTTAGGGTTCGCTTTGAGACTTAGGCCCACTTGGGCCCACTATCAAGTTTGGAGACTGGTGTCTAAGGCTAGAGGTTCATTGGCAAACGCCCAAGTGGACAAGTGGTTACTTAATTAGGTCCCTGCGAGAGCAGGGGGAACCTCCCACTTTCCCACCTATTACCTGGCCAGTTAACGAGCTTGAGAGTGGATTTGAGCTAGGCCTCAGTTGATTAGTGAGAAATCAAATGTTTATGTTCTAGGGAACCATAGGTGTCATAGGATTAATTGTTTGCTAACTTATTTGAAAATACAAAAAAATCAAATATTTCAAAACAACAAAAAAAATTAAAAAAAAAGATTTATGTGGGTTGACAATCATGGTTATGAAATTGACATTTCAATTGGACAAATTGGATCAGCCTATTATGGTATGCACTCTCAACCTAACCCACTTTATCCATCAACCTCCACTTATCAGTCCAATGGCTCCAAATGGACTCAAGCCCATCTGATTCATAGTCACCCAATTAAAGATCACATGTATGATTCAGGGTGGAGGAACTATGTTGACCCACTTTACACCTCATCACCTCCCTCAACCCAAGAACAAATCCAAAACTTTTAAGTATTATCCACACCCACTCCTTACTCAAAAGTTGACCAAGGTGTCTCTCCTGAGAAATTGAGTTTACTATATCAAGATCCTCAAGGACCCTTTCTAGGTGCTGAAATCATATCATGGTTTGATCAAAAAAAAATTGGCATTGATCTGCCAGTGTGCTTAGAAAATGCTCCTGAAGGCACACCCTTCCAACAACTTGGGGAAGTAATGCCACATTTAACACTTAAAGATCAACCTATTCTGGCCCAAGCCCAAAGTCCACCTATCCACAACTTTCAACATTGGGTCCAATGCCAAATTGACATTCATGATCAAGGCCATCATGAGGGGCAACATGCATATCCATGGCCCACTCATACATCTCCCTCGCAATCAAGCATCTTTGATGATCAATTTGAGCAATTTATACAAAAATTTCATGATAATCAACAAGGCTTTAAGCAAACATTCACCCAACAACAACAAAAATTAGAGCAATCCTTTGTCAAAACTGACCTTCTAATTACTCAACTGATGGAAATCAGAAGGAGGCAAGATAGTCAGTCACCATACCAACCCATTGACAATCATGCACATCATTATCTTGATTGTGACCAACAATTTGACTCTCAAATTGCATCCATAACTTCTCAGTCCAACATGATTGTGGACACGCCCACTTGGAAAATGAGAGATAATATTAATGAGTCAAATCAGGAGGAGATGGGTCCCACTGAAAATCAATCCAATGTCTTGGCCCAACTTGAAACTGATCATCAAGAAGACTCCATCCATAATGTCATACTTGAGGAAAGCTCTAGTGAGTTAGCTGAACTCAAGTTGGGGGGAGACGAAAAAGAATGTCATCTAGATGTTAGGTCCAAGTTTGATGTGACATTGTTTCAAGTGGATGATAGAGAAGATGTGAGTGTGGAGAAAGAGCTGGGTGTAATCATCAATCATTCTTCTTGGGTAAGAGAAGAATTAGAAATTTTGTCTGAAGTCCACATTGACTGGGTCTCTCTTGTTGTCGACAAAGACATGGAACTCCTACCTCTCCTGATCTTGGCAAATCCAACATGTTCATGGACATGCTACCACTAGCTGATTGGTCAACTGTACTTGAACCTTTTAAGCATCCTTGTGTTGAAAGTCATATCCATTTCATTCCTAATCATGCTACTAATTTTGACTCAAGTCAGCCTATAGAGTTCAAGCAATCCTCTGAGCATCCAACTCAATCTGACCTCAATATCAGAAAGAGGATCTGAAAATGGAAGTTGTGGGTGAAAAGGATAAAAACAATAAAGTCCGCATTGATGTGTTCAACATATATAAAGATTTGAAGTGTCCAAATGAATATTTCTTAATTGAAGATATGATCTTGAATACCCCAATTTCTCTATCATTTAATGATATGAAGGGTAAGTTTGGCCCACTTGACCCACCATGGCTGGTGATGCCCTACAAAGAAAAAATTTGGCGTAAATTGATTGGGGGTGTTACGTGACCCTATTACTCCCATGTGTCTGGCTGAAGACATTAAACTTAACGCTTGTTGGGAGGCAACCCAATATTTTTAGGAAAATTGATTTCTATTGATTTCATTTTTATTTTGTGTCTTAGGTGTTTGCTGGCCACTATCCTTTGATAAAGCTAGTGTGCAACCACCTGCATGTGATCATCAGGTTGCATCTCTCCTTTCTTAACTTACATTGGCTTTATTCTATTGTCATTACTTTTATGCCATTGAGGACAATGTCATTTAAGTTGGGGGGAGAGATAAATTGTATTTCAAATTTTTGTCCTTAACATTGTGCTTCATGCTTCATATTTCATGCAAGAAATTTTTTTTTTTTTTGCTTCTAGCTTGACTCATAGTGTGTACTTGTCAAGGTGGTGAGTTGAAGGGGTGAGTTAACTAGTTATGTTTTTAGCAACTTCCTCAAAATACATTTAAAATTTTATCAATACAGTAAAATATTGTTTTGAGCTATTCAAATGGATGATGAGAGTTTTACCTAACATTCAGGTTGATTGATTGATATTCTACATTCCTATTGATGACCAATCGTGGGAAAAAAGCTACCTGCCTACAAATAAATGTGAAAATGTGTGTAGTAGTGAAAAAAAAAAAGAAAAAAAAAATGGAAAATGCCCCTGATCTTAGTAACCGGGCCTGTTGCTCCTAAGGTAAGAGTTGAGGCTCATGTCAAACAGTGAAGGGAAGTGCAACACCATGTAAATGAAAAGAAAAGAAAAAAAAACGAGCATGAAAAAGAGAATTAGGCAGAGTGAAAGCTACTTGTAATTCGAGGATCGAATTTAAGGAGTGTAGAGTTGATACCATCCTTGAGTGATAAGTAAAAAGCTCATGCATCCACTTATTAATGCTCAAACATTATACAAAAACTCATGAAATTTTGTGTGTATCTTGAGGAACTGTCTAATGACATGAACTAACATATTTGCCTTTGACACTCTCGACTGGAACTTTAAATACTTATGACCAAGCATTCTCATTCTTACTTTCTTGTCATGAAGTATGATGTTTTGAACTCTTGTTTGTCCCAAATATTCACTTATGTGCATTGCTAAGGGACTAGCAACGAGTAAGTTGGGGGGTGTGATAATTGTGTTGTTATTGATGATAATCATGCTATTTTATTATCTTATGGTCTTTAATTTTACACAAACTCATTGTCACTTTATTACAAAAATGATAATTGATTAAATCTATTTTTGTGTTGTGTTTGCAGGATTAATGGGCCAAGAAATGAAGGTTAAATGGGCCAATGGATTTGATTGGATCAAGAGAGAATAATGAGAGATTCTTTTAAAATATTCCCCCTCTATCTTTTTTTTCCAAATTTTAAAACACTTTCTCATTTTTTAAAATCCCCTCTCTTATTTTCCAAAATTTTCTTTCCTTTAAATTCTCCTCATTTCTCTCTTTTCTTTAACACTTTAAAAACCCCTTCCCCTCTCTCTCATGCTATCTTTCACTACTTCTCTCTTCTCCCTCTCTCCTGCGCAGCCCCTTCCTCCTCTTCTTCTCTCTTCTTCTTCCTCTCCTCTTCTTCTTTCTCTTCTTCTTCCCCTTCTCTTCCTCTCCCCCAGTCTCTCTCTCGCACAGAAGCAGCAAGCAGCAGCAGCAGCGCGGCGCCGTGTGCGCGCCTACCTAGGTCGCCGCCTCAGCCGCGCGCCCCGCGCGGAGCCAGGACCGCACGGCCCCTGCGTGCGCCCTGCCCCTGGCCCGCCTACCTGGGACCCGCCGCCTGCCTGGGCGCTCGCGCACGTACGCCCGCGCGCGCGCGCGCGCGCCCGCCTGCTGGACCCCGCCTTCGCCAGCGCTGCACCCACGCACCCCTGCAGCGCGCCGCCTCCGCCTTCGCCCGCGCGACGTGCATGCTTTTGCATGCACGTCTCTCTCTCTCTCCTCTATCGCCACCTCTCTCTCTCTCCTCTATCGCCCTCTCTCTCCTCTCTCTCACATCTCCCGCTCCTCTCTCTTCTCTACTCTTTCTCACGTGCTCTCTCTCCTCTCTCTCTTTTCTCTCTTCTCTCTCTTCTCTCCTCTCTCTTTTCTCTCTCGTTTCTCTCAAATCTCTCCTCTCTCTCTTGTCTCTCGTCTCTCTCTTCTCCCTTACTCATCTCTATTTCTATTTTTCATATTTTATTAGTAAAGTTGTTGATTTATTTTGTTTAGGATAAAACATTTTGTTGTTAATCTTTTTTTTTTGTTATTTAGTGGATTGTGATTTTGAATTTGTTAGTTTTTATCATCTCTCTACCTATTCGCTTAGTTTAGATTATTTCATGCAACACAATATCTTCAAGTATTTTCCTAATAAAAACCCAAGGTTTTTAATTCTAAAATCTTTTTCCCCGTAGATTCGACTTGGTCTCACCACTTAACTACTGTTAAAATATTTAGTGTAGGCCAATTATTTGAGAAAGAAGCTGAAATTCAGGAGGAGCCCGCAGCTAATGCCCCTGCCGATCAGTTCCAAGAAGGTGTTGTGGAAAGCACCTCGGATGATGATGTCTATGTGGAGCCAGTTGCTGGCACAGGTATTGAGGGCAAAGGTGTGGCCACTGAAATTCCATTACTTACAAGGAAAGCACACCGGAGATCGAAGAAGAAGAAGGTTCATGTGCACTTGAAACCAGTAATATAGAGATTAGATGCACAAGGACAGATTCTGTGCTCTGTTCAATCTGATATTTCCTCAATTTTCTTAAGTCAGAGCACTGGAGTGAAGGAAATGGCTATGGTAAAGGCAGTACTGCGAGGAATGAGGAATGAGTTAGTGAGTATGAAGCAAATGATATCAAATGTTTCAGATTTAGTGAGGGCGCAAGTTTCCACTCCTGCCCCTCCTGCTCCCACTCCTGCAGTGCCTGATAATAATTCAGGGCCATCAGGGCCAAGTAATGCAGCAGAAGATGTTCGGCCATCAGGGCCAGTTGCAGAAGAAGCAGTCCGGCCATCAGGGCCAATTGGTGTTGAGGAATCGATGCAGTCCGAGCCTGCATAAGAAGTTGGGCCACCAGGGCCATCCTTTGAGCAGTCAGGGCCACCAGGGCCAGTTGGGGATGAGTCAGGGCCATCCGGGCTAATGGAATCCCAGGCTGAGCAAGTTAGAGCTGAAAAGACTGTAGAAAAGGCTATGCCCCCAGAGCCACCTTCTTCTCCTCTTTAGACTCCAGCCCCTCCTTCTCCACCTTCATCCTCCACTGCTCTCCAGCTCCTGCCACCTTTAAACAACCTCTTCCCCAAAACATCTCCTCACCTACACCATTTCCTGCCACCTCCTCCTCTCCTGCTTCCTCCACATTTATTCCTCCTCCTACTTCTGAGGCACCTCCAGCACCCTCCTCTGCTGGAACCTTCTCTTCTGGTCCCTCATCAGCTGGACCATATGTACCACCTCCTTCTACTTCTTATTCTTTCCTTCATCCTCCTACTCCTCCCTCTTTTGTTACCATTATTCCAGAGGGTGCCCAACTTGAAAGTCACATTATACAAGACATCGACGATGAGTTTGAAGCAGCCATACTTCGCTCAGTCCTATTTGTTGGCACTCACATTCATAGGACAGGCTCTTCCAGTCATGTTCCTAAAAAGAGAAAACTTTCTTCAAACCTTGCTCTTTCTTATGAACCCCGTTTTCCTCCTCTTTGGTTTTCTCTCACTGTTGAAAATCGAAGAAGGTCTCTCTATTGTGAATTCTTTCAAAAATTTATTTTTGCCACTATTTTTGGACTTCCCCACCTCAACCTCACTGAACATCTAAATGTTGTTCTTCCCATCTCTTCTCTTCAAAAGCTGATCAGTCAAAACTTTTCTCTATGACTGAGGCTAAAAATGAAGATTAGTGGGCTCGGGGCCATCAGTCTTTATACAGGAAATTCATACTTGCCAGATCTGATCGATTTCCACACAGGGATCACCCACTCACTCTCTCTGAGTGGTTTCTGATTCATCACAAGAATACCTAGGGTTCGTTCATCCAGAAGGAGATCAAGCTTATCAGATATTTCCAGATGTTCAATGATTATAGATATCTCCATAATCTGCCAGAGGTTCAGCTTGGCCAATTTCGGCAAACTATTTCTCTTCTCAGTTCACATACTGCAGCCTCCACCTCAATCCAAGTGGACTTCGCCTCTTTGAAAATGCCAGATGTTGTGTTCCTGCCTCACCTTCATTCTTTGGTAATGGAATCTGCTATGGGCCCAAACATTTTTGAAAGGTTTGCCTGAGTCATGGGCTGCATTTCCGTTCATAAAGGGAATTTGCTTACATTCCACCGCTTTCAATTCCGGGAATATCATTAGGGCCACCTCAAATATGATGTTCTTGCCCCTCTTCTATCTGAATGTGAGCGACTCTCTCCAGCTGATTGGGAAACGCATTACCCCCTCACTGCTCAGCAGCTTATTGATCTCAATACCTCTCAGGACAGAGCAAATAAACCTCCTCTTTCTACTGAAGATTTTCTAGATTTGAACTCCATTCACCTTGTTCAAGACCCTTTTGCCATCTGGGTTGAGAGATACAAGATTTATGACTCTTTGAAAAAGGATCTGAAGGCAAATCAGATTTTCTATCCAATCTCAGTTGATCAGTTCCTACAGCATGCTAGTTTTGGGACCTCCAGCTCCTACAAGATGTCCCTTGGATCCGATGAGTATGCCATTTTCTTAGAAGCTCAAAGGCAACTTCATATCCAGCGGATGGTTCCTGTTATGGGATCTTCATACACTATTGCTTGGGGTGTTTTTCAAATTCATTTTGAAGAGCAGGAACTCAAGGCTTGGCCCATTATTACCCACCATGCCTCTTTCTTGTCTCTTGCCTTCTATCTTCCTGTACCCCCGTAGTGATCTAATATAGTGTTGCTTGCCTCCCATTTATCTTTCTTCTTCTCTTCTTTCTTTGTCTATTTTGGTTTCTTTTTGCTTAATGACAAAAAGGGGGAGAAAATAAAACATTCTGAAATACATATCTACATTCTTTAAACTTTATTTGAAAACTTCCTTAAGTATATTTCAGAACATTACATAATATGGTTTGTTATGTTTTGTCATCACTAAAAAGGGGGAGATTGATGATCAGTCCATCCCCATTTAATTTTATTTATTATAATTTCTTTTGGTGATTAATATAACCTTAACAAATATTTTCTAACAATCCTTTATGAAGTTTATCCACAGGGAATAAGTCAACCAAAATCTGTAAGTTATTCTCTTACACTGATAGTTAAAGTTCAGAGCATGAATTTCTTCTAAGCCCACATCGATTTCCTTTGTAAAAGAACGATTCTATCACTACAACGATTTCATCTTATAACGATTCGATAAGTGAGTATAACGATTTCAGTCTAACAATGATTTCGGTCTCACAATGATTCGTAAGTGAAACATCGATTTTGGTCTCACAACGATTTCGTAAGTGAAACAATGATTTTGGTCTCACAATGATTTCGTAAGTGAAACATTGATTTCGGTCTCACAATGATTTCGTAAGTGAAACAACGATTTCGGATTCACAATGATTTCATCAGTGAAACAACGATTTCGGTCTCACAACGATTTCGTGAGTGAAACAACGATTTCAGCCTAACAATGATTTCATTAGTGATATAACGATTTTGGTCTCACAACGATTTCGTAAGTGAAACAACAATTTTCGCTTCACAACGATTTCGTAAGTGAAACAACGATTTTGGCTTCACAACGATTTCATAAGTGAAACAACGATTTCGGCTTCCTAACGATTTTATAAGTGATATATCGATTCGGTCTCACATCGATCTGCTAATCTGAACAACGATTTGCTTCTACATTGATTTGTTTATATCTGAACAACGATTTGCTTATACATCGATTTGTTTATATCTGAATAACGATTTGCTTGTACATCGACTTGCTAATATTTGTACAATGATTTGCTTATCTGTACAACGATTTGCATGTACATCGATTTACTTATATCTGTACAATGATTTGCTTATCTGTACAACGATTTGCTTGTACATCGATTTGCATATATCTGTACAATGATTTGCTTATCTGTACAACGATTTGCTTATACATCGATTTGCTTATATCTGTACAACAATTTGTGTTCACAACGATTTGCTTCTATTTAAACAACGATTTGCTTGAACAATGAATTGTTAACACAACGATTTCATAAGTAGAACATTGATCGCATCGACTTCATGAATACATCTATTATTCTCTTGGTATTCATATATATTTTCAAATATCAAGGAGTTTGAACTCTTCCCGTGAATATTTTTGTATCCTGCATTTATTGTGACTATACACATCATCTGCCTATCGCATATCTGAATGCTTTCTACACCCATGATACGATAGAAAATACTTTATCAGGTGACAGAATAGCATTTCCAGTTTGGTGTACATTCTTACTACATGGCTTCTAATGTTGACTGACAAGCATAGAGATAGTCTAGCTGTCTATGGTTGGCATTTACTGTGTGTAGGTCTTTGCCAGTGCCACATCCTACAATGTTGGACAACTAAAAGCTGAAGGATATCTGGATGAATCTACTCTTTGCGTCCATGGCTCGTAAAGCATGTTTGACTGGAAGCTTACCTGTTCCACACCATGGACCAGGCAGTCTAACGTGCATCTAACATAGAGACAACGGCCACTTCAACGACTATATTTTTCAAGAAAAGATATATATAGAAGACTGAAGACTCCATGAAAAACAACTTTTGGTGCATTAGTGCTTCACCTAGAATCATCTACAACTTGCAAGCATCAGAAAGAAGAGCTCTAGTTTTCACTCCATCTTTTCCTTAGCTCTTAGCTCTCAGCCTTTCATTATTTAGACATTTTTAAGAGCTTGTTGTTCTGAGAGATTTTTCTAGTTCAAATCTTTCTCTCTCAGACATTGTCTCAAATCAAGCATTCTATTGTAAGCTTGGTCTAGGGGCCTTTCACCTTTAAAAACATTGTTGTTGTATGTTCCTCTTCGGACTGTGAAGAGAAGACCTATTCGAAACAGGTAGTTGTTTTTCCCTTCATTGAGGAAGGAAGACATGTTGTATCAGGTGGTAAGTTGTACCTCTTCTGGGTTGGAAGAGAAGGCCAGCTGCGGCTGGATGTGTAAGGGTCCTTAAGTGGGACAGTACTCTTGGTTAGTGGAATGCCAAGTTGTTGCTTAGGGACTGGATGTAGGACTCCTTGGGATAGGAGGTCCGAACCAGGATAAAATCCTTCTATGTTTGTGTGCTTGCTTGTTTGTCTTCATTGTCACTAACACTAACTATCGATCGTAGTGTTTTTGTGTTTAGCGTTTTTATTGACAAGTTTCAATCTAAAAGAATTTTTAGAATCCCATTCACCCCCCCCCCCTCTGGGCTTGCTAGCTGAGCAATATGAGTAAGTCCTACTTCGACTTTCAAAAAGTCAGAGTACGACTCAATAGATAAGTAATTGGTACAAAGACTTCAACTTTTCAGGAGTCGGAGTACTATCAGACTTCAACTTTTTCAGGAGTCAGAGTACTGTCAGACTTCTACTTCTTAAGAGTCAGAGTGTTACCAGTTTGTTCATCAATCGAAGCATTAGTTCGACTTTACAAAAGTCGGAGTCAGAAGTCAGAGTTAGTATGATATACAGTGTAGATTGTGGACTTAGAGAAATGTCGATGTGATGATACTTGGATTGTGTAAGCATGAACTTGGCTAAAATATATTTGTATAAGAGCATTTTGAATTATTGATTTTTATCACTGGTAATAACGAAGATATTAAAAGGTTTTTGTCATAGCAAAAATATCATGATAAATGTTTAGCAATAAATTAGCAAAATAGATAGGAATAGTTGCTCAACAAAAACATCGATTGTTGACCAAAGCATCGATGATTGACTAAAACATCGGTTGCTAACTAAACAAACAAATAAACTCGTCATAGGTACATGGTACAATTTTGGTAAGAACACGTTGCGTTCCCCTTATGCGATTTGAACACATCGTCCTAGCCTGTCACGATTCGAACAATGGCCAATTTTACCTCCCAAAGCCTTGTTTTCGTTGTTTTAACGTTTGAAAAAGGCATCCTCTATGCATGACATGACTTAGATATCTTTCAAAGCCTGGGATTTGTAAATTTTTTGTGCACCCAGAAGTGTTTAAGTATTGTTTGCATATTATTATTGTATTTCGAGTCAATCTAGTGCTTTTAAAAGCAATCAACCACATGTTAAAAGGTGCTAATAACATGAATATGATTCTAATGTTCTACATCAAAGAGATTGTTCATTCTCTTCATTTGATTATGCGTCGTTTTGTCCTTATGCTCTAGCTTATTGTTAAAGATTTCATGATATAAGTTGTGCAATAATCATGCTTGTTCTGAACATATGTTATGTTTAGAGATTAGCCTACTTTATTTAGGTTTTTATGAATTGATACTTGCTATTTGGGGACTTTCTGGATTTTGGATTTGCTTAATTTGAGACACTTTCCATCTTCTGCATGAGTTATTTTTATTCTAATGCATGCACGAATAGGAAAGTTTCAAGTACGACACTTTCACACTTGCACATTAGGCACACCCCTCTTAACGAATTGGAACCTCTCTGTTGGACATTCCATTCTAACAGACTATAGATGTAACAACCCTCTTTATATCGGTATGATTATACCAATCTACGTTGATATAAAGCACGCCGTCACAGTGGCATATATGCCCAACACTACAAAGTAGGTAGAGATGTACACAAATAATGAAGGAAAGTACAATGGAAGTAAAAGTAAGTCTTATTCCATCACCACACACACATCACATAGTCTATATAATAGCAAAATAAATATATCAAAGTCCATAAATAACTAAGTCAAATGTCTCATGTACTAAGTAAAAAGGAAAAGTACAAAAGCTATAGCGATAGCTCTCTATACCGCAAGCTACTTCTCACGCTCGGAGTCACTCCTCACCTCCTCCTCTAGCTTTAAAGCTTTTGTCTCACTTGTATGATTTAGCAAGAGTGAGTCTATGCAATAGACTCACAAAGAAACCTATTGGTCACATCCATACACTTACCATATACATTCTACACATACAAAACACATCAAGTAAACTATTACATGGTTCACATGGAAATTAAACAAGTACTATGTAAACATGCTTAGAGTTACTTAACTACACATGGATTACTAATGTCACATCGTATTTCCAACATGATCCACATATTTATACTATGCCTTCACACCTTAAAAACATAACACATACCTACACATGATGCTAACATGGCATAAATATACTAGCATGATACTTATAAGTGTTCTACTCATTCATGAATCACAAGTACTTACTCCCAACTTGCTATTTTTACACAAACATGACACATTCACATATTTTCACATACTTTCACATTCGAACACATTTTCACATATCCTTCACATGGTCACATTGCACATTCACAAGTATTTTCACATTGTTTCACATATTGCCGTGACACATAGCCCAAACCACTATAAGGAAGGACACTATCACACACATAGCACATACTCATCACCTAGATAAAATAGTGATGAATCTTAGTAAACTTCGTAGAACCGGGAGAAGCACTCTCCACCCTAACTAGTGGTACTTGTCCACCTCTAGGATTTAATCATAATGCCCACAGGATATCACATACACATTGAGCCTTCCCATATGGACTTTTCTATAGTAAGGCTCCACAACCTTCTATGGTAGGGTAATCGCAGGGAATGTGCACCCCCAAAACACGCAACAAGATATTCAATCTAATGGTATGGAATGAGGAATGTGATCGCCAACTAGGTAGCTGCCACTAATAAGAATTAAATAGGCTAACTACACTAGGAAAAGGAAAGAGGACGAGGCACTGACCTTTGTCGCGATGGGGTATCCCGTCACGATGGGTCTGATGTCGCGACGCCCGACCAGGGCGCGTTAAGTTTGTCGCGACCTCCCTGCCTGCCGTGTTCTTTGCAGTGCGAGAGAAATGTAGGCAGACCTTCTTCCTGTCCTCCGGCCGGCAAGAGAACAAGAGCCGTTCATTGATGTTTGCTTGTGTGCCTACCAAAACAAGGAAAACAATGAAAGTAACCCTGTTAGACAAAGTTTATGTGTAGTAACTATCCACAAATGAAGCGAATAAAGGGAGCATGGTGGGAACAAACCTGGGGTGGTTTTTCAACCGCTTGAGTGTATGACAAATGTAGGAGGGAAAGGGAATGCAACCCTATCTAAAAGAAATAACAAATGCATGAAAGAGAGAAGGAGAGGAAGGAAGAAAGAAAGAGCCCCAAAGGGGAGACTCCCTGGCATTGTGCAGCATCCTTGGACCATTCAGAGGCTGTGGACAATGTGGTAGTCGCCCTCCTCACGCACCAAGCTCCATAGATGATCAAATGGACAAGGCTTGATGTGGAGGTTATGAGAAAATGGGAGGTGAAGAGAGGGTAGCGGGCTAAGTGTGGGTTCAGAGGAAATTTCGGCAGCACTTCATGGTGGAAAATGGGGCTCCCTGCCCTTCTGAAAGAGAGAGCTTGCTTATATAGACAATGAGAGAGAAAATTCCATTTTTAGGTGATAATTACCCAAATGAGAGGATAAATCTATCTAAATCCGTGGGTGAGAGTCCTAAAGAGGTTCCCAAAGAGACCCACAACCCCAAACCGCGCTCAGGTGGGTTGGGAGGTTGCATGGGATGAGGATAAGGCCAATAGAGGATAGAGAGGAGATGGATACGAAGGCCAGCGCACTCGGCTGTTGTCGTGACGGATCGTAGGGGCGCAACAGGATGAACGTGACGGCCATGCAGGTCGCGACTATAAAGCCACGTGCATGGATATGCATGGGCTGTCACGACGGTCATGGGGGGCGCGATAAGGCTAACGCAGCGCCCCGACCCGTCGCGTTAAGAAAAATCGAATCTTCTAAAAAATGAATCAATAAAATGGGAGAATAATGCGGACTTGAAGCACATGGACTCTTTTAAAAGGATAATGGACGGGATTTTGTGCTTTTAATGGGTTCAAAGCAAGGCTAATGGTGGGATCAAGGTGAATGACCAACTTGGGGCTCAATAAGATAACAAGAAATGTGGTTTAACTTGTATGCCAAAATCGGGTGTCTACAGATTTGCCCCTCCTTGGCTTCCACTTTGCAAGGGAGCGAAGCGGAAGTGTAGCGGAGGTGTCATGAAATGACGGCGAAGCGGAGATGATGCGGAGTGAACTGAAAAGTGGGAGCCAAGGTAAAGAGACATCCGATCTAACCAACAAGCAATTGGAATCATCTTGAAAGCCCCGAGTTAGCTACTCAAGCAGAATGCAAGGAAAACACAAGTCTGGACGAGAAAAGGAAAGAAAAGGACGATCAACCCCTCGATTGAGAGGTACCCTAGCCGATTGGGCCATAGGTTTCACTTTGAAGGGACATGTACGTGCCAGGCAGGTAACTCATGACTCTGTCCTAGGAGCGGTTCGCAACCAAAATGGATCAAAAGGAACAAGGATGAAAATCATATAGGAAATTCAGATAGGGAAATTCTTGACAAACTGGCAGGAACAACTCGCTCGGAGGCAAACCATCCGATTCAGAGTGGAATAGGATCTCTTGTTTTGAATATGAGGAATGGTTGGGCACTCAACAAGGGCTCACCATTAGCCAGGGATGAGTCGTGATAGCTCAAAATCCTACATGATGCATGCTGGGCTAAAGAAAAGAAATCATTAAATCAAATGCAAAGAAAAGAGAAAATAGAAAATATATCAAGGATAATATTGCTAAGTTGAATAAGAATGGGTCAAGAGACTACCTGTAACCGCAGTGTTGGCCTGAATCCATCGTTCCCAAACTTACCTGGCTTAACGGCCTATCAGACGATTAATAATGTGCACTTAGATTATCACTATTTTTTCTAAAGGGGAACTCAAATCCTAGAGCACATTGAGAACCAGTCGGTCCTTGAAACGATATAGTAAGTAGGATACCATATAGTAATGCAAAGGAGTAGGGATAGAAATACTTACCTATGAAGATTGATTTTTTTTCATGATTTTCTGATTTTTATATTTTTTGTGATTTTCCTAATGAACAATCAAAGCAAACAACCATAATAACGACAAAATATACCAACACACACAATAAGAATGATAAACAAACTGTGTACAGACATATAAAGACACACCAAACAGAAACGCGACGCACCTGGGGGTTGCAACAATGTTGCGGCGCCCTGTGTGGTCGCGACCCTAACGCGCCATATCATGGCGTCGCAACACCAGTCGTGTGATAATTATGGAAAAATCACGGGGAATGTGCACCCCCAAAACACGCAACATGATATTCAATCTAATGGTATGGAATGAGGAATGTGATCGCCACCTAGGTAGCTGCCACTAATAAGAATTAAATAGGCTAACTACGCTAGGAAAAGGAAAGAGGACAAGGCACTGACCTTTGTCGCAACGGGGTATCCCGTCGCGATGGGTCTTATGTCGCGACGCCCGACCAGGGCACGTTAAGTTTGTCGCGACCTCCCTGCCTGCCACTTTCTTTGCAGTGCGGGAGAAATGTAGGCGGACCTTCTTCCTCTCCTCTGGTCGGCCAGAGAATAAGAAGCTTGTGTGCTTGCCAAAACAAGGAAAACAATGAAAATAACCATGTTAGAGCAAGTTTATGTGTAGTAACTATCCACAAACGAAGCGAATAAAGGGAGCATGGTGGGAACGAACTTGGGGTGGTTTTTCAACCCCTTGGGTGTATGGAAAACGTAGGAGGGAAAGGGAATGCAACCCTATCTAAAAGAAATAACAAATGCATGAAAGAGAGAAGGAGAGGAAGGAAGAAAGAAAGAGCCCCAAAGGGGTGACTCCCTGGCGTTGTGCAGCGTCCTTGGACCATGCACCAAGCTCCATAGATGATCAAATGGACAAGGCTTGATGTGGAGGTTATGAGAAAATGGGAGGTGAAGAGAGGGCTGCGGGCTATGTGTTGTTGGGTTTACATGTGTTATGTTTTTGATGATGAACAATGCAAAATGATGTTATGTGAATATGAACAACATGATGAAAGTGACATACTCATGCATTGTCTAATTGTCCATTATATCTTACTAACAATGCTCTTAAATGTCGGTGTGAATGTATGCAAAACAATGTACCAAATTCCAGAGTAAAATCTTAAGAACCTCAAGTTAAACAAGTGCCTGTCGACAGATCTGCAAGGCCCTGTCGACAGCCAAGCATAGGCAACTCAGAACTGACTTCAGCATAGGTGTACCTGTCGACAGACCCAGATAGCCTGTCGACAGATATACACAGGGAACTGATTCCCAGAAGACAAGTGTTCTGGACTGTTAGCGCATGTCGACAGATGCATAGGGTGCTATCGACAGACGAAGAGAAGACCTCAGTTCTGAGATTTGGATATGTTTCCTACTACCACGTCTCTCCTAACATGGACACCCTTATATAAGGAACATAAGAAGGTATTTTCGCAGAGAGAGAAGCCACCACACCAAACCCTAATAAAAAAACCAAGAGAGAGCTTCTCCCTGTTGCTCTGCTTCAAGTCTCCATCTAGAACGAAGAAGAAACATCTTCCTAGTGGAGTTGAAGCCGGTTTGTCCACGACTCAAGCTTCTCCATCAGTTGATCTACACCTAAATGAAGCTTGGAGTTCTTCTGGACGACCAACGACAAGAGTTCTTCATCTGGATTTGTTCTTTCAACTCAGAACTCCTATCTTTTCTTACTTTCTCATACTCCTGTGTGTGTGGTTGTGATTCAAGTGTTCTTTGTGCTTGAGCCACATGGCTTATGTTGTTCTGATTGTGTGTTCACATCAGACAATGTGTGTGTGTATGAGTTGTAGTGTGGACTCGCTTATAAGCAGTTGTTTCTCCGTGTGTGTGTGGACGGTGGACGTAGGATACACAAGTTGTGTGCTTCACACATATAAAGTTTCACAATTTTCTATGTTCTGTATCATTTCTTATGATTAATTCTCATAAACTTGAACTACTTAACAAGGTACAACAGTGAAAGAACCATGCAATTACTGTGTAAAAATTGAGCACCATGGGTCTATAATTTCATTCATCAACAGTACAATTCTCAATTATAACATCACGACATGGATTAAGCTTGCTACTATTTCATTTTCTATTTACTTAATCAAAGAAGATTCTTTAGAATATCCATACATCATTGCCCTGATTTTCCTGCTACATAGCAGTAAAGATTATACATAACAGAGCCTAACTGAAACCCTACACATGCATAGTTTACAAAATATACACAGAATCAGAATTTTGTAGAAAACAATACTGATGAACTTAACGACAAGGTATGCTACTGCTTACACAGGTTAACGTCAACATACTATGTCGTTTGTATCAGTTGACGGCGGCACATAGTGCCATTAATATATATATAGGCATCCAAAAGCTTGACATTTACATGAAATAAACGAAGTCGATGTTGACATTTGGTTCATCTGACCAAAAAACACAGAAACTGTACATGAAATGATAGAACTTTAACCCCTTCCAACATTTTTGTTCATGGGTTTAAAAATCTGTAAAAAATGTAAATCTATAGAACATACTATCCTAATCCAATCCCTTATGCTACTTGCCTCTAACCCTCCTTCTGAAGTCACAGGTAATGATTTGAAGATGCCCACCTTGGTCACAAGGCAGTCCTCTTCCACCGTCTTCATACGCTTGATCCGATCTCCAAAACTGCAACCACGCCTGGAGAACCCTCTGCTCACGATCCTTGTAGTTCTCCCTTGGTCCAGTTGGCTTCAGATCGCACAAACATCGCACAACAACCCTTCTTTCGGCCCTCTTTTCTTACCTCCGAAATAGTGCAAAAACTCTTTCCTAAAGGCCAAATCGATGTCTTATAAGGACTCCTACGGGCCATCTAAGCTTCAATCTTGACCCTTGAACCAAAAACGCCCTGATCCTTCCATTAAATGCTTTGGAAATGGCTGATCATTTCTCCCCAGAACAGTAACAACAGAAACTAGCAAGTCAGATTAACGTCAAACTATGTTGTCGTCGATCATAAAGTTGACGTCCATCGATCATGTCGCCGAACTATTACCCCGAAAAAATAAATATTGAAGAAATATATAAACGACACAATTCCCTATCATTAACAGACAATAGACGGCAATCAATCATGCCGTTAACTATAGTCAACGTCAGTAAATCTAGACGTCAAGTTCATCAAAGTTACAGTTTACTATTAATTACAAAAAACACACACACAATTGTATCATTCAATCCAGCAAAAAAAAATCTAGGGCACTACAACTATTGGCCTAAACTTCTCCCTTTCCTCTTAACCCTCTTTCTCTTATGTTGGATTTTTAAAAGAATGAGGAAGAAAAGATTTGGGTGATGTAAATTTTCATCTCTCTCTCTATCTCTCTATCTCTTCTACTGTGGAAGAAGTATGGGCTTCTCTCCCTCTCTCGTTTCCTACATTTATAGTGACCAAGTTACATAACCCTCAAAGCCAAATTAAGCTACATTACAAAGTGCCAAATTAAACTCTTTTCGTAAACGTGAGAACCACCTGGACCATTTACTACTCTTCCCAAGCCATACGGTTTTGTCACAATCCATATGTTACCCAAAGAAAAACTTAACTCACTTTTTTATTAAAACCATATGAGACTAAGCACTTTCTTAAAGGCTTTGGATACCACATTTTCTCACCCATGAAAGGGTAACACTTGAAACTCTTGAGAAATAACACTTCTAATAAATAACCCACTTGTTGTCTTAAAAGAAAGGCTCATTCTCTCTTTCAAAACTCCAAGAATCGGAAGTCTCATCGGTGGCTGGGGGTTAGATAAAAAGGAGTTACTAAAAGAAGCTTTTAACATTCAATTAACTTTGAGATTTTATTTTTCTTAATCTATTCAGTTTGGGTCTAAACCATTTAGTAACCAATATTTATTTAATCTCTATCTTTAATTATTAACCAAACAAAAATAAGTACAAATAAGAAATTTAACATGAGTAGTGCCGTAGGTGTGTGGCATTCACATATGTTTTATGCACATGTGCATATGAGCATTAAATGTTCAAACACTCTAACATTTATTTCATTATATTATGCTTATATCCTTCTTCTATTTATTATTATTATTTTCTCTATACTTTAGACATTCTTTGAAATTTTCACTGAATTTCTTTGTAAATTTATTGTTCTCAAAATTTGTAGGTTCTTATAAGACCACTCCAATGGTTCAAAAATCTAAGCACTGGAAGTTTCCTATAGTAGTTTATAATTATTTATTAAATTTCATATTTTTAGATTATATATGTATATATATATGATTAAATTCAACTTACAAGTTGGTGTATCGAACTCAACCAATTCAAGTTTAAAAATTTATTGGTTATTACATCATCTCCCCCTAAAAAATATTTTTGTCCTTGAAATTCAAAATACAATACGTACCAAAAATATGTCGGTATTTCTTCCTCGTGTCGGTTTCTAGCTCCCATGTTGCTTCTGCAGAAGAATAATGTTGCTATAGTATTTTGACCAATGGAATTGACTTCGTCATCAATTCTTGCACTTTATGGTCCAAATTACGGATAGGCCTCTCCTAAAATGTGTGATTCGGTTGAACTTCAATTGGCGCGTGATCTATAATATGAGAGGGATTTGGCGCATACTTTCGAAGCATAGGTATATGAAATACATTATGCACAACATCCATTCATGGAGGTAATGCCAGTTGATAAGCCACACCACCAATCCTGTTCAAAAATTCAAATGGTGCTATGTAACGTGGGTTGAGTTTACCATGCTTACCAAATCTTACCACACCTTTCATAGGAGTTACTTTTAAGAAAACATGGTCCCCTATATCAAATGACAAGTCATTTCTATTATCAACATAGCTCTTCTATCTGCTCTATGCTGCCAATAATCTTTGCTTAATTACCTTGACCTTGTTTGTACTCTGTTGTACAATATATGGACTTACTAGTTGTCTCTCACCAATCTCCTCCCAACACAAAGGAGACATGTATGGCCTCCCATATAAGGCCTCAAATGGCGCCATGCCAATGCTTGCATGATAACTGTTATTATATGCAAACTCCCCTAAAGACAAATTATTGTCCCAATCACCCCTCCAATCCAAACTGCATGAACGAAGCATGCCTTCAAGTGTTTGAATCATCCTTTCAAACTGTCTGTCTATTTGAGGATGGAAAGAAGTGCTAAACTTCAGCTGTGTGCCAAAAGCTTCTTGCAAACCATTTCAGACCTTTGAGGTAAAACTGGAATCCAGATCTAAGATGATAGACCTTGCCACACCATGCATCCTTACAATACTATCAATAATATAGTTGGGTTCTATGCTCTGTTTCTTCTTCATAGCTACAAAATGTGCAGACTTAGTAAATCTATCCACAACAACCCAAATAGCAGCATTACCTCTTTGGACTTAGGCAAACCTATAATAAAACCCATAGTGATATGTTCCCATTTCCATTGAGGGATCTCTATCTTCTGCATGAGCTCTGAAGGTTTTTTTATGTTCAGCCTCTACTTGCTTACAAGTCAAACATATGATAACAAAGTCATCAATATCTCTCTTCATTCTTGCCCACTAAGATTTTTTTTTCACATCCTGGTACATTTTGTTACCACCAGGGTGAATGGTAAACTTAGAGCAATATGCTTCCTCCAAGAGTTCTTTCTTGTGGTTTACATTATTAGGAACACATACTCTATGTTGAAATCTCACCACACCGTTTTCATCTTTTGCAAATCTAGACTCTCCAGCTAGCTCTTGAACCTGAAGATCTCTCTTTTGTGCTTCAATGATTCGACCAATTATGGCTGATCGAATAGTCATTTGAGCAACAAAGGAGTGGCATAGCTGTGTCGAGCAACAAAGGAGTGGCACAGCTGTGGAACACCATCCACCAGGTTATCAACAACATCACTTAGCATCTTCCAATCCTTCTTCATCATGACTTTCTTTCTACTCAAAGCATCTGCAACAACATTGGCTTTACTCGGATGGTAACTGATATCAAAATCATGGTCTTTCATATACTCAATCCATCATCTCTGCCTCAAGTTCAAATCCTTCTGGGAGAATATATATTTAAGACTCTTGTGGTATGTAAATACCTAAAATTGGGCACCATAAAGATAAACCCTCCAAGTCTTTAATGCATGAACTATTGCGGTCAATTCTAGATCATGGGTAGGGTAGTCCTTTAGTTGTTGAAAAGTATAGGCAACTACCTTACCATGTTGCATAAGGACACCACCCAATCTTATTCTAGACGCATCGGTGTAGATGGTAAAACCTTCTAGACCATTGGGCAGTGTTAACACTGGAGCAATAGTCAATCTCTTTTTTTTTTTAGTTCTTGAAAGCTCTTCTCACAATCCCTAGACCAAATAAATTTGATTCCTTTCCTAGTCAGCTAAGTTTGAAGAGCAACCAAAGTAGCAAACCCCTTAATAAATCGCCTCTAATAACCTGTTAGACCAAGAAAACTCCTTATTTATGTGGGCATTAGTGGAGCCTCCCAATCAAGTACAACTTGCACCTTCACAGGATCTACTATAAAATCATTCCCTAATATTATATGTCCAAGGAACTGTACCTCCTTCATCTAGAAGTCAAACTTACTGAATTTTGCATACAATTGATGTGATCTTAATGTTTCAAGCACAGTCCGTAAGTGTTCTTTGTGTTTCTTCATCAAGAGAATAAATTAACACATCATCTACAAACCCCATAACAAACTAATCTAGAAATGGTTTGAACACTCTATTCATCAAGTCTATAAAAGTAGTAGGGGCATTTGTCAGACCAAAGGGCATCACTAAAAATTCATAATGCCCATAACGTGTCCTAAAGGCAGTTTTAGACACATCCTCCTCCTTGATTCTTAGTTGATGGAAGCCTAACCTAAGATCAATCTTTGAAAATACTTTAGCAGACTACAATTGACTGAATAAGTAATCATTTCTGAGTAGAAGATACTTATTCTCAATAGTGGCCTGATTCAACTACCTATAATCAATGCATAATCTTAAGGATAGGATCCATATATCATTCTTCTACACGAAGAGTACATGTGCTCCCTATGGAGAAACACTAGGTCGAACAAATCCTTTATCTAGTAGCTTCTATAGTTGTTTCTTTAACTCAGCCAACTCTTCAGGTGCCATCTTATACAACACCTTTAAAAGATTGCATGAAACTGTTGAAGTCCACAGATGGAGGCAGAGGTGGTGTCGGGATCATCCTCTAACGATCTCCTAGAGTCGACACTACCTGAGTCCCAGGGGTACCTTGAGGTGGTGAGTCTTCCGCGCAGAAGACTATGGTGGTGGTGGCAAGACACGATTGGTTCTTGTCCTTCCACCCATGTTCTGAAAGGAAAAGGACTATTCAATTAGTGCTATACTAGGTTCCATTTTTAGAGCTAACATATCCTATGGCTGCCCTTCCAATAATTGTAAGGTATGGACTAGAAGAATGGTCGTGAATGCATAGTCTCAACTTTGCTCTGATACCAAATTCTGTAACGCCCCCATGACCCGGTCTAGTTAAACCAAATCACATCAGATCAGGTGACACATCACAGTAGGATAAACCCATCATATACACACATGTTGAGAGTTAGATATTCATGAACTTCATCATTATGGAACTATAATGAATAACCATCGCAACTTATAATACAATGTCCATAACCATAATAGAATTATCAGGGTTCATAGAACTAAAAGAAAAGTAAATCAAGATTGCTAATCAATCTAACAGGCTTTAAGAGCCAGCCCACACATGTAACTTATTAATGAAATAAGAACTAACTAGCCAACAAAATCTACTCCTCACGATCAGAGTCCGAAGGCACATCTAACTCTAGCCCTTGATCTTCTGAAATTATGTTAGGCAAGTGTGAGTCTTAATAGACCCAGAAAACATCTGAAACTCTAACCACAATTTATCATATAAATAAGCAAAAGTGATGCTATCATTTTTTTTATTTATTTAAAGAGGTCCTCAGGGCCTCAAAGTAGGAGAGTGCACCCTCCTCCAGAGGGGGAAGATGTTCTCACTCCACCAGTGAGGGCAACCTGGGCCTAAATATATAAATAACCAAGATTAGTACAAAAAAGCAAAGGGGCATACGCCAGCTAATCAGATCTGAAATTGGGCATTCCAGATCGGTCCATAGTGAGAGGACCTTTACAAACATGAGGCAAAGCATAAGAAGAAAAGAAAACCTGATTGCTATCAATCTTACAACCCACATTAGCAAGAGCATCAACGACCTGATTTGCTTGACGATAGGAGTGAATCACCTTAACATGAGATGCTTGAATGAAAGAACATGCAACACGCCACCAGCGCAGGCACTCCCAAGATAGCGGTTTGTTGGTGCTAATTGATGTGACAAGGGTGACCGAATCTGAATAGATTATGGACAGCGGGAACCCATATTCAGAAGCCAGGGGAAGACCATCACACAAAGCACGCACCTCAGCCACCAAACTACTGCCAAAACCATAGTGATGAGCAAAAGCAAAAAGGAGATTGCCAGATCTATCACTTATGCACCCTCCGCCTCAAGATAAGCCCGGGTTTCCCTTACTGGCCCCATCAACATTGAGGGCCAAACCAAAATCAGGCGGAATCCACCTAACAAGCTTAAAAGATTTCTCTTTGAACTTAATGTTTAAACCAAAATAGTGAAGATCCCTGAGGTACATCTCCGCAGGTTGGCTCTTAAAAACCTGTAAGTCAAGGGAGGAGTTAATCATATACCGGATGTTGTGAACAATACGCCTAATAGCAGCCGCTTCCCCTCAAACCTCATAGGACACCTAGCACGCCAGATTTCCCAGATAACCAATATAGAGGAGTAGAGAGAAATGAATCCAGCGGGAGAGGTAGGATTGCATTGATCTAGGATCTTCCACAAGCGGGTAGTGATGTTGGTATACACAGTCACATTAAGATCCAAAATAGGAGCGACCCACCCCCATAAACTACGCGCAAGATCACTAGAAATAAAGAGGTGGTTCAGGTCTTCAGAGCAGTGGATAGAACAGTAGGAGCACTTTGAAACAAATGCAATGCCTTGATAAGTTATCAGTTTCATTTCATAATTATAGTATAGGCTAGTCAACCTACCACAAGATGTCTTTCTTAAATTAATCTCAAAGATGTGTCATATATAAGAATATGTCAAATCGAATGTTATATTAGAGTCAAATCATATATTATCATGTGCCTACACATATTCTTTGTCTTATAAAATTTCAGGTAGTCATCATTATGTGGACAGAACAAAATAGAGCATATCATATATCAAAATATCAGAGTGAAGCAAAATTCCACATAATCTAAGTAATTAATATATCAGAACATAAAATATATTTCTTAGGTGTGCATATCAGACAAATACCCAAACCACAACATAAAGAGTCATCGAACATATGCTCCACACCTGCGCAAGTAGCATGGAGAAAGAGTAACTGCGCAGTACTCGAGATCATCAAGATCCCATCGCAACCAGTGAGCATTGCCCACCTCCAGGTTTTCAACCCCGTTGCCCACGGGTCATCAAAAAGCTTCTCATAGGGGTACTTCTATGGTAGGCCTTAAACGTCTCTAAGATGGCACTGTCCATAACACAATTGAATTATCATAATTCCAACATAATCAAGAGATTATGTGTGAGAATGTCATATTAACTAAAATAGGATGCAAGTCATGGTAACATCAAATTTAGACTATTAAGTCCTACTTTAAAATCTTACTACCAGACTATTAACATTTTAAAGACTTTTAAGATTTTTCAAGATTTAACAGAAATTAATAAATATCATAATTATATGTGTTTTGAAGACATCATCATGATAAATGGTCTAATTAATCAATTGAAATCACTTCTATGGCATAACAGTTTTGAGAAAACAATATAAATTTCTATGACAGATTTCAGGTTCAAACATATTATCTAGAAACTTATATTTTAATTAGAAAAATCATATCCCCATCAAATCAATTTATAACTATCTCAAAGTTTTATTACAATTTTAAATAATCATAAATATATTGCAGAATAATTTTAAACATTTTCTGGCAATCTTGGAAATTTTCATATAATAATCAATATCAGACATTCTAATGATTTAATTATGAAAATGACTTATAGTAGTAGAAAATTAAACTAAATTTATTTTGAAGATACTAGAATAAAATCAAATCAGTCACCACAAAATTAGAATTTTTATACAAATATATAACTTTTGGATAATTTTTAAATGTAAATTATAAGTAATGAAAATTCAAGATAATACAAAAATATTCTCAAAAGTAATCCTGGAACATTTTTCATTACTCATAAACATCATAACCTTAATAGTATGTTCTCAACAAACCCATAATTATTTTTTGAAAACTACTTTAAAATAATCATATATATATAAGAAAAAAATCATGATAAGAATCTAGTCATCACTTGCCTTTTGGGAAAAAATTTCCCCTCTACACGAATTAAGCCTGAAGACGTTTTCCAACGGCTAGGCGGAATGCACTCCCAAGTTCCCCACAATATCGACTTCATGTCCTCCCACGTCTACGTCGCGTAGCACCGAAACTAACACACTGCGTAGAATGTCTAGAAGAACCCCCTTCTATAAGAACTATTGGTCCAAACTTCTCCCTTTCCTTTTAACCCTCTTTCTCTTATGTTGGATTTTTAAAAGAACGAGGAAGAAAATATTTGGGTGATGTAAATTTTTCCTCTCTCTCTATCTCTCTATCTCTTCTACCGTGAAGGAAGGATGGGCTTCTCTCCCTCTCTCATTTCCTACATTTATAGTGACCAAGTTACATAACCCTCAAAGCCAATTTAAGCTACCTTACTAAGTGCCAAATTAAACCCTTTTCTTAAAAGTGAGAACCACCTAGACCATTTACTACTCTTCCCAAGCCATACGGTTTTGTCACAATTCATATGTTACCCAAAGAAAACTTAACTCACTTCTTTATTAGAACCGTATGAGACTAAGCACTTTCATAAAGGCTTTGGATACCACATTTTCACACCCATGAAAGGGTAACACTTGAAACTCTTGAGAAATAACACTTTTAATAAATAACCCACGTGTTGTCATAAAAGAAAGGCTCTTTCTCTCTTTCAAAACTCTAAGAATCGGAAGTCTCATTGGTGGCTGGGGGTTAGATAAAAAGGAGAGAAGCTTTTAACATTAAATTAACTTTGAGATTTTATTTTTCTTAATCTATTCAGTTTGGGTCTAAATCATTTAGTAACCAATGTTTATTTAATCTCTATCTCTAATTATTAACCAAACAAAAATAAGTACAAATAAGAAATTTAACATGAGTAGTGGTAAGTGTGTAGCATTCACATATGTTTCATGCACATATGCATATGAGAATTAAATGTCCAAACACTCTAACCTTTATTTCTATATATTATGCTTATATCCTTCTTCTATTTATTATTATTTTTTCTCTATACTTTAGACATTCTTTGAAATTTTCACTTAATTTCTTTGTAAAATTATTCTTCACAAAATTTATAGGTTCTTATAAGATCTCTCCAATGGTTCAAAAATATAAGCAATGGGAGTTTCCTATAGTAGTTTATAATTATTTATTAAATTTCATATTTTTAGATTATATATATATTTAAATTCAACTTACAAGTTGGTGTATCGAACTCGACCAGTTCAAATTCAAAAATTTATTGGCTATTACACAATGACTCGTGAATGATTGTCTTGCTCGTGGAAATACATGCTTGTTACATGCTTGCTTGTTGGCTCATTATATGACCAATCTTGTTTACATACTATCTTGTTCTTGCTCGCGAACTTGACAATCTTGCTAGATCATTACTTACACTATCTTAACATCTTGAACTTAACTCTTGTCACGCCCCGACGTGGAATATCGGGATGTGAAGCAGTTAATATAATGCAAGTATAGAGCGATATAAACATCAAACCACTGCATAGTTTTAAATAGTATAAAATCAACTATATTTCCTTATTCCTTCCATCTTGTCTATTACATTCACTAGTTTAGAGCCTTAACTATAGGCCCAGAGAACTTCTTCATACTTAAAATAAAAACAACTAACTAAACTAAAGTAGACTCTAATAGTCTGGACGACACTGAGGTCACTCTTGATTCTGTTCATCCCCATCCTCTTGTGTGTGGTCCTCATCATCATTATATTCACCTGAAGACAAATCACAATTACATAAGATGAGCCATAATACTCAGTATGACTTAATATCTCGTAAAATAGGCATGCTTTAGTTATTAATATCATGGATGGTAGGATAACTAGAGAGAACGTTCAAGAGAGTCATAACACATGATAACAAGGGAACAATAGTACTTTTCAAAAGAAAGAATATAGAACATCTAGCATGTTAAAGGATTGGTCATATCACGAGATAGCACGTCACGGTAGCACACTAGTCAAGATAGCACTTTTGATTATCTTTAGATTATCGATGTAACACCCCACTTAGACCCGGTCTAGTTATACCAACTCTCATTGAGTCCAAGAGACGTGCTACATTGCTACATGGGGAACACACCCCAACATATATCAAATGCAGGTTAATTCATTCACAAATAAATAATAATGCAGCGGAAATGAAAAAATATCCCATCAACTTTAATATCCAGGTCCATAGTCCATAAAGAAGTCCACAATAGCTAAGTAGTTCAAATACAATGTTCATAATGTAAGTAATTCCTCACATACAAATGTCACTCAATCACACAAATCAATCCTCACGCTCCGAATCCGATCCTGCTACTAAAGCCTCGGGATCCGTCGTCTCACTTGAAATGTTAAGCAAGTATGAGTCTACAACGAAGACTCAGCAAGCAACCCAAAAATGGACTAGCAATCTAACATATATAATGGTTTCAAATCATGTTATTGCATATAGATTTCAGCAATCATACTACTTGCTAAGAATTCATTTGCTAAACATATCTTAAGTCAAACATTTGTACAAATGCTACTTGTATAAGGCATGAATTTAAGACATGGTGCTAACCTCATAATGTTTAGTTTTGCAAAGAGATTTCAGATCTGATCATGTATATTTGTCATACATGGTTTCAAGAGTTTGCATAAGTAAGCATGACTACTAAACATTCATCCGAATGGAAATAAGACAAGTACTACACATAATTGTTCTAAGGCTGAAAACAAACTTTTTCATAACATATACGTATGCACAAATTTGCCAAGACACAGTCCAAACCACCCATTAGAAGTCAGATAGACATATGAACATATACTCTTTTTTTTCTTTTTAATCAAAGGTCCAATGGGTCAGCGACCAGGAGAGTGCACCCCAACCCAGAGGGAAGGGATGTTTTCACTCCACCAGGCGATCAACCAAAGGACAAAAATTTTATTTCTAAAAAATTGGAAGATACACCCGGCGCCAAATAGATACACCACCCAGAGAAGAAAAACCACATACACCCGAACTCCAACAAGCAAACAGAAAAAGGACATCTAGTAGCTCTGCCTGAAACTAGGAAGCCCAGCTTTGTCAATGATTAAAGCACCTATGGCAGCAAGAGGTAAATCACCAAGAGATAAGAACACCGAGTTCCTATCAAAACCACAAGCCAGAGAAGCAAGGGCATCAGCCACCTAATTACCCTCATGAAAGGTATACACTATCTTTGGTTTGAGGATATGCAACATGTGACATATACCCCGCTACCAAGGGAAGACTGCCCAGTGGGGTAACATACCTTCAGTGATTGCCCTGACAAGAATAGCCGAATCCAAATACAAAACAGCAACATTAAGCTGTCTTTCCAGTGCCAATCTAAGTCCATCATGAAGAGCCCTGGTCTCTGCAATAATACTATTACTAGTGCCATAAAAGAAAGCAAAACCCTAGACAAAATCGCCATGTTGATTTCTGAAGCAGCCACCTCCACCACAAATACCCGGGTTACTTTTACATGCTCCATCCACATTAAGACTGTAGTTGTTCATAGGGGGAATCCATCTTACCATAATAGGAGCTCTTAAAGTAATATCAACTTGAACATTAAGAACCTGAAGAATATCAGCTTGAGCCAAAGAAATAGGGCGATTGAACTTCATATTGACTAGGATCTTTCTAGCATTCATCAAAATCTTATGCTTGATATTATCCAGGGACATAAAAATCCCTTCCATGCGAGCAGTACATCTGTATTTCCAAGTCTCCCATAACATGACAATTATAATAATCAGACCAGTAAATTGAAATGCAGATTTCATATTGGTATTGGTAAGTATACTCCAACATCTAATAGTAACAAGATGACTAAGATTAATCTTATTACTCAGAAGGGGAGCAATCCAATTCCACAACTCAGCAGCGATCTCACCAGAAATAAAAGATGGTTCAGCGTTTCTTGCTCTGGTGACTTGCAACACACACATTTAGACACCAGAGGGATCCCACAGTCAGCAACTCTAGAATTAACATGGACTGCTCTATGAAGAAGCTTTTAAACAATCATGGCAGTACAAGGAGGTATAGCATTGTGCCATACTTGCAGCCAGGTATTTCTACTCACCCCCAGATTAGAAGCAAGATTGTAAGCAGATTTGACACTGAAAAAACCTTTAGCATTACCTGTCCAGATGAATTCATCATGATTAACGGATAAGCTATTCTGAACATGCTGATGAGTAACACCCATCCAATTCTAAACCCTGTGAGTATCCTGCAAAGTCATGTCTTTAACTGAAATGTTAGGCCATTGTTGGCCATTAGGAAATCTGCTCCTGAACTCATGCATAATGGTTTTATCTCCAATCCAAATGTCCTTGAAAAAGTCCACACTCGACCCGTCACCTCCCATCCACCTGGTGTTGGTCAGAACCAACTCTTTAGCCTGAAAAAAGAATTTCTTGATGACGCCTATGGGGAAATGAGTAGAAATCTCTGAAAGATGGTTCTGTTTAAGATATCTTTGTGTAGCATAAAGAGACCACAACGAACTACCATGAAGAATATTCCATAATTGCTTAGCTGCCAAAGCAACCTGCAGAGTTTCTAGGTTTCTAAAATTCAGTCCACCTTCCACATAAGGTTTTTGCAAGTGAGTCCACGCCACGTAGTGCCTTCCATAGTTGCCATCAGCACCCTGCCAAAAAAAGTTGGCACAAAGACTAATAATCTGCTTACATATCTTTTTAGGAATATAAGTGCAACTAGCCAAGTAAATAGGGAGACTCAAAAGAACTGATCTAATAAGAACAGCCTGCCCAGCTTGAGATAACATTTTTGATCTCCACCCAGAAAGCTTGTTAGTTATATTATCAACCATAAATTTGAAGTCAATAATCTTGAGTCTACCAGGTTTAATAGGAACTCCTAAATATCTCATACTACCATGTTGATGCTTGCAACCAGTAAGGTGATGTATACGAGACGCCAAAACAACAAGAGATTTGGCAGAAATTTGAAAACAGCTTTTGCGAGCGTTAACTTGCTGGTTAGAACTCTGTTCATATTTTTGCAGAAACTTAAACATTTGTTTCACATTCGTAGTCCCAACATTCATAAAGACCAAAGTATCATCTGCATATAAAAGGTGAGAGACCTTAAGACATCCATGCGGGCTACTGTAATGCTTGAATCACCTAGACAAACAGTGATAGACTCTTGGTTACTGCGCAGAACTGGGAGAAGTCCTCCCCACCATTACCAGTGGTACTTGTCCACCTCTAGGATATCTTCCCGTGCCCTCAAGAACATATAACATATTGAACATTTCCATAGGGGCATTACTATGGTCCTATTCCAAATTACTTCTATGGTGGCACTATCTTATTGGCCGAATACAAAATCATTTACAAATTTCTCCAAATTCAAATGCAACATAACATGCTGCCCAAATCATATACATATATTCAGATCCTGACAGAGACATATTTCTGATTAATCACATAGTGTATTTTCTTAGAATTTCTCACAAATCTGTTTAATAAAACACATTATTCATGATGATAACAGACTAAAAATAGTTATAGATGTCATAATTTCACGAAATTTAGTCAAAACATGTCCTTGTTGTCATGAATCAAACCCGTAATTTTTCATGATTTTTTGACATATACTCTAGATTCCGCAGTAATCAAATCAATGATATAAATAAGAAATATTCATCACACTGAAACTGTCTATCAACCTAGTTCAATATTTTTACTGATTATAGATCATAAGTATACAATCCATTGTTCAAAATCTCACTATTTTTGGAATCCAGAAACTATTTATAAAATTAAAACAGTGCTATTGATTTTCGTATTTCGGTCATGGAAATTATAGAAAACAATCAAATTCTGATTTTAGATCTATCACAGAATGAAGATAACCCTGACATGTATTTCTACACAAAAATCACATTTTTTATCACAAACATGCTTTAAGTATAAATTTTCCTCTTAAATATATGCTTAATTATATAATTCAAAAAATTATCCTAAAATCATGGTGACTACAAAAGTTAACCCAATTTGCAGTATGGCAAAAAGTTGACTTAATTAACCCTACACATCTCACAGAAAGTCCATTCAAAGTTTGAACACAGAAATATAAATCCAGATGTAAAAAAAACAAGTGATGGATAGAAGAACTAACGACAACATTGTTGTCATTAACTTTAATTGACGGCAAGAGGGTTGATGTTAAGTTCATTCTTGACGGCAGTCAAGGTTGACGTTAACCTGACAGAAAATCAGAACCCTTCTGGAACTCATATAAACCCCAAATCCGACTGTTGTTTTAATTTCTAAAATCATGGAAAATTTGTAAAAATGTAGAATCTATGGCTGGGAACCCGATCCCTAGGTTACTTGCCTCAAAAACACCAAAGAATCTACAAATTTAGCTGAAGAAGTCCGCCTTCCTCCCTCCGAGGTGAAATCCTCAATCAACAGATCTCCAATGGCACGAGCACGTTGGAGACGCCTTCAACCTTCAAAGGCACACCCTTCCAACTCGCAGATGTTTGGTCTTTGCCTCCACAAAGATCAAATCGCCGGATCTCCTTCAACTTTTCTTGAAACTTGGAGAAACTCCCAAAAAATGGGTCTAAGAAGGCTAACCCACCCTTTTATAAAAGGATTGGCCACCCATACTCAGTCCATGAGGGTAGGAGACGTAACCTCAAACGTTTCTTAAAATTTTTCTCTTACCATAACTCCACCAGAGCTGGACAACGAAAATTTCCCTGTTTGCACTGGAAGAAATTGACGACAAAGTTATTGCTGTTTATAAAGAGTTGACGTCAATCGATATGGACGTTTACCTGCAGTTGACGGCAAGGAATGTTGCCGTTAACCTGCTGTTGATGGCAATCAATGTTACCATCAAAAACACAGGTCGACACAGCCTTCATCCTGCCGGAGAATAGACCATTTCTTTCTATAGAACACTAAACTACAAACATATATTCACAAAATTTTTTAAATAAATAATAAAATAGACAACAATTGAAATTAAAATCTAAGAACAAAATTTTCAAGGCATCACACTCTCTTCCCCATAAAATAATCTTCGTCCTTAAAGACGTTGTGTATGGAATGAATATCTAGAGAGGGGGTGAATAGAAATTGACCACATAAAAATTTGGAACTCGAGACTATGATCAAATTAGACAAAGCAATTTAGCCAATGCACAAAAAACCACACAACGCAAGCGAAATTTTTAAGGTGGTTCAGCTCCTGTGTGGAGACCTACGTCAACCCCTCACTAAACCAAGTGAGGCTTCTCTAACAACTCAATTGTGTGAAACACTCACACCACTGCTGATTCATAGCTACTTATAGTTTGCTGATTCACAGCTTCAATATTGTTTCAATCTCACAATCCTTACATACAAAGTGTAGGATCAATTTGTCTACTCCAACTAGAGCATACAGCCAAACAGATTTGAGTATAGAAGATATGGAAAAAAATCAAACGAAAGAGATTTCTGAAGAACTTGCAGAAATGTTTCAAACTCTCTGTATGCAGTTCCACTGGAGTTGAGATGTGATCAGATTTCTCCTCGAACTCCCAATTGCATCATTCTCAGGCTTGAGCTCATCTGATTCCTCTCCTGGCCGCAGCTTAAAAGATCAATTGTGTCTGAATTGGTTGAATTTTGATGCTCTGCTTCAATTGATCAACAACATGTCTACGTATGGGAAGAAGACACAATCCAGCATCTTTTCCTCTTGATGAGTTGACTTCTCAGAAGCCTTCTCTTCTCTCTGAACTCAAGCTCTGCTCTCTCTATACTTTTTCGCTCACAGATGCACTGCACTTTTTTCTGTTTCTGTTATCTTCTATAGAGGACGACACGCTCCTTTTTTATCTGCTTCACGGAATCTTTTTAGGTGGGCCCCTCAACAGAATCTCAAATAATTGGGAGATTCTTTTCCCGCCAAAAAGAGTATCTTCCAGAACCTTGTAAGGTGTACCCAAAGTCCCAATCATTGGGCCTCAGGTCACGTGCTTGGAACTTATGCGCTGGCAGATACTTTTCATCACTGAAGTATAAGGGTTAGAGAGTCGACACACCTTGAGCATAGTGTCGACGCATGCACATAGAACTTGACTGGATTAGTGAAGATGCTTCAGTAGAGTTGACTCCATGCCCTCATGAGTCGACCTTTTCCAAATGACTGTAGTTCTGACTGACTATCCATGATGTAGAGTTGACCTTGTAGCATCTTAGTGTTGACCCTACATGATGGTAGAGTCGACCTAACCTTCATCTGGAGTCGACCTGGTAGACTGGTAGAGTCGATCTGATCCACATCTGGTGTCCACCTGGAGCAAAACTTTTCTCCAAGCACTAATAGGAAACTTGATTAGTGTCGACCTGATGCTCATCTGGAGTCAACCTTATGAAATTCCTTTCCTTCAGTGCTAGCCAGAAAACCAAATAGCGTCGACCTATTCTATAAGTAGTGTCGACCTTATGTGATACTTTGAACTTCTGCGCTGTTGGAAATTCATCAAGCGTCGACCTAACCTTTGAATAGAGTTGACTCATATGCATCACCGAATTTCAGCAACTCACTCATTAATACATGTTTGTCGACCTATGAAGCACCTACAGTCAACACACAAGAGAGAACTCTTGACTTTATGAAATTTCCTATGATACAAAAGACTTGTGTTAGATATTTATGACATTTTGTTTGTTTTATGACATCATCAAAACCAAGGACACAACAATCTCACCCTTTTTGATGATGGCAACAATAATTCATAGAAGTTTTGGCTATTGGATGAATTTCATGAATAATCAGGTCACCATACAAGCACAATCAATCCACACAAGCAATCCACACAAGTGTACGCACCATAATATTTCACACAATCACTTTGATGATTTCAGTTACAAGCAGAAATAGAAAAAATACATCAAAGTACATCACAACAAAGTCAAAAGTGTATGATTTCTCCCCCCCCTTTGACATAATTAAAACAAGAGAATCATTGAGGGGAAGGAGGTGGTGGAGGTAACTGTCGAATGATTCTGCTCTTAATTCTTGCCAGTCAGATTTCTAAATCATCATAATTCTCTCAAAGATATATCTGAATAGCATTCAGCCTTATGTCTAGAAAGCTCTGTATTTCACCCAGCTTGGTAGAGACTACAACTGGAACGTGATCTGCCTCATGTGGCATAGGAGGTGCAGAAGTAGAAGATGTTGCATGATGGCTCTCAGTAGTCTCAGAGTCTCCATGAGGCTTCCAACCTTGTTCAAAATCAAATTTCATGGATCTGATATGATGAGCCATTTCTGCGAATCTAGCTGATTGCTCTTGTCTGTTTATGTTCTCACTGAGCTTCTTTTCAATATCTTCTAATCTACTCTCAAATATCAGGGATTGTTCTTCAACTTTGGCATTTAGCAGGCCAACCGACTCATGTAGTGAAGCAAACTGATCTTGAAAAAACTGCAAGAGCTGTGGTGGTACAGGAACTTCAACTGATGAAGTTGAAGGATGAGCCTGCTTAGAGGCAAAAGTCTCATGATGAGTTTGATGAGTAGGTGAGAATGGTGGAGGATCCACACCTAGATCATCAAATCTAGAAATGGGAGAGTAAGGTCTAGCAGCAAAAGAAGGTGAAGGTGTAGGAAAGTCTTCAGCCATCTGAACTCCTTCATTTCAAACCTCATCTCTCTACTCATTTTGATCTTGTTGTGGTTGATTCACAACAATGTCTTCATTTTCATTACCTTGAGAAGCAATTGGTTCTTTCAGCAACTGAGGTTCCAAGTTCAGTTTCATAAACTTGACAATATGAGCCAAACTGTATATGTTGTACTTTCAAATTTTCATGGTTTTTGTGTTGTCTAGTGGAACATTTGCCTTATGAAAAATACTGGACAGGTGTGCAGCATAAGGCAGACTTTTTCTCAATTCAAGTCTTGTTGCTTCATGAAGCAGTTGACAAAAAATAGTAGACAAATTGACCTTCTCTCTTCTGATCAAGCAATACACTAGGAACCGTTGAAGACTGGTGATCCTATGCCTTCCTCCTCTTTGAGGGGTCAGTATGGTAGTGCATAAGTGATGTAGCACTCTGTTCATAGGAGGGAATTTATTGGCATTCAAACTTGACACCCTAGTCTGGACTATATTGTTTTTATCATGTGGCAGTCCTGTCATTAGGGTGTAGGCCTCATGAACACAAAATGTGTACTTTAAGGATTGTGGCCTTCATTAGGAATATCCAGAAGTTGACTCACAACATCTGTGGTGAGTACAATTGGTACCCCTCTAACTCTAGACTCTAGAGTATATTCCTTGCTCACCAAGTTTCTGTAAAACTCTTGGACTAGAATAGGATAAAAAATCCTATGCTCACTGATAAAACTAGTCCATCCTTGGAATTCTATCATCTCTAGCAACTCAGAAAAGACATTGTTCATACCTTCATCATGTACATCCATTATTCTTGGATGTAAAACTTGCTTGTTTTCAGCAGTAAGATGAAATGTCTCCTGTACCTGTGAGGTTTCATTATCTGATTCATCTCCCCAAAATTTGACTCAGAAGGGTAATCAGAACTCTGTCCTTTTGAACCTGTGCTAGCTGCTACTTCTGGTACTTTTTCACCCTCATCCTTAACTTCTTGAGTACTTCCCTCTCTGGAATCATCTGAAATGCTGGCACTAGGATTTTTTCTACTGTGAATCTTCTTGTTCTGTAGATCTCTAATCATCAGAAGAGTGACCTAAACCCTGGACATTAGGGTTTTCTTCAGGTGAACTTGTGAGATGCTCAACCAGTGATGCTTGCACACTTTCATCTTCTCCAGAACTGCATAGGTCCACATATTCCGTCTTCTTTTTACCCTTGAAGAAGGTCTTCTCCTTGGCCGAACGAGGATGTGAGAACTGTCGGCTTGAAAAATACGGAATAGAGGGCTTCTTCTCCAGAGGTTCTATACTCTTCCCTTGATCATTTCTTGCCTTGGTGCACCGTTCAGAAGAAGCAGGTTCAGATTCTTTGTGCTTTCCTCCTCGACGGGCTTGCAATTTGGGTGCTTTGACATAAAATCAAGGAATGGAAGAGAAAGAGTTGCAGATGCAGAATGGGGGTTTTGAAGACAGATGAAGAAGAAGATGACAGTTAGATTCAAAAGATGTCGAACGATCATTAGAGTTGAGACTATGTAGAGATGCGACGCTTCAAGTGTCAACCTACCCTAGGCAATACATAGACCATGTGGAACAGTGAAAGATATCATGTTCCAAAGAAAGTGATAAACAAGAAGAGTTGACTCTAGCCATTCAATTGGTGACTCTATCAAGAAGAATTCAATGAGTTGTTTGGACAACATTTGAGAAAGGAGCAATATACCATGATTAATTGTATTTTTGAGAAACCTTTAGAAAGTAAAAAAAACTATGCTCTTTCCTCATTGTATGCTCATCTTAGTTAAATTAATGGTTTGAAATTTATAAACTCTAGTTTGTCTAATAAAAAAAACATTGAAAGACTCAGAAGAAAAATAACAGGAGAGAAAATAATTTTTAAGGTGAAATTTGCATTCTTATTAATTCTTACACAACACAAGTAAAATGGTAACCTTGGAATAGACAAAAAAGCAAACCAAGATGTATTGAGACAAAACATCTATCCTGAGATTTTTCAGAATTATGAAAAATAGTTTAATTGACAATTTGCATTTTTCATTAAAGGATGAACAATCAGATTTGCCCTTTCTTTTTCATGCAAGAGCCCATGCTTTTCATACACCAGAGCTCCTAATTACTCAAGTAAGGTATTCATCTTGTCTCAGGGTTGTGTGCAACTTTTCATGTGAGGATACATGTTGGTTAGACACAAGAATCCCCAATTACTCAGTAAGTACAACAAGAATTTTTTAACAACCCTGAACAGAATTAACTAGCTCATCATGACATACAATTTCTTCAACTAATTTTTATCAGAGTTGTAGTTTCTCAGAGCCCTGTCATTGTTCTGTCATCAAAAGGAATTTTATCTATGAAGATTCTTGAATATCGTTTCTGCCTCAAGATGACTTTTAAAACAATACAGCTCATATGTTTTTAAAACCTAGCCAGAGGGACTAGAATACATGGAAATTTTAGAAATAGATAAAATGCAATTTTCACTTGATATATTGTTTTTAGCATCTGTTATTTAACCTTTTTGATGTTTTCAGTGAATTTCAAAGTTAAACTCAGAAGTTTCTAATAAACAAAGCATTTCCTTTTACTTTCAAAGATAATGGAGTTGAAGAGTATAACAATCTTAACTCCCCCTGAGAAATTGTCCAAAAATAAAAATTTTCACAGTTGAATTACTCCCCCTTAGAAAATGGATCTTTGTGAGAAGGGAAGAGAATGAACATGAAGATTATTGATGAAGAAAAAATTAAGTGAAGTGAAAATTGAAACATCAAGAGTGTTTTATTGAAAGACAAGACTCCCCCTCAACAATTGAATAAAAAGGCTCTTGATACTTGGTAGAGACATATACTCATGCATAGTGAAAGAATCTAGATAAGCCTGACTTGCCTTTCTTCAAATCACCATTTGATATACCAAGAATACCAATGCAATGTGAGAAGTAGGAAATTATTTGCAAGAGTAAGAAAATTTTAATTGCAAAAGGAAATGGAAGAGAAACTGTAAGAGAAAAATGACAAGAGTTCAGATCAAGGAAGATAGTGTCGACTCTCTTGCCAGTAGAGTCGACCTATGTCAAGCCAAACCTCAGACAAGATGAAGAAATCATTCTTCACATACTGTAAACACACTGAATTCAGTACTTCCAACATTACTGACCATCTTGATTCACTGAACCTCATCTTTCCAAACACTTAGTTCTTCAACCAACCTCCCCCTCACCATGTTGATCAGATATTGAATTAAAGTGATCAAACAACAAGCAGTATCACATCATATGACAAACAATCATTTGCAAGCAATTTTTAAAAAAGAATCAGTCATGAATCAAGCAAGCACAAACCAGGTTCTCTTCTTAGACATGAAAATCTTTCATTACACAAAGGTTTTGTAAACATATCAACAATTTGCTTTATTATTTCAATGAAATGCAATTCAAATGAATTTTTGCTGACATCATATCTTAGAAAATGATGTCTGATTTCTACGTGCTTAGTCCTAGAATACTGGATTGGATTTTTGACCAAATTTATTGCACTAGTGTTATCACACATTATTAGGACACATCCAAGATCTACTTGGTAGTCTTAGAGTTGATGTTTAATCCATAACAATTGAGTGCCCAACTTCTTGTAGCTACATATTCTGCCTCTGCAGTAGAGAGAGTTTCTTAGAGGCCCAAGAGACTAAACACCCTCTCAAAAATTGGCAATGACCACTAGTGCTCTTTCTATCCAATTTGCAACCAGCATAATTCACATCTGAATAAGATATCAAATTATACTCACTAGATGCAGGATACCACAATCCTAATTCATGAGTTCCTGCAAGATATCTGAAAGTTCTTTTTACAGCACTCATGTGAGATTCTCTAGGACTAGGCTGAAATCTAGCACACATGCACATAAAAAATTGTATATTAGGTCTAGATGCTATCAAATAAAGTAAGGATCCGATCATACCTCTATAGTTCTTGGGATCTACCAAGTTACCTTTCAAATCAGCATCCAAACTCGCAGTTGTGCTCATTGGTGTTGTCATGGCTTTGGTATTCTCTATTTTGTACTTCTTTAGCAGATCTTGTATGTACTTTGACTGATTGATGAAGGTTCCTTCCTTAGTTTGAACAACTTGCAATCCAAGGAAAATTTTTAGTTCTCCCATTAAGCTCATTTCAAATTCGATGGTCATCAAATCAGCAAATTCCATATACAGTGAAGATTTTGTTGATTCAAATATAATGTCATTAACATAAATTTGGACCACCAAGATATCACTTTCTTGAAGTTTTGTAAAAAGGGTTTGATCTACCTTACCTCTGGAATACCCGTTACCTATAAGGAATGAGCTCAATTGGTCATACCAAGCCCTGGGAGCTTCCTTTAATCCATAGAGAGCTTTATCAAGCTTAAAAACATGGTTAGGAAACTCAGTACATTCAAATCCAAGAGGTTGTTCAACATAAACTTCCTCTTTTATTAAGCCATTCAAAAATGCACTTTTAACATCCATGTAACGTCCTGACATTTAATATATTTGTAAATGCTGAAACGTGAACGAATAAGAAATCAAGAGTAACTTTTGAATTTTTTGAACAGAAATTGCTCGGGGGCTTCACTAAATAAAAATTAATTAACTGTCATTCTACAGGTAATGCATGTTTCTCAATTTACAACTCATAGGTAGATGCCGCACAGGTTGATCTCTCAACAGACAAATCCTGATGTCCCGCCTTCTAGAGCTGTAGATTACCTGAGAAAAAGTAGGTATGAACACTCTTGCCCAATAGGATTTATCCTCCAAAATCAAGAATATAAAAGTTTACATGAGTCAAGGATAATTGAGGTACAAGAAGGCAATAAGTACTGATTACAAGTAATGGAAAATGATACAAATTAGATCATGGATGAAGTGAACTATGATTATCAAACAGTAACAAGCATGAAGTAATATGCCAATAAACTGACATAAGATGACCATCAATGAAATAGCAAAGCACGAGTGTATATGATCAATAATTCAGAAAGAAATAGAGAAAGTGTATGTGCAGAGATGCCCTGTCCACTCCTTCAATCAAGTAATAAACAATCATGTTTCAACATAGTTCATGGAAATGTCGACCAATCTAGCATGTAGTGGTGTCATGCCAAACACCCTAGAGATCCATACCACTCTACGCAGATTAAACGAATTCGGGTGCTCCTTCCAGAACTGGGTCTGCCCCATTTGCACTAACATTAAATCAAGAGAGAGTCCGAAGACCAAAAGTACGTCATCCCATTTCCATTTTTGATATACATACATAGTACATGGGCACTCATCAAGAGTAAAACAATATCATAGGAAGCAGGGTTCTATGAGTCAATGCTAATAATTTCAGGAAGATGTAACCATATAGGAAGAATCATACTTGGAAGTGTCCAAGACTAATCCAGAGTTGGATGTAGATGATGACTAAGAGATTCAATTCAATGGTATAATAGTTTAGAATACAAGAGAATGAGGAAAACAATTTGTTTAGACAATACAAGAGTGTATCATCTCTGAATGGGGAAGGAATGGTTCAAGTTAAGATCACAGACTGGTGGTTGTCGATAGCCATACGGTGGCTGTCAACAGCTACTGGTCCATCCAGAACTGGATTTTGGAATCTGGCTTTAGCTGTCGACAGGCTACAGGTAATTGTCGACAGATGGTTGTCATCTTTCGACAGATGGCTACAAGGTACCTGTCAACAGCTAGGTTCTGTCTATCGACAGTCACAGGTTATTCTTCCAGAAATAGTTTAACATCAACTTAGGAGACTCTTCTAAGAGTTCCTATGATTCTATGAAGGATCAAACAACATCTAGTGGATCTTATATACAATTCTTGACACATCCTAAATGGAGATAAGATTAGATCAAAGAGGATATCTTTACAGCAAGGACAACATGGGTAAACTTATGCTAAGAAGGTTCTGTAGATAAAACTTCTTTAAGAGTGTCTTCCTTGCATCTAGTGGAAAGTCTACGTCAAGTGCACATGAACATCAACTATAGACATGGGCATAAGCTAAAAGAAACATGATCACAATGGATAAGAAAGGCATTCCTAATGATTCTTACAGAACACAAGTCAAGGTATGAACATGGTAGACACTTAGACTCAAGGTTCTAACAAAAGAAAGAAACAAGAAGAAGAGAAATCCTACAGAACATGGAACAAATAGGAAATATGGGCTTATACAAAGCCCACAAGCATGGAAACAAGAAATGTAAGAAGAATCGTAGGGAGGAACCTACTTAGCCAAAGAGGAATGCAAATCCTCCTATATTCCAGGTAAAAGGATGCAATGATAGCAGTGGCAGCATAGCAACCGTAGTAGCAGTTGTAGCAGGACAAGTTGTAGCAGTGGCAGCTACGGCAGGAGCAGTAGCAGGAGCTACAGCAGGAGCAGCAGTAACAACTACGGCATCAGCCGCAGCTGCTTCTAGGGGTGTACAACGGTTCGGTTCGGTTCACCCTATTTTTGCGGAAACCGAACCAAACCGAATTATTATATTGAACCGAACCGAACCGAAATAAACAAAAAAAAACTTGTAAGCGGCCGTCGCGAGATTTGATCTCGCGACCTCCGCTGGCGCAAGGCACCAAAGGTGCCCACCACTGCGCTACAGATTATTTTAATTTATATTTGTATTATTAATTATTATATGTACTTATTAAGTTCAAAATATGCAAAAAAAAACAAACGCTTTAAGCGAGTTTCGATCTCGCGACCTCCATGCAGAGGCCGCGCTAGGGGCCTAGGAGTCTCAACCACTGCGCCACGAGCGGTTTTTTTATTTAATTGTATTATTAATTAATTATATATAGATATTCGGTTCATTTCGGTTTCCCACCTTGAAACCGAACTGAACTGGGACCTCCATGAAACCGAACCGGCCGGTTCGGTTCAGTTTTTTGGTTTGAACCATATTTTGCACACCCCTAGCTGCTTCAGCAGAGGCAATAGCAGCAGCATCAGTTGGGGAAGGATGAACATGAGCAAGTGAGTAAAAACTCACCAGGACGGTTAAGGGAGAGTTCTTATAATTGCCCATGCTTCATGCATGTATGGCACATAGCCATACACATGTTGCCGCAAAAACTCCTCCACTTGCAGCACAGCCACGTTTACTGAGAGGTTTTAAATCCTAACACGTATGGAGGTATGTGTCACCTTCTTATTCCAACAGAACATAACTTACGTAGCCCATACAACGTAAGCAAATAATGAAGGAAAATGGGTTACGTAAATAGGGAATAATTCATCTGGCCCCTTTGTCCTTACATTTTTGTACCCAAATGATTTCCAATCAAGTTGAAATTTGAAACATAAGCTAATAGGAAGGTTTTACAAATTATGGTGATTTTAGTTTAATTTTTGGAATTAATTTTTCATCCATCAAAAAATTATCCAAAAGATTATTGTGTCGACTTAATTTTGATATTCGGGCGTCAATAATTCAGGATATTTACATTTCTAGAATCATCACATTTTTTTGAGAATTATGGTGGTTTCGGATTTCAATTTTATTACCGAATTCTAGTGGCACCCTGTCAGAGTGCGCACATCTAAAGATAGTATCGAAATCACTTTACTAATATAGAATTATATCTAAAGTAAAGATAATCAGGTTTCTAGTAAATATTTATGTGTTTTATGAAAATAAAAAATTTTCTAATAATTTTTGTTATATCACATTATTTTTTTGGTATTTAAATTTTTTGGTGTTACAATTCCTCCCCCACTAAGAAAAGAGTTTGGTCCTCCAAACTCCATAACTAGTTTGGATGGATTATAGGGATTAAGTTTTCAGCCTTTTAAATTTTATTTAATCTAGATTAGTCTTACTAATATTGTCATGATTATTATGTCATACAACGTGTACACTTTCTATATACTTTGATGTCATAACATCGTCAGTTGATGAGAGTCTACATATTAGCATTTTTAAATCTTTAAAGAGCCATCTTGTGATCATGGGTTCAATTAGATGTAACCTCCACTATGTTCTTTATTTCTGGTAGTAGTATATTAAGTTTTAAGCAGATCCTTGTTAATATCTCACTATACTTGAGGTCTTCCCATTAGGAAATAGCCTTAATTCTCAGAGAGTTGTATGGATACATATTCCTTGGAAAGGGTAATAAAGCATGACGAGAATGCTGAATATTGAGAATATGATGATAGACCGCAAATATTTTATTTATCACATAAGGTTTCTAGTACAGAACTGTATAATCATCCTTAAAAAATTACATTGGTTGGAAAAACTTACTAAATTTTGACATACTATAACAACTGAACTCAAGCATCTCCCACTATACTCTAGTTCTACTGACTTATACATAAACATTACTTCTAATAGCCTCAGTCACTTTTCCTTGTGGTTTAAAGTTTTCCAGAACTCTTGCCATTGTTCTGAAATGGTACAGGGCATTTTGAGATCCGATGCTTTAGACTTCCGCACCTCAAACATGCTCCTTGTTTCCACCAATAGTTTTCTTTGACATGACCCAGTTTGTGACAACACGCACAAGCTTCCTTAGGTTGTGCCTTGACATTCTCTTGCCCATTAGCCTTCTTGATCTTTTTGCCCTCCTTGTTCCTCTTCACCATCTTATTGCTAGTTGTTTCTCTATTACTGGAGAGGACTGTTTTCTTCCGTACAAATACTATAATACTCAATGTTTCTTGAGGGTTAGTACTTCTAATATTTCCATGTAGTTTCATTTTCCCTTGATCACCGACTGGAACTACTCGCTCCATGGACTGAGCAAGGTTGTTCATTGCATATTGAACATCTCTCCAATCTGTTTCTTCCCCCATCACGCAGGGTTGAGCAAACAAATTTAAGTTTGGTTAATCAACATGGAGTTTAAAACTCAGCTTCTCTAACTAATACTATTAGTATAGCGGTTACTGTGTGTATCTAGTTACTTGATACATTGACCTTCGTGATTAAATAAATATATAACACAAGTCTTTTGTATCATAAGAAAATTCATAAAGTCAAAAGCTCTTTTTAGTTTGTTGATTATGGTTACTTCATAGGTCGACATACAAGTAATAATGAGTGAGCTACTGAAGTTCGGTGATGCATATGAGTCAACTCTATTCAAAGGATAGGTCGACTCTAGAAAGCATGGAGTTGACTCTACTGCACCTTTCTCTAGTGATCCAAGTTAAGTTGTTTGTGTGCGTTGACACACCATGTTGCTGATCAATTGAAGCAGAGTTTTAGAATCTAACTGAACTTAGAGACACTTGATCTTTGTGTTATAGTTAGAAGAGGAATTTGATGAGCTCAAGCCTGAAGAAGATGCAATTGGGAGTTCAAGGAGTCATGTGACCAGATCTAAACTCTAGTGCAGAGTGTTTGCATATTTCTACATTTCTTCAGAAATCTCCCTAGTTTGATATTTACATATTTCCTTTCTACACCAATTTATTTGGTTGTCTACTCCAGTAGAAATAAACAAATTTAATCCTACACGGTGTGTGTAAGGATTGTGAGATTTAAAACAATCTTGAAACTATGAATCATTAATTGTGTGAGTGTTTCACATATTTGAGTTGTTAGAGAAGCCTTACTTAGTTTAGTGAGGGGTGGATGTAGGTCTCCACATAGGAGTCGAACCACCTTAAAAAAAATTTTGCTTGCATTGTGTGGTTTGAAGTGCACCGACTACATTGTTTCATCAGATTTGATCATAGTCTTGACCTCTTAAATTTTAATTGATCAATATCTATTCACCCACCTCTAGATATTCATTTCATACACAACACAATCGATATCCAACTTTACTTATCTAAATTAACCTCAGGCTTTCTACCCATCCTCACAGGTCACTATAGAATGTTGAAGACCAATAACTCTAAAGTATTTGGATCCTCAACCGATGCTCTGATACCATTCTATCACGTCCCGACATTTAATATATCTGTAAATGCCGAAACGTGAACGAATAAGAAATCAAGAGTAACTTTTGAATTTTTCAAACAGAAATTGCTCGGGGGCTTCACTAAATAAAAATTAAGCTACTGTCATTCTAAAAATAATACATGTTTCTCAATTTACAACTCAAAGGTAGACAAAGCACAGGTTGATCTCTCAGCACACAAATCCCGATGTCCCGCCTTCTAGAGCTGTAGATTACCAGAGAAAAAGTAGGTATGAACACTCTTGCACAGTAGCATTTATCCTCCAAAATAAAGAATATAAAAGTTTACATGAGTCATGTATAATTGAGGTACAAGAAGGCAGTAAGTACTGATTACAAGTAATGGAAAATAATACAAATCAGATCATAGATGAAGTGAACCGTCATTCTCAAACAGTAACAAGCATGAAGTAATATGCCAATAAACTGACATAAGATGACCATCAATGAAATAGCAAAGCACAAGTGTATATGATTAATAATTCAGAAAGAAATAGAGAAAGTGTATGCGTAGAGATGCCCTATCCACTCCTTCAAGCAAGCAATAAACAATCATGTTTCAACATAGTTCATGGAAATGTCGACCAATCTAGCATGTAGTGGTGTCATGCCAAACACCCTAGAGATCCATACCACTCTGCACAGATTAAACGAATTCGGGTGCTCCTTCCAGAACTGGATCTACCCCATTTGCACTAACATTAAATCAACAGAGAGTCCGAAGACCCAAAAGTACGTCATCCCATTTCCATTTTTGATATACATACATAGTACATGGGCACTCATCAAGAGTAAAACAATATCATAGGAAGTAGGGTTCTAGGTGTCAATGCTAATGATTTCAAGAGGATGTAACCATATAGGAACAATCATACTTGGAAGTGTCTAAGACTAATCCAAAGTTGGATGTAGATGATGACTAAGATATTCAATTCAGTGGTATAATAGTATAGAATACAAGAGAATGAGGAAAACAATTTGTTTAGACAATACAAAAGTGTATCATCTCTGAATGGGGAAGGAATGGTTCAAGTGAAGATCACAGAATGGTGGTTGTCGACAGCCATAGGGTGGCTGTCGATAGCTACTGGTCCATCCAGAACAACATTCTGGAATCTGGCTCAAGCTATCGACAGGCTACAACTAATTGTCGACAGATGGTTGTCATCTGTCGATAGATGGGTTCTATCTATCGATATCTACTAGTTATTCTGGAATTCAGGGTTCTGGAAGCAAGGTACCTATCGACAGCTAGGTTCTGTCTGTCGACAGCCGCAGGTTCTTCTTCCAGAAATGGTTTAACATCAACTTAGTAGACTCTTCTAAGAGTTCCTATGATTCTATGAAGGATCAAACAACATCTAGTGGATCTTATATACAATATTTGACACATCCTAAATGGAGATTAGAATAGATCAAAGAGGATGTCTTTACAGCAAGGATAGCATGGGAAAACTTATGCTAAGAAGGTTCTGTAGATAAAACTTCTTTAAGAGTGTCTTCCTTGCATGCATCTAGTGAAAAGTCTACGTCAAGTGCACATGAACATCAACTGTAGACATGCGCATAAGCTAAAAGAAACATGATCACAATGGATAAGAAAGGCATTCCTAATGATTCTTACATAACACAAGTCAAGGTATGAACATTGTAGACACTTAGACTCAAGGTTCTAACAAAAGAAAGAAACAAGAAGAAGAGAAATCCTACAGAACATGGAACAAATAGGAAATATGGGTTTATACAAAGCCCACAAGCATGGAAACAAGAAATGGAAGAAGAATCATAGGGAGGAACCTACTTAGCCAAAGAGGAATGCAAATTCTCCTATATTCCAAGTAAAAGGATGCAATGCTAGCAGTGGCAGCATAGCAACCGCAGCAGCAGTTGTAGCAGGAAGAGTTGTAGCAGTGGCAGCTATGGCAAGAGCAGTAGCGGGAGCTACAACAGGAGCAGCAACAACAACTATGGCAGGAGCAGCATCAGCTTCAGGAGAGGCAATAGCAGCAGCAGTAGTTGGGGAAGGATGAACACGAGCAAGTGAGGAAAAACTCACCAGGACGGTTAAGGGAGAGTTCTTATAATTGCCCAGGCTTCATGCATGTATGGCACATAGCCATACATATATTGCCGCAAAAACTCCTCCTCTTGCAGCAGAACCACATTTACTGAGAGGTTTAAAATCCTAAGACGTATGGAGGTATGTGTCACCTTCTTATTCCAACAGAACATAACTTACGTTGTAACACCCCAAAATTTTATTTATTAAAAATTTAGACAAATATGATGATTTTGGTTGACAATCACAATCATTTACATGGGCTATAAATTATCTTTATTTTATGAACTATCTTTATATTAATAAAACTATTACAGTGTTGTATTCCTAGGTGCGCACTCCGATAGGACGTCACCGAAATTCTGTAACGGACTTGAAATCCGAAAACACCATAATTTCTATAAAAATGTACTGATGTTAGAAACATAAATATCTGGAATTATTGACACACGGATATCAAGATTGAGTCGACGCAATAATTTTCCGGGCAATTTTTACTAAGTGAAAAATTAATTCTAAAAATTAAACTAAAATCACCATATTTGTAAAACCTTCCAATTAGCTTATGTTTAAAATTTCAACTTAATTGGATATCATTTGGATATAAAAGTATAGGGATAATTGGACCAACTGATTTATCTCCTATTTACGTTAACCATTTTTCTCTAATTATTTTGCTTACGTAACCTTTGCTACATAAGGTTACCCACTGCTTGGGTTAATGGGATTACACGTTTTATTATACGTGGAGGCTGTGGGAAGCTCATGGTTAATGTGACTACTGTAAAAACATGTGGGTTTTTACGGTGGCAAGTGCATGGCTACGTGCCATACATGCGTGGGATTTGGATCTGTTTATAAGCCCTTCTACGCACACTCTCACAAAAGTTTACCCACTTGTTCCTCTATCCATCTTGATGCTGCCATTGCTCTTTGAAGCTGATGTTGCTGTTTTGCCGTAGTTGCTGCTGCTGCTTCTACTGTAGTTGTTGCTGCTATTCCTCCTGCTGTAGCTGCCTTTGTTGCTACTCCTTCTCATGCACCTATCGTGGCTACCACTCCCACAAGTCTTCTTCTTCTTAATGCTGCTGGTTCCTTCATTGGGGAGAGGAGAAGGACCTTCATCTTTCCCAAGTCACGTCGGATTCTCTCCTTCTTATCTTCTTCTTGTCTCCTTCTCTTGATTAAGAGCTTTGTGTTTAAGTGTTTACCACGTTCACATTTGACTTGGGGTCTGTAAACATCCTTAGAAATGTTTTTCTTATCCATTATAATCAAGCTTTAGCTTATACTCATGTCATATCCAAGCATATTTGTGGAGAACTTTCTATTAGATGCAAAGAAAAATTTCTTAGAAGTGTTGTATGTACAGTAATCATCCTTTCATGAGTTTCATGCCACCCATGTGTATAGATTGTACTCCTATTGTTCGATTTCTTTCCTTCATGTAAGGGGTGTTTAGAAATGTAAGAAAGACCCAATAGATGTTGTTAATCATTCTTTGAATCATAGGAACACTGGGTAGAGTTTCCTGAGGTAGTATTACACCATTTCTGGAAGTTTAACCTGTGACTGTCGACAGTTAGAACCCATTTTGTCGATAGGTATCATGCTTCCAGAACCCAAAAATGCAGAAACACCAGTAGATGTCGACAGACAGACTTCATCTGTCGACAAATGGCCTTCATCTGTCGACAACCACCTTTGGCTTGTCGACAGACAGGGACCAGGTTCCAGAATCTTGTTTTGGATGGTCAGTGACTGTCGACAGCCACTCTTTGGCTGTCGACGTACACCTGTCTGTGGTGTTTTACCAGATTTACTTCTTGTCCAACCAAAGGTGACACACTTTGGTATTACCCAAACAAGTTGTTTCCCTTATTTTCTTGGATTCCAACTACCTTACACTGAGAGGAATCATTGAATTTCCATTCACATCCAATTATGGAATGTTCTTGGACACTCCTATGTATGATTGATTCCTACATAGCTACAACCTTCTGAAGTCATTGGCATTGACTCCCAACCCTTTTGCTACTAGCGAGATCTTGAGTACTTGTGTACCACACTTGAATATTTAACAAAAATGATTTGTGATGACAATTTTTGAGTCTTTCGACTCAATTGAGATATATGCCTATACAAGTGGGGTTGATTCAGTCCCAGAAGGAGCACCCGAATTCGTTTAGTGGTCGTACGAAATGATAATGGATCTCTTGGATGTTTGGCATTGCATCATACTTGCTTGATTGGTCATCATCTTATTTTAACATGAGTTGAATATGTACCTGAACCAGAATGTGATTATCATCCTAAATTCTTTTCTATGCAAATTTAACTCACTACTCTTGTTCTACAATTGTTATCTAATTGACATGGTTATACAATCATCCTTGATGTTCAGTAGTGCTACCAATTATGTTTCTTGCCCAATTCTTTGGTTATCTTAATCCTTTTGATTAGAAGGGCGAATCCTACTGGGCACAATTGCTCATTAAATTTTACTTTTTCAGGTGAACAAGATAAGCCTAGTTCTTAAGGGGGTGTGCTGAGCGGGACAACTAGTCTTCGGAGTCCAACAAACTTTTTCTTTAGTACTGTAGTTAGAGATGGGATGTTATTCAGTTTTCTTTTTCTTACTCCTCTTGTGGACAGTAATGAGGAGTATTATGTATGTAAAGCTTCCCCTATGATTTTGCCATATGTATAAAAATATAAGCTCTATTTCTTAAGTTTGCTTTTCTGTCATTTCCGATAGATAGATATTTATTAGGACGTGATAGATAATTTGGTATTAGAGCCTTAGGTTCCGTAAACCTAGGGAATGACCAGTGAGTTGGGGTAGAAATCTAGGATTAGTTATATAGGTAATAGTGATTTTGTATATGTGTATATACTTAATTTATTGTTTGCTACAAAATGGATATGAATGCTCAAGAACGACTAGTGTCTGCAATGGAATTACTCCGACAGGATGTGGAGTTATATGCTCAGGCCCAGAGGGAAGCACATGTCCAAATAAAGGAGGATGTGTTGAAGCTAACTGCTAGCACATTTTTGGCGGTAAATCCCCGTGCTTCCTTGGAGACTATGACCCAAATAATGTGCAATCTGGATAGTCTAAAATTAGGACAAGATATGCTGCTCCATCAGGTTAAAGGATATTGGGAGGTGTTGTCTGAAGCAGCAAGAGAGCTGTATCATGGTCCTGGGGGTGATCAGCAGTCGTCCATGGAATCTGCCACACAAACCTGAAGCAAGCTAGGAAATTAGAAACTTACTTTTGTTAACCTCTCCTTTTGTTAGTAGTGGGTTGTATATATAACTCTCCATGTATATGTGTAAGGAGAGGTTAAAGGTGGTGATAATATTGTAAGTATTTTCGGCCTACTAAGGATGATGTAAATATTTTCGGCTTATTAGGATAAGAATGATGGTGATATAAATATTTTGGCTTGTTAATGAAAAGTTTGTATGTTATGTGATGACAGAAAATTTGTATGTGATGAATGTGTGTTTTGGTTTGGGTGATGATATTAATGTATGAATTGTTGGATGTCTCAGATATTTTTCTTAAATTAATTATATATGGAGGCGATGTAAATTGGAAGAAGATGGAAAGCTCAATGCATGACTTGACACGAGTGATGAGAACAGTGGATAAGAACAACACTCATAATGGAACAAATCTGTTTAAAGATTTCCAAAGTGTAGATCCTCCAAGGATTGCAGGTAGCACAGATCCGGATGAGGTTGAAAATTGGTTAAAAGATATTGAAAGAATTTTTAAGGTGATCCGATGTGCAGAAGAGGATATGATAAGTCTAGCAACATTCCAGTTGGACCGTGATGCCCAAGCGTGGTGGGAAACTGTAGAATCTACTATAGAGGATCCAAATCAGGTAGGTTGGGAGCAATTTAATTAGTTGTTCAATGAGCAGTATTTTTCTCAAGTGGTTCAGGAGAAGAAGGCTAATGGGTTTGCTAATCTAAAGCAACTCAGAATGTCGGTGTCGGAATATGAAGCACAATTTGCTCGATTGTCTAAGTATGGTTCTCATCTCATCTAGCAGTTACAGAAACATTGAAGGCGAAAAGATTTATGAACAGTCTACGTCCAAACTTATTACTCAGTTAACGCCCCATTTAATTACCACATATTCTGAAATGGTTAAAAGAGCCTTGGATTTAGAAGCTGCCAATGAAATAGTGGAAAAGATTAGAGGAAAGTCCGGTGAAAGTTCTTCCACGACTGATCGTAAAAGGAAGTTTGAGACAGGAAATGCCCCTAAAGTACAGTAGTCGACCAAGAAAGCAGGAAAAGCTCTAGTTGGGAATAAGGACGTTTTTCGTCATTGCCATCTCAGTGGACACAAGACTGAGAATTGTTGGTGTAAGACCCGACCCTCTTGGGCCCTTCGCCCTATCCTAAGGGTCGCGTCAGGCATCCTAGTCACAACATGGTCGCGCTAGGGGAGCCTGTCGCGACATGGTTTGTGTGGCGACACACCTGGCCATCGTGACATGGTCGCGATGGGGGTGGGCGTCACGTTCTTGTCGCGGCGCCTAGAAGCGTCGTGACTACTTTTCTGACCGATGCGACCGTTGTCACGTCTCGAGAATTACACAGCGGATAATAATTCAGATAATTCGAGTCGATATTCCGTGACGTGAACATTCGACAAATAAGCCTCTAGCTAGCACTCACTAAATGTGTAACAACACACATTATAATGGGGCCCAAATATGCTACTCAATGGAAATTGTATTCAAATCTCATCTCATTGTTTCATAATGAACTAATACAACTCTTAAATTCTGTGTAACAGGACTAAGACTCAAATAAAGTAAATTACATTTATTCCTCACTTCCTTCTACATTGTTCTAACACTCAAAGCAAACTAACTATAGTTAGACACATAGTTGGAACGATCATCACTCAGACGCATTCCCATCCTCAAATTGCTCCTATTCTTGTATTTCATAATCACCTAGAATGGTTAAAAGTAGTGAATGAGCAAACTAGCCCAGTAGGATTTATATCTCAATGTGCAGACAATGATATAAGTGATTAGCAATTTAGAACTAGGTAAGCACGATGATCAAGATATGCATGTACGAATAAAACTCTTTAAAACATGATACATGAACAAGCTAGATAGAGTGATCATGATAGAACAAGATCTAGACGATATAACGAGCAAGAGATTATCAATGGTGTGGCAAGTAACAAGCACGCAAGATATCACTTTAAATTACAATAATTGCAGGATGGCCATATCACAATGATGAAGATATCCATCTGGGGCCGTCGGTTTAAAACTGAGGTTGCGCCCCATTTCCCCCTCTCGCCCTTTCCTTTCCATTCTTCTTCCTTCTTCCTCTCTCGAGCTCTCTCGTGTTCTCCGACAGTTCTTGGTGCTCGTGGTGCTCGTGTTGAGGTGGTGTTATCTCCACCGTGTAGGGGACGTGCTCGTGGTGCTTGGAGCGAGGAGGAGGTGGTCATTCCGACGTGAAGGGCCCAACGGGTCGGCTCTACTTGTGGAGGTAGAGACCCTTGACTCCTTTCGCCCTAGCATGCTCCCTTCCCCCTTGAGGTTGCGTTTCCTCCGTAGTTTGGGGTGTAGGGGCGTGAGAACCATGCTCGTGTGAGTGAGGATTTCCATCGAGCGTAGATTCGTTATAATCCATGTTTTGTGGGGTTTAAGGGTGGTTTGGATGATTTATGAGCTTTCCCATGTGTTTCCCATGCTCCCCTTCCCCTGTGGAATGTGAATGTATCATTTTTGGTGTGGTCTTCGAGAGGATCATGCTGGAACCACCCTCGGCTGAGAACGTGCCCGCTATAGAGGTCGTGATGATGTCACGACCGGCAAGGCCACTGCAACAACATCGCGACGCTCTTGGGTTCCACAACAAGGTCGCAACGGCTTGGGCCGCCGCGGCAGTGTCGCGACTACAGCAGAGACAGCTATGGTCTTGTTCTATTTTCTTGTGGAGTCTTCCTTTTCTGCTTCTTACTGTATTGGTGGCACCGGTGCTAGTTCCCTAGTACGGTCCTACACTACTTGTTCTCTCGGTGCTCGGCACCTGAGGGCTTGTCTCGTGAGAGAGGTTGTTACTGTTGCCTGGGACCCCCATCCTCGTGCGCCTTAGAGGGAGCGTTCGGGGGACGATCGTACTCGAGTCACGAACATTGGAGTTGAGGGAAAAATGGTGGTTAGGGCAGCGACATCAAGTCGTTTGTAGAGCTCTCTTGGTTGGTCTAGGACACTGAGGACTTTCGGAGTTCTACCCGGTGTAGACTAGTCAGTCCTTCCTCTCACTGCCTCGTTCTTTACAGCCCCGGAACCCCCTTGAGAGGCCCGACGTGGGACCATAGTTCGTCTAGACTACGGCGGTTACTGTTGTGTACTTTGTGTCCTACCTCACTCTGACGAGACGTGGAGGTTTGGACCTGGGTCGAGGATAAGACGTCAGTGGATGCACCTAACCAATTGACTACTGGTAGTGTTTTCCGTAGCTAGTGTTTCTTGTCCAGGAAGGGTTCTCTCTGTCTGTATTTCTAGCCATGTGGTGGTCATGACGAGCAGTCGTACGGAGTTTTCGACCATGCTGTACTTCCGTAACATTGCTAGTTAGCAGCTTGCTTCCTCACTTTCCTTATATAGGTAGAAGATATAAATGCTGTCATTTAATTAAGTACATAGTTTTGACTGCCTGTTAGAGCCAGTAGGAGATTCGTAGTCCCTACTGAGCTTCTGTTGTAAAGCTCATCCCTTCCTTTTCCATGTGAGACATCTCAATAGCGGCAGGGTGCGCGCCGGGCGGAGGAGACGGGATGGTAGTCATGGTCCTCATAGCTAGTAGTGGTTCCCCCTCTCAGTTGTACGTCACCCTCAGGGTATGCCCCTAAGGTACTTGTCCTTCTTTTTTTACTTGTACTAGTGTGTGTGTGTTGGGACTGTACCTACAGCGATACGCAGTGGTCTCGCTCTTCTTTCTGCTTCCGCATGTGTGCTCCTAGTTAGTAGTTGATGTTTATTTCCCTTACATATAATGTTAGACTTATATTGTAGCCCTTTCGGATCTCTGGATCCGTCGGCGGCGACCGCAAAAATTGGGTCCTCGACATGGGCCGAGGGTCGGGTTCTCGGGGTCATTACAATTGGTATCAAAGCGAGAGTCTGACAGGACTTGTAGTGGATTTAAACTACAATAGAAAGTCCCACTAGTAGTACAAGTACACTGCTAGCCGCCCGAGTTGGCATCGTTAACCTTGTTAGTTGTGTGCCATGTAGGATATGGCTCTGCGCAGGCGTAGGCAGGCCAGAGAGCTGATAGAGCAGTAGGATGAGTCTGATATGCCCACGCAGGGGCAGGTCCAAGAGGACGTGTCAGCAGAGGAGTCCGTAGCACAGCCTCAGGGAGCAGCGGTAGTAGGAGGGCAGCAGCAGCAGGAGTACCAGCCTCAGCCACAACAGTACGCAGATTGGTTTCCTTTGACTGAGTAGTTTTTCAGGACCCTATACCAGGGAGCGTGGCAGCCTAGGCAAGCGGCTGCGGGAGGTCTACTTCTAGTACCTCCCCTAGCAGTACTGGAGCAGCAGGCAGATCCATAGGTGGAGCAGCCGTCAGTTCAGCAGGCATCGGGTACTAGGAGTACCCAAGCCGGTCGGTAGAGGACGGCTATCACTGAGGACAGGACCGCCCTCTTGGAAAGGTTCTTGCGTCTCCGACCATCGATGTTCTTCGGTGAGTATGATCCAGACAAGGCAGAGAGTTGGGCGCACGAGTTGGAGCGCACATTCGAGACCATGGAGTGCGCCGAGGAGGACCAGGTCAGACTAGCAGTGTATCAACTCAAGGGGCCAGTCCATGAGTGGTGGAGAGTTCAACGGCAGACCCACTTTCCGGTGCAGTGTTTAGATCAGATCACATGGCAGTGGTTTTTGGGGTTCTTTCACGGCGAGTATTTCCTTAACTATGCTCGACGTTAGAGACGAGACCAGTTTCACGAGTTGCTTCAGGGTGATCTCACAGTTACCCAGTACCACCAGAGGTTCGTCCGGTTGTTGAGGCATGTTCCTCATGTTTCCAACAGTGAGCAGGCTTGTGCAGAGAGGTTCATTACAGGACTGAGGCCAGATTTTAGGTGGGTCGTGACTGCTCACATGTGTGCCACCTTGGGAGAGGTCGTGGCTAAGGCCACCACCTTAGAGAGAGAGACCTGGCAGCCCTAGCAGCAGCAGTAGCAGCAGCATCATAGAGGAGCTTCTTTGAGGTCCTCACCGTACCAGCGCCCCGCCGGTAGTCGTGGCAGTGCGACTTCTTCTTCTTCGGGCTTAGGCAATTCAAGCAGTTCAGGTTTGCGCTCGAGGTTCAAGCAGATGACCACTCGTAGAGGTAGTCGGGGAAAGCAGAAGAAGCACCAGTCGAGGTTTGCGGAGCAGTAAGTCCAGCAAGGAGCTAAGCAGGGCAGACAGGAGGCAATCTGCTACACTTGTGGTTTACTGGGCCACTTCAGAAGGGATTACTCATGGGGTAAGTCCAGCAGCCGTAGCAGCCAGTGCAGTACGCGCAGTAGCTACCGCAGTACCAGTTCCCTCCCCAGCATTAGGCACCCCGTCAGCAGCAGCAGGGGCAATACCTGCAGTAGCCTCTACAGTTTCCACTGTACCAGTAGCCTCAGCAGTTCCATCCGTACCAGCAGTAGCAGCAGTTTCCACAGAACCAGCAGCCGGTGCAGGAGCAGCAACCCCAGTAGGCGCCTCAGCGTAGGTGTGGTCGTGGTCGTGTGATGGCACTCACCAGGGAGCAGGTCGAGGCGTCGAACCTAGTTATAGGTACCTTGCCCATTCTTGGTAGAGTTGCTCATGTTTTGGTTGATCCCGGTGCTACCCTTTGTTTTTCTTCCCAGGAGTTTTACGAGTCTCTGGTTTGTCACACACTTGAGAGGCAGTGTGATGTCATGGTCGATCTCCCGTCCGGTGATTATATGTGTTCTTTCGGTTACCTCGAGGGTGTCACAGTTGAGGTCCAAGGACACCAGCTTCCGGTCAGGTTGTACGTTAATCAGCTTCGTGACTTTGACGTCATCTTGGGCATGGACTGGTTGGAGGCTCACTCAGCTGTGGTGGATTATCAGTGGAAGACTGTTCGGTTTGAGATACATAGAGCGCTTGTTCTCTGCTTCCGAGGTATCCGGTCTACCTGTCGACCTTTTATTTCCTTCTGTAGAGCTTGACGTTTGATCCGTGATGGCTGTGTAGCATATCATACTTCTGTTTGTTCCTTGGAGCCTAGAGGGTCGTCGATTTTTGATGTGCTTGTTGTTTTTGAGTTCTCTGATGTTTTCCCGGAGGATCTACCTGGTTTGCCGCCTAAGCGAGAGGTAGAGTTCTCCATTGAGCTTTTGCCTAGTACGATGCCTTTGTCTAAGGCACCTTACCGGATGGCTCCGGCTGAGTTGCATGAGCTGCAGTGCCAGTTGCAGGAGTTGCTTGAGCTGGGCTTCATTCGTCTGAGTCGTTCGCTGTGGGGAGCGGTCGTGCTGTTCATGAGGAAGAAGGACAGTAGTCTACATTTGTGCATCGATTATAGGCAGCTCAACCAGATAACAGTGAAGAACAAGTATCTGTTGCCAAGAATCGATGACTTGTTTGATCAACTGCACTCAGCCAGAGTGTTCTCGAAGATTGACTTGAGCTCCGGTTACTACCAGTTGAGGATCAAAGAGTCCGATGTTGGCCTGACAGCTTTCCGTTCGAGCTACGGTCACTTTGAGTTCGTCGTGATGACGTTTGGGCTCACGAACGCACCCGCAACATTTATGGATTTGATGCATATGGTGTTTAGTGAGTACCTAGGTCGGTTTGTGGTCATCTTTGTAGATGACATCTTGGTCTACTCGGCTTCTGAGGAGGAGCACAAGGAGCATCTGAGGATCGTGCTAGAGACCTTACGGAGTCACCAACTTTACGCCAAGTTCAACAAGTGTGAATTTTGGCAGAGGGAGGTGCACATTCTCAGGCACGTGATCTCAGGTTCTGGTGTGGAAGTGGACCTTGCCAAGGTTGAGGTAGTGTTGTCTTGGGAGCAGCCCACTTCAGTGTTAGAGGTTCGCAACTTTCTGGGCTTGGCAGGCTACTACAGGAGGTTCATCTAGGATTTTTCTAGGATTACAGAGCCGTTGACCAGATTGACGAGACTTGATGCCAGATTTGTTTGGTCAGAGGACTGTGAACAGAGCTTCCAAGAGCTGAAGACGAGGTTGACTTCAGCGCCAGTGTTGGTCTTACCGTCAGGTAGCGGAGATTTTGTGGTCTACACCGTCGCGTCGAGGTCAGGTTTGAGTGTCGTGCTGATGTAACATGGTGGGGTCATTGCCTATGCTTCTCGGTAGCTGAAGAAGCATGAGGAAAACTACCCTACCCACGACCTAGAGTTGGCAGCAGTGGTGTTCGCTCTGAAGTTGTGGAGGCACTATTTGTACGGTGAGGCGTTCGAGATCTTCACCGACCATCAGAGTTTGCGGTACATCTTCACTCAGATGGATCTGAACTTGAGGCAGCGCAAATGGATAGAGTATTTGAAGGACTACGACCTTACCCTCTCTTATCACCCGGGAAGGGCTAACATCATGGCAGATGCTTTGAGTAGATGTGTTTACTTGAGTTCGTTGATGGTCAGAAAGTGAAGTCTATTTGAGGATCTGTCCCAGCGAGTTTTCTACCCTTCGAGGTGCAGAGACCGTGCAGTGATGACCAACTTGTCAGTTCGTCCGTCAGGTGTTGCAGGCACAACAGGTAGACTTAGAGTTGGCAGATATTTTACAGATGTCAGATGTTGAGCTGGACGAGGACAGTGAGGTCAGATTCATAGGCAGATTGTATATTCCCCGTGATGCATGCCTGGCGCTGTTGTCAAAGGCTCATCGGTCGAGTTATGCTATTCATCCTTGTTCCACTAAGATGTACCATAACCTGAGAAGGTTCTTCTGGTGGCCAGGGATGAAGAGGGGTGTGGCAGAGTTTGTTGCTCGATTCCTTAACTTGTCAGCAAGTGAAGGCTGAGCATCATCGTCTTCGTGGTGAGTTGCAGTCATTTCCCATTCCCGAGTGGAAGTGGGACGACATCACCATGGACTTTGTGGATTATTTTCCCCGTACTCCGCAGAGGCATGATGGAATTTGGGTGATCGTGGATCGGTTGACCAAGTCAGCGGTTTTTCTTCCAGTCAGGATGTCTTGGTCAGTGGATAGGTTAGCCTGGCTGTACGTGGACCGATTTGTTCCATTGCACAGAACCCCAGTTTTGATTGTTTCTGGCAAAGATTTGAGGTTTACATCAGGGTTTTGGCGCAGTTTGCAGAGAGCACTTGGTACAGAGTTGAGGCTGAGTATAGTGTATCACCCACAGTCAGATGGTTAGTCAGAGAGGAAAATTCAGGCCTTGGAGATTATGCTGAGAGCGTGCTGTTTGGACTGGAGTGGCACTTGGGAGTCGCACCTTTCGATGGTAGAGTTTGCGTATAACAACAGTTATCACTCGAGCATCAGAATGGCAACATACGAGGCTTTGTATGGTCGCCCATGCAGGACACCACTTCACTGGTTCGAGGTCGGTGAGAGGCAGCTTTTGGGACTAGAGATGGTGTAGCAGTGTGAAGACACAGTCAGGTTAGTTAGGTAGAGGCTTCAAGCAGCATAAAGTAGGCAGAAGAGCTATGCAGATGTCCGCAGGAGGCCGTTGCAGTTCAGCATGGGTGACCTTATCTTCTTGCGGGTTTCGATGACCAAGGGTGTTATGAGATTTGGCAAGAAGGGAAAGCTCAGTCCTAGGTATATTGGGCCTTTCCCTATCATAGAGAGGATTGGAGAGGTGGTTTATAGGTTGAGTCTTCTAGCAGAGTTGGCAGGCGTGCACAATGTTTTTCACGTTTCGCAGCTCAGGAGGTACATCACAGATTTGTCACACGTGTTGGACTACTCGCAGCTTGAGGTAGCGCCAGACTTGTCAGTGCTAGAGTACCTGGTCACTATTGTGGACTGCAGAGTGCAGCAGTTGCTTCGGAGGAAGATTCTGCTGGTCAAGGTCGTTTGGGAGAACCGCGTCGGTGGCGAGGCCACCTGGGAGCACGAGGATGAGATGAGAGAGCAGTTCCTGTATGTGTTTGATTGATTGGTATGTTGTTTTTATTTGTACTACTTTACGGGTTGAGACCGAGTTTGTTTTAATTTCTAGGACGAAATTTCTTAAGGTGGGTGGGATGTAAGACCCGGCCCTCTTAGACCATTGGCCCTGTCCTCAGGGTTGCATTAGGCACCCTGGTCGTGACATGGTTGCGCCAGGGGAGCCTGTCACGACATGGTTTGTGTGGCGACACACCTGGCCGTCGTGACATGGTCGCGACGGGGGTGGGTGTCGCGTTCTTCTCGCGGCGTCTGGAAGCTTCGCGATTGCTTTTTTGACTGATGCGACCGTTGTCCTTTTTGTCAGAATGGATTTGTCGAGTGTCAGGTGCGTACAACGTTGACGTGACCTGGTCAGCTGCATGTTATAGTTCCCTAGTCTTCAAGGTTTGACCGCCTTTTGGGGTCACGCCAGGGGTGGCCGTCGCGACATGGTGGTTGTCGCACTGGGCCGACCCGTTGCGTCTCTGGGGCCATCGGTTTAAAATTGAAGTTGCGCCCCATTTCCCCCTCTTACCCTTTCCTTCCCATTCTTCTTCCTCTCTCGAGCTCTCTCGTGTTCTCTGATGGTTCTTGGTGCTCATGGTGCCCATGTTGAAGTGGTGTCATCTCCACCGTGTAGGGGACGTGCTCGTGGTGCTTGGAGCGAGGAGGAGGTGGTCATTCCGACGTGAAGGCCCCAACGGGTCGACTCTACTAGTAGAGGTAGGGACACTTAACTCCTCTCACCCTAGCATGCTCCCTCCCCCCTTGAGGTTGCGTTTCCTCTGTGGTTTGGGGTGTAGGGGCGTGAGAACCATGCTCGTGTGAGTGAGGATTTCCATCGAGCGTAGATTCATTATAATCCATGTTTTGTGCGGTTTAAGGGTGGTTTGGATAATTTATGAGCTTTCCCATGTGTTTCCCATGCTCCCCTCCCCCTGTGGAATGTTAATGAAACATTTTTGGGGTGGTCTCTGAGAGCATCGTCCTGAAATCCCCCTCGGTTGAGAACGCGACCGCTATAGAGGTCGCGATGATGTCACGACCGGCAAGGCCTCTGCGACATCATCGCGACGCTCTTGGGTGCCGTGACAAGGTCGCGACGGCTTGGGCTGCCGCGATAGTGTCAGGACAAGTTTGGGTGTCGCGACAAGGTCGCGACTACAGCAGAGACAGGTAAGGTCTTGTGAAGTTCTATTTTCTTGTGGAGTCTTCACCTTTTTTGCTTCTTACTGTACCCGTGGCACCGGTGCTAGTTCCCTAGTATGGTCCTACACTAGTCGTTCGCCTGGTGCTTCGCACCTGAGGGCATGTCCTATGAGAGAGGTTGTTACCGTTGCCTGGGACCCCCATCCTCGTGCGCCTTAGAGGGAGCGTCGGGGTGACGAGCGTACTCGAGTCATGAACTCTAGAGTTGAGGGGAAAACTGTGGTTAGGACAGCAGCGTCGAGTCATTTGTAGAGCTCTCTTGGTTGGTCTGGGACACCGAGGATGGTCGGAGTTCTATCCGGTGCAGACCAGTCAGTCCTTCTTCTCACTGCCTCACTCTTTGCGGCCCTGGAACCGCCTTGAGAGGCCAGGCGTGGGACCATAGCCCGGCCAGACTACGGCGGTTACTGTTGTGTACTTTGTGTCCTGCCTCACTCTGACGAGACGTGGAGGTTTGGACCTGGGTCGAGGATAAGACATCAGTGGACGCACTTGACAAGTTGACTAGCGGTAGTGTTTTCCGTAGCTAGTGTTTCTTGTTCAGGCAGGGTTCTCTCTGTCTGTGTTGCTAGCCATGTGGTGGTCACGACAAGAAGTCGTACGGAGTTTTCGACCGTGTTGTACTTCCGTACCATTGCTAATTAGTAGCTTGCTTTCGACCTTTCCTTGTATAGGTAGAAGATATAACTGATGTCATTTAATTAAGTACATAGTTTTGAGTACGTGTTATAACCAGTAGGAGATTGGTAGTCCCTACTCAGCTTCTGTTGTGAAGCTCATCCTCTACTTTTCCAGGTGAGACTTCTTAGCAGCGGCAGGGCGCATGCCGGGCGGAGGAGACGGGGCGGTAGTCATTTTCCCCGTAGCTAGCAGTGGTTCTCCCTCTCAGTTGTACGTCACCCTCGGGGTATGCCCCTAAGGAACTTGGCGTGGGCCGAGGGTCGGCTTCTCAGGGTTGTACATTTGGCGTAGGTTGGGTGGTTGCCTCCGATGTGGAAGCAATCAACATCGAATTCCTAACTGTCCTATGATGAAGAATGCACCAGCAACCCAGAATCCCCGAGCCAAACCAGGACGTCTACAAGCTATTCAGGAACTAGAGCCTAAATCTCCGCAAGAGGGTGGACTTATTAAAGGTACACTTTTAGTAAACTATAAACCTAAATATGTTTTATTTGATTTAGGAGCCACACATTCCTTCATTAGTTGTGAATTTTCTAGATCCTTAGGAATACAACCAGTTCCATTACCTGTACAACTAGAGGTAGCTACTCCTCTAAGTGAGGGTAAGAAACTTAAGGAATATTACCCTACTAGTCAAATTTTAATTAAAGAACATAATTTCCCAGGTGATTTGATATGCCTTGAGATGTGGGATTATGATGTAATCCTTAGGGTAGATTGGCTATCTAAACACCATGCAAATTTGGATTGTCAGTTAAAGCAAGTAACCCTTCTGGGTAAGGAGGTTTACTCTATGACTTTTGATAAACCTCGTGTAAGAAGTATACCCATAATCTCGGCAGTTAAAGCATGCAAGTTGGTACAAAAAGGGTGTCAAGGATATTTGGCTTCTGTGACATTAATAAATCAAAATACTACAGGATTGAAGGATATTCCGGTGGTAAAATATTTTCTCGATGTATTTCCTAAAGAATTACCTGGATTGCCACCTAGTAGAGAAGTAACTTTTTCCATTAAATTGGTTCCAGGAGCTACACCAATTTCAAGAACACCTTATCGAATGTTAATGGAAGAATTGAAAGAATTAAAAATGCAATTGATGGAACTAATGGAGAAAGGATTCATTAGACCCAGTACATCTCCCTGGGGTGCTCCAGTATTGTTTGTTAAGAAGAAGGATGAGACTATGTGATTATGCATAGATTATAGACAATTGAACCAGTTAACAATTTAAAATAAATACCCACTTCCTAGAATTGATGATCTATTTGATCAATTGTCCGGAGCCCAGTATTTCTCAAAGATTGATCTTAGATCCATGTATCATCAACTGAGAATTCAAGAAGGAGATATTCACAAGACAGCTTTTCGAAGTAGATATGGGCATTACGAATTTATAGTAATGTTGTTTGGATTAACCAATGCACCTGCTGCTTTCATGCGATTGATGAATGATGTATTCAGGTCATATTTGGATCAGTTTGTGGTTGTATTCATTGATGAAATATTGATTTATTCTAAAAGTATGGAAGAACATGAAGCACATTTACGGGTTACTTTACAATTGCTACGGGACCATAAGTTGTATGCAATGTTTAGTAAATGTGAGTTCTGGTTGGAACAAGTAACATTGTTAGGACATGTCATCTCTAGAGAGGGATTGTCATTAGATTCCTCTAAAGTAGAAGCTATTCAGAGGTGGGAACAACCTAAGAACATTACTAAAATTAGAAGTTTTCTGGGTATGGCTAGCTATTATCGGCAGTTTGTCAAAGATTTCTCCAAAATTGCATCACCTGTTACACAACTAACTCGGAAGGGAACTACATTTGAATGGAATGAGAGTTGTGAAAATGCATTTCAAAAGATGAAGGAATGTTTATCATCCGTACCAGTTCTAGCTTTACCACTAGAGGGTAAAACATTTCAAGTATACAACGATGCATCAAATATCAGATTATGATGTGTCATGAAGCAAGAAAGAATAGTTATTTCTTATGCATCTAGACAATTAAAGAATCATGAGAAAATTTACCCAGTACATGATTTAGTGTAGAATGCATCTTGAGCCCCTTCACGAACTTCTTTATCTTGCGACTCTGCTCATACCTCCTAGCCTGAGCACTACGTCTACCACGTCCAGCCATAGTCTGCAAAACAATTAATCTAGTTAGAATCTAAGTTACTAAATCCTAACCATTTTCTTACTTATCTTCCTTTCATTATTAAATATTTTCTACATATATGGATAAATTTCTATAAAGACTTTGCAATATTGTAAAGATGATGGTTTATCCATGTACAATCTCAACCTTGGTGCTTTGATACCATCTCTGTAACGACCCTCTTTATATCGGTATGATTATACCAATCCTCATCGGTACAAAGGGCGTCATTACAGTTGGATAATAACCTAACAGTAAACGATAGGTTGATATGTACATGAATAACAAATGATTACAGCAGGAATAAAATAAATAACTCATTCTCATTCCATCATCATCACACCATTCCACAGTCTATATAGAAAATGAAAGAAATGACAATGTCCACATTATTACAATTCCAAAAGAATTACATTATCTATTACGTTGTCCATGGAAATAACATTATTCATACTATGAAAAGAAAAAAACAACTATCTAGCAAACTCCACAAAAGCTTCTCCTCGGGTTCGGTGTCGCTCCTTGCTACGCCCTCCTCAAGTGCGGAAACTCTTGCCTCACCTGTACGCCGAAGCAAGTATGAGTCTAAAAGACACAGCAAGCAATCTAAAGGCTCAACCTTACACATATCACGCACATGATAAACAACTAAACAACAAGGAAACACATGTTATCAATTAAACCATAACAATTTACATGGCACATGCTTTATTTAATTAACTACACATAAATCATCCAAACACATTCCTAACTAACACATGCTCATATTAAATCATGGATGATACACATACACCTATACATGCTTTCTACACCTAACATGTAACATGATTCAACAGTCCAAACATTATCCATATTATGGTACAACTCTACTAACTAGAGCATGGAGTTAAGCACAGAGTAAAGAGCAACCTAGCATGATATCTATTCATATTTCACATGTACTTTTCATATTCAATTACACATTTCATTTGCTGTTTTAATATAAATAAATTACAATTACACATGATATCACATTATTATTAAACATGAATTGAAGGTTTAAAACATATTCAAGTCGGTTAGCAACCATATACAATTTAATCATGAAACTATGTACTAAGTGAATAGCATGTCTATCATGGAACCTAGACATTCTTTCATGTATTTATCACAATCATAATCACACCTTACTTCCTGTTTTGACATGAATTAAACACAATTACATGGTTTTACATTTGTTCACATGCTATCTTATTCATTTAACAATTTCACATGCTCATCTTTTACATAGCATGGTTCACGTGTTCACATACCCATATTCACATACATTACTACAGGGATGTTATTAAACTATATAACATGATACCAAATATGATGTTACATCTAACATATTAACATATAAATGATATGGATATATGCTTTATTACCTTGGTTTTCACATGCAATCATGCTCTCATTAACATTTACTCTCCCTTACACATCATTTCGCACATTCTTCACATCGTTTACTCTTACACTTTTACTTAACACATATCACATCACTTGCACTTACCGCGTGCCACATTCACATGTCACTTTACACTTTCTTCATATTTTATCACTTAAGTTGCCGTGACACATAGTCCTAAGTACCATCAAGAGGACGCACGCTCCCATATCACATAGCACATCACTTGACACACACCCGCCACCTGGGCAATCTAGTGGTGAATCTTGGTAACTGCACAGACAGGGAGAAGCCCTCTCCACCGTATCCAGTGGTACTTGTCTACCTCTGGGGTTTCATCCTAATGCCCATAGGATATTCACAACGTTGAGAATTCCATAGAGACTTTTCTATGGTACAACTCTCAGACCTCTATGGTAGCAGTGTCAATCTTGCCCAATTTTTCATTAAGCACATTATCACATTTCATCTCGTTTTACTGACACTTAATTCACACTTTAATCCCTTTTTGCACATATACTGTGAATAATAATCCCATTTCAGGTACAGAGTTTAATCTTATTGTTCAACAGTGATAAACAACTCAAAACAGTATACTAACATGCTATTAATACTAAATTTTACATGATTACAACTAAGATGCTCATTATGATTAAATTTCACATGTTATAATACAAACAGTACCTACGATTGTCACGTCAGTACCAAAATTTTATCACATGCTACATACAGTTAGTATATCACATATTAAAGTTTCCAGATTTTTATGAATAGTAATTCAAATTTTAGTAATTAAGACAGAATTATAGCATATTACTCAAGAATTTCATTTAATTAGATTTCACGAGGAAACAGTAGTGTCTAATAATTTCAAAGCATGAAAACAGTCATCATACTAATAGGGAAAATTTATAAAACCCTAACATGAAACAAATCTAATTATTTCGGGTTAAACATAGATAAACCATGCTTCTCTCATTAATACAGAAATTTCAATAATTAACACTATGTACAGAAATTCAAAATATCCTCATGATATGACCTAATGACTAACCCTGACCACATACAATTTTTACAACATGTATATACATCCAGAAGTCCAAATAACACTTTTTAGAAATCAAGCAGAGCACTTTTTGTAACTTGAAGAACTTGGCGACACAGTGTGTACCGCCAACTGTGTAAACGGCACAGTCTGGTGCTGCAAACACAGGAACATGGCAGCACAGTATGTGACCGCCAACTTCCTGTCTGCAGACCATGCAGACAACACACAAATGCTTTGGAAATTTGGAGGTTCCAGGACACGAGAAAAATTCTGGAAAAATGCTAGGACCTAAGGGGACATGAGTAGGGTTGACATCCATAGGTTACTTGCCTCCAAATAAATCCACAGAGATCAAATCATGTTGAAGAAGCCCTCCTCGGCCCAACCAATAAGATGCTCAAAACCTCTTCAGATTTGGTTCTTCTGTTGATGTAGATTGATCCTCGGAGTTGGGGATGCTTCTTCTATGTATGGACTATCCCCCAGTCAGTGCAGGTTGCCAGGAAACTCCTCCAGTCGTCGGATCCAGCTCTCTAAAAATCAACTTTTCTCCACAAAGGGTTCTAGGGTTTCACTAAGGCCAAAAGACTTAATCCAGCTGGAATAGGGTGATTTTATAGAGTTGTGTAGGTTGGGTAAGCATTAGGGTAGGTCTCCTACGGTATATATGGGTTTCCTAAACTGGAACCAGACGAAATGCACGCGTTACCAAATCTGAAACTGTCACACTGCAGGGAACTTGGCGTCCACCTATGGTGCCACCAACAGGGGGTTGGCGTCCATCGATCTGGACACCAACTCCTCCTGGCCAGGCAGTCAGCGGCAGGCATGTTGCCGCCAACTGGGATTTCGGCCAGAACAGAGACATACATCCAAAACAGATACATAATTTCATTACAAACAGTTTAATGGTTATGAAGATAAGTAGATATTATATTCATAGGGTTAAACATATACATATATACGTGTACACAACATAATTACATACAACATGCATGGATTTAAATAAATATAACATGTACATCGATAGTTAGGTAATGCATGCACATTTAAATATATACATGTACGAAAAATAACTCATATGCACTTACAAGGTAATACTTACCTATCATATGCTCAACCTTACTTAAATACAATATGCATAGTATTTAAATAAGTACATCATGTACAAAATTAGCCAATTACCCATATTTGCATAAAATAACATACATACATTTGTATACACATTGAATAATTATAATAAACACAAATTTATTACACTCATTATATAAATAAGTAACTACCACATGCATAATATAAAATGAACAAAATTCGGGGGTCTCACACTCTCCCCCCCCCCCTGAAAAAGATCTTCATCCTCGATGAACGGATCGAGTACCTCTGTTGACGTCGTTGATGTCATCTCTGGCTAACACATTCTCCTTGGTTGGTGCTGCTAGCTTTGTTGTTGCAGTTGCTGGTACACCTCGCGGAACGAGCTTCTTCAGTCTTGGACATTCTCTGATCTGATGGTTCTTATTGCCACATTTAAGACATCTTCCTTCCTTTAACACCAACACATTTCCGCCATGACGCTTACTGCAGTGTACACAATCGGGCTTCTCGCTGCCTGGTACCATAGCCAATTGCTGACCTTCTATGAATTTCTTCATCTTTCAATTTTGTCACTGGAATGGTTCTGGTAGTTTCTTCTTCCGAGCTTCCTCCTCTTCCTAGTATGATTCCACACTACTCTCTTGTCTGCTTGCTACACTGAGAGCCTCTTCCAAAGTGCGGGGGTCAGACTCTAAAAGTCTAGCTCTCAAAGATGGTTTGAGCCCCTTCACGAACTTCTTTATCTTGCGACTCTGCTCATACCTCCTAGCCTGAGCACTACGTCTACCACGTCCAGCCATAGTCTGCAAAACAATTAATCTAGTTAGAATCTAAGTTACTAAATCCTAACCATTTTCTTACCTATCTTCCTTTCATTATTAAATATTTTCTACATATATGGACAAATTTCTATAAAGACTTTGCAATATTGTGAAGATGATGGTTTATCCATGTAAAATCTCAACCTTGGCGCTCTGATACCATCTCGGTAACGACCCTCTTTATACCGGTATGATTATACTAATCCTCATCGGTGCAAAGGGCGTCATTACCGTTGAATAATAACCCAACACTAAATGATAGGTTGATATGTACATGAACAACAAATGATTACAGCAGGAATAAAAGAAATAACTCATTCTCATTCCATCATCATCACACCATTCCACAGTCTATATAGCAAATGAAAGAAATAACAATGTCCACATTATTACAATTCCAAAAGAATTACATTGTCTATTACATTGTCCATGCAAATAACATTATTCATACTATGAAAGGGAAAGAACAACTATCTAGCAAACTCCACAAAAGCTACTCCTCGGGTTCGGCGTCACTCCTTGCTACGCCCTCCTCAAGTGCGGAAACTCTTGTCTCACCTGTACGCCGAAGCAAGTATGAGTCTGAAAGACCCAGCAAGCAATCTAAAGGCTCAACCTTACACATATCACGCACATGATAAAACAACTAAACAACAAAGAAACACATGTTATCAATTAAACCATAACAATTTACATGGCACATGCTTTATTTAATTAACTACACATAAATCCTCCAAACACGTTAACTAACACATGCTCATATTAAATCATAGATGATAAACATACACCTATACATGCTTTCTACACCTAACATGTACATGATTCAACAATCCAAACATTATCTTTATTATGGTACAACTCTACTAACTAGAGCATGGAGTTAAGCACAGAGTAAAGAGCAACCTAGCATGATATCTATTCATATTTCACATGTACTTTTCATATTCAATTACACATTTCATTTGCTATTTTAATATAAATAAATTACAATTACACATGATATCACATTTTTATTAAACATGAATTGATGGTTTAAAACATATTCAAGTCGTTTAGAAACCATATACAATTTAAGCATGGAACTATGTACTAAGTGAATAGCATGTATATCATGGAACTTAGACATTCTTTCATGTATTTATCACAATCATAATCACACCTTACTTCCTGTTTTGACATGAATTAAACACAATTACATGGTTTTACATTTTTTCACATGCTATCTTATTCATTTAACAATTTCACATGCTCATCTTTTACTTAGCATAGTTCACGTGTTCACATACCCATATTCACATACATTACTACAAGGATGTTATTAATCTATATAACATGATACCAAACATGATGTTACATCTAACATATTAACATATAAATGACATGGATATATGCCTTATTACCTTGGTTTTCACATGCAATCATGCTCTTATTAACATTTACTCTCCCTTACACATCATTTCACACATTCTTCACATCGTTTACTCTTGCACTTTTACTTATCACATATCACATCACTTGCACTTTCCAAGTGCCACATTCACATGTTACTATACACTTTCTTCATATTTTATTACTTAAGTTGTCGTGACACATAGTCCTAACTACCATCTAGAGGATGCACGCACCCATATCTCATAGCACATATCACATAGCACATAGCACATCACTTGACACACACCAGCCACGTGGGCAATCTGGTGGCGAATCTTGGTAACTGCGCAGACCCGGAGAAGCCCTCTCCACCTTATCCAGTGGTACTTGTCCACCTCTAGGGTTTCATCCTAATGCCCTTAGGATATTTCACAATGTTCAGCCTTCCATAGGGAATTTTCTATGATACAGCTCACAGACCTCTATGGTAGCAGTGTCAATCTCGGCCCAATTTTTCATTAAGCACATTATCACATTTCATCTCGTTTTACTCACACTAAATTCACACTTTATCCCTTTTTGCACATGCACTTTGAATAATAATCCCATTTCAGGTTACAGAGTTTAATCTTACAGTTCAACAGTGATAAACAACTCAAAACAGTATACTAAGATGCTATTAATACTAAATTTTACATGATTACAACTAACATGCTCATTATGATTAAATTTCACATGTTATAATACAAACAGTACCTACGATTGTCACGCCAGTGCCAAATTTTTATGACATGCTACATACAGTTACTATATCACATATTAAAGTTTCCAGATTTTTATTAACAGTAATTAAAATTTTAGTAATTAAGACAATATTCAGGCATATTACACAAGAATTTCACTTAATTAGATTTCACAGTGAAACAGTAGTGTCTAACAGTTTCAAAGCATGAAAACAGTCATCATACTAATAGGGAAAATTTATAAAACCCTAACATGCAGCAAATCTAATTATTTCGGGTTTAACATAGATAAACCATGCTTCTCTCATTAATACAGAATTTCAATAATTAACACTATGTACAGAAATTCAAAATATCCTCATGATATGACCTAATGAATGACCCTGACCACATACAATTTTTACAACTTGCATATACATCCAGAAGTCCAAATAACACATTTTAGAGATCAAGCAGAGCACTTTTTGTACCTTGAAGAACTTGGCGACACAGTGTGTGTCGCCAACTGTCTAAACAGCACAATTTGGTGCCGCCAACACAAGAACATGGTGGCACAGTATGTGGCTGCCAACTTCCTGTCTGTAGACCATGCAGACAGCACACAAATGCAAGGGAAATTTGGAGGTTCCAGGACACGAGAAAAATTCCGGAAAAATGCTAGGACCTAGGGGGACATGAGTAGGGTTAACATCCATAGGTTACTTGCCTCCAAATAAATCCACAGAGATCAAATCTTGCCGAAGAAGCCCTCCTCAACCCAGCCAAGAAGATGCTCAAAACCTCATCAGATCTGGTTCTTCTGTTGATGTAGATTTATCCTCGGAGTTGAGGATGCTTCTTCTATGTATGGACTATCCTCTAGTCGGTGCAGGTTGCCAGGAAACTTCTCCAGTCGCCGGATCCAACTCTCCAAAGATCAGCTTTACTCCACAAAGGGTTCTAGGGTTTCACAAAGGCCAACGAACTTAATCCGGCCGGAATAGGGTGATTTTATAGAGTTGGGTAGGTTGCGTACGCATTAGGGTAGGTCTCCTACAGTTATAGATGGGTTTCCTAAACTTGAACCAGACGAAATGCAGGCGTTACCAAATCTGAAATCGTCACACTGTAGGGAACTTGGCATCCACCTATGGTGCCACCAACAGGGGGGTTGGCGTCCATCGATCTGAACGCCAACTCCTCCTGGCTAGGCAGTCAGCGGCAGGCATGTTGCCGCAAACTGAGATTTCGGCTAGAACAGAGACATACATCCAAAACAGATACATAATTTCATTACAAACAGTTTAATGGTTACGAAGATAAGTAGATATTATATGCACAGGGTTAAACATATACATATATACGTGTACACAACATAATTACATACAACATTTATGGATTTAAATAAATATAACATGTACATCGATAGTTAGATAATGCATGCACATTTAAATATATACATGTACGAAAAATAACTCATATGCACAAGTTATATAGCAATATTTACCTATCATATGCTCAACTTACTTAAATACAACATGCACAGTATTTAATAAGTACATCATGTACAAAATTAGCTAATTACCTATATTCACAGAAAATAACATACATACATACGTATACACATTGAATAATATAATATACACAAATTTAATACAATCATTATAAAATAAGTAACTACCACATGCATAATATAAAATGAACAAATTCGGGGGGTCTCACATCTTCCATGTGTCAATGTTGCGAAAATATGTTTATGATCCAGAACATGTTATTGAATACCAGAATCTGGAAGAACAAGAAATCCTGGCGTATGAAGAGAGACCTGTGCAAATCCTTGACCCAAAGATCAAGAACTTCGGAGTAAGGAAGTTCTGTTACTAAAGATTCAATGGAATAAGCGAGGATAAGAAGAAGCAACATGGGAATTAGAAGATGCTATCATAACCAAGTATCCAGAATTGTTTACAGTTTAGTAGCATTTATTGTTAAATTCTTTTCTGTTAAATTTGGAGGACCAAATTTTCTTTAGGGGGGAGAGTTGTAACACCTTAAAATTTTATTTATTAAAAATTAGACAAATATGATGATTTTGGTTGACAAACACAATCATTTACATGGGATATAAATTATCTTTATTTTAGGAATTATTTTTATTTAATAAAACCATTACATTGTTGTATTCTGAGGTATGCACTCCGACAGGGCGTCACTGGAATTCTGTAACGGAATTGAAATCAGAAAACATCATAATTTCTAGAAAAATGTGCTGATGTTAGAAACATAATTATATGGAATATTGACGTGCGGATATCAAGATTAAGTCGATGCAATGATTTTTTGGGTAATTTTACTAGGTGAAAATTAAATCTAAAAATTAAACCAAAATCACCATAATTTGTAAAACCTTCCAATTAGCTTATGTTTGAATTTTCAACTAAATTGGATATTATTTGGATACAAAAGTATAGGGATAATTGGACCAGCTAATTTATCTCCTATTTACATCAACCATTTTTCTCTAATTACTTTGCTTACGTAACCTTGGCTACGTAAGGTTACCCACTGCTTGGGTTAATGGGGTTACATGTTTTATTATACGTGTAGGCTGTGGGAAGCTCATGGTTAACGTGGCTACTGTAAAAATAGTTGGGTTTTTACGGTGGCAAGTGTATGGCTACGTGCCATACATGCATGGGATTTAGATCTGTTTATAAGCCCTTCTACGCACACTCTCACAAAAGTTTACCCACTTGTTCCTCTATCCATCTTGCTGCTACCATTGCTCTGTGAAGCTGCTGCTACTGCTTTGCCGTAGTTGTTGTTATTGCTTCTACTGTAGCTGCTACTGCTATTCCTCCTGATGTAGCTGCCTTTGCTGCTACTCCTTCTGCTGCACCTGTCGTGGCTACCACTCCCACAAGTTTTCATCTTCTTCCTGCTGCTGGTTCCTTCGTTATGGAGAGGAGAAGGACCTTCATCTTTCCTAAGTCAAGTAGGATTCTCTCCTTCTTGTCTTCTTCTTGTTTCCTTCTCTTGATTAAGAGATTTGTGTTTAAGTGTTTACCACGTTCACATTTGACTGGGTTCTGTAAACATCCTTGAAATGTTTTTCTATCCATTAATCAAGCTTTAGCTTATACTCATGTCATATCCAAGCATATTTGTGGAACTTCCTATTAGATGCAAGGAAAAACTTCTTAGAAGTGTTGTATGTACAATAATCATCCTTTCATGAGTTCATGCCCCATGTGTACAAATTGTACTCTACTGTTCTATTTCTTCCTTCATGTAAGGGGTGTTTAGAAAGTAAGTAAGATTCATTAGATGTGTAATCATGCTTTGAATCATAGGAACACTTGGTAGAGTTCCTGAGTTGTATTACACCATTTCTGGAAGTTTAACTTGCGACTGTCGACAGTTAGAACCCATCTGTCGACAGGTATCATATTTACAGAACCCAAAAATACAAAAACACCAGTAGATGTCGACAGACAGACTTCATCTATCGACAGAAGGACTTCATCTGTCGACAACCACCTTTAGCTTGTCGATAGACAAGGACCAGGTTCCAGAATCTGGTTCTGGATGGTCAGTGGTGGACAACCACTCTTTGGTTGTCGTCATACACCTATCTGTGGTGTTTTATCAGATTTACTTCTTGTCCAACCAAAGGTGACACACTTGGTATTAACCAAACAAGTTGTTTCCTCATTTTCTGGATTCCAACTACTTTACATGAGAGGAATCATTCAATTCCATCCACATCTAATTATGGAATGTTCTTGGACACTCCTATGTATGATGATTCCTACATAGCTACAACCTTCTAAAGTCACTGGCATTGACTCCAAACCTTTTTCTACTAGCGAGATCTTGAGTATTGTGTACCACACTTGGATATTTAACAAAAATGATTTGTGATGACAATTTTTGGGTCTTTGGACTCAATTGAGATATATGCCTATGCAAGTGGGGTTGATCCAGTCCCGGGAGGAGCACCCGAATTCATTTAATGGTCATACGGAATGATAAGGATCTCTTGGATGTTTGGCATTGCATCATACTTGCTTGATAGTCATCGTCTTATTTTTTCAAGAGTGAATTGTACTTGAATCAGAATGTGATTTTTATCCTGAATTCTTTTCTATGCAATTTAACTCAGTACACAATAGGGCTACCAATTAAGTTTCTTGCCCAATTCTTTGGTTATCTTAACCCTTTTGATTAGAAGGGCGAATCCTACTGGGCACAATTGCTCATTAAATTTTACTTTTTCAGGTGAACAAGATGAGCCTAGTTCTTAAGGGGCTATGCTGAGTGGGACAACTAGTCTTCAGAGTCCAACAAACTTTTTCTTTAGTACTGTAGTTAGAGATGGGATGTTATTAAGTTTACTTTTTCTTAGTCCTCTTGTGGACAGTAATAAGGAGTATTATGTATGTAAAGCTTCAGCTATGATGATGCCAGATGTATAAAAATATAAGCTCTATTTCTTAAGTCTATTATGCATAGCCCATACAACGTAAGCAAATAATCAAGAAAAATGGGTTTCATAAATAGGGAATAATTCATCTGGCCCCTTTGTCCTTATATTTTTGTACCCAAATGATTTCCAATCATGTTGAAATTCAAACATAAGCTAATTGGAAGGTTTTGAAAATTTTGGTGACTTTGGTTTAATTTTTGAAATTAATTTTTTATCCAGTAAAAATTACCTAGAAAATCATTGTGTCAACTTAATCTTGATATCCGGGCGTCAATAATTCAGGATATTTATGTTTCTAGAATCAACACAATTTTTTAAGAATTATTGTATTTTGGGATTTCAATTTCGTTACCGAATTCTGATGGCACACTGTCAGAGTGTGCACATCTGAAGACAGTATCAAAATCACTTTACTAGTATAGAATTATCTCTAAAGTAAGATATATGGTCTATTAAATATTTATGTGTTTTATAAAAATAAAAAAAATTCTAATAAATTTTTTATATCACTTTTTTTTGGTATTTAAATTTTGGGGTGTTATAATCCATTTGCTGTAATTTGATACAGTGAGCACATGCAAATGAAATGAAAACAAAATTCTAATTACTTCAAGCCTAGCTACAATAGCAAAAGATTTTCGAAGTCAATTCCAAAATCTTGATTATAACCTTTTGCTACAAGCCTAGCCTTATTTCAGATTATTTTGCAACCTTCACTAGTTTTATTTCTGACACCCATTTAGTTCCAATGACACTTTGGGAAGAATGTCATGGAACCAAATGCCAAACCTTATTTCTTTCAAACTGATTCAATACTTCTTGCATGGAATTTATGCAAAAAGTATCTTTTAATGCATCTTCGATGTTTTTAGGTTCAATTTGTGAGACAAGTGCCATTTGATCTAGTTCTGAAATAAGTTTGAAATGAGATCTAGTCCTAGGTGGATCAAGTAGATTACCAATGATGCTCTCCTGAGGATGATCTCTAAACATTCTGATGTTCAGCTGATCTCTGTTCTCATTTGCATTTGCTGACTCTTGAACATCTGGAATTTTACTTGTTGTAGATTCCTTTCCTTGCTGGTCATTTGATCTTTTTTTTTTCCAGAAATTCTCCACCTTCCTTTTCCTGCACAAACCATCAAGAAGTTCATCAAATGTTATATGAGGGATTCTTCCACAATTTGATCTTTCACATAAAAAACTCTATATGCTCTTGAATGGTCAGAGTAACCAAGAAAAATCCAAATTCACTTTTAGTTCAAATTTATCCAAATCACTTTTATTGTTATTCAGATGAAAAATTTTGCACAAAACACTTTAAAATGAGCAATGGAAGGTTTCTTACCTTTCAAAAGTTCATAAGGAGTCTTTTTGCTAAGAGGCCTTACCATTGCATGATTTATGATATAGCAGGAAGTGGTTACTACTTCTGCCCAAAATTTTATAGGCAATCCACTTTCAATTAGTATGGTCCTTGCGATTTCAACAAGTGTTCGATTCGTCTCTCTACTACTCCGTTCCGTTCAGAAGTCCTGGGTGATGAAAATTTGTGGGAAAATTCTTCTTCCTGCAAAGTTTTTCAAAATTAGTATTTTCAAATCACCTCCATGATCAGTCATGATTGAAATTATTTTGAACTTTCCTTCTGGAGAATTTTCTTATGGAATTCATGAAATTCCATGATGGCATCAATCTTGTGAGCAAGAAAGAATACCCGAGTAAATTTTGAAAAATCATCAACAAGAACATATCCAAACCTTTTTTCATTTAGATTGTTTGTTCTTGTGGGTACAAACAAATCCATATGAATAAGTTCAAAATGTTTGGAAGATTGACTTTCAGATCTACTTTTAAAAGATTTTCTTGTTTACTTACCTAGAGTGCATGCTTCACAGATTTTAAAGTTTTGTTTGAAGGAAATTTCTAGCAAGCCTTTCACCATATTGAATTTAACCAATTTATGTAGCATGTTGTAGCTCGCATGACCTAGTCTACGATGTCATAAACATGCAAGATGATTTTTATTTGCAGTAAGACAAAGATTAGTGTTTTCAAGTTCATCGAAGTCAACCATGTAAACATTATTGATTCTTTTCCTAGAAAATTTTACACAATTTGAATTCGGTAAAAAAATTTACAACCAAGGGAATAAAAAATTACCTTGTGACCCTTGTCACAGAGTTGGCTTATGCTCAGAAGGATGTACTTTAATCCTTCCACCAAAAGTACATCATCAATTGAGTTTGACGGATTTCTGCCTACTTTCCCTGAACCGACAATCTTACCTTTGTTGTTGCCTCTAAAAGTTACAAGACCAGCATTCTTCTCAGACAATAGACAGAACTTGTCCTTGTCCCCTGTCATATGTCTTGAACAGCCACTATTAAGGTACCACTTGTTGTTCTTGGCTGTAAGACATACCTGCAACACAATCAAAGAAAAATCGTTGGAACCTAAGTACATTTGGGTCCCTTTACATCACCCAATTCCAGAACATAGGAAAACATGCTTTTCACAATCCAAGCTTCTCTTTTTTCTGTGGGTATAAAAATGTTTATGGTTTCATGTTGTTTTTGATTTTTTCTGTCATTTTCAGGAATTTTTAAACCATTGTTTATTTTCATTTTCATGAATTTTCTTTCTGAAATCTCACCAGTGTTTCTTTGATGAAACCAAGAATTATTTGTTGGATCTTAGATGTAGTGAAATGGCAAATATAGAAGGGGGGTTGAATAGATTTGTAGCGGAAAGTTCAAACAATTAAAAAATTACTTCACATTAAAGATCTAAATAGACTCACAATTTTATGGAACTGGTGTGAATGAGTGAATTGATGTGAGAGAAAATTAGATAAGCAATGTGAATGCAGAAACTTATGCAAGCATCTAGTTAAAAATAGATCTAACCATTGCACAGGAGATTTTTTAGGTGGTTCGGCTCCCAGACGGAGACCTACGTCCACCCCTCACTCAAACCAAGTGAGGCTTCACTAAACCGCTGATTCACAGCTTCAAACACCTTCTGACTCACAGCTTTAATGCTGACTCACAGCTTGCCAAACTGCTGATTACACAACTTATCTGCTGATTCACAGCTTCAAGGTCTGATATACCTTCTCAATCCACACACACATAGTTTGGGATCAACACTCCTATCACCAGTGGGAGCACTCAATGAGTTCGGAGAAAAGTTTAAAAAGAAACAATCAAATACACAAGAAGATCAGAGTTAAGGGAAACAAATCCTCAAACACCAGTCTTTCAGTTTTGCCCAATTCCCTTTGGACTGTGTAATCTGAACTCTGAATCTTAAGATCTTGAGAGTTGAAGGTGTGCTACAGATCATCTTGCTCATATGCATCATCTGATTGTGCTTCTCAACCAATTTGATCTGAAATCCTTCAAATCAGCCTCAATTCGCGATACCCTGTTTCAAATCTGATTTACAGAGAATTTTAGATCTGAACGTATGCTCTTGAGTTTCTCCACGGATGCTAAACTTTGTGCTTCTTCTCTTGCACTGGCTTCCTCTTCCACTTGCCTTCAAATCTTCCTCTTCTTTTCAGCTCTGCTGCTTCTTCAGCGCAAGATCCACGATGCTCTGTTTTCAGATATGTTGCTTGCACGATTCCTTCTTCTTCCTCTGCTGCTTTTCTTCTTGATCTGCTTCTATTTCAGCACTCCAGAGCTTTCTCTCACTACTTGGCCTTGATCCCCATGTCCTCTTGGATGGAATCGATGAATGGCTCAAAGGATTGCTGCTTCAGATGAGATGGAGGCTTATATAGCCACTGTACAGTCCCATGAACATGAGAAAAGTGTGTACAAAAACCTAGAGTGCACCCAAGGCTGCCATGTGTCCAAAAGGCCTTTACCTCATTGCCACTTGGATGAAAGGGCAATTTGGTAAATATAGCATCTCCCATAGAGATCTCAAAAAGAGATCACAGCCGCTGGATTTTATGCTCTGCACAATTCTGGGTTTACAGAAAAAAGAGTGTCGACCTACATTTCCATAGTGTTGACATACTGATCAGAAATTCCAATTTCCCTTTACTGGCGGAACTCTAGTGTCGACCTGATCAACAGACAGAGTCGACCTCCTGAGAATATCTCCAAACTAGTTCACTGGATGCAGGGACGGATACAGAAATTTTGTTGAGTGGGATCACTTAAATTATTATTATTATTATTATTTATATAAATAAATATTATATATAATATAATATAATATAATATATATAAGGGGTGACCCTACTGAGACAATTCAGTGGGGTCACCTCTTATATAAAAACTCATCAACCTCTTAATTTATATGATCTTTTCACACACACAAAATTTGAGTGGGGTCACGTGACCCCACTCACTATAAGCTAGGTCTGTCCATGACTGGATGACAACTAGTGTCGACCTTACTCTCAACTAGTGTCGACCTTACTGGCAGCTTGTTCTTCAAGAATTTGCTGAGCAGACTGATAGAGTTGACCTTAATGTCAAGTAGTGTCGACCTCACTGTGACTTTCTTCAGAAGCTTGCTGGGCAGTCTGGTAGTGTCGACCTATCTGTCAAGTAGTGTCGACCTACTTTTTGTAAGAACTCTGCAAACTAAGAACCAAAAATCTGTTTTTTAGTCATTATTGTAATATATGCAATATGTCATCATCAAAATCAAAGTATGAGTGTTTGGACACATTCACAATCAAATGTTTTAGTCATCATTAAAATCAAAGTATGAGAATGTAGACATCATTAATATGTCATCATCAAAACACACAACTCAACAATCTCCCCTTTTTTGATGATGACAAAACATGACAACATTCTTAAAACAACATTCTTAAAATATGGCAACATTTTTTCACAGAATATCATTCTCTCCCCCATTCTTTCTTTCACAGAATATCATTCTCTTCCCATTCTTTCACAAAATATCATTCTCTCCCCCTTTATTCAGGAACTTTAAATTTGTCAAACATTATCTCCCCCTTTTTGACAACATCAAAAAGATTGAAAGGCATGCAATTTAAATATCTCCCATTTTTAAGTTTTCTCCCATTAAAACAAATAGCCCCCAATATCAAGATATGACTAGAGGTCCATAAATCTCACAAATATGTAGAATTCTCCCCCTAAGTGAAACAACTCTCCCCCTTTGACAATTTGGAGTTGACCACTTTCATCTGAATAGGGATCAATAGAAATGATGTGAAACTAATAGAAGTGATGAAACCAATTGATTGCGGCATAAAACTAGAGTTCAACAAAAAAGTTGCTCCCCCTGAACAAGAGACTGTATTGCAAGGAGCACAAACAATGATGTTGAAGAGGTCATGAAAGTATCAAGGTATACAATGATTTTAGTATATGAAAAATAAAATAATTGTACCTTTCATATTGTCCATCAAGGGTTAAAAATAAAGATGATTTTTGACTAAGTTTTTATGACAGTTCTTTATCATCAAGAATCACTTCAGAAATTTATTTACAAATGTGACATGATTTTGAGACCTAAATTGAGTTGTCAAGAGTGTATATCATTAGAAAATCAAAGTTTTGATCTCAACACAATGTAAAATAACAATTTAACATTCTTGAACAACATGAATTTTATTTTAGGTTAGCTGCACTTTGTACACCTTTTTCTTTTTCTGCTTATTTCTTTCATTTGAGATATTTCAGGAAATAGTAAAGAAGATTAAATTCATGTTTTTTTGTGCAAGCACACACACTTACCCAGTGCAAGAGTGCCTGACTACTAGGCATGTTAACCATTTGTTTGCTTCTTTTTGAACAGAGATAACTTAGCACCATCTTTTGACTCAAGTCCAACCACGTCTCAGGTGGAATAACCTGGTTACTCAGTGTACTAATCATTGCTCTGCCATTTCCTTAAAATCTTTCTTTCCTGAAAATTTTCTTTTGAACTTTCATTACTTTTCATTAGGTGACAAGCAGCTTTTCCCTTATAGATCATGGTCTTGAGTTGTTAAGATATCATTCTTAACATTTGTTAAAAAAACAAAACTTCATAATTTCTTGTGATATAAGACTCAAGACTACTCAAGTGTTTACTTAAAGTGTTTTGCAATAAAAAATCTAAAGTAAGCTTTGAGGATAAAGATAGACACATTACTCATAGTATTATTTTTCATCTTCACATTTAATCCAAAGCACAAATAATTCAGATATTTAAATTTTCATTTCTCATATAAAAATATCAAAGGAACATTGAATTGATTTGAATGAAACATAAAGAGATGAATAATATGCCAAGAATTGATTCTGCAATTGAATCCTTCACACAGAGTAGAGATGTGTGAGTTCATTCCAAATGAGAACAAAAGTATGAGAAATTCTGATTAAATATCATTCAAAGTGTTGATGATTGAGATTCAAGATAGTGAACATGATTTCTTTACTTCATGCAAACTGACCAACATCAAAACACCACAACAATTTCAGATTTTTAGATAATTTGTCCCCAATTCATCATTTTAGATAGATTCAAAAATAGCATTTCTGAATACAAACTTGAAGAAGTTGTGTCGACACGATCTTCAGTGTGTCGACACATTATATGAAAAACTCATTCACAATGCAGCAGCAAGAACATTTTGCACTTTTTCAAATTTTCTCTCCCTTAACATGTGCATGGAATGAAAAAGTTTGCAAGTAATTTACACATGATTAGGCACACACACAATTAGCTTTATACAAAACATGACTTCTGGTACTTGGCAGAGTATTTTACTCATGCATAATGATAGTTTTCACAAGCATAACTTGTCCTTCCACATTTCACCATTTGATATACCAAGAAGTCATAGGGAGGTTAATGTGCACTGCCAGTCATGGATAAATTTTTACAAGCAACTTGATACAAACATGACATCTATAGTTAACAACAAAGCACACTCCTCATTGTTCAGATAGAAATATAAAAAGTTGTTCCAACTTAAGCAGTTCAATTCTAAAATTATATGAGATTTTACCTGAACAGTCTTCATTTCTTTTTCAAAAATTTTTCCTGTGTTCTTCAACATTTCTTGCCTTTCATAGCCATTGTCTTCATTCTAGATGGAAGAAAATGGCTACAAGGCTCATTAGCTTCCTGATCAAGCTACCTTTAGGACCCACACTTCCTTGGGTCTTGTAATAAAACCAATGTTAGAATTCAACAATGGTTTTTGAATCCAAACAGATTTTAATTTTTGTATAGATGCAGTTTTTCCATTAATGGAACTATGAGCAGAATTAGTTCAAGAACTCTTCTTTTTCTTGTTCAATGCAACTATGTTTTTATGAATTTTTCTATTTTTGGATTTTTGATATGAGCAAAAACTGAATGATTTTGTGCAACATTATGTGCCTATACATACATGGAATTTCTGAACATTTTTAGTATGAACATGATATTATTCCTATGTGTGTGACATATGCATTAGTATATAGAATTCGGAGCATGCACAAATGATGATTTCTGTACCAACAATCCCTGGAAATGTGACCAAATTTATGACATGTAAAGCATTGGATTGATTTTGCATGTTATATTGAAATTTGTTTTTATTCCAGCAATGTTTGGCAAGATGACCAAGTTTATTGCAATAAAATAAGTTTGAGAAATTCCTTACCTGGTACATACCTTTGCTTGAGTACCTATGCTAGAACCCCATTTTCCTTTAAGGAGCCTTTACCTTTTGGTAGTTTCTAACTTGATGTGGATTTGAAGCTTGCCTTGGAGCACTTTGAGTTGATGTGGAAAGTTGGGACCTTTTGTAGAAACTTGTTTGTTTTTCAATTTTCTGTTTCTGGTTTTTAGCAAACACATGTTTCTTTTTATTTGTTGTGTTTTTCTTTATTTTCTCCTTTTGTTTCTGAACATTTTTCTGAACAAGGACTTTTACTGATTTTTCATTTGATAAAATGAAGTTCCTATTAGCAATAGTTTTGTTCATTTCAAAAACTTTTACCTTCTCCAAAGCAGTAAAGAGCTCACTTTTCATCTTTTCCTTTTCAGCTCTTAATATAGAAATTTCTTTTTCTGAAAATTGGAGTTTGTGCAGTATGGCATCCAAACTATTTTTCATTTTATTCTTTTCATTTTCAAATTGTGCAATGTGTTTTTCCAAATCAACAATTTTGTTTCTTAAATTCCTACAATCATTGTCGAAGGGTTTTTCATGCAACATGCATTCAATCTTCTTTTTCAGATGATGATTTTCTTCAATAAATTGTTTAAGCTTATCATTTACTTGATGATCATGAGCCATGTTTGCAATTTGTTTCTTTAATTGTTCAACATCAGATTTTAGATTTCATGTTCTTTTGAAATAGTTTGTGAACTTTCTAACATGGTTTCTTTGACTGAATTTCAAGTTTTAGAAGCTTATTTTCATATTTCATTTTCTTCATTCTTTTATACAAATGTTCACAAAGATTTTTCAGATCATCATAAGACAATTCTTCATTATCACTGTCAAAAGTAGAACATGAATTCAGAGTATCATTGCAAGTTACCGAATCATTGGAGCTCTCTCTGGCCATCAAGCATATTATGCTTTCATTTTCATCATCTTCTGAATTTTCTTCATCCTCATCATCTTCTTCTTCACTCCAAGTTTCAATCATAGCTTTGGGCTTATTTTTCTTCCACTTGGGTTGAAACTTTTTTTCTGAACATCTAGACATTCTGATTTTACATGCCCTGGTTTCCTGCAATTATAACAAACAACTCTGTTAGAATGTTTATTAGCAAATTGTTTCTGCTTGGAAGAGTTGTCTACCTAAGGTCCTTGTTAAGAACCTTTTTACCTTCTTTTCTTAGAAACTTTCTGAATTTTCTTGTAAGCAAGGAAGATTCACTTGAGTCACCTGAGCTTGAAGATTCTTCTTCCTCAAGTGTTTCTTTCAAATTTGGACTTGCTTTAAGTGCTAGTGACTTCTTTTTCTTCATATCATTATCTGTTCTTTTCAAACCCAATTCATATGTCATTAAGGAACCAATCAATTGATCAACAGTCATAGTAGACAAATTCCTAGACTCTTCAAGTACAATAGAATTTGTATACCACATAGAAGTTAAGGATCTAAGAATTTTTCTGACAAGTTCATATTTAGTAAATGTTTTTCCTAGACTCTTCAAGCCATTTGTCAAAAAAGTTAACCTACTATACATCTCTGAGATGGTTTCATCATTTTTCATTTTAAAAACTTCATACTAAAAAATTAGCAAATTGAGTTTAGTTTCCTTTACCTTAGAAGTACCTTCGTAAATTACCATTAGATGATCCCATACTTCTTTGGCAGTTGCACATGAGGAGACTTTTGAAAGCTCCATTGGGTGAAGGGAGCAGTGCATAATGTTCATTGCACTCCAGTTATCATTTGACTTTTTGATTTAATCTGTTGTCCATCTTTCTTCATCCTCTAGGAGCTCATATGGTCCACTACTAACCACCTTCTAGATTTGATGATTCTGGGCTCTTAAGAAGACCTGCATACGAGTTTTCCACTAAGTATAATTTGATCCAACAAAATAACGAGGTCAATACATAGAGTGTCCTTCTGGTAAATATCCCCTTAGATCCATTTCACCTATACTCTCCGGGTTGTTAGACCACAAGAGTGGAGAGCCTAGGCTCTGATACCAATTGTTGGATCTTAGATGTAGTGAAATGGCAAATATAGAAGGGGGGGGGTTGAATAGATTTATAGCGGAAACTTTAAATAATTAAAAAAATACTTCACATTAAAGATCTAAACAGACTCACAATTTTACTGAACTGGTGTGAATGAGTGAATTGATGTGAGAGGAAATTAGATAAGCAATGTGAATGCAGAAACCTATGCAAGCATCTAGTTAAAAATAGATCAAACCATTGCACAGGAGATTTTTTAGGTGGTTGGCTCCCAGACGGAGACCTACGTCCACCCCTCACTCAAACCAAGTGAGGCTTCACTAAACCGCTGATTCACAGCTTCAAACACCTTTGACTCACAACTTTATGCTGACTTACAGCTTGCTAAACTGCTGATTACACAACTTATCTGCTGATTCACAGCTTCAAGGTCTGATAAACCTTCTCAATCCACACACACATAGTTTGGGATCAACACTCCGATCACCAGTGGGAGCACTCAATGAGTTCGGAGAAAAGTTTAAAAAGAAAGAAACAATCAAATACCAAGAAGATCAGAGTTAAGGGAAACAAATCCTCAAACACCAGTCTTTCAGTTTGCCCAATTCCCTTTGGTCTGTGTAATCTGAACTCTGAATCTAAGATCTTGAGAGTTGAAGGTGTGCTACAGATCATCTTGCTCATATGCATCATCTGGTTGTGCTTCTCAACAATTGATCTGAAATCCTTCAAATTAGCCTCAATTTGTATACCCTGTTTCAAATCTGATTTACAGAGAATTTTAGATCTGAACGTATGCTCTTGAGTTTCTCCACCGATGCTGAACTTTGTGCTTCTGCTCTTGCACTGGCTTCCTCTTCCACCTGCCTTTAGATCTTCCTCTTCTTTTCAGCTCTGCTGCTTCTTCAGTGCAAGATCCACGATGCTCTGTTTTCAGATATGTTGCTTGCACGATTCCTTCTTCTTCCCTGCTGCTTTTCTTCTTGATCTGCTTCTGTTTCAGCACTCCAGAGCTTTCTCTCACTGCTGGCCTTGATCCCCATGTCCTCTTGGATGGAATCGATGAATGGCTCAAAGGATTGCTGCTTCAGATGAGATGGAGGCTTATATAGCCACTGTACAGTCCCATGAACATGAGAAAAGTGGACCACAAAACCTAGAGTGCACCCAAGGCTGCCACGTGTCCAAAAAGTCCTTTACCTCATTGCCACTTGGATGAAAGGAAATTTAATAAATATAGCATCTCCTATAGAGATCTCAGAAAGAGATCACAGCCGCTGGATTTTATGCTCTGCACAATTCTGGGTTTATAGAAAAAAGAGTGTCGACCTATATTTCCATAGTGTTGACACTACTGATAAGAAATTCTAATTTCCCTTTACTGGCAGAACTCTAGTGTCGACCTGATCAACAGACAGAGTCGACCTCCTGAGAATATCTCAAAAACTAGTTCACTGGATGACAACTAGTGTTGACCTTACTCTCGGCTTGTGTCGACCTTACTGACAGCTTGTTCTTCAAGAACTTACTGAGCAGACTGGTAGAGTTGACCTTACTCTCAAGTAGTGTCGACCTGACTGTGACTTTTTCTTCAGAAGCTTGCAGGGCAGTCTGGTAGTGTCGACATATCTGTCAAGTACTATCGACCTACTTTTTGTAAGAACTCTGCAAACCTATACAAATGAAAAGTAGACCATCAAACCATGTCATTAACAGTAAGATATGAAATATTAAGAACCAAAAATCTATTTTAGTCATTATTGTAATATATGCTATATGTCATCATCAAAATCAAAGTATGAGTGTTTGGACAACATTCACAACCAAATGTTTTAGTCATCATTAAAATCGAAGTATGAGAGTGTAGACATCATTAATATGTCATCATCAAAACACACAACTCAACATTATTCTGATTGCGAAACCTCTTAGAATATTCAGACTGACCAGATCTAGCAAGACTGTATGAGTGTGTCGATACTCTGTAGGAATAGTGTCGACCTTCATGAGTCCACCCAGACATGTTTTGTGGTCTGGTGTAAGAAGGTGTTGACCTACCATAAGTCCACCTAGAAATGCTTTGTGGTCTGGTGTACAAAAGTGTTGACCTATCACGAGTCCATCTAGACATGTTCTGTTGCCTGGTGTATGAAGGTGTCGATCTACCATAGGAATAGTGTCAACCTACCCAATCAGGTGATTTCCAAGATTTGTTCCCTTGAGGTATGTTTGTTGGTTTGATTCTTGCACTTAACTTATCCTTTTTATTGGATTTTCCAATTTCAAAATTTTTTGCAGTTTCTCTTTTATCATTTCTTGAAGTTTTCTTTTCATTAAATTGTTTTCTAGATGTGGAGGTTTCTAAATTTGTTGAAGAAACAAATGTAATGGTTTTCAAGCCTATTTCTTTCTTCTTTGAAGGATTAAAACCCAACCCTTCTTTGTTGAAGTTTACTTTAGTTCCAAGCAAGGCTTCTAAGTTGTTTTTACCACTTACAAATTTTTTCAATGCTTCTTATCTTCTGGTCACTTCTTTTTGAAGATTTTCAATTTCTTTTTTCATCTCAGTGTTCACACTTTTTAATGCATCATATTTTTCAGTAGCCAGAGCCATCTCCTTGACATTTTCAGCATTCTTGACTTCCAATTCACAATCAGTTTCTTTTAAAGCAGTGATTTCTTGAACAAATTCTTTTCCTTTTCCTTCCATTGACGTATCATGAACAATATGATTTATTTTTATTTTAAGCACTTTGTTTTCCTTTTTAACCCTCATCATATTGATCCAACAGTTCAAAATACACATGTTCCCAATCACTCAAAGAGAAATCTTTGAATGGAGAATTTACCTCTTCTTCATGTCCTTCTTCTCCTCTTGTCATCAGATAGATTTTTGTATGTAATCCTCAGCTTCTGAACTCTCATCATCATCATCATCATTCTTCCTCACTCCATGTCCAACCATAGCCTTTTGTTTATTTTGTCCATTTGGGTTGTGCTTTCCTCAAGGGTTCAGGACACTCTGATTTCACATGCCCCGGTTTCCTGCAATTATAACAAACCACCTGCTAGATCTCTTATTCACATAATGTTTAGGCTTTGAGAAATTGTTTACCTGTGATTTCTTTTTCAGAAATCCCTTACCTTATTTTCTCAAGAATTTTATGAATTATCTTGTAATGAGAGCAAACTCACCTGAATCATGTTCAGAGGTAGATGACTTACTCTCTTTAGTAGCTTCTTTGATACTGGGACTTGCCTTGAGAGCAAGTGGCTTCTTCTTCTTAACATCTTCTTCAGCTCTCTTCAAACCCAACTCATAAGTCATCAAGGATCCAATTAGTTCATCAACAGTAGATTTCTCGATTCCTCCACTACAGTAGCTTTAGTGATCAATACAGGGGTTAAAGATCTAAGGATTTTTTTTACAAGTTCTTATTCTATATAAGTCTTTCCTAGATTATTTAAACCATTGGTTAACAAGGTTAATCTACCATACATCTCAAAAATTGTTTCATCATGCTTCATCATTTAAATGCTTCATATTCAGAAACTAGCATGTTAGCTTGTGTTTCTTTTACTTCCGACGTACCTTCATAAATCACCATCAGGAGAGATCCCAATTTCCTTTGAACTTGCACATGATGAGACCCTCGAAAATTCTGTGGGATGAAGTGAGCACTGCATGATATTCATAGCACTCCAGTTTGCATTTGACTTCTTTATCTCCTCTTGAGTCCACTTCTCTTCATCTTCAGGTAACTCGTAGGGTCCATTACTCACCACCCTCCAAATTTGATGATCTTGTGCTCGTATGAACACCTGCATACAAGTTTTCCAGTATGCATAGTTAGCTCCATCAAAATAGGGGGGGGTCTATTTATAGAATGACCTTCTGTAATCTAACCTCTAGAATCCATTTCACATGGATCTCTCCTAGTTGTTAAAACAAAAGAATTGGAGACCCTAGCTCTGATACCATGTGTTGTGTATGGAATGAATATCTAGAGGGGGGGGTGAATAGATATTGACCACTTAAAAATTTGGAACTCGAGACTATGATCAAATTAGACAAAGCAATTTAGCCAATGCATAGCAAACCACACAATGCAAGTGAAATTTTTAAGGTGGTTCGACTCCAGTGTGGAGACCTACGTCCATCCCTCACTAAACCAAGTGAGGCTTCTCTAATAACTCAATTGTGCGAAACACTCACACCACTACTGATTCACAACTACTTATAGTCTGCTGATTCACAGCTTCAAGATTGTTTTAATCTCACAATCCTTACACACAAAGTGTAGGATCAATCTGTCTACTCCAACTGGAGCAGACAGCCAAACAGATTTGAGTATAAAAGAAATGGAAAAAATCAAACAAAAGAGATTTTTGAAGAATTTGCAGAAATGTTTCAAACTCTCTTTGTGTAGTTCCACTGGAGTTGAGATGTGATTAGATTTCTCCTCTTACTCCCAATTGTATCTTCCTCAGGCTTGAGCTCATCTAATTCCTTTCCTGGCCATAGCTTAAAGGATCAATTGTGTCTAAATTGGTTGAATTCTGATGCTCTACTTCAAATGATCAATAGCAGGTCTTCGTACGAGAAGAAGACATAATCCAACATATTTTCCTCTTGATGAGTTGACTGCTCAGAAGCCTTCTCTTCTCTCTGAACTCAAGCTCTTCTCTCTCTGTAATTTTTCGCTCACAGATGCATTGCACTTTTTTATGTGTGTGTTATCTTCTGTAGAGGACGATGCGCTCCTTTTTGATCTGCTTCACGGAATCTTTTTAGGTGGGCCCCTCAACAGAATCCCAAATAATTGGGAGATTCTTTTGCAGCCAAAAAGAGTATCTTCCAGAACCTTGTGTGGTGTACCCGAAGTCCCAATCATTAGGCCTCGGGTCACGTGCCTGGAACTTATGTGCTGGCAAATACTTTTCATCACTGGAATATAAGGGTCAGAGAGTCGACACACCTTGAGCATGTGTCGACGCATGCACATAGAACTTGACTGGATCAGTGAAGATGCTTCAGTAGAGTCGACTCCATGCCCTCATGAGTCGACCTCATCCAAGTGACTGACTATCCATGATGTAGAGTTGACCTTGTAGCATCTAAATATCAATCTCACATGATGGTAGAGTCGACCTAACCTTCATCTGGAGTCGACCTGGTAGACTAGTAGAGTCCACCTAATCCTCATTTGGAGTCGACCTAGAGAAAAATGTTTCTCCAAGCGCTAACAGGAAACTTGATTAGGGTCGACCTGATGCTCATCTGGAGTCAACCTTATGCAATTTCTTTCTTTCCGTGCTACCCAGAAAACCAACTAACATCGACTTGTTCAACAAGTACTGTCGACCTTATGTGATACTTTGAACTTCTGTGTTGTTGGAAATCCATCAAGCGTCGACCTAACCTTTGAATACAGTCGACTCATGTGCATCACTGAACTTCAGGAACTCACTCATTGATACATGTGTGTCGACCTATGAAGCACCCAGAGTCAACACACAAAAGAGAACTTTTGACTTTATGCAATTTTTTGTGATAAAAAAGAACGTGTTTGATATTTATGACATTTTCTGATTTATGACATCATCAAAACCAAGACACATCAGAAGATTGAATCTAAGAAAAATCACCGAAAAGATGTGGATACTTAATCTTCATCCCTTCTTCTAACTCCCAAGTTGCCTCTTCTTGTGCAAAATTCCTCCACAAGACCTTTACTAAGGGAATTCTCTTGGACCTCAAATGTTGAACTTAACGGTCTAGAATCTTTATGGGTTGCTCCTCAAAGAATAAATCTGGCTGCAAATCCACCGGCTCATAAGTAAGTATATGAGATGGGTCCCGTACATACCTTCTTAGCATAGAAATGTGAAATACTGGATGAATGTTCACCATAGATGGTGGTAATGCCAATTGGTAAGCCACATTTCCAACCTTCTTCAAGATCTCAAATGGTCCAATAAACCTTGGGTTCAACTTTCCACGCCGACCAAATCTAATTACGCCCTTAGTTGGAGAGACCTTAAGGAAAACATGCTCTCCCACCTCAAACTATAAATCCTTCCTTCTATTATTTACATAGCTTTTCTGCCGGTCTTGAGTTGCCTTTAACCTTTTCTGAATTAGCTGAATTTTACTAGATGTTTCTTGAACAATTTCAGGTCCAACCAAGTGCTTATCACCAGCTTCCTCCCAACACAAGGGAGATCTACAAGGCCTGCCATACAAAGCTTCAAATGAAGCCATACCTATGCTTTGATGAAAACTGTTATTATAGGCAAACTCCACAAGAGGTAAATGTCGTTCTTAATCACCCTTCCAATCTTTCGGACTGTCTATCTGTCGGTGGGTGAATTCGGAGCTAAGTTTCACTTGTTAACCAAGAGCAAACTGCAAACCTTGCCACAACCTTGAAGTAAACCTTGGATCTCTATCCGAAATGATGGATTTTGCAACCCCATGCAATCTAATAATATTCTCCACATAAAGCTTGGCTAAACTCTCAACAAACTGCTTCTTTTTCATAGGCAATAAATGAGCGGTCTTGGAGAATCTATCCACAATTATCCAAATGTAGTCATTGCCCCTAAAAGATCTGGGCAAACATGAGACAAAATCCATGGTAACTTCTTCCCATTTCCATAGTGGAATGTCAATCTTCTGCATCAGTCCTGATGGCCTCTGTCATTCTAACTTTATTTGTTGACATGTCAAGCATCTAGCCACAAAGTCAGCCACATCTCTTTTCATACCTTGCCACCAGAAAGTCTGTTTCAGATCTTGATACATTTTACCACTACATGGATGTATTGTGAACTTGGACCTATGCGCCTCTTCCAAAATTTGCTTCCTAACATCGGCAATGTCTGGCACACATACTCTATGCTGAAATCGAATAACACCCTCTTCATCACGAGCAATGCCTACCTTCCCAATCATTTCTTGCAATCTAGGATCATCCTTCTGACCTTCCACCACACTATCTAGTATAGTAGACTTGATAGACAATTGAGTCACAAAAGCCTGGCACAATTGTGACTCAACCTCTACTAAAGCACAAGCTGCATCATCCATCATCTTCGAATCCTTCTGCATCGTGGTCCTCTTCCTACTGAGCGCGTCGGCTACTACATTAGCCTTGCCTGTGTGATAATGCAACTCAAAATCATAGTCCTTTAAGAACTCAATCCATCTTCTCTGCCTCAGATTTAGCTCCTTCTGCGAGAACAAGTACTTGAGACTTTGATGATCAGTGAATACCTCAAACTTGACACCATAAAGATAGTGTCGCTAGATCATCAAAGCATGAACCACTATTGCCAACTCCAAATCATGGGTCGGGTAGTTTCGCTCATGCTCCCTTAATTGATGAGAAGCATAGGCAACCACTTTCCCATCCTCCATAAGCACACAATTGAGACCAATGTGAGAAGCATCTATGTAGATCGTGAAATCATCTACCCTGCTAGGTAGAACTAACATAGGAGCAGACGTTAATCTACTTCTCAACTCTCTGAAGCTCTGTTCGCATTCCTCGGACCATACAAACATAACTCCCTTTCTTGTTAGCTTGGTCAATGGTGCCGCAATGGATGCAAAGCTTTCTATAAAGTGGCAGTAATAACTAGCTAATCCCAAGAAACTCCGTATTTTAGATGGTGAACTTGGAGTCTCCCATTCTAACACCACCTTCACCTTGGATGGATCCACAGCTATACCATCTCCCAAAATCACATGACTAAGGAAATGAACTTCCTTCATCCAAAAGTCACACTTACTGAACATGGCAAACATTTCGTTTTCTTTTAAAACCTCTAGCACAGGCTTCAAATGCTCACTGTGAGATGCTTCATCAGGAGAATATATCAAAACATCATTTATGAAGACCACTACAAAACTATCCAGATACGGCCTAAAGACCTGATTCATCAAGTCCATAAATGCTGCTGGGGCATTCGTTAGGCCAAAAGGTAATACCAGAACTCATAATGACCATACTTGGAATATCGATCTTTAACTCTTCAAATATTTCCACTGTGTAATTCTCAGGGCGTGATAGTTTAGTGGTATCAGAGCCTAGAAAACAATAGGTGTGAGGCCCCCGAATTTTGTGCAATTGATACTATTTATTGGTGTAAATTATAAATATTTACTCACTTGTGTACATGTGTATAATATATGTTATTCTTGTGTGTGCATATTATATTTATTTATTTTGTGCATAGAGTATGTAAATAATGTAGTGTATGATTATTATTAGATATCTTGTAAGTTCACACAAGGTATTTTGTACATGTAATATATATTTAAATGTGTGTACATTATCAAATTTTGAAGTACATAGTATATCTATTTAAATCCATGCATGTAGTATGAAATTATGTTGTGTGCATGCAAATATGTATGCACATATGATATCTACTTATTTCAGTACCCATTAAACGGTTTATGATGTGATTGTGTAACTATTTTGATGTATATGTCTGTTCTAGCTGAAATGCACTGTTGGCGGCAGCATCCTGTGCCGCTGACTTCATCTTGGCGTCCAGATCGATGGACGCCTATCTCCTTTTTGGCGGCACCAAGGGTGGATGCCTATTGCTCCAGCTGTGTGCGTTTTCAGATCTGGAAACGGTTGCAGTTTTGCCGGGTTTTGGTTTAGGAAAGTTGCCCATCGGTTAGATCACCTACCGTAATGCGTGCACGACCCCTTAGGTTCTATAAAAGCACCCCTTTTAGACGGATTAGGTTCTTTTGGATCTCTTGAGGAACCCTAGAAGAACCTGAGCAAAACCCAACTTGGAGAGCTTTGATCCGGCGGTTGTGTGCATCTTCAGGCATTCTTCTTCGACTGGGAGCTAGACCTTGGATACAAGTATCATCCCCAACACTGGAGTGCGGCCTACATCGACAGGAGGATCAGATCTCAGCGGGTTTAGATCACCTTCTTGGCACTGGCCGAGCAGGGCTTCTCCAATCAAAGCATCTCTCTACAGATTTATTTCTAGGCAAGTAGCTTATTGGTTCATTCCATAGACTTATCTATTAGGGTTTTGACAATTTTACGGATTTTAATTTCATGCTTGGACCCCCTAAAATTATGTGTTTTTGTGTTTCGGCCTGCACTTTGTGCAAGCAGGAAGTTGGCGGCCATTGTGTTGCCGCCAACCTCTTATGTAAACGGCATCATATCTTGCCATCTACACTATTGGCGTCCAGACACTGGACGCCAAGTTCCTGTTGTTTTCCAGAACAAATGTTGACAGCATTTTGATTTGTAAATTGTGATTTCCCGATCTGTGGTTGTCTGTGCATACTGTGGGATTTATGTTGAGTCAGGTACAAGCAATAAGTCATACCAAGAGAGTGTATCAAATTTTTGTGATTTGCGTTAATTATTGAAATTTCTGAAATTGGATGGTGAGTACAATATGGCCATGTTTAATTGGGTATAATTAGATATGTCATGATTTAGGGATTATAATTTTTCCATTATAGTATAATGACTGTATACAGGTGTTGGGACTATTGGATGACACTGATTTACTATGAAACCTATTTTACGAATTTAGTGATAAATATGCCTGACTCATGTTTTAATTGTTATAATTATTTTGCAAGTCTAAAAAATCTGGAAAAAAATTGAGCATGAGACCTGTTTATTTCTTCTAACCTGTGGTAAAATTTGGATATGTTCTGATGACAGTAAGGGTGATTATTGGTTACACCATGTTTAATTGGATTTCTAAATAAATTTACAGGAAGCTTGTTTTAATTATTGTAAATTGTACACTGTTCAGAATATTATGAAAAAATTCAGATATGTTCCTTGTGTTATATTTAATCTGTGGTTAAAATTTGATATATGTCTGAGTACTGTGTACATTGTTATAGATTTCTGAAGCTTACTGTACCATGTTTATATCGGGTCTCAATTATGTTTAGAATGTGATTAACACCATGACTTAATTACTGTCAATTACTGTTTATGATTGAATGAGGGTCTGAATGTGATAAGTTATATTTCATAATGCATGTGTACGTGTATGTGCATGGGAAGTGAAAGAATAAATGCATGTGTGGGTGAAATGTATAATGTGATGAAATAATTGAAATGTGCCCATAAGACACTGCCACCCTAGATGCTTGGAGTTGTACTGTAGTAGTACCCTACGGGAAAGCTCAAATATGATATATGACACCCTGGACAAGGGTCTTGATAAATTGTGACACCCTGGATAAGGGTCTTGATAAATTGTGATACCTTGGGCAAGAGTCTTGTGAAATCTTGGAGGTGGATAGGTTCCACTGGTAATGGTGGGAAGGGCTTTCCCCGGTTTCTGCAGGAACCAAGACTTGATTACTATGCTTAGTGCTTAAGTATGGTGATTAAGTACATGAATGTGAATGAGTATGTGCTATATGATCGTCTAATGGTGGTTTGGGCTGTGTCTTGGCATTATATAAGATAAATGAACATAAGTATAATGTGAAAAAATACATGTGATTGTGGCACAAGGTATGTGCAAAATATATGTGAACGTGGCACATGTTATGTGAAAAATGACGTGATATGTAATCGTGAATGTGCAAGTGCAAACCTATATGAAAACCATGTGAATTAGTGTGTAAGTGAACATGTGAGAATGTGAAAGTAAATGTAGATGAATATGTCGTGAAAAGGAAATTGCTTGTGTTATAGAATTCTTGTTAAATGTCAAAAGCGATATTATGTTTCATACCAGGTGTAGGTGCATGTTTCCATTTCCATGAATTATAATTGCTTAATGTGCATGTGTTTAGTATCTTGTTGTGTAGTTTACTATGATCTATATGCAAGTGCTATGAGAATGTGATAAATTTTGTATAAAAACAACAAGCTAGATGTATAGTAAAGTGATAGAATGGTAGGTGAAGTGAGTTAGAAATCATACGAGGAGTGCTACCTATCTTGTACATGTTTCAATGATTAGACTTGTAGAAATGCGCAATGATTTGAATAAAATATAAAAACATGTGAATGTATGTTGTAATCATGTTAATGATATCATGCTATTAGTATCCATGTTTAGATTATTGTTTTACATGTGTCATATTAGTTGTTTAAGGTAATTCCATGGTTACTCATTTATGTTATAGCACGCGCATGTATGAATTTAAGTGCTGAAATTCTATTAAGTTAGTAGTGGTAAATTGTTAGAAAGCATGTATGGTAAGTATATGGATTGAAGTTTAAGTTACTTGCTGAGTCTATTGTGTAGACTCATCCTTGCTAAACATTTCAGGAAATTTAGAAGCTGAGGAGAAAGCAAGGTCCGACAAGGAGCGTAGAGAATAATTGAAGACTTGAAAATTTATTTTCTATTATGAAATTTGTAATTTGAACTTGGATATGTATTGGAAACTGACTCATGTTAATGTTTGTTATGTTATGTCATTTCTTTATTGGACTATATAGACTGTGGTATGTGGATTAAAGTTGATGGAATAAGAATTTGTTTAAATTCTGTTGCATTAGTATTCTCTATTTGTGTATATCTCAGCCCATTTGTTACTTGTTGGGGTTTTCTCCCCTGTACCGGGTGGAAGTGGGTCGTTACAGAGATGGTATCAGAGCCACTGTGTTGAGATTATACATGAATAGCCATCAACTAAATCACATCTCTAAGTCTTTGTAGTGGATAGCCAGATCCAAGGAATAATTAAGATAGGATTAGAAAAGTGATAAGATGAATGCGTGATAATATGTTAGGTGTAGTGATAAGTGGAGTTTGACTTGGTGTTTATTTTGTAGCGATGGCTGGAAGGACTCAATATTTGAGCATGCCTATTCAGGATGAAGAACCAAGGGGGACAGCAAATGAGCAGCAAGAAGTGCCAGTACCTCAGGGACCACCTGCGCCACCCCCGCCACCGTTGGTTGACTACGGCACATTTATGCAAGGACTGGTGCAAGTGGTGCAGACTCAAGTGCAGATGCAAGCAGCTCTTCAGACTTAGCTACAGGCTCAGGTTCCGGCACCAGCTCAGCGGGATCGTGGTATAGGAGGAGTATCGATCATGGAGAGGTTCAAGAGGATGGCTCCATTCCCTTTTAAGGAGGAGAGCGAGCCGTTGGTTGCGGAGAGTTGGCTTAGAGAAATCGAGAAAATATTCAGAGCTATGAGGTGTGCAGAGGATGACAAGGTTAGTCTGGCGATGTACATGCTTCAGGAGCGAGCGGATGTGTGGTGGTCATCTGTTCTTTGCACGTAGTTTGAGGGAGTGGAGTTAGAGGTGACCTGGGAAGAGTTCGTGAGGTTGTTTGTGGCCAAGTATGTCCCCGAGCACATTCAGGATAAAATGGAGCAGGAATTCTTGATGTTGACTCAGAGCTCGATGTCAGTTTTGGAGTATGAGGCTAGATTTGCGGAGTTGTCAAGGTATGCACCCCATATAGTTAATGATGAGAGGCGCAAGGCAAAGAAGTTTGTGATGGGGCTTAGACCATCATTGAGAGCTAGACTGGTAGCGTTCGACCATAGGACTATGGATTCAGCTCTTAGCGGGGCGTGAAGGCAAGAGAGAGATGAATTGTATCTGGAGGAGAAGAAGGCTCAGTTGAAGAGGTTGCCAGAACCATTTCAGAGGCAGAAGAGGAAGATGAAGAAGCTCATGGAAGGTCAGCAATCAACTATGGTACCAGCAGAATCAGCATCGCAATCAATAGCTTCGGCAGGCAGCGAGAAGCCCGTATGTGTGCATTGCGGCAAGTGCCACGGCGGAGACGTGTGTTGGACGAGGTCGGGAAGATGTCTCAAGTGTGGCAGCAAGGATCATCGGATTAGAGAATGTCCGAATTAGAAGAAGAAGTTCATTCCTCGAGATGTGCTAGCAGCAAGAACTCAAGCACCGGTCTAAGTTGATTGGAAGCAACACCGACGATACCACCGCAGGTACATGATCCGATCTTCGAGGATGAAGATATTTTTAAGGGGGAGAGGGTGTGAGGCCCCCGAATTTTGTGCAATTGATACTATTTATTTGGTGTAAATTATAAATATTTACTCACTTGTGTACATGTGTATAATATATGTTATTCTTGTGTGTGCATATTATATTTATTTACTTTGTGCATAGAGTATGTAAATAATGTAGTGTATGATTATTATTAGATATCTTGTAAGTTCACACAAGGTATTTTGTACATGTAATATATATTTAAATGTGCGTACATTATCAAATTTTGAAGTACATAGTATATCTATTTAAATCCATGCATGTAGTATGAAATTATGTTGTGTGCATGCAAATATGTATGTGTTTAACTTTGCACATATGATATCCACTTATTTCAGTAGCCATTAAACGGTTTATGATGTGATTGTGTAACTGTTTTGATGTATATGTATGTTCTAGCTGAAATGCACTGTTGGCAGCAGTATCCTGTGCCACTGACTTCATCTTGGCGTCCAGATCGATAGACGCCTATCTCCTTTTGGGCGGCACCAGAGGTGGATGCGTATTGCTCTAGTTGTGTGCGTTTTCAGATCTGAAAACGGTTGCGGTTTTGCCAGGTTTTGGTTTAGGAAAGTTTCCCATCGGTTAGATCACCTACCCTAATGCGTGCAACCCCTGTTGTCGTCGACCATGAAGTAGACGTCCATTGATCATGTTGTCAACTTAATTGCCCAAAAAACCAAATATTCAAGAAAATTATAAACGGCACAATCCCCTGTCATTAACAGACAGTAGACGACAATCGATCATGCCGCTAACTGTAGTCAACGTCAGTAGATATTGATGTCAAGTTCATCAAAGTTACAGTATACTGTTAAATGCAGAAAACACATACACAATTGCATCATTCAGTGTAGCAAAAAAAACTAGGGCACTTTGCCCTCTCCCCCTTAAAATAATCTTCGTCCTTGAAGATTGAGTTAGAACACTTACCGAACAACAATGGATATTGCTTCTTCATCATCTTTTCAAGTTCCCATGCTGCTTCTTCACGCGAGAAATTCCTCCATAAAACTTTCACGAAAGGAATGGTCTTCGATATCAACTCTTGCACCTTACGATCCAGTATCTCTACAGGCTGCTCTCTCAACTCTTGCACCTTCCGATCTAGTATCTCTACAGGCTGCTCCACATAGGACAAATCTGGCTAAAACTGCATCAGTTCGTGGCTAATTACGTGTGTTGGTTCTCGAACATACCTTCTCAACATTGATACATGGAAAACTGGGTGCACTCCTGTCAAGGATGGTGGCAAAGCTTGCTGGTATGCCACATTCCTCATCTTCCTCAATACCTCAAAGGGTCCAATGCATCTAGGATTCAACTTACCTCTCTTCCCAAATCTCACTACACCCTTGGTTGGTGACACCTTGAGAAATACATGATCTCCCACCTCAAAAGCCAAGTCCTTCCTCCTCGAATCCGCATAACTCTTTTGAAGATCTTGTGCTGTCTTCAATCTTTGCATAATCAACTGGATTTTCGCCGATGTTTCCTACACCACTTCTGGCCCAACCAAATGTCGATCTCCTGCTTCTTCCCAACACAATGGGGATCTACAAGGTCTCCCATACAAAGCTTAAAATGGCGCAATACCTATACTTGAGTGTAAACTATTATTGTATGCAAATTCCATAAGAGCTAGATGGCGTTCCCAATCTCCCCTCCAATCAAGAACACAAGCCCTAAGCATATCCTCCAACATCTGAATAGTCCTCTCAGACTATCCATCTGTTTGTGGATGAAATGTTAAACTCAACTTCAATTGAATGCCAAAAGCTTATTGCAAACTCTACCAAAATCTAGATGTAAATCTCGGATCACGATCTGAGATAATCGACTTTGGAATACCATGCAACGTCACAATACTATCAATGTATAGCCTAGCCAAACTCTCTATGGACTGCTTCTTCTTCATAGCAAGAAAATGAGCACTCTTCGAGAACCTATCAACAATTACCCATATAGAGTCATTCCCTCTAGCTGATCTAGGCAATCCAGTCATAAAGTCCTTAGTTATCTGCTCTCATTTCCATTGAGGAATATCCAGTTTCTGTATCAAGTCTGAAGGTCGCTGATGCTCTGCCTTTACTTGCTGACATATTAAACATTTAGCTACAACATCCGCCACATCCTGTTTCATTTTGGACCACCAAAAAGAACGCTTCAGATCCTGATACATCTTCCCACTACCTGGGTGAATAGAAAACTGCGACCTATGTGCTTCCTCCAAAATCTCCTTTCACTGATCCACATCATTAGGGACACATACTTGATGATTCAAACGAAACACACCATCTTCATCTCTAACTATGCCAGATTTCCCAACCAACTCCTACAATAGTGGATCATCTTTCTGCAAAGCAAGAACCCTGTCATGCACAAAAGATCTAATGGTCAACTGAGCTAAGAACATGCTGCACAATTGTGGCTCTAGAATGACCAATGATCCTGTTGCATCTTCCAACATCTTCCAGTCTTGCCGCATCATTTGCCACTTCCTACTTAATGCATCTGCCACCACATTGGATTTACTTCAGTTGTAAGTAAGCTCAAAATCATAGTCTTTTAGAAATTCAATCCATCTCTGTTGCCTCAAATTTAACTCTTTCTGGGAGAATAGATATTTAAGGCTCTTGTGGTCAGAGAAAAGTTCAAATCTCACTCCATACAAATAGTGCCTCCATATTTTCAAAGCAAAGACTACTGTCGCCAGCTCCAAATCATGAGTTGGATAATTACGCTCATGCTCCTTAAGTTGCCTAGAAGCATATGCAACAACTCTTCCACCGTGCATTAGAACACAGCCAAGCCCAATCTTCGAAGCATTCGTGTAGATAAAAAAAGGATCCACACCAATGGGCAACACAAGCACTGGCGCTGTAGTCAATCAAGTCTTCAGCTCCTAGAAACTTCTTTCACAAGCTTTCGTCCACTCGAACTTAACTCCCTTCCTCGTCAGTCTTGTCAAGGTAGCCGCAATAGAAGAGAATCCCTTAATGAACCTTCTATAGTAACCAGCTAAGCCAAGAAAACTCTTGATATCGGCAGATGATCTGGGTGTCTCCCAATCAAGGACAGGTTCCACTATTGCCGGGTCCACAGAAATACCATCTCCAGAAATAACATGCCCCAATAAGTAAACCTCCTTCATCTAGAAATTGCACTTACTGAATTTAGCATATAGTTTGTGCGCTCTTAAGACTTCAAGTACAATCTTCAAATGCTCCCTATGAGTCTCCTCATCAGGTGATTAGATCAACACATCATCAATAAAAACCACATCAAAAGAGTCAAGATACTGTCGGAAAACCCTGTTCATCAAGTCCATGAAAATCGCGGGAGCATTCGTCAACCCAAATGGGAAGACAAGGAATTCATAGTGGTCATATCTCGTCCTAAAAGCTGTTTTAGAGGAATCCTCCAGCTTGATTCGGAGTTGATGATAGTCAGAATGAAGATCAGTCTTAGAAAACACAGAAGGTCCATGCAACTAGTCAAACAAGTCATCAATACAAGGCAAAGGATACTTGTTCTTAATAGTCACCTGATTTAGCTTGCAGTAGTCAATGCATAGCCTCATTGAACCATCCTTCTTCTTCACAAAAAGTACAGGTTCTCCCCAAGGTGATACACCTGGCCGGATAAAACCCTTGCCTAGCAATTCCTACAGTTGCTTCCGCAATTCCGCTGGTGCCATACGGTCAGGAGTAATAGATATAGGTGCAGTACCAGGTACTAACTCAATACCAAACTCAATCTCCCTTGTAGGGGGCAAACCAGACAAGTCCTCGAGAAAAACATCACTGAAATCTCAGACAATCTCAATATCTTCCACAGTCAAAGCCTTCTTCGAATCTTTAGATATCACCATGCTAACAAGAAAACCACTACAACCCTTGATCAACATCCGGGTTGCCTTCAGGGCTGAAATCAGAAACTTACCCATCATGTTCTTCGGTAAAGGATGGAAAAACTCATCTTCACCGGGAATTCGGAAAATAATGATCTTCTTCCTACAATCCATAAGGGCATAATGCTCCTCGAGCCAGTCTAAGCCCAAAATAGCTTCATAGCCCTTCATCTTCAACAGATAAAAGCTACCAGGCAAATCTCGCTCTTCTATACTCACATGAAGAGAAGAAAAGCATTGCCTAGTTAACATAGTTCCGGCTGTAGTATGAACAGATAACGAAACCTCCAATACCTCACGAACCAAATCACTCTCCTTCATCAAGACCTTGGCGAACGTCTCAGAGACAAAGCTATGCGTAGCACTAGTATTAAATAAAACACAAGCATGCATACCCATAATCAAAACCGTACCTTCCGTGACGTGCTTTGCCAACTCAGCCTCATCTCTCACCAAAGCAAACACTCGAGCCTGAGCCCTCAGTTTCCCTACTGCTCTCAGTGCTGGTCTAGCTATTGCTGGTGCGCCTGCCGCTGTAGACTGTTGTGCCATCTTTGGACAATCACGGATCTTGTGGTTCTTGTCACCACACCTCAAGCATCTACCAGAAGTCACCCAACAAACATCTCCTCCGTGACACTTCCCACACTGAGAACACAAAGTCTTCTCCACAACAGTGCTACTGCTCGTAGTCGGTGCAGCCACTCTCGCTGGTGCCACTGCCCAGGGCGGAAACACTGGGGTCTTCTTCTTCCTGTCCTGCTGCTGAAACGCTGATCCAGGCCTCTTCAAAGAAGCCCTCTTCTCCTCCAGATATACCTCCATCTCGGCTTCCTGCATGCATGCTGCTGACAATGCCTCCTCCATCGATCGATGCCTGAATGCTACTAGTTAGTCCTCAAGGACAGCTTCAACCCCAAGATAAATTTCTTCACTTTCCTTCGCTCATCATCCACTATGTGAGGTGCATACTTTGACAACTCTGCGAATCTAGCCTCGTACTCTAGTACACTCATTGACCCTTGGGTCAATGTCAAGAACTCCTGCACCATGCGATCCTACACATGCTCTAGAATATATTTCGCTCTGAACAGGCGAACAAACTCAGTCCATGCAACCTCAACAGCTCCATCCCCGAACTATGTGCGTAGTATTGACGACCACCACACATCGGCATGCTCCTGCAAAAGAAGGTAGGTAATCTAAAGGTGTACAAGGAACAACACACAAAACACTTCTAGAATTTTCATTACCTACAACATATAGGTGGCTAATGTCACTCCCTCCTTTTTTGCACATCTTATAGCATGAAAGATCTTCTCCGTCTCTCACAGCCAACTCTCCACCATAATTCGATCACTCTCCCCCTTAAAGAAAGGTGGGGTCATCCGCCTGAATCGCTCCATCATCGAGACACCTCCAAGGCCTGCCTCGTTAGCAGGTGCCTGCGCCTACATTCACGTCGAGTTCTTAGTTGGATTCTTCAATTCAACAACTTGGTAACACTTCCTAAGTACCAACCTAAGCCTGCACTTGCGCTTGCAAAGCAGCTGCCGTCTGTGCCTGGGTCTGCATTGCGTGCACAAGTCCTTGCATCAAGGCTCCATAGTCCACAAGTGGTGGTGGGGGTGGTAAAGGTACGCCTGTCTGATCAGGCGCCTACTGAGCTGGAGCCTACGAACCTCCCGCTGACTCATCACCTCGAGCCGAGCTTGGTCCTCTACGACCACGGGTAGTCATAGTCTGCAAAACAAGCATTTATTATAATAACCTATTATTCTACATAAATCTTGGACTAATTCTTTATGTAGACTTAAGGATATGAACACAGTGTTGATATTTCATTTATGTACATGCTCAACCTGGAATGCTATGATACCAATCTTTGTAACACCCCTCTTAGACCCAGTACAGTTGTTCCAACTCACATTGGATCCAATAGAGGTATTACAGTGGAAAATATCTAACAATAAATGGTTCAAATTGTGATATACATAAATGACAATTTAAATTCCAACAAGTTGTAACAGAATATGGAACTAAATTTTCAATCAAAATTGTATCTAAATACCAAGTCTAAAGCATAAAAGAAGAATTACAATAGTCCAAAGTTATAACAGTTCATAAGTCCAAATAACATAATGCTCAAAGTACAACTTATCTCACATACATAGTCTCTCTCAACACACACACAAAGAAAAGAACTAGGCCTCCACGTCCTCACACTCCGAGTCAGAGTGTATTAACTCCTGAGTTTCCTCAGTCTCTCCTGAAATGTTAATCAAGTGTGAGTCTAATAGACCCAGCAAGCAACAAGGAAAGACAGTTCAATATTTATCATATACTAAATTTTAAAACATGCTAGGATATTTCTTTTCTTATCTTTGATAGCATATAGCTCTTCCTATTAACATGCTCTAATTCATTTGGCAATCACTGTCACGCCCCTCCAATTTAGCAGCGGAATAAATCGGAGGGAGACGCGAACAACGAGTATGGTAACGACAATTGTGCATACATTCGCAAACATCAGAGCATCTAATGAACAATAATTGGAATAAACTCTTTATTTCATTATAAAATCACTAAGACTATTACAACCACTAATTCAGAGCCACACATAAGGCTTAATGACATCATTACATTGAAAAGAAATCTAAAACAATCACTACTAGACTCCATGGTGCTAGGGTAAGTTCGTCATTTGACTCCAGGTCACTCATCACTCGGGTCCTGTCCCATTGGTGTGTGTAACGTCATTGTCCGACTTACCTGAGACACAATAACAAATAACGAAGGGTGAGCGATAACGCCTAGTAGGACTTAAATCTCAGGATCAAGCATGCTTTAAGTGATTAATGTCTTATAAAGCAGGATAACTAGAGAGAGTAACGAGAAACATATAGAAAGTACTGGTACACGGTAACGAGAAATAATAGCACAATGCACGAGAGTATAGCACGACAAGTGTTGATATCGGATTGGCCGTATAATAAGATAACAAGTAAAGTTGCACAACAGTGCACAAGTCACGATAGCAAGTGTTGGTCGATATTCTTTCAACCACGAGATGCAAGTAAACCAATAATTGACTGTTTGATTAATTGATTGCCATAGATCAAATCTTGCATGTTCATGCGTTAGGTGTATGACATCACCCAGATCATTAGACCCTTGCGAGTTATAGCCTTTCAGGTGCTCCTCCCAAGGACTAGATCGGGCCCTTATAATGTTGCCTAGCATAGTCATGTTTTTTTATCGTAGACAATCAATCATTTAATGGCCAAATAGAGAGTACCAAGAAATAGATGAGATCACTAGATGAATAGACGAGATAGTAGAGTGAACGTGAATAGATGAGCGAGTCGAGTATAGATGAGATCTACGGGACAATGCATGTAACTTTTCGAGTAACAAGCGATAGTAACAGTTGCACAACACGCGCACATGGTGTTGGCAGTCAGGTGGAACTCACGACCCTATCACTGGCCTTGTTATGCACAGGTCCAGAGGTTCGGCGTGATTTAAGATGAGAGTGAATCTCTAATAGCCGTTTGGATCATATAGATCCCTAAAGGGTATCATAGGTATTAGGGTACAACCGGCTTGTCGACCATGTGGGAATCCATGATCAGAGGAGACTTACAGAGGCCTTGTGCAAGAGTTCACTAGTCCGGAGAAAGGAATATCTGACGGAGAGTTCACCACAAGCCAAGTAAAGTGTGTATATAAAATAGGTGCTCGACGTTCTAGAGGAATTCTAGAGCAGTGGAGCATCAATATCGGTATATAAACAATGCAAGAAACGAATACAAGTCCTTTAAAATAGGGCAATTAATATGCTTTATTGCAATACATTATGAGATATTTTCTGCAAGATTTCAGCCACATATGGATGGTTCATGTGTGTGCATGTGTAAGAGAAATCATAGCAAGAAATAAGTCATGAATATGTATTTTAAATCATTCAATGTAGCTCCATTTTTTTTAAAAACAAGTTTTTACTGGGGGTATAACTGTAAAAAGGTGTAAGGATTATTTAGAAAGTGACAGAAATATTTTTATGGGTTTTTCACCAAAATTCCTGTGAAGGCGACATAGGGTTGTAAGGATTGCAACAGGTACCAGGCAGAACGCGACAGGGCCTAAAAAGGATCGCGACATGGCTTGCAGATCGGGTTCTGAGAAAGCGACGGCTTACCTGTCGCCTTCTTGATCGCGACAGGTAGGATGTCGCATCGGAGCCCATAAAGCGACATATCGAGGTGTCACCTTCTAGTTGTCTGCGCCTGACTCTGACAGGAGTCAGACCAGACATTGGATTGCGGACCAGGGATATCAATTATTGATACAGGGTCGTTCAAAAAATCATAACTAAATATATATGCGATGAAAAATCATGAAATCAGTGGCAAATGAAACCAGACATGCGAGAGTACTTCCAGTAAATAGGGATTCGAGAGAAAGCATGGTTTGAACATGGTTTGAGAATGAACAAGAACGAGTAACATAGAACACGACACAGGGAGCAAGATGGATTTAATTCGAGTAACATGCTCAACAGAAATTAGGGCTTACAGGGTCAAAAGATCCCTAGCAAGATCAAGTATTTACAATAAAAATTTCATAGCATGGGATCAAGTATACAAGGAGATATGGATTTAACATGATGTCTCGGGGTTATCATGTTTACAGAACTTCAAAAATTAAGAACAAAAGATAGGATGGATGGAAAAATATAAAACTTGGGGGTTTTCTTCAAGAGGGTAGGAAGAACCTACAGACGAAATTTTAGAATTTTAGCTTGTGAGAATGCCTACCTTGACTCGATTTTCTCTTCTAGGGCTAGAACTTGAAGAACGAGGAAGAAGCTCCAAGAACTCCTTCTCCCCATGAGATCCTCTCCTCCTTGACCTCTTCTCCTCGTCCAACAACCTTTGGCAACGAGCTAGGGTCGGCCAAGAGGATTTAAGAGATTTATGTAAACACAAGTTCCTATTCCTACTACTACTCAAATTCCTCTTAATTCCGAGATTTCCTAACTCCACCTTTCCTCTATTGCTTTCCAATCTCTAATTGGGTTAGGATAGTATCTAAATTCGTGCTAGACTATATGGGGTAGGTTTAGGAATCCAATTCCAACTCTAATTGCCACTTTTATTGCTTTAATAACCCCTTTCCAATTATAATATAATTAAACTCCGAAATTAGGGTATTTCCTATTATTCTTATTTTAAAAATCTCTATTATGGCCCAATAAATTTTATATGGTCCATTTATCAAAGCCCATTATTTATTAGAATTTATCTTATAGGTTTTCCCTTTTTAATTAGGGAATAATAGAGTTATGAATTTTATTACCTTTTTCTTACTTGAATTTATTGATGGGCAATGAGAGGTCCATTGGTCCAAACCCGATAATGGTTAATCATCACATGATGTTGGAAGTCTCTCCAACATGATCGTTTAGTTTATGAGCACGTTATTTTTCCGTGTTAACGGTTTTCCGACTTAGTTTCCTAATTTGGATAATTAGTCACATTGTGACGTACTCTTAGCCAATCGGATTTTTTGTTGCACGAATTTCTTCATGGAACACTTAGGGATATTATTTGGGGTTGATTTATAATTTTTACGGAATTTTCCGGTGTATTCTTGCACATACAATAATGGTACGTATGTTTCTATTATTTCAATTTAAAGAAATTATTATTTTGAATTTTTAAGTATTTAATTTTTTTTCTGGGTTGCTACAATCACTCTTTACACGGCATGGTTATTTATCATGTAGAATAAAACAATTTCATATAACATGTGGTTTACATCTCCTAATAAAATAAATGATTTAAACATTCTCATGGGGCATGGCATATAGTCAAAGTCTTATAATATGTGTTCAATGTCATGTAGCATGTAATCAATTTCAAGTAGCATGTAATCCATATCATCTAACATGTAGTTCATATCTTGTAGCATGTAGTCAATTATCATATAGCATGTAGTCAAATAACATGTAACATGTAGTTCATTTGTGTAGCAACCTAGATTTTTTGAAAAATAAAAAATTAATAATAATAATAATAAAAGCAATTAGAAAATCAAATAAAAGGGAATTAAATAAAACCCATTAAATGAAAAGAAGTAATGGACTTTGTTAAATGGACCCATTAGAAATTTATGGGCCAAATTAGAGATTTTTAAAAGAGAAATAATAGGAAAATATCCTAAATTCGTAACTAAATTATTACTTAAATAGAAAAGGAGTATTTAATACATTAAAAAGCTAATTTGAGTTAGATTTGGATTCCTAAACCTACCCTAATAGGTTGGCCACGAATTTAGATCCCAACCTAACCCAAATTGGGATTGGTATGCTTAGAAAGAAGAGAGAAATATGAAATCCCAAAATTAAATAGGAATTTGAGTCCTATTAGGAAATAGGAACCCAAGAGACATAAATACTCTCTTAAACCTCCATAGACAGCCCTAGCTCGTTGCCAAGGGTTTCTGGACCAGGATGAGAGGCCAAGGAGGAGGAGAACTCGTGGGGAGAAGGAGCTCTCAAGCCATCAACCCCGTTTTCAAGTTCTATCCCTAGAAGAGGAAATCGTCCAAAGGTAGGCATTCTCATGAGCAAAACTAAATTAATTTCATTTGTAGGTTGATCTAAACCTTAGGAATCAAAGCCGTCTTGTCTCATATTTTTCCCTCGAGCAAAACTTTTGTTCTAAATTTTCAAATTCCTGTGAACTTCATGACCCCGAACCCTTTTCTTAAATTCATATCTTCATGCATACTCATCCTCATGCCATGAGATTTCTATTGAAAGAACTGAAGGATGTTAGGCGTCGTTTGCCCCTAAAAGCCCTAATTTTCATCCACCCTACATCGTGAATAAATCTTTTACCATAACTGTGTACTGTTCCATGTTCTTCGTGAAGTATCATGATTAAACCATGCTAAAAACATGTCTATTTTCAAATTCCTATTTACTGTAAGTACCCATGCATGTCTAGATCAATTCGCAACTAGTTTCATGATTTTTCATCGCTTGTACAATTAGTTATGATTTTCTGAATCACCCTGTGTCAAATAGGGTAAGTTCTGGCCCGCAATCCAATGTAATGCCTTTTCCCTGTCAGACTCGGGCGCAGACCATGTGAACGCGATGGCCCGATAGGCCGCGTTCATAGGGCCATCACGACAGAGCCTTCCATCGCGATCTGATCGCGACAGGGCCTGACGTCGTGATCTGCTACCCGATCTGACGAGCCCGTTGCGAACTTCAAACGACCCCGTCGCGATCTGTCTGCCTGAACTGATGAGACCGTCACGACCTATACAAGACCTGATCTCGATCTCAGTTGACCCCGTCGCGACCCTCATTAGGGTACGTCGCGATCTGGGTTTTTACATGAAACCCCCTGTCTCAGCAAGTCTTGACTATCTACAGTGTTTGTACCCTTTCTTAACAGTCATAAACACAGTAAAAATACCTGTTTTAAACTGAACACTTTTGTATGATTTTAAAAGACATACACATGACTTGTTTCTTGCTATGATTTCATGATACATGCACACACTTTGAACCATCCAATTATGGCTTAACTTTGCATGTACTTAACTCATAATACATCTGGTAATTTATGTAATTAAATTGCCATATTTCAATATATACTTGTCTACGTTTTCTCACACTGTTTTGGGAATACCGTTATCGACGCTCCACTGTTCTAGAATTCTTCTAGAACGTCGAGCACTTGTTTCTATATACACACTCTCTTGACTTGGACGAACTCTCCGTCGGATACTCCTTCTACATGACTAGTGAGTCTTTGTTCAAGGCCTCTGTAAGTCTCCTTTGTCCATGGATTCCCACATGGTCGACGAGCCGGTTGTACCCTAACACCTATTACACCATTTAGTGATCAACATGATCCAAACGGCTATTAGAAGTTTGCTCTTATCTTGAATCACGCCGGACCTCTGGACCTATGCTTAACATGGCCAGTGGTAGGGTCGTGAGTTCCACCTGACTGCCAACACCAAGTGCGCGTGTTGTGCAACTGTTACTATCGCATGTTTACTCGACGTGTTATGTGCAATGTCCACTAGCTCTCATCTATACTCTACTCACTCATCTATTCACGTTCACTCTACTATCTCGTCTATTCATCTAGTACTCTCATCTATTTCTTAGTACTCTATATTGGCCATTGACTGATTGTCTAAAGATAAACAATATAACCAATGCCTGGCAATATATAAAGGGCCTGATCTGATCCTGGGATGTGCGCCCGAAAGTGCTAGTGCCCATGGGAGTTAAATGATCAGAGTGTTTAAAATTACACTCGAGTGCTATCTATCTCGACTATCTAAATGACAATCAAAAGAGTTATGTTCTCTCGTTGTCTATTGACAAAAAGTGCTAACTATACCTGTTGTGCTATTGCTATACTTTGTGTTATTTGTGCTATGGCCATCTTGCTATTTGTGCTATACTCGACTCTCGTGCTATATTTGGAAACTTGTGCTATTTCGTTCACATGCTATCATGCTATCTCTCACGTTACTTGACTCACTCGCTCTATCATTAGTTATTCTGCATTTTAATACATTAATCATTTGAAACCTACTTTACTATTGAGATTTAAGTCCTACTGAGTGTTATCGCTCACCCTGCGTTATTTGTCGTTGTGTTCTCAGGTGAGACCGAGGATGAACTATACACTCAAAAGGACGGGAATGACCAGGAGTGATGTTATGAGCACCCTAATGTCATAGTACTATGTTAGAGTTATAGTAGTAGTTTGAGTTTAGTCTTTTACTTACTTCAATGTAATTGGGCCCTACAGAGTGGCTCTGATATTAGTGGTTGTAACTAGACATTTGAAAGTTATTAATGAAAAGAATTTTCTTTAGTATTATTCATTGTGCAATACTTTGATGTCTAGTACTTGCTTTGTACCCGTTTACTTGCAACTGCCTCGCGTTCCGATATTCCGCGTGGGGGCGTAACAATTTGTCATGTAGCATGTAGATCATATATGTAAGAATAGTTGCCAAGACATAGCCCCACTATTAATAGAGATCATGTAGAGAAACATTTACTCATCACCTAGGTAAAACAGTGATGAAGTCTTGGTTATTGCGCAATACCAGGGAAAACCCTTCCCACCTTAACCAATAGAACATGTCTACCTCCAGGATTTCAATCCATTGCCCACGGATTCATGTACGTGAACCATTACCATAGGGGCATTCCATGGTGTAGTTCCATGTAGGTATCTCTATAATAGCAATGTCTTATTGGCCATATTATTTCAGAAATATAATATATATGTTTTCATGCAACTATGAAATTACTTCATGCAATTCATAAATTCATGCATAACTAGCTAAACTATAATGAAAGTTTACATAATACATTTTCTCTCTTCTGAAGTCATTATTCTACTGTGTAACAGTAACCTAACATGACACTACCTATACTGATTTCATCATGGTTTATCATTCATGCTCTTTTCTCCATTAATTGATTTCTATACACATTCTTTCCATTCTGAAAATCATAAAAGTGTGTACAGTTCTCAGAAAATTACAAAATTTTGCAATAAATTCTAATTCTAATCATGTTTCGCACATGTAAATTGTAATTTTTTGAGTTCTGTATCATTTCTGACGATTAATTCTCATAAACTTGAACTATTTAACATAGTACAACAGTGAAAGGATCATGCAATTTACTGTGTAAAAACTGAGCACAATGGGTCTGAAATTTCATCCAACAGTAGTACGAATCCCAGTTAAAACATCACAACATGGATCAGCTTGTAACCATTTCATTTTCTATTTAATTAAACAAAGAAAATGCTTTAGAATATTACACAAAATCCATACATCATTACCATGATTTTCCTGCTGCGTAACAGTAACAATCATATATGACAGAGTCTAACCGAACACCCTACTCATGCATAGTTTACAGAATATCTACAGAAATCAGAATCTTGGTAGAAAATAGCACTGATGAACTTAACGGCAAGGTATGCTGTCGTTTACATAGGTTAACGTCAACATACCATGACGTTAATATCAGTTGACGGCGGCACATAGCGCCGTTAATATATATAGCAGTCCAAAAGCTTGACGTTTACATGAATTAAACGGCGGTCGATGTTGACGTTTAGTTCATCAGACCAGAAAACGCAGAAAACCGCACATGGAATGACAAAACTTTAATCCTTTCCCACATTTTATTTCATGGATTTAAAAATCTGTAAAAATTGTAAATCTAAAGAATGTAGTATCCTAAACTGTTCCCCCATGCTACTTGCCTCTAGCCCTCCTTTTGGAGTCACGAGAAAAGATTTGAAGATGCCCACCTTGGTCACAAGGTAGCCCTCTTCCACCGTCTTCAAATGCTTGATCCGACCTCCAGAACTGCAATCACGCCTGGAGAACCTTTTGTTCACGATCCTTGTAGTTCTCCCTTGGTCCAACTTGCTTCAGATTGCACGAACACTGCACTGCAACCCTTCCTTCAGCCCTCTTTTCTCAACTCCGAAACAATGCCAAAAACTCCTCCCCAAAGGACAAACCGAGGTCTTATAAGGATTCCTACGGATTACCCAAGCTTTAATCTTGGCCCTTGACCCAAAAACGCCCCAATCTTCCAATTAAATGCATTAGAAACGACCGGCATTTTCTCCCCAGAATGGTAATAACAAAAACTGGCAAGTCAAGTTAACGTTAACCCCTGTTGTCGTCAACCATGAGGTAGACGTCCATCGATCATGTCGTCAACTTATTTGCCCGAAAAACCAAATATTCAAGAAAATTATAAACGACACAATCCCCTGTCGTTAACAGACAGTAGACGACAATCGATCATGCCGCTAACTGTAGTCAACGTCAGTAGATATTGACATCTAGTTCATCAAAGTTATAGTATACTGTTAAATGCAGAAAACACATACACAATTGCACCATTCAGTCTAGCAAAAAAAAACTAGGGTACTACACATGAAGTCCAAGATCACCATAGCTTCCCCACTTGGCTCGAAATCTAAGCTCACACACCACCTACCAAATTTTGAAACCATGATTGGAGGGCACAATCTCCCCGCCAATCTCATCTGTTTAGATATGAAGGGCTATGATGCCATATTGGGTGTCGATTAGTTGATCGAATATGATGTCAAAGTAAATTGTCGTCATAAGAGGGTCACCTTTAAAAGATCAAACCTTCCAACTCGTTCACTACTTGGCACCCGCTATCATAAACACCCCATTCTGATATCCTCTCTAAAGGCTTCGAAGTTGATCAAGTAGGGTTGTGATGCTTTCCTAGTTTTGGCCATGGCGACGGAAAAGAAGAAACCAACTCTAGAAGACATTCCCATAGCCAAAAACTAACATGATGTATTTCCCTGCATCGATGAGCTGTTCGATCAGATCTCCGGTGCACAGTACTTCTCCAAGATAAATCTAAGATCAGGCTACCATCAACTGAGGATCAAGGAAGAGGATATACACAAGTCAGTATTTTGGAGTGGATATGGTCACTACAAGTTCGTGGTTATGCCTTTTGGCTTAACAAATACTCCAGCGGCCTTTATGCAACTTATGAACAATATCTAGAGGCCATACCTAGACCGGTCCGTAGTAGTATTCATTGATGCTATCCTTTGTAAGGCCGTTGATTTTCATCTTTGGGTGATTGCTTATGTATATATGTAAATATGTATATATGATGTATACTTGTATTGTGCACATTATTTATTTAAATTACATTGCATGAATAAGTATTATTTAAAGTATGCATTGTAAACTACATGTATAGTTGTATGGTATATGTATATGTATAAGGTTTTCAGTATTTTAAGTTCTATCTTGATGAACTGTTGGCGTCAACATGAGTTGACGTCGATAATGAGTCAGCGGCCACATCGATGGACGCCAACTCCGAATTGGCGGCCTGTGATGTTGACGCTAACCTCCCAGATCTGTTGCAATTTCAGATCCAAAAACGCCCCGAAATTTTTGCCCCTTGTTATGGTAACTGTTCTCCAACGGTAACCCAGCCTTACACAATTACGTCTCCGACCCCCTAGATCTATAAAACACCCCATCTCCGGCCAGATCTAACCCTTTTTGACTCTTTTGTCAAAAACCCTATTTTTTGTGCAAAACCTGTTCTTGGAACCCCTTGATCCGGCGACTGGAGGCTTCATCCGACGTTCTACAACGACTGGAGAGGACTCTAAACATCCGGGAACGACTTCCCCACACTGGTGTGCAAAGGAGATCAACACAGAACCCGGATCAAGAGAGAGTTGAGGACTCTTTGGCTCAGGCCGAGGAGGGCTTCTCCAGCTTAAATGATTGCTTGTGGATTTTCCAAGAGGCGAGTAACCCTTCTACATCATTCTTACGTGCGTCTAGTAGGTCCTAGGTATTTTCTAGATTTTTATTCGTGTCCTAGAACCCCAATTTCACCATATTTCTTGCGTTCAGTCTGTGTTTTGCATAGAAAGTAACTTAATGGCAGGATCTCTTGCCATTAATATCTTCAGTTGGCGGCACACTTTGTTGCCGTTAACCTGATAGACGGCCACCTGCATGCCGTTGAGTTCGCCAGACTGCAACAGTGTGCATGTTTGACCTATATGATCTAATTTTCGGGATTTTTGCATAAGGATATACGGTAAATTTTATATGATATGTAAATATCTATGTTGGATCATGTTGTGAGATTTCATGAATTTTGGTGGAAATTTTCAATTATTAGAAATTTCTGAATTGTCTGGCTAACAGGTTTTAATGTTATAAAATTTCGTTTGTTCAATGTATGTGGAATCCAAGTGTCATAAAATTTCTATGAAATGTTTGTGGGTTTCAGTTCATGCAGTAGAAAGTTGGGAAATTTCTGACATCTATGTAAATTATTACATTTTATGAATGGTAAAACAGTAAGCATGTTTTGTTAGTGTAGAAATTCAGATAAATAGTGTGGAAACAGTTAAATTCCTAAAAATTGACATATGTTTAGGACTTTCAATACTCATGTGTAGAATTAGTTGTGGGTATGAACAATGAAAAATCCATGCTAGTTTGACTATGTTTACCTTGTATAATACCACTATTAGAATTTTCATAATTTTGTATGTAATTTACAAAAATACGAAATTTGGTATACATGATGGGTAACCAGTAAGAAGTTTGTGGTTAAATTTTCGTACTAAAACGATGACAGTAACTACATATGTTGGTTTTATGTGAGTATTGATCAATTAATACATGTTAATATGGTTGTTAATAAAATCTGCTAATTTCAGCATGATTAGACTTGTTTTGAATCTATTAATAATGAGAACAATAGTACCATGCTAGGTAATACTGAAGTATGTAAATGTGTGAGCATGAAATGGATGTGTTAAAATTGTGTATTAAGTGTGTGTTAAAAGTTTAGAAAAATGTGTAAATGTGCCAATGGGTGACACTGCTACCTTAGAGGGCTGTGGAACTGCACTGTGGTAAAGTCCCCAAGGGAAGGTTCATAGTGTGTGATATCCCATGGGCATTGGGATGAAATCCTGGAGGCGGATAAGTACCGCTGGTTAGGGTGGAGAGTGTCTTTTGTAAAATGATTATGAATCAAGGGAATAGCATGTATGTGAGATTATGAATCAAGGGAATAGCATGTAAAATGATAATTCCTTATATGAATGTGATATATCTATATCAAAAATAGCAAGCTATTCATGTGTATAGATGTGTTATCCATGTGAAAATGATCATAGAATCCATGCTAGGAATGTCTTTTGTAAAATGTGTAAACTCCATATTTAAAAAGGGTTATAGTCTTCGAATATAAATGTGATTAAATGAGACTTAGTTTAGAAAGCATTTGATAGGTTTTAAATCATTGTAAAAATTGTTATGAGTCATTTATCATGTGTGGCATGTGTAAAAATCATGTTTAGGTTTTCTTGAAACTTTTATCAAAGTCCATACTTATGTGATATCCGGTAGCATGAGAATGTGAAAAGTCATTTGATGTATGTATGTTTAGTGTGGTTGGAGTTACTTGTTGAGTTCTTTTGGACTCACTCTTGCTTCGGCATACAGGTGCAGACATTTCTACTTCTTCCGATGAGATCGTTAAGAGCGATTCGGAGCGGGAGTAGGAGACTTTTGTCTTGGATTTGGCATTGTACTTTCTTTCTTTCATAGTATATAATAAAGGAGAATTTTGTAATTCAGCTTAGACAATGTGGACAATGTATTTTCATTCCTTAGCTATTAATAGTTTAGTTTTCTTTTCCTCTATATGAACTGTGAATAGAATGTGGATGATGGAATAAGAAATTACATTTGGCTCTTTCGTTTCCGCTGTTATGTGTTATATTTGTGTACATTTCAGTCTATCGATTTTGTTGGGTAAATGTCCTATGTAGCGGCGTTCATTATACCGATGTGGGTTGGTGTAACCGTACCGGTATAAGGAGGGTCATTACAGAGATTGGTATCAGAGCGTTCAGGCTGAAATTGTACATAAATATACACATACCATTATCTTCGATGTATGCTAAGTCTGTGTAGATTGTCCACATATAAATAGTTAGAAATTAGATAATCTAGTTCTAAATTGTGATTAAATCATTTTGCAGGCTATGGCTTCGCGAGGTAGGCGTGGTGTTCCTGCTCGTGAGGGTGAGCAGAGGAGAGATGAGCCTCGGCGTGAGGATCAGGGTGAGCAACAGGCCCCAGCTCCCCAGGGTCTTGTACTTCCTACACCGCCACCAGTAGATTATGGAGTGTTCATGCAGGGTTTAGTGCAGGCCATGCAAACACAGGCCCACACCCAGGCTGCACTACAGGCTCAGTTGGAGGCTCAGCAGGCTCAGGTTAGAATGATAGATAAAGTAGTCTATTTTACTTGATGATCTGATTATTATAGTTCTATGCTATATGTGTTGCTTATGATAGTTGCTGTAGCAGGCTCAGGTACCAGTTCCCCAGGCTCAGGACCATGGTGGACCCTCCATCATGGAACGGTTCAAGAGGATGTCGCTACCCTCTTTTAAGGGGGAGAGCGATCCACTACTTGCTGAGAGCTGGATGAGGGAGATTGAGAAAATCTTCCGGGCTATTAGGTGCGCTGAGGATGACAAAGTCACTTTAGCCACCTATATGCTACAGGTGTTTGTAAATTAATTCGGTGGTTATTTCTTTAAGTATAGATTATGTTGGTTGTTCCTTATGGGTGGCTTTGGCAGGAGTGAGCCGACGTGTGGTGGTCATCGTTACTTCGTACCCGATTCTAGGATGGTGTTGTAGAGGTGTCTTGGGACGAGTTCGTGAGACTCTTCCGAGCCAAGTTTGTTCCGGAGCACATCCAGGACAAGATAGAGTAGGAGTTCCTTTCGCTGACTCAGGGCTCCATGACCGTACTGGAGTAAGAGGCCAGGTTTGCAGAATTATCGAAGTATGCCCCTCATATAGGGCGAAAAAGTTCGTGATGGGTCTGAGACCATCACTGAGGACAAGGTTGGTGGCTTTTGACCATCGTACCCTCGAGCAGGCGCTCAGCGCAGCGTGTCGTCAGGAGGGAGAGATGGAGCAGTACCTAGAGGAGAATAAGGTTTCTCAGAAGAGGCCCGCGGCTCCTTTTCAAGGGCAGGATAGGAAGAAAGTAGCTTTTCAGTCACCGCAGCGTCTCGTGGCATGGGGAAGCAGTCAGGTATCTTCTCAGCGTTCCCCTAGTGGCAAGAAGGAGTGTCCTCATTACGGGAGGACACACGGTGGTACGGAATGTTGGAAGTTGGCGGGGAAGTGCTTGAAGTGCGGGAGCAGCGAGCACAAGATCAAGGATTGTCCCAGACATCAGCAGGGAGTCCAACGTGGAGCGACCCCACCACCACCAGCAGCAGCAGCGCGAGCGACAGGACGACCACGGAGACCCCGAGCCCCAGCTCGAGTGTTTGCATTAGCTCGTGAGAACGCCGTGCAGGCGGAGCATGTTACCGAAGGTACGGTTTTGTTCTTAGGTATGTATGCTCGGGTTTTGTTTGATACGGGTGCTACTCACTCGTTCATTTTTGAGCATTTTGCTAGGCAGTTGGCCTTAGAGTCAGGACTAGAGTCTGAGGAGTTAGAGGTCCCTTTGTCTGTGCACACACCCGCAGGTACGGTATCGACCATGAAGTGTATTTCGTCTTTACCGGTGTGTATTGATGATAGAGTCTTGGAATGGTGTTTCTTCTTGCTTAAGATGAAGGACTACAATGCTATTCTTGGTCTAGATTGGCTAGAGGAGCACTATGCATTAGTAGATTGTCGTGGGAAGAAGATCGTTTTCCGCATTCCTGGTGAGGGCGAGTTTTCTCATCCATTGCCAAGGAACTCAGCGGGGAATTTTGTCATCTCTGCCATGAGAGCGATGAGAATGGTGAACAAGGTTGTGACACTTTTCTTGCCAACATGGTATTAGTACCCAAGCCTGATGAGTCACCTACTCTTGAAGAGATTGATGTAGTGCGGGAGTTTTCAGATGTCTTTCCCGATGACTTATCTAGTTTGCCACTGGCTAGAGAGATAGAGTTTACTCTAGAGTTGCTTCCAGGCACCTCTCCTATCTCGAAGGCACCTTATCGGATGGCACTTGCGGAATTAGCTGAGCGAAGGAAGCAATTGCAGGATTTGTTAGATAAGGGATTTATTCGCCCTAGTGTTTCCCCTTGGGGCGCACCTATCTTATTCGTGAAGAAGAAGGATGGGTCAGTTAGATTATGCATCGATTATAGAAAGCTAAACTAAGTGACGGTGAAGAACATGTATCCCTTACCTCGGATTGATGATTTGTTTAACCAACTACAAGATGCATCAGTCTTTTCTAAGATTGATTTATAGTCTAGTTATCATCAGTTGAGGATTAGGAGTGAGAATGTGTCCAAGACAGCTTTTAGAACTCGTTATGGACATTACGAGTTTTTGGTCCTTCCTTTTGGTCTGACTAACATCCCTGCAGCGTTCATGGATCTCATGAACAGGGTGTTTCGACCATACCTAGATAGTTTCATCGTAGTTTTCATCGATGACATGTTGGTCTACTCTCCGGATGAGGCCACACATCGTCAGCATTTAAGGGTAGTATTGGAGGTTCTCCGAGATCACAAGCTGTATGCAAAATTCTGCAAGTATGATTTTTGGTTGCGCGAAGTTCATTTCCTTGGGCATGTTATCTCCGGTGCTGGTGTAGCAGTGGATCCAGCAAAAGTCCAGGCTGTTATGGATTGGGAGATTCCCAAGACTCTTTCGGAGATTCGGAGTTTTCTTGGTTTGGCAAGTTATTAACGGCGATTTATTGAGGGATTTTCATCCATCGCCGCCCCGTTGACTCAGCTAACCATGAAGGGAGTAAAGTTTGTTTGGTCCGAGGAGTGTGAGAGTAGTTTTCAATTATTAAAGACTAAGCTCACTTCGGCTCCTGTGTTAGATTTTCCGAGCGGTGTAGAGGGTTTTGCTATCTACACGGATGCATCTCGGATTGGCCTTGGTTGTGTATTGATGCAGCAAGGAAGGGTAGTAGCATATGCTTCTCACCAATTGAAGGAGCATGAGCGAAACTATCCGACTCATGATCTTGAGCTTGCGGCAGTGGTTCATGCACTAAAGATCTGGAGACACTATCTTTATGGTGTCAGATTTGAGGTGTTCACTGACCACAAGAGTTTGAGATATCTTTTCTCCCAAAAGGAATTAAACCTGAGGCAGAGAAGATGGATTGAGTTCCTGAAGGACTATGACTTCGACCTCCAGTATCATCCTGGAAAGGCGAATGTCGTAGCGGATGCCCTTAGTAGGAAGAGGTCATCTCTCCAACAGGATTAGAAGATGTTGGAGGATGCGGGGTGTGCGATGACTGAGTTAGAGCCATTATTGTGCCAGGCTTTTGTAGCTCAGTTGTCTATTAGATCTTCGTTGTTGGATGAGGTGATCGAGCAGCAGAGAGCTGACCCTAGACTCCCAGAGTTAGTGGGCAAGGTAGGCATTACTCGTGATGAGGATGGTGTGATTAGATTCCATCACCGTGTTTGTGTTCCCGATATAGTAGATGTCTGTGAGCATGTTTTAGCGGAGGCTCATAGGTCTAGATTCTCTATTCATCCGGGCAACACTAAGATGTACCAGGATTTGAAGAGATCTTTTTGGTGGTCTGGCATGAAGAAGGATGTAGCGGAGTATGTGTCTAGATGTCTTGTGTGCCAGCAAGTGAAGACCGAGCGGCAGCGACCATCTGGGCTTATGCAGAAGATGGAGATCCCAGTATGGAAGTGGGAAGTTGTCACTATGGATTTTGTTACGGGTTTGCCTCGATCTAGATGGGGTAATGACTCGATTTGGGTAGTGGTAGATAGATTCTCGAAGACTGCACGTTTCTTGACCATGTAGAAGAAGCAGTCAGTAGAGAGTTTGGCTAGATTGTATATTAGTAGCATTATTAGATTGCATGGTGTGCCGAAGTCGATCATTTCGGATCGAGATCCGAGATTTACTTCGAAGTTGTGGAAGGGTCTTCAAGATGCGTTAGGTTCGGAGCTGAAACTCAGTTCGGCGTTTCATCCCCAAACAGATGGACAGTCCGAGAGGACTATCCAGACGCTCGAGGATATGTTGAGAGCGTGTATTCTGGATTGGAAAGATGATTGGGAGCGCCATTTACCTCTAGCGGAGTTTGCATATAACAACAGTTTTCATGTGAGTATTGGTATGGCTCCATTTCAGGCGTTGTATAGTAGGCCTTGTAGATCTCCTTTGTGTTGGGAGGAGACAGGCGATAGGCAGCTGATTGGTCCGGAGTTAGTTCAGGAGACTTCAGATAAGGTTCAGTTGATTTGGAAGAGGCTTGTTGCGGCACAAGATAGGCAGAAGAGTTATGCTGACAACAAGAGGAAAGATTTGAAGTTCGAGGTAGGTGAGCATGTCTTTTTTAAGATTTCGCCTACTCGTGGTGTAGTTAGATTTGGCAAGCATGGTAAGTTAAGTCCTAGATTCATTGGCCCGTATGAGATTCTCAGACAATTGGGCAATGTGGCATATGAACTAGCTTTACCCCCGGTGTTAGCTAGTGTTCATCCTGTTTTCCACGTATCTATGCTCAGGAGATATGCCAGACATCCATCTCATGTTATTAGCCACGAGCCAGTGGAGATTCAACCACATCTTTCTTATGTGGAGCAACCAGTAGCTATTCTTGATTGGAAGGTTCAACATATTCGGAACAAGAGCATTACATCGGTGAAGGTGTTATGGCTCAACTTCTCGCGAGAGGAGGCTACCTGGGAGCTTGAGGATGCAATGAAGAAGAAATATCCTCAATTGTTTGAGTAGCATCGGTCTAACTTCGAGGACGTAGTTTCTTTAAGGGGGAGAGGGTGTATGGCCCTTGATTTTCATCTTTGGGTGATTGCTTATGTATATATGTAATATGATGTATACTTGTATTGTGCACATTATTTATTTAAATTACATTGCATGAATAAGTATTATTTAAAGTATGCATTGTAAATTACATGTATAGTTGTATGGTATATGTATATGTATATGGTTTTCGGTATTTTAAGTTCTGTCTTGACGACCTGTTGGTGTCAACATGAGTTGACGTCGATAATGAGTCAGCGGCCACATCGATGGACACCAACTCAGAATTGGCGGCCTGTGATGTTGACACTAACCTCCCAGATCTGTTGCGATTTCAGATCCGGAAACGCCCCGAAATTTTTGCCCCTTGTTATGGTAACCGTTCTCCAACGGTAACCCAACCTTACCCAATTACGTCTCCGACCCCTAGATCTATAAAACACCCCATCTCCGGCCAGATCTAACCCTTTTGACTCTTTTGTCAAAAAGCCTATTTTCTGTGCGAAACATGTTCTTGGAACCCCTTGATCCGGAGACTGGAGGCTTCATCCGACATTCTACAACAACTGGAGAGGACTCTGAACGTCCGGAAACGACTTCACCACACTGGTGTGCAGAGGAGATCAACACAGAACCCGGATCGAGAGAGAGTTGAGGACTCTTTGGCTCGGGCTGAGGAGGGCTTCTCCGGCTTAAATCATTGCTTGTGGATTTTCCAAGAGGCAAGTAACCCTTCTACATCATTCTTACGTGCGTCTTGTAGGTCCTAGGTATTTTCTGGATTTTTATTTGTGTCCTAGAACCCCAATTTCACCATGTTTCTTGCGTTCAGTCTATGTTTTGCACAGACAGGAACTTAATGGCAGGATCTCTTGCCGTTAAGATCTTCAGTTGGCAGCACACTTTGTTGCTGTTAACCTGATAGACGGCCACTTGCATGCCGTTAAGTTCGGCAGATTGCAACATTGTGCATGTTTGACCTATATGATCTAATTTTTGGGATTTTCGCATAAGGATATATGGTAAATTTTATATGATATGTAAATATCTATGTTGGAGCATGTTGTGAGATTTCATGAATTTTGGTGGAATGTTTCAATTATTAGAAATTTCTGAATTGTCTGGCTGACAGGTTTTAATCTTGTAAAATTTCGTTTGTGCAATCTGTGTGGAATCCATGTGTCATAAAATTTCTATGAAATTTTTGTGGTTTTCAGTTCATGCTGTAGAAGTTTTGGAAATTTCTGACATCTGTGTAAATTATTACATTTTCTGAATGGTAAAACAGTAAGCATGTTTTGTTAGTGTAGAAATTCAGATAAATAGTGTGGAAACAACTAAATTCCTAGAAATTGACATATGTTTAGGACTGTCAATACTCATGTGTAGAATGAGTTGTGGGTATGAACAATGAAAAATCCATGCTAGTTTGACTATGTTTACCTTGAATAATACCACTATTAGAATTTTCATAATTTTTATGTAATTCAGAAAAATACGAAATTTGGTATACATGATGGGTAGCCAGTAAGAAGTTTTTGATTAAATTTTCGTACTAAAACGATAACAGTAACTACATATGTTGGTTTTATGTGAGCATTGATCAATTAATACATGTTAATATGGTTGTTAATAAAAACTGCAAATTTCAGCATGATTAGACTTGTTTTGAATCTATTAATAACGAGAATAGTAGTACCATGCTAGGTAATACTGAAGTATGTAAATGTGTGAGCATGAAATGGATGTGTTAAAATTATGTATTAAGTGTGTGTTAAAAGTTTAGAAAAATGTGTAAATGTGCCAATGGGTGACACTGCTACTTTAGAGGGCTGTGGAACTGCACTGTGGTAAAGTCCCCATGGGAAGGTTCATAGTGTGTGATATCCCATGGGCTTTGGGATAAAATCTTGGGGGTGGACAAGTACCGCTGGTTAGGCTGGAGAGTGTTTCTCCCGGTTCTGCGCAATAACTAAGATTTATCACTGAAATGCCTATGTGATAGATGTGTGTGATGTGATTAGTGTGTGTCCTTCTAGAGGTGGTTTGGGCTATGCGTCACGGCATTTAATAAAGTGTGAACTTGTGTTTATGTGAAAAGTGAATGTATAAATTGTGTAATTGCGTAAATGATCATGTGAGATTATGAATCAAGGGAATAGCATGTAAAATGATAATTCCTTATATGAATGTGATATATCTATATCAAAAAAAGCAAGCTATTCATGTGTATAGTTGTGTTATCCATGTGAAAATGATCATAGAATCCATGCTAGGAATGTCTTTTGTAAAATGTGTAAACTCCATATTTAAAAAGGGTTATAATCTTCGAATATAAATGTGATTAAATGAGACTTAGTTTAGAAAGCATGTGATAGGTTTTAAATCATTGTAAAAATTATTATGAGTCATTTATCATGTGTGGCATGTGTAAAAATCATGTTTCGATTTTCTTGAAACTTTTATCAAAGTCCATGCTTATGTGATATCCGGTAGTATGAGAATGTGAAAAGTCATGTGATGTATGTATGTTTAGTGTGGTTCGAGTTACTTGTTGAGTTCATTTGGACTCACTCTTGCTTCGGTGTACAGGTGCAGACATTTCTACTTCTTCCGAGGAGATCGTTAGGAGCGATTCGGAGCGGGAGTAGGAGACTTTTGTCTTGGATTCGGCATTGTACTTTCTTTCTTTCATAGTATGTAATAAAGGAGAATATTGTAATTCCGTTTAGAAAATGGGGACAATGTATTTTCATTCCTCAGCTATTAAAAGTTTAGTTTTCTTTTCCTCTATATGGACTGTGAATAGAATGTGGATGATGGAATAAGAAATTACATTTGGCTCTTCCTTTTCCGCTGTTATGTGTTATATTTGTGTACATTTTAGTCTATCGATTTTGTTGGGTAAATGTCCCACTGTAGCGGCGTTCATTATACCGATGTGGGTTGGTGTAACCGTACCGGTATAAGGAGGGTCGTTACATCCATATTTACTCCAATTCCAAGGAAGAGCATGAAGAACACTTGAAGGTTGCTCTGCAAGTGCTTAGAGACAATCAACTCTATGCAAAACCTAGAAAGTGTGAATTCTGGATGGAGGAGGTATCTTTTCTTGGCCACATCATATCCAAGGAGGGAATCTCTGTAGATCCATCTAAAGTGGAAGCTGTGAAGAACTGGGCGAGGCCGGCAACTGTGTCGGAGATTAGAAGCTTTTTGGGTTTAGTTGTTTACCATCGTCGCTTAATTAAAGACTTTTCAAAGAGAGATATACCATTGACCAGACTTATTATGAAGGAAAATCCATTCACATGGACCGCCAAATGTAAAGACAGTTTCAGGGCATTGAAGGTGCACCTCACTTCCGCACCTGTACTGGCACTACCCGTAATGGGAGGAAGCTTTGAAGTATATACGGATGCATCCGGATCGGCATAGGCTGTGTATTGATGCAAAATGGGAAGGTGATATGCTATGCCTCTAGACAACTAAAGAAGCATGAAGACAACTACCCTGTGTAGGATCTAGAGCTAGCTGCTGTAGTCTTCGCTTTGAAGATATGACGTCACTATTTATATGGTGAGAAGTTCATTGTATTTTCTGACCAAAAAAGTTTGAAGTATTTGTTTTCTCAGTAGGAGTTGAATATGAGACAATGGAGGTGGTTGGAGTATCTCAAAGACTTCGATTTCACTATCCAATATCATCTAGGTAAAGCAAATACCGTGGCAGATGCTCTTAGTAGAAAGACAATGGTTATCTTATCAAGCCTGATGGTGGGAGAATGGTGATTACTTGAGGAGTTTACCAAGCTTGATATAGTGGTGGATGTTAAAAATGAAGGATGTCTAGTTGTTAATATTAGAGCTCAACCCACCTTACTTGAAGATATCCTAGCAATCCAAGACAATGACCCTATGCTTCTTGAAATAAAGGTTAATTTGGACCAGAGGCTAGATTTTTCCTTGGCAGAAGACGGAATATTGCTATTTTGAGGCCGAGTTTGTGTACCCGACCATGAGGAAACAAAGAAGATCATCATGGATGAACCTCACAAGACCAGGTATACTATTCATCCTGAAGCCACAAAAATGTACCAAGACTTAAAAAGGAGTTTTTGGTGGCCTAACATGAAGAGGGAAGCAGCAACATATGTCACTAAGTGCTTAACTTGTCAGCAAGTCAAGGCCGAACATCTGCGACCGACAGGTAAACTAAAACTCTTGGAAATCCCTACATGGAAAAGGGAAGGAGTAGGAATGGGCATTATCCTTGGATTGCCCAAATCCAGAAGCGGATTCAATGGAATATGGGTGATAGTCATCCGTTCAACTAAATCCACTCACTTCTTACCAGTTAAGAATAAGTGGACGGTGGATGTTCTAGCTACATTATATGTGAAGGAAATTGTTAGACTACATGGAGTACCTGTGTCCATCATATCTGATAGGGACCCAAGGTTTACATCCCATTTTTGGAAAGGCTTACACTCTTCCTTCGGATCTAAGCTAAATTTCAGCACGGCTTTCCATCCACAGACTGATGGGCAGACGGAGAGAACAAACCAAGTAATAGAAGACATGTTAAGAGCCTGTGTCCTAGACTTCTGAGGTAGTTGGCATGAACACTTACCCCTTATGGAATTCGCCTACAACAATTGTTATCAAGCTAGCATACAAATGGCACCGTTTAAAGCACTCTATGGAAGCAGTTGTCGATCTCCAATCTACTGGTATGAAGTTGGTGAAAAACAATTGCTAGGACCAGAGATGGTAAGAGAAACTTTAGAGAAGGTAGAGCTTATCAGATAAAGGATGGCAGTAGCCTAGACCGCAATCCAAGGCAAGGCCTTTTCCTATTCGGGCTCAGGCACAGATCTTGAGAACGTGACGGCCCGATAGGCCGCGTTCTCAGGAGTGGATCGTGACCAGGAACCTGTCGCGTTTTGAACGTGACAGGCACTGGCGTCGCGTTCTGGCTATCTGCCCTGACAAACTTGTCGCGTTCCTTGTTAGACACTGTCATGTTCTGGATGTACCTTGTCATGTTCCTTACAGGGGTACGTCACCTTCTGGACTTTTGTACATAAACCCTAAATTTTCGTGTTCTTGTCTTTCTACAATGACTATATATCCTGTTAACTATCTTAAACACAGTAAAAGATAATGTTTGAACATGGATATGTAATAGTTAATTAAAAGCCATACACATGATCTTTTCATATCTACGATTCTCTTTATCACATGCACACACTTGTAACCATCCATTATGACTTGACTTGGCATGAAAATGTTTCATAATACATCTGGTAAATACTTCAATATTGTATATAATTGCCCTATTTTAATGAACTTGTCTTCGTTTCTCTCGATGTTTTGGAATACCGTTACTGATGCTCCACTGTTCTAGAATTCCTCTAGAACGTCGAGCAACTTGTTTCTATATACACTTTCTCTTGACTTGGATAAACTTTCCATTAGATTATCTTTCTGTCGGACTAGTGAATCCTTGTTCAAGGCCTCCGTAAGTCTCCTCTGTCCATGGATTCCCACATGGTCGATGATCCGGTTACACCCTCAATACCTATGATACCCTTTAGGGATCAGCATGATTCAAACTGCCTTAGAATGCTCTCTCTCTTATCATGAGATCACACCGAACCTCTAGCCTATGTGTGTGGCATAGCCAATGGTTGGTTAGTGAATTCTACCTGACTGCCAGCACCAATCATGCGTGTTGTGCAACCGTTACTATCGCCTATTTAATGTTGTTTCTTGAGCATTGACCTATAGTTCTCCTCTATACTCTATTCACTCATCTATTCACTTTCTCTACACTCTCGTCTATTCATCAAATACTCTCATCTATTCTTGGAACTCTCTATGCCATTTGACTGATTGTCTAAAGATAAACAGTATGACTAATGCTTGGCAATATAAAGGGTCCGGTCTGGTCCTAGGAGGTGCACCCAAAAGTGCTGTTGCCTGCGGGAGTTAATTGACCAGAGTGTTTGCCATTACACTCAAGTGCTATCTATATCGACTATCTATATGACAATCAAAGTGCTATGCTATACTCGACTCGTTGTGCTATCGTGAATTATATTGTGCTATTTGTGCTATGGCCATCCTGCTCTTGTGCTATACTTGATACTTGTGGTATATGAATCATGTTATTGTGCTATCTCTTGCTTGACAATACTTGACTCTCACTTTATATCAATAGTTACTCTGCACTTTAATACATTAATCATTTAAAGCATGCCTGATCATGAGATTTAAGTCCTATTGGGCGTTATCGCTCACCCTGCGTTATTTGATATTTGTTCTCAGGTGAAAATGAAGAAGATACCTACACTCATGAGGATGGGAATGACCAGGAGTGAAATCAAGAGTACCCTAGCGCATTAGTATTATGTTAGAGTCCTAGTTTAGTCTTTTACTTTCATTCAATGTAATGATGTCAAGTGGGCCATATAGAATGGCTCTGATATTAGTGGTTGTAATAGACATTTGAGGAATTATCAATGAAATACATTTACTTTAGCGTTATTCTTTGTCCAATGGTTTGATGTCTATTATATGCTCTATACTCGCTTACTTGCAACTGTCTCACGTTCCGATATTCCGCATCGGGACGTGACAGTTTTGTGGTATCAGAGCCTAGGATATCCTTACTAGGATACTTTAAGTCTAGGATGTTCTAGGATGGATTGCCATGACACGTGTCTAAGTCAATTATCATACCTATGTGAGAATTGGGTAGAACCAAGGTTAAGATCTAAAAAGATACTCACACACGCACGAATTAAATTCCATATTAATATCTTAATGATAAGTTACTCTTGTAGGAACTTAAGAAAATTAGATGACTGCTGAACGTGCTCAGATGAGGGGAATGCGACAAACAGTCCAGGAGCTCACCCGTGCACTTCTTCAAGTTGCACAATGTGGAGGAAATCGTGGTGCAGGCGAGCTACATTGTAACTTCAGAAGCTTGAATCCACCAAGATTCAACGGTACCACTGATCTAGATGAAGCCAAGCACTAGCTTAAAGAGATGTAAAGGATCTTCCATGTTATGCAATGTGCTGCGGGGCATAGGCTACTACTTGCCACCTTTCAACTAGAGAAGGACGCCCGCTCCTAGTGGGAGTCGGTGGAGGCGACCAGGGCAAATGGCCAGTTCACTTGGACCAAATTTAAGGAAGCTTTCAACTCCAAATATTTCTCGGAATGTGTCCAAGAAAAGAAGGCTGTGAAATTCACCGCTCTCAAACAGAGGAGCCTTTCTGTTGTGGAGTACGAGGCTCAATTCTCCAGGCTGGCACGCTATGCCGATCATCTAGTAAACACTAAAAGGATGAAGGCTAAGTGTTTTATTAATGGCCTCAAGCCCCAGTATATCACCCAACTAGCCCCTCTCGACATCCAAACATATGCCGAGATGGTTAAGAAAGCTCAGCTGCTAGAAGTGTTGGGTTGAGTGTGAATTTAATATATTTCCCCTCATGATTTTGATGATGACATGTTGTGATTTTAATGCTTAATGAATGAAACATGTTAAATACATCACAAATGTAATAACAATGCTCAAAAGGCATGTTTCCAAACACGTTATATCACAAACATTCATGATAATACATTGTACTAATGATTTATGTGTTTAATTTTCAGGGACATATATTTCTTGTCACGGTAGTGTCAACACACCCACTGATGGTGTCGACACTGAGCATCAATCCCTGAAGCAAATTCATGAAGACAGGGTTCACTATGTCGACACAGTCCCAAGCAGTGTCGACACTAGACCCAGTCTCCAGAAGACCCTTTTGGCAGACTGGGACAGTGTGTCGACACAGCCAGTGAGTGTGTCGACACTAGAGCCATATCCCAGAACATCCTTTTGTGCAATTGGGACAGTGCGTCGACACACTCTGGGATAGTGTCAACACACTCCGGCTGATTTTTCATCTTAAGTTTCACCTAGACACGTGGCCTTCTAGGGATCAATTGGATTGACCTTGGATCATGTGCCCACGCACTCCAAGGGTTCTTTTGGCCATGTTGGGCAATAAATACCTATCTAATCGGCCCCCAAGAAGCAGAACTTCAAAAAGAGCCTTCCAGAAAAGCCTTTGGCGGCAAGAAGAGGTCTCTCCCGTTCCTGCTCTCCATGGTGCTGCTGTGACCCATCTCCATCCTTGCAAAGCACAAGAAGGTGAAGATTGATCTCTGAAGAAGAGGTGAGATCACTTCCCAAGGGAGCAGATCAAGTAGAAGCAAGCAATTGAGGAGAATTGAAGGAAGATCCAGAGGCATCTGTTGCAGAGCATCGCCTAGTGACTTCAAGCTTCAAGAATTTCCTCAATTCAGCCTTCTCCAAGGGAGTTCTTCTGAAGAACATGTTTTCTACTTAATTGTATCAACTCTCCAATTGTTATTCTGAGTCATTCTTGAGATTGTGCATAGAAGTGTTACACCAGTCTCTATGAATGAACTCATTCTAGATCAGATCATTGCTAGAGGATCTGATTCTCATTGTTTTTGATCTAGCTGGTTGTTTGTGAGCCCTTGTGCTCGGTTGTTTTGAGTTGAACACTCAGTGTGTGGTTGAGCAGGTGTGCTCAGGTTTCTAGAGTGGTTGTGCTCTAGAGGTTGTGTGTGAATTGTCTAATTCAGTGTGTTGGAGTTGTCAAGCTCCAGTGTGTGTTGTACTCAGGTTGAGTAGTGGAGCCTCACTGTGTGAGGGGTGGACGTAGGAATCACTGGTGTGATTTCCGAACCACCGAAAAAATCTTCTATGCAGTGGTTTGATTTCACTCTGCGCTAGATGCATGCATAGGATTTTTGCTCACACTATTGATTGATCTATTCACACACTCTACTCACTCAATTCACACACTCACACATCAGATCTATGAATTGCAACTCTGATTTGATCTCTGATTCAAAGTATTTTTTCAATTGGTTAAGCTTCCGCAGTAATTGGTCTAGATCTATTCAACCCCCCCCCCCCCCTTCTAGATCTGGTCCATCCTATATTCGTTCCTACAATTGGTATCATATAGGGTTCATATCTGCATCTGATCTGATTTGAGTGTTTCTGTCTGTTCTCTGTGTCTCACTTGCTTGTTGTTTAAGTGTTTCTTTCACTGTACTTCATCTTGCTCAATGGATTCTAGAGGTTTTATTGCTGAAGGCCATTCCATCAATAGGCCACCATTTTTCAATGGGACTGATTACTCCTATTGGAAAAACTGCATGCAAGTCTTTCTTAGAGCCCAAAATTATGAGATTTGGAGGGTAGTTGAGGTAGGTCCTTATGAGAACCAGGGAGAAGAGGAAACCTGGACTAGGGAACAAATTAGGAGGGCCACCCTTAACTACAGTGTCATGAACATGCTTCAATGTGAAGTCCATCCAAAAGAGTATTCAAGAATATCCATGTGCAAATCTGCCAAGGAGATGTGGGATAAGCTTGAATTGTTGTATGAAGGAACATCCCAAGTAAAAGAAACCAAAGCAAACATACTTGTTTCTGAATATGAATTATTCATGATGAAATCTGATGAATCAATTTCTGAAATGTTTGTCAGGTTCATGATAATTGTCAATGGACTGAAGGCTCTAGGTAAAGACTACACTGATGCTGATTTGGTAAGAAAGATCTTGCGCTCTCTTTCATCTATTTGGCACACTAAGGCCATTGTTATTGAAGATTCTAAAGATTTATCAAAAATCTCTTTGAATGAACTCATAGGATCTTTAATGACATATGAAATAAACTTGAAAAGAAATGAAGAGCATATAATCAAGACCAAACCAGTAGCACTTAAAGCTTCATCAAGTAACAAGGACAAACGTCAAAAGAAATCAAGTTCTGATGAGTCTGAGTCAAATGAGGATGAACTTTCCCTCATGACTAGGCAATTCAGAAAATTTCTAAAATATAGAAATGGGAAATTCAGTGGGAAGAAAAAAATTCCATCTGGCAAAAGAAATATTTCTTCTTCAAATGTCAACTCAAATAGAAATCAAAGAACAGATGAAGTTATTATTTGCTACAGGTGCAACAAACCAAGACACATGAAAGGAGAATGTCCTGAGAACAAGAAGGACAAGTACAAGAAGATCAACAAACTGAAGAAGCCTAAAGCAATGGTTGCAACTTGGTCAGATGATGATCCAAGTGAGGATGAAGAAGAGAAGTCCTCAAGCACTGAAAGTGAAGAGATATGCTTTATGGCTAACAATATTGATGGAAAGGTAAGTACATCTTTTGAGGAATATACAATTGATGATTGGCAAGATGCTTATGCTGAACTAGTTGAAAAATATTCTGAAACAAGAAAAGAAAATAAGCATCTGAAGAAGAAAATTGAAAACATCTTGCATAACCATTCCTCAAATAGAAGAATTTCTGAATTGGAAAATGAAGTGTCTGAGCTTAATGAAGAAAAGGAAAGCCTTCTAAATGAAATTGATGAGCTCAATCTTGCATCTTAAAGAGCCAGTAATGACCTTAAAAAACTGTCTGAAAAATTGGAATTGCAACAAAAAGAAAGACAACAAGGTGTTGATGAAATCAAAACTTTAGAAAACCAGCTGAAAGAAAAAGAACAAGTCATTGAAACTTTTACAAAAGGAAAAGACAATTTGGATGTCTTGTTAGGAACAAGAATGAAATCTGTAACACATGGACTAGAATTTACCACACAAAAATCCCTCAAAGACAAATCTGGTGAAAGGAAAGAAAAACCCACAAAAACACCCTTAATAAAATTTGTCAAAAGTCCTAATCCTGAGAACAACAAAAACAAGCAAGTGTCAAGCAACACATCCAAAACCATAAAAAACCAAAACAAAAAGAAACCAAATAGGTCGACACACATGGCTGATAGGTCGACACCAGTCAACAAAAGATGAAAACTGTGACTACTGAGTCGACACCAGTCAAAGACAGGTGGACCTACTCAAGTTTAAAAACCAACAACTAGTCAACCAAAAATCAAATAAAAACTTGAAAAATAACAAAAACACAAAGAAAACATTCATGACAAACCTTGGACATCCAAGACAACACATCAAGCTGATTGGATCAATTCTTGGAACCAATGGTATCATAATCCTTTTTGGTACCATTCTCAATTCTTTTATCCAAATTTCTCAATGTACCAACAAAACCCTTGGTTTGGACCTCCACAAATGAATGATTATGTCCAAATGCATAACCTCCATCCTCATGAGAAAAAGAACACGTGTTTTATTCCAAAGGAAATACTAAAATGAAAACACAAAAAACACCTCTAAACAAAAAAAAAAAGCAAAAACAAATCAGATTTGGATTAGAAAAGATATATTGTCCATGTTCAAACAAACTGATGGTCCCAACAATGTTTGGGTACCAAATTCTTCTCTTCACTGATTTGATTTTGCAGGAAGGTCGTGCACCCAACTCAAATGTTTGGTTTCTTGATAGTGGGTGTTCACGACACATGACTGGAGACAAAGCAAAATTTTCATTTCTGACTGAAAAGGAGGGAGGATCTGTCACATTTGGAGGTAAAAATAAAGGAAAAATCATTGGATCTGGAAAGGTTGGTCAATCTTCCTCAAACTCAATTGAAAATGTTTTGTTAGTTGATGGCCTGAACTACAATTTGCTGAGCATTAGCCAACTATGTGACAAAGGTCACAATGTTGTGTTTGAATCAGATTTTTACAGAATAATTGACTCCTCAACTGACAAAGTAATATTCTTTGGAAAAAGAGAGAGTAATGTTTACATGATCAACCTTGATAAAAACTTTGCTGAAAATATCTGTTTAGTTGCAAATAAAGATGAAATTGCATGGACTTGGCACAAAAGACTTGGTCATGCAAGTTTCAAAACAATAAACAAACTTTTAAGGCTAAATTTGGTAAAATGACTTCATGAATCTTTTCTAAATGTAGAAAATCAAATTTGTGGGATTTGTGCCCAAGGAAAACAAACCAGAAAATCATTTAAAACCTTCAATGATGTACTCACATCTAAACCACTAGAATTACTTCATATGGACCTTTTTGGCCCAACAAGGATTCTATGTCTTAGTGGCAAAAGATATGGGTTTGTCATTATTGATGATTTTACTAGATTTACATGGGTTATCTTTTTATCCCACAAACGTGATGCTTGTCTGGAATTCAGGAAATTCTGTACCACTGCCTTAACTGGTTTTTCTCAAAAAATCAAAAACATTTTAACTGATCATGTGGGTGAATTTGAAAATAAATCTTTTTCTGATTTATGTGCTGAACTTCACATTTTCCACAAATTCTCTTCTTCAAGAACTCCAGAACAAAATGGAGTTGTGGAAAGGAAAAATAGAACTCGTGGAAATGACTAGATCCATGCTCTTGGAAAGTAATTTGCCTAATTCCTTCTGGGCTGAAGCTGTAAATATGACAAATCATATTCTCAACATAGCATTGGTCAGACCAAAAATCAGAAAAAAACCCCTTATGAACTGTTGAAAAACAAAAAGCCAACTTTATCTTATTTCAAAGTCTTTGGGTGTAAATATTTTATACATAACAACAATAAAGAAAATCTTGATAATTTTGATGCTAAAAGTCATGAAGCCATCTTTCTTGACTATTCTGAAATTTCAAGAGCTTTTATAGTTTACTCTCTCAAAAATAGAACTATTGAAGAATCTCCACATGTAGTCTTTGATGCAAATTCCTTCTCAACTCACTATTCTAAATCTTACAGGGACTCTCAAGATAATGAAGAGGATGACTTCATTGTTGATTCTTCACCAACTGTTGAGGAGAATGAAGACTTATGTGAAAATTTGAACAATCACTCACCTACCCCAAGTGGATCAGGTAATGTTGTTCCAAATTTAAATGCACCTCAACAGGTAATTTCTGAACACAGATTTTTGAGAGATCACCCAATTGAGAATGTTGTTGGCAATGTGCATGATAGAGTTATAACAAGATCATCCTTTTTGAATGCAATCCATGAAGATCCTCTAGCACTAATCTCCCAAATTGAACCCAAATCAATTGATGAAGCTCTAATGAGTGCAGATTGGATCAATGCAATGCATGATGAACTTCATCAATTTGATAGAAATCAAGTGTGGGAATTAGTACCTAGACCTAGTGACCAATCTGTCATTGGCACTAGATGGGTATTCAGAAATAAATTGAATGATAATGGTCAAGTCATAAGGAATAAAGCTAGACTAGTTGCCAAGAGGTACAATCAAGAGTTTGGAATTGATTTTGAAGAGTCTTATGCCTCTATAGCTAGACTAGAAGCTGTGAGAATATTTCTTGCTTTTGCATCTTCATTGAAATTTAAAGTTTTCCAAATGGATGTCAAAAGTGCATTTCTAAATGGATACATCAAAGAAAATATTTTTGTAGAACAACCTTCAGGCTTTGAAAATGAAAAATATCCTGATCATGTTTTCAAGCTTCATAAGGCTCTCTATGGTCTTAAGTAAGCTCCAAGAGCTTGGTATGATCGATTGAGTTCCTTTCTGTTGGAAAAAGGATACTTTAGAGGTAATGTTGATCAAACTTTGTTCACAAAAATTGTAAATAAACAAATAATTGATGTCCAAATTTATGTTGATGACATAATTTTTGGATCCACAAATAAAAGTCTGTGCACTGAATTTGCAAATCAAATTAAAACTGAATTTGAAATAAGCTTAATGGGAGACTTAAAATTTTTCTTAGGACTGCAGGTTAACTAAACAAGTGAGGGGATCTTCATAAGCCAAACCAAGTATGTCAAAGAACTTCTGAAAAGGTTTGACTTCCAGAACCTCAAGCACTCGAGCATACCCATTGCAGTTAATGTAAAACTAGAAGAAGATTCACTTGGTAAGTCAGTAGACCCAAAGACATACAGAGGTATGATTGGATCTCTACTCTATCTCACTACTTCTAGACCTGATATACAATTTAGCGTATGCTTGTGTGCAAAGTTTCAAGCTAATCCTAAAGAAAGTCACATGCTTGCTATTAAAAGAATTTTCAAATATCTTGTTGGAACATGTGATCTTGGTATTTGGTATCCTGCTGGTTGTAAATTAGATTTGATTGCCTATTGTGATGCTGATTATGCTGGTTGTAAGCTTGATAGAAGAGCACAAGTGGCTTGTGTTTATATCTAGGTGGATGCCTAATTTCTTGGGCTTCCAAAAAGCAACACTCAGTGGCTCTATCAACTGCTGAGGCTGAGTATGTTGCAGCTGGTCGTTGTGGCACTCAAATTCTTTGGGTGAAACATCAGCTCCTAGACTATAACCAAGAGTTAGGTTGTGTTCCCATTCTCTATGATAACACAAGTGCCATCAATCTGTCTAAAAACTCAATTCAGCACTCTCGCACAAAACACATTGAAATAAGGCATCATTTCTTGAGAGATGAGGTAGCAAAGAAATCATTTGAACTTCTCTTTATTGAAACTGAAAAATAAATTGCTGACATTTTCACTAAACCTCTACCTGACAGCAGATTTTCATCCTTGAGGAGAGAGCTTGGTTTATGCAAATGTCCACAATCTTCTTGATCTCTCTATTTGGATTGAGTGTTTAGGCATTTTTCTGAGGGGGAGTCATTGTTTCATCATGTAAATATTCCTTTCCATTTCTTCCTTGATTCATGATGTACACTTCTCTCATAAAACAATTTCAATTTCTTTTGTTCATAAATTCTTCAACTCACATTGTATTGAAATTCTTGGTATATCAAATGGTGATTTGAAGAAGGACTAGTTCTGCTTGTCTGGACACTTTCACTATGCGAGAGTATATGTCTCCGCCAAGTATCAAGAATCAAATATACAATTGTTGAGGGGGAGTCTTTATTCTTCCAAAATAATCATTTCAGTTTCCACAATTCTTGCATATCTTTATTCTTGTGACAGATGTCTGGAATCATCATCTCAGGGGGAGTTAAAGGATTCACCACTCACTTTCTTTTACAAAATTCAAGATTCCTCTTGAGTTATAACAACTTCCATTCATGATATACTCATTAAGTTTGTCAAAGAACCTCCAAAATGACTTTTTGATTGATCTACTACATTTTTACAGTCAACTCTCAACTACACTCTTCAAGCCTACAAAAATTTAAATATCTTTCAAATACTGAAGGATCATGTGTGTTTTGAATTTAAACACCTCTTCTGCAATTGATGTGGGTATAATTGCTCTCAATTTTATAAAATTCTCCTTACGTTTATTATTCAACAGAGCAATGGCATAAATGTTGAGAAACTACAAACCTTCACAATGAATGAAGTGCCATGTATGTCATGAGGTATTTTCTGCTATCTCTGTTCAAAGGGGTTCAACAAAACAAAATAAAAACAAAAGATTTTCTATACATTTTGATGATGACTGAGTAACTGGAAATATTGGCGTCTTATAAACGTATATTTTCACGTCAAAAGGTTATCATTTGCCCTTTGAAACTGGATAATGAGCAAATCTTTAGTACTAGGGACTATGGTGTGTAAAAAACATTAGTTCTTGAGTGAACAAGATTTACTACATTTGATAGTTTGTTTATTAAAAAAAAAAAGTATGTCCGAGGAGAATTGCTTAAAATAAACATCTTTGTCTTCCATCAGTTTGCTTAAAGTTGTTTACCTTCATCACAATTGATTTCAATCTAAAAGACATTTTCATTTCTTTAGATTTGGAGAATATGGTAGTTTGTCATTGACTGTTGAATGTCCTATATCACTCAAACTATCATTTCAGTGGGTCAAATCACTTAATGACTACATCCTGTAGGCTGTTGTGTAACACTTGAATTATTGTTGGATTTTTTTGAAAAAATGACAAATGAATTCTTTGGCATCTTAAACATCCTTGCCAAGTTGATTCCACTCATCCTTCATCATTTTAAAGATTTCATTTCATTTACATATTTTTCTCATACACATATCATCAACGTTTCTTCAGGCCAGGTCGACACAGTCTTCCTCATATGTCGACACACTCTATGTCCAGGTCGACACAGCTCCACTCTTGTGTCGACACAGTGGCGGTTCCAGGCAGGTCTTTCTAATGGGCGCCAGTTTAGGGATACCTATACCCACGGGTTATCTTACCCCAAAGCCCCTTTTCTTCCCCAGGTCGACCCATAGCCGCCATTTGCCCTTGCAAACGACAGAAAATTCTTCCTTGTTTCCCTCTTCCCGCCATCTCTGTCTCCATCATCCTCTCATCATCTCTGCCATCTCTGTCTCCATCTCTTGCCTAGAAGATGCCTCCCAAGCACACCCCTCGTCGAGGCGCCAGGGCTAGGGCAACTGCCAGGGCGGCTGCTGTTGAAGCGCCTCCCACTGAAAGAAGAAGCAAACGCCGCCATGACCCTGCAGAGCAGCCAGGTGCTTCTTCTCCATCTCTTACACCATCCAAAAGAGGTAGGATGCCCTCCTCTAGTCGAGGTTCTTCCCAGAGGCAGTCTGCAAACCCTAGGAGAAAGATCTTGTCCACTTCTCCTGAACCCTCTGAGGAATCATCCTCCAACTCCTCTGGATCCTCTCAGCCTTCTGAGGCTACTCCATCCAAGCTGGCTAGTGAGGGAAAATCTATTCTCAAGCCCAGAGCAGTTGACCTAAATGACGTTGCCTTGGCTAGTGCATTTTTTGAAGTATCTGAATTCTTCAATTTTCAAGGATGGTTGCCTTTCATTTCTAAATTCTGGACATTTTATCCTAGATTGGTACAAGAGTTTTACCTGAATTTGATCATAGTTCCAGAGGGTTATCAGTCTCAGGTCAAAGGAGTCTCCATTTTGCTTTCCACTGAATTGGCTGCTACACTGTTTAAAGCTCCAGATGAAGGTGAAAATTATCATGACTTTGAATTTGATCTGCATGAAGCATATAGTCTACTTACTGGTCTCCCTACTGATGAGTCAGATTCTAAGAAGACCTATGTGACTAGGTTTAACACAAACACCTTTCCACCTGTCTTAAGGTTGATTCATCATATTCTCACAACCATAATCACACCTCAAGGTGGTGGAAGAGAAAGACTAACTGATATTCAGAGATTCATAATCTACTGCATGAAAAAGAAACTCAAGATCAATTTACATGTGATAATGTATCAGATAATGTCTGAAACAACAAGGAAGGATCTACATAGATCTCTACCCTATGCTGCTCATCTCACTTCAGTATTTGAATACTTTGGAGTGTCATTTGATAATGAGCAAGCTCAGACAATTCCAAAATCCAACATTTATCGCTTGAAGCATTTGCAAAAGTTTATGGGTTTCAGAATTGAAGGGGATCAAGTAAGAAGAGGTCCTATAGTTGAGGCTCAAGTTGCCCATGCGGATGTGGACCCTCCTCCAGCTGTTCAATACCCACCTCATGATCAAGAAGAACAACCTCCCACTAAGATTGGAGCCCCCATCCCTTAGGACATTCCTCCATCCCCTACTTTTCATGCTTCTTCACCACTTATTCCTGAAGTGGAACCTCCTTCTTTCATTCCCCAATACC